>CM061094.1:1290000-1907500 GCA_030770545.1 Macropodus opercularis
AGTTTGTTTGTGTTCATGCCCCTGTTACTAACAAAAAACCCAAATCAGAGCGTTTACCAGTTTGAGGTCCTTGCTGCAGATTTTGGTGAACCACTCGTTGAAGGACAGAGCTGCCACTGCTAAGGCCAAGTCTCTGAAAGTCGGGACAAACAAGCAGAATTGAATGCACTGCAGAGCTGACTGCTGGCTTGTACTTGTACTGACTCCATTCACCTGCCGTCTAAGTGGCTGAAGTCTTGCAGGTTGAACTGTTTGCAGTTATGGACATAGTAAATGTTGTCAACATCCTGTCAACAAGCACATTGGATTAAAAGGAAACTGTGTCCTCGTGAAAATGAAAGGACAAAAATACAGAGAAGCCACAAGCAGAACAAATATGCAGACGTTTTGATGATATTCTATATACGACCACACACATTGTGTAAGAGATGTGATGTAAAGAAATATACTGGGAAGCCAGGAACAGGAAATAGGCCATGTATGGACATGACCAATGCCCAGCAGCAGATGAACAGAGCCCAGGGCTGGATGAATGCACAACACAGCATCACATACAGGAACTCTGACGGCATCACACGGCGCTTACCCACTGGATCTCCTCTCGAAATGGTACCTCGTTGAAATCACACAAAGCAGCGTAGGTGTCGGAGAATCCTCCTGGTGAAATAACGAGCGATGGTCAACTGACCTGTTACCATGTTAACATTCTTACATCAGCTTCCTCTGAGCATGACGCGCGGTGACAAAAGGTACCGACCGCAGTAACCAGGACGATTCCTTAGTTGCTCTTCCACGCCAGCAGCCAGTGCAACGAGCCTCTGCTGGAGATCTGGAGCAACCAGCTTTAATAACTTTCTGACAATTTGAAGGTAAGAAGAAAAGACTGGCGTCATTGCTGGCCAATAATTAGAGATTTCAAAGACAAGCCCACAGATTGTAGAAACCCAGGGCAAAACTGAAATTGTATTGCCGTCTGCTGTCCACGTCAGAGGCCTCATTCGTCTTCCCACCGATGAGACCAAGAACGACCACGTAAGTAAAATACGTTTCTACAACACCGGCTCATTCTGCCATTTGGGTGAAACATGGACGTTCTGCGGAGCGAGACCCACCCTGGGGAGGAATCTGGAAAAATCATTTTCAACGAAGCAGTTATGTGAGTAACCACAGCTTCAAGATCCTCAATTTGCAACACACTGAAAGACAGAATCTGAGTGTCCGTCTCCAACACAATCTGCAACACATAGACAACAAACACCATAAACATCTGATGGTTCATCTGTGAAAAACTTGAGTGGTCTCGCATGTTTTATTTTGTGCTGCACCTGTGTTAGACTGTGGACGTTGATAGAGCAAATCTCCAGGTAGCTGAATGTGCTGTCCACCTGTGTGCAACAACAAAAATGCTAAGTGGCAAATAACAATGTAACTGCCCACAGCCACACAGTTGGTCGCTGGTCAGCCACTCCTGGTTCTCAAGTAGCTCGGCTGGTGTCTGGACCAGTCTTTTCTATGTGAGAACCAAGATTTTACTGAGCCGCTAGTGTGGATCTTTAATGGACGGTTCCATCCATGTGGAGACTTTTTACTACAAAATATGAGAAATGTTTTAACGTGCGAGTCGTTTACCCTGACAGGTAGCTTGTTTGTAACCAGGTAACCTCTCCATAAGCTCAGGATCTAAGACAGAGAGCAGACCAGAAGATACACAGGGTGTTAAACGCGTGTCACAAGTCCGTACCGGGACCAAAACCAGGCTACAGGTGCTTCAACAACTCGGGTCTCAGGTTTCAGGCGAAGGTTGAGGCCTTGTCACCCTCTAAGAGACACACAGTAAGATCTGGGTTGTGCCACTCCGTGTATTGGCTCGTCTCAGCTCGTTGTGGTCACATATAAAACGTGTTCACAGTGAGATGTAACCTAACCACCTGTTTATCTGAGATTACAGACTCAAAACGTGTGTAGTTCTCCACAACACAAGTGAACAATAAAGAACATCGTTGCTGTTCCACGAAATCAGACTGACTGCGACTAATTCATTGTCACTGATTAATGAACCCGCTGTGATTACATTAGGTTCAATACACTGAATATAACGGCATAACAATAAACATAGATTAGAGAAGTCTGGGAGCGGAGGGACTTTTTTCATCACTTACCAAAAACCCTGATTTCCCACATGACTGACTGGAGTAATGCAGAACAATGGGTACGACCACACACACTCTGTTAGGCTTCAGCAGCTCTGAGATCTGATCTGTTTACAGTCACAAACAAACACGACGTCGTTATTAGCCTTTATTTCACCAAGAAGCCAGATTCTCCCACTGGCCGTTGGAGCACGGTGTCGTTCGAGCCACAGTTACATTCCTGTGGCTCGATCCCTGGGAGGAAGAGGGTCGGACGACCTTTGACCTGCCCAACGCGTCAGCGTCTAACTTGGAGGCGTGTTTCAGTTCTGTTACTTAGTGTACTATAGAACTTCGCAGAACCCGATTCAAATTGTGCTGTGAATTAAACTCTGAGCTACGTTCTGGCCTCCTGCCGCTGGATGCTCCCTCCCTGCTGCTGCTCGTCCTCTGGTTGCTGGACCCAGTGTAGGACGGCAGCCACGTCCTTGCTGGCATCTCCGCTTCTGTTCTAATGTACATGAGTGTTTTCTGTATTCTGGTTCTCTGCTGAATAATAAACTTTGTTTTCAACACCACATTATAAAATCCTGAGTATTATTATCATCGTTACCCTCAGCCTGATTATACCTGGATAAAAACACAATGTCCAGCACATGCAAAGCTGATGAGACTTTATGTAGAATCTTTCAGGTAAATAAATGAATAAGATGAATTAAATTAAACCTGTACTTTAATAAATGAATAACATTCATTCAGCTTACAGCAGAAGCTACAAATGTATAACACATCACTCTTAGTTACTGCTCTCTCCTACAATCACTGAGTGAATCCAGCTCAGGTCAGCAATTTATTTATAAAGGACCAAATCACAGCAGAATTCTGCAGTTTAACAAATTACACGTGCATCAAAACTGTGTATTACAGATTAGCACAAGCAACGGCCTGAGTTTTTAAAGATCTGGAATCTGCTGGTAAACTCTTTTCTGGATCCTGAAACGAGTTCATCTTACCTTGCAGGTTCTGAGAGATAGAGTCCATCGCGTAGACATAAACACAGAGAGCAAACAAAGGAGGGATGCACGGAGACGAGCGGCGTCGTCCTTCTCCTCTGTAGCTTGTTGACTGGAAACGTGACAGATGTAGTGTTTTACAGCAGGTCGCTAACACAAGAGAGTATAAAGATCAATCCTACCAGAGCAACACCATGAAAATGGTGAAAATTCAGAAGTCTGAGTTATCCAGTACTGGACAACAGGTGCATTGTGTAAAAGGCGAAGCTCTGCTTGAGAATAAGAAAATGGAGGAAGAACCTGCCAAAGGTGTCTGCACAGAAGCGACTTTCTTTTTTCCACCCGTGCACGCACACACATTTTTTTGTTAACAGTGACACACACATCCTGTTTTACCTTGTGAGTCATTTTAACAGCAAACAGAAAACATGAACATCTAACCTCCCACACCGAGAAACCCACAGTCAGGAAGTCTGCAGTTTCACAATATGTTTCAAGCTGTCTGAAGACAAGTCACTGGAGAAGAAAACGTCCAGGCGAGTGCAAGCGCACAAGCGTCAAAGTGACAACAGTTGTAGGACGCACAGGTGCTGCTGCAGTGGCCACAAGTGGGCGCCACAGCTCAGCACAGCATTAAATAGGAGACGCACAGAAAAGCGTCCACTGCCAGATGATGGCTCAGTAACCGACTGGTGAATTATTTATATTACACATTATATTACATATTATCCAGATGCAACAACACTAAAGCTTTTCTCATGTCTAAACAAAGATCACGTTGATCAGGGTGTCGTGTCTGTTGTCTTTGTCTTGGCTTCATAAACACATTTAATATAGGTTGCTATCAAGACGGACTTTTGACAGTTTTATACAAAAGACAAGATTATTAGAATGAGAAGGCTAATGCGTCTTATACAACTAGTGAGAGGGTTCAGCCCGTTTACTTGGCCCCTGGTCCAAAAGCAGCAAACCTGCCCCTGACGCGCGTCGTAGCGGCCTCGTTGGGGTCTCGTTGGGGTCTCGTTGGGGTGGTCGCGTGATGGTTCTTCCCACAGCCCGTTCACTTTGAAGGCTCGATGCGTGTCAAGCTGTCTGTAGTTGCGTAACATCCCCAGCAGCAGCGGCGGAAGAGAGTGAAACATGGTTTAAGTGGTATATGATGAGCGTGTTCATTTGTTGTGCATATGAAATGGTCGACATCACTATATGACGTCAACTCGTGCATCTTGGCTGATTAAGTAATAGACTGCGTGAGCCTAGTACATGAGGTTGTGGAGGTCTCTAAGCCACACGCGTCGTCGTTCCACCTGATGGGCCCATTAAACACAGCTGTCGTGGTCCATTCTCCATCACCTCGCTGACCCTGGCAGCTTCAGCATTTCATTATCGTTACAGTTACTATACGTAGTCTTCAGGCTCCCATGTTTCTTGATTTTTACATGTTTAATCCACTTTATCATGGACACATTGCACCAACCTCACAACGATCTAACTTCGTTAAAAGCATCATGCAACAGCCTTCTGCCCATCAGAATTGTTTTATTTTTCATCAACTGTACAATATCTCAGTTTCAAAACTAACATGACAAATTTCTTCTGTTCTGTCAGCCTTAAAACATGGATGCGTGTAAAACAGTCTTAAAATTGTTAACATGGTTCTTCTCTATATTAAACAATCAAAGTATGAACACCAACCATGCTGTTGCTACGAGAACGGTCAAACATTCATTTCCCATCCACAAAAGCATGATAGATTCATAAAAGAGAAATTTATTCTTTGTCATTTTGAAGTTGTTTTACCTATGTTTGCCTGGAGTACCTCACTGCCCTCTAACTTCAGGCATCTTACCAATGGTTTAGCATAGAATAAAGGGCTCAACTAACAATTACAGCTCTTCTAACAAAAGGAAGTTCACATAACAGCCATCTTCCCCTGGGCAATCAATGCCGCTTCAGAACCTGGAGCCTAGTCTACTGATGAATATGTAAAACAAACTACTTCATTTGCTGAGACTTGACATTTACTCTTTCTTGCTTCACACGCATGGTTTTAACCATGTGCTTTTGTAATGAAGAGCCAGGGATAAACCATTGTGACAGGCGAGCCAGGCCTGAGACTGAGGACAGGTCTCGGTATCAGCTACATATGGATAAGACACAGCTTCTGACAGAAAGCTAAACCAACAGATCAGATAGAAACCCAAAGGCAGTTTAAAGAGTAGCAGTATTGCTATGAGGAGCAGAATAAAGACAGAAAATGACTCTTCACCTCAGTTTAGCACAGCTTGGTTGATTAGGAAAAGCTCAACTGTGGCAGAAACCTTAGTTACGGGGCCATTTAGTGAAGACGTGAAGCACCAGTTAAGACACTAACACGTTTGCCACATGAACCCCACCGACCCCCCACATTTCCAAAACATTATTAAAAACGTAAAAAAAGCTTCCAGAACAGGGTTTAAAAAGCATAACTGAACATTACACTACCACAGTTGGTGGTTACTGATTACTGTAGGAAAGGCTGAGTGATAATCTGGTCTATGCACTGCACTATATTGTACAATAAAGAGTAAGCAGTACTAGTTTGTAAAACATAAAACCTGTCACTGCTGATTACGACAAAAGGATTTGTATGCACAGACATAATTACATGTTAATTTAAATATTTGGAATGTTCAAAATAACTATAATACAATATTTTACCAGTCCATGTTGAGCATCAGGTGTCATTCAGTTTGTGATGTGAAACCATTTACCTTCTCATCCAAGCAGAAATAAAACGGACTTCTTTTCCATTAGATGTCAGTGAATAGGCAATTTCCTACAGGGTTGCCAGTGTGTGAGTCATCTACGTTCTCTATCTAAATATAGTTTCAGTTAAACTGAAATTATTTCCCCTCCAAATACTACACCTATATATACTTACACACACACACACACACAACTGTAATTTACAGATCAGCATAGTTGAAAACTAGTTAAGTATGGCAGCAGAAAATCAGGGTGAGAGTGAAGATAAAATAATGCATCTTTGTGGTAAAGGAACATTGACGTTTCTGGCTAAACACTAATTGCACCGTGCATGGGCAGGGGCTGACACAGGATGTGGCTTTGGCTACAAACACATAGCAAAATACACAACTGTTCATTCAAAAACATTCAAGTCAACTGAAAAAAAATTATAATAATTTAAGAGTAAAAAGCCAACTTAGCGTGGACAACAGCTGAGTGTAATGTAGGAGATGATAGAGTTGTGTATGACACCCAGGACAGCAGTATGCATGCAGCTATGTATGGGTGTGCAATCTTAGAAGGAGTAGTATTTACATGCAGCTTCCCTTCTTTGTGTTTTTGCTCTCATCGTTTTGATGGCACTTCAACTGAGGCAAAACTACTGCCATTAAAAAGCACAAACAGATGGACCTGGAGGTGATGGGCAAGGGTGTGGAAACAATGTGTGTCTGCCAGTTTTAGACATAGTCCAGCTACTTCTGTGTGGCTGTGTGATGGTTTACCGGTCCATCATGCTTAAGATCATCTCTGGTGTAAGATCTCCATTGGCGGCAGCGGTTGTCGATTCCTCGCTCATAGCCAGATCAACAGTCTCCACCACATCCCCTTCTAGCCGCCCCTCCACTGCTAGTGCCACTCCCTCTTCCACAGGAGTAACTGTAGGGCGGTCGCCTTCCTCCTTCTTCACTATGATGTTCTCAACTGCTCCAGTGCTTTCATCTTCTACCTGAATGATAGCAGCAGCTACAAAACAGAAGAACACACCGATTTTCTTGTGGTCATGAGGATATTATCCAATCCAGAGGCACATTTGTATTTAGACTTGACTTAAAAAAAACAACAACTTTATTTTAATAAATGTAAGCATCATCAAAACAATAGCAAGTGCCTGCGACAAAGCAAAGCAAATATCTGGAGTGTGATGGTTTTTGGGTCAGGCAGTGGAACTGTGCTGTGTGTGCTCTTACACATGTTAACACCTTTTAGGGATCTTTCTAACAGAATGCAAACTGTCCACAGTAAGGCCATGACAGAACGTAACGTAATAATACATGCATTTTATGTATAATATGTAATATATGATAGTATACATATGACATTGTGTACAATGCAATTCATTTCAGTTTCATGATGAAGCTTTTTGACTGTATCCTCACCAGAACCAGTTGTCTTGGCAGCCACCCTGGCTGACTTGCTAGGTGTTGGGGGCTTGGGGGCGTTCTTGGGAGGTCGCCCTCGTTTCCTCTTGACTGGCGGCTCTTCAGGGGCCGGTACAGGGATGGCAGCAGGGGCCTGGTCAAGCTCAATGCTCTCTGGCTGATCTTCTTCCTGTAGCAATGACTCTTCCTCACAGTCACCCTCCTCTTCCTCATCTAGTTCAGCATGATCCTCCTCCTCCTCTGAATAATGCAAAGTTGCAACAATCATCCTAAAATCTCATGAAAACTGAGAAACCACCTAAACCAGTGTAAAAGTCATAGAATTACAAATTCTCACCGCTGTCCTCATCTCTCCGAGTCCTCATTTTCCGCTTTCTTCCTCTGCTCGATCTCTTTGGGGCTGGAGCTCCATTTTCAGAGTCTTCCACCTCACCGTTGCAGTTCTCAGCATGGCGAGCCATGGTGTTCTACAGGAACACACTGTTAATGTGGTGGTCTTACCCTAAACTTTTTAATACTCTGTTTCAGCCCTCAAAACATCAGACAGTAATGACTCAACAATGTACAACACTGCAGGCTCTCTTCACCTTATTTTTCCAAATGACCACAGGCTTTCATCTCTGCTTTTTGCAGATGGCACTGCACCGTTAGTCTTATCAGATCAGTTTGCAGCTGGGATCTCAGCACTTCCAAGTCTGAGGCCATGGTTCATGACTGAAAAAAAGCCTGCTCCTTCCAAATGCAGTACCAGTTCACTGCGCTAAGCTATTTACTGATTGATTCACGTGGGAACGCCATGGAATCAGGTAGAGGCTGACTTATAGGCATAGAGACTACTGCCCCCACAAGCTGGGCTCGGCTAAGTGGCTATAGACGACAACATTTTATCATAAACATTTGCCTTTGTGCACATAAAGATTTGTGTGTGCATATCTCGAACAGTCTGCTACTGATGAAATGTCTGCTTCTTACTCTGGCGTTCTCAGACCAATTTTTGGGTGGAAGAAGCAGTATATTGGCAAACACTGAAGCGAGACTTGACTGGTTTGTCTTCAAAAGCCACAGATGAGTTGGAATACACACAGAATGTTTGCTTACTTCATTTGAAATGTTCTCACACGAGCAAAGATGACTGAGTCACTGATCTGAATTTGTTTCAAAGGCTGAAACAGGCGTGAAGACGCCCTTAAGGAGGACCACAGAAGTGCACCTACCCTGCGAGTGAACGTCTTGCTACACTTGGGACAGACAAAGACTGTGGGGATAAAGTTGGGGTCATGGTAGCGTTTGAAGTGCATGTCGAGCAGCTGCTTCTGTCGGAAGGTTTTCTCACATTGGCTGCAGGAGTATGGTTTCTCTCCTGTGTGGGTCCGACGGTGCATCACCATGTGACGCTCCTGCGCACACGCACACACACACATTATAAAGCCTGCACTGTATGGGTTCCAAATTAAATTTGCCATTTTATTTGCATCTAATGACTTCACCATAGCAAGGTCAAACATTTAATACATGCAAATCACACGACAGCCATCCAATATGGCAAAGTTGAAAAAAGCATAGCATGGCATTAAAACTTCTTGATGTATATACACCAATATTTGTAAGCACAGACCTGGCGACAGCAGTAGTCACACATGTCACATTTGAACCTCTTCTCATTCTTATGGGACTTCTGATGTTGAATCAGAGCATAGCGCTCATGAAAGACTGCATCGCAGTAACGACATTTTTTGCCAGTCTCAATGAATGAATGCTGCTTACGCAGATGGACGCCTAAAGAAGAACACGGGGAGAAAGTGAAAACGTAAGTGTACTGTATGGTAGGAAAGGAAAATGGCACAGTAAACACTGGGTTTGAGTCGTGAGTGTTATGCGTTACCCAGATCACTCTTGCGTGCAATGACAGTGTCACAGTGTGGACAATGAAATTTGGCCACATTCTCTGTGTGTTTCTGCAGAATGTGCATCTTCATGGTTCCACTCTGGGTGAATCTAGCATGGCAGATATAACACTCATAGGGTTTTTCTCCTGTAAAGAGAATTGTCACCATTAATATTTTTATTAATGCATTACTATAACCAAATTTTTTGATTAGCGAACACAGAAAGTGCTATGACCGTGAGCCAAGCACCGCCTACAGGTCACGCTAACGTGACAAATGCTGTGTGGACAAAGATGACGAGCACGTGGCCAACAGACACGGTCCAGGAGGAGCTATGACTGTGTGTCTGCTACATGATATACAGAATGTTACCAACAACAGCTCTGGTGTCACCTTACCTGAGTGTGTCCTCATGTGTCTTTTTAGCTTGTAAGTGTCTCTGCTTGCATAGCTGCAAAGACTGCACTGGAATGGACGCTCGCCAGTGTGAGAACGAATGTGACGCTTTAGTTTGCTCACCTACAAAAATAAAACATATATAAATACAAATACTAGTTAAATTTCTAAAAGTTATTTACTGTCAATTGATCCTTTAGTTTTGTTTACTCCTGAGACAGCGTACAGAATTATTTTGCTAATGTTAAACAGGAACAGAAAGCAGACATATTGCTTGACTTACCTCCACACTGGCATAGTCACACATGGAGCATTTGAAAGGTTTTTCGTGTGTGTGTTTGTAGCGTCGGTGGCGAACAAGTTCCCCACTAGTCACAAAAGCCATATCACAGTCTGTGCACTTGTGTGGACGAGTTCCTTCAAAACGAACAAAAACAGATGTACTTCAAATATGCCTGCATGGTCAATTGCTCTCCGGTCTCCTCTACTGAAATGTTTGATCTTTTTCATTCATTTTCTTTGGAATGTTGTTAAAGCTGCGTGTTACACTATACCTGTGTGCGTATTGAGGTGGTTTCTTAGCAGGGTGACGGTCCGGAAAGCTCGTCCACATAAGTGACATTTGTGCGGTCTCTCATCAGTGTGGCTCTTCATGTGTCTGTCCAGATTGGAGCGTCGAGGGCATGTGTAGCTACACAATTCACACTGAAATGTCTTCTTAACTCCTAACACAAGATTTAATAAAAGTGCTTTAGGCAAAAGGGGTCTGGGAATACCAAAAATTGCATTTGTTGCATAACTACGCACAAAAAAGAGAAGTAAATGCTAGTCAAACTGATTTTTCATGGAGAACTGGATGACATGTCGCTCTTGTTGCTTTTTAAGTGGAGTCTGGCTTTTTATCCAGGTGTATTTAGCGTAGGATTATAGGTATATGAGGTGTATGACTGGTGACCTGTTTATTTTTATATATGTATAAAAGATGGTACGGACCAGCCTTAGGATGTTGAAGGTGGAAGAAGGTAAACTAGCAAAAACAGAATATAAGCAGCAACCAAAATAAACAAGCAGGAAGTTTGAAGAGAAAAGTTGAAAAATCTGCACAGAGCTCCGTTTTGAGAGACATGCACTAATCACGAAACCTGCGTCATGTTAAACACGTGCTGTACAGTCACTTCTTTTACTAGTCTGATGACAAAACTTGTCCAGTTCTACATGTTCTGTAGTTTTTCCACATTCAACCTCTTTGTAATGTGTTGTGCACCGGTAATACTTGTCTGCAAATATTATTAATAACCTTCTGTAGGCTAAAGACTAGAATCTAAATTATATCGTCGCTGTTTGTTCTTTTAATATTACAAAGGGCACAAATCACCGCAGTTCAAACTAATTTGAAGAGAACTCTAAATGGCAGTTTCTCACCCTTCTTCTTGATCTTGGTGGGTTTGGGTGGTTTCATGTTGCCCACCACTTTTTCAGCATTAACCTCTGACAGAAGGCCCTCTTGTTGTTCCTCTTCAAAGTCATAGACACTGACATCCATGTCTTTATCTCCTTCGGCATAACGCAGGCGGCTTTTCTTCCCCTGGACAAACTGTATTCTGTTAGGCCAGTACTCAAGATGCACATGTCTACATGTGAGAAGAGTCTTAAAATACAAAAACCTTTTTTACCTTTTTGGTCTTCTTCATTGCCCCACTTGGAGGCTGATAATCTGGGTCTTTTGTCCAGTTTGGGTCATCATTTGGAGGTTGAATGGGCTCATCCTCCCCTTCCTCCAGCAGTTGGTTCCCCACCTCCTCATCTTCTTCTTCTTCAGCATTGTCTTGCCCACCCTCCTCTTCCTGTTCCACTGTTTCTACCTCCCCATTAGCCCCAACCTTAACAACCTGCACAATAAATGAAACAACAGTTTACTAAGATAGTTAATGCTATTTAAGTGCAAAAGAGAAATTAGGCAACTAGGGGCACTGTTATCAGTCTCTTTTCAACAGCTTCAACTAAAAACAACTAAAACTATATATAAACTTCAACTATATCTTCGTAAAAAGAATAAATGGCACAACCGATGTACTGGATAGAACCAGACTGTACAGTGAGTGTATATAGAGGTAAACCCTGCCTAGTAAGCATTTGTGTGTACCTGAAAACCCTCAGGCAGTGGCAGTGTGTGGCAGATGACTGGCTCCCCATCCTTTGGTATAGCAGTGGTGTCTACAAAGGTGGCTTGCTGCAGGGCCTCAACAGTGGTGGCAGAAACAGGCACCTGGACCAACTGGAGCTCCCCCAGGCCCAAAGCCGCCTGCTCCTCCATGTTTACCACCTGCAGACAGAAATAAGTTACACACAATTACATATTTGGAACATCTACAGGCAGAGTGTTCCACTTGAGAGTGGATACAAAGCACCTGAACGCCTACAGAGAGTGTATGACAACAGCTTCCACTACAAAACACATAAAAAGTATTTGAAGGATGCTGCAATGTGAAGTTTAAAAGACCTACCTGTAGTGTGATGATCTGAGTCTGGTCAACCGTTGTAACAGTAGCTTGGTGAGCAGCACCTGCTACCCCTCCAACAACACCCACTGTTGCAGATGATCCTCCCATTGCACCATCTATTACCTGGTAATCAACAATTTAAGGGGTGTTAAATTGACGTTTGACTAAAACACACTATTAGGTACAGTTCCTGACAACTTATTTTGTACAACATCGGTACAAATCAAACATCTTAGCCTCGCATCAGATGTGAAGCTGTTACATGTGGTGAGCTTACCTCAGTCTTCAGCTGCAATAAGGTGGGATCCAGTGAGTCCATAACCATCATTTCAACCCCTGATCCACCTTCCACATCAACCCCAGTGCTGATCATTTGTTGCTGTGCCTGGCTGGTTGGAACCATTCCAGGTCCCTGAACTGAAACACAGCATTGCTGGTCAATTAAAATCTGTCTCAACAAAATGAACATACTTTTGAAATATGCTCTCTGCTGTCCTTTCTCAACTTGACTGTGGAGCAATTTGTAAATACCTTGATCAAGGACAACTGCATCTTGTTCTTGTACTACACCCCCAGCCTCTGCTGCTTGTTGAAGGAGGTCAGCAACCATGGCATCCTGGCTATGAACAGCCTGGATGGATGAAAAATCTTTGGCGGGGATCTCCACCACCCCTACACCATCTGTTGGCCCTCCGTCCATGCTGGGTAGGAAAGGAAATACAGAGTTGTAAAAAAACAACACCTATCAGCTCTTAATGCAAACCAGTGTTCAACATGAAATCCTCTGTAAGGTGTGAGTACGTGATGGAGATGTGGAAGCAGAGTGTGCGTTGCAGCGTAGAAAGGTATCCAACTTAGAAGACGCAGAAAATGCCTTTAAAGAGATCACTTTGTAGTACACATGAAGACTGTTAGGTTTCATGTCTGCTGTTTAAAAACCATAGTTATATAGACATTTTAGCGTTATGTTGCAGAGCAAGGGAACTGAGGAGAAGCTCTTTAAAACAGCAAGAGGTCACTTCTAAACTACCAAGTGAGTTATTTCACTTGCTTTCAGTTGAATTGGGAAGTAATTTTGTGGTGAAATATCTCAAAGGTATTGCTTAATATTATTATGTAACTTGACGCGAGACTGGGTCACCATCGTCACTTAAATGATCTTGAACAACTGCGAGATGTGTTGTACTATAACAAACTATAAGTGTACATGCACTCAACAGGACGATACGATGCCTTTATTTTAAATAACATCTGGACAAAACACAGAAACTAACATGTACCATAAACACAAGTCACTTTTCACCACTCTCGTTGGACAGTTTGCACTGTGGATTTCCAATAACCTGGTTAATTAAACCCATGCCAACGCCTTCCTCAATTACACAAGAATTTTTTTCTGATTAACATGACTGATTGTTACCTCTGTATGAGCACAAACAAAGAAAATATCTGGAAAAGAGGACGTGATAAATATTTTCTGTGCCACAACACATTAAGGGCATGCTCTGTGACAGTCACTGAGGACTTATGAAGTGCCTACAGCAAAGCTTCCAATGTCATCAGATTCTGACCTGAACAAGATGCTGTCCTGGAACAAAACAATCTGTATGATGACAAACCAAATGCTGAAACCTACTAAAATACCCACATTTATCGTGGTCCAGAGTGAGTCCGTACACATTGAATGTGCAGAGGCCTAAACACGGCAGAGTTGCAAAGAATTCTCAGGGAACAACGCACAAATAAACTTGGACATACACTGTGACCGTACTGACAACTAATGTAACAGATGCACAGTCATGTCTACAAAAGATGTTTTTTCTACAGACTCCCTTGTTCTCAGTGTTTCTGAACATGAGGAATGTGTAGAAGCTCTGGTGTAGGCCTTTATTAAACCCTTTGGATCAGGATACAATTAACACAAGGCAGAGGTAAACAACAGTCTGTCTGCTCAACACTTATGAGGGGACATTTTTGTAGCTCTCCAAGCCAAGTCGTAGAGGGAGCTCTCCGCTGTAATATTTAAATATCTGTGGGTAAGAGGCTCTAGGTGGGCTTAGAATACGAGACAAGCGGGCAGCTGGTGCAACAACAACTGCCAATACCGACCGCGGCACAATGACAGAAACCCGGAGAGAGACATAGTACTTGGTCATGGAAGATGGCAGACTTTGGGAAAACATAAATCGCAACGTTATAATTAGTCTTCAGTTGGAGGAACGCTTTGCCGTCAATGCCTCGACATTCATCCCGCGTTTACACTAACGGTGGTTTCCGTGTGTATGACAATCAGGTTCCATTACTACGACGCCAGGACGGCTAGCCCGCCTAACTTTCACTTCACTGGCTAACAGTACATGCGAAATGCTACAGACACCACAAGGAGAGAGTTTATGAAGACGCTCGCGTCGGTCATATTAAGAACTCGAACGCTTGCTACACGCACGGACGTAACCTTACCAGACACACTGGCCTTGAATCTTAACGCTAGCTAGCTGTTAGCTAACGCTAGCTAGCTGTTAGCTAACGCTAGTTGCCGCGTTGGTTCTACATCTGCCGTTGAATGTAGTTGCTTAACAGTTGCCTAATAATACGACGCGAGGATCATTCCTTAGCATTTCTACGCCATTAAAGCGCACAACGGGCTGCGTGTGTCGCGCCTCGCTTATATTAACACAGACGAGCTAATGTTAGCTAGGGGCGATAACTTAAACACGCTAGTTTCCATGCTGTTAAGACAGAAGACAAAGAAGCGAGAAAATGGACGCCTCGGCCTAAACTCTCAAACCAAATCGACAAAGTAATCGTAAGTTATCTTCGACGATATTTTCCCATATTCATCTGGAATACAGCGTGTGCGAGTACATCTATTGCAACTTCAGTTATTTAAACATTTTTGACGTGTTTTCAATAACGATAGAGGGAGACAAACACTCTCCGACGAACTGCACGGACCCGGAGCCCCATCGTGACACCTAGAGGCCGATTAAAGATCCTGCAAACTCCCCCAGAAAAGTAGTGATACTTTACCTGTTTCAGTCTGTTTCTCCTCCCGGTTAACTCTGTCGAAAGTACCTACTGTCTGCTAGGAACTTTCCAAAGCTTGTAAGACATGCAGAACTCTTCGCAGTTTGTTTTTAACCCCTCTCCCGCTTTGGCAGAGTAGCCTCTGCCACAAAATGGCAGTTGGGAACTCAGTGCGCCTGTGCGGCCGCTGGGGGGTGGTGTCGAATGGTGCAGAGACCCTGATTGGCCAGGAGGGGCGCCTCGTTGGGAGACGTGCACCTCCACTCACCGGGAGCAGGGACGCGTCTCGACCGGCGGAGCGTCGCTGCTCCGGGAAGCGGCCGTTCGACGCGTGCGGTGTTCAGACGACGTGAAACACAGCGAACGAGCTCAAACGTGCACTGTCAGTAAAACTCACTGTTTAAATGAGGTGGAAGTGGAAAGTAGGAACCTTTAACTGGTGAATTCCTCTGGGTCAAAGTGCATGTGTTCACACATCTTTTCACTTTTCATCTTGACTAATGTCCTTTAGTAAAGACCTTGTCAGGTATTTTGACGCCTGAGCTTAAAAACCCTAAATGCACTACATGTGTGCAGTGGACATTTGCTACACACAAATAAAACTATGTGTGACATTTTCTAATCTAATCTTTATTTCAGCCAAAGAGGCAGATTCTCAATAAACGTTAGTGTTGCCAAAGCATAAAAGTCTGTCTAAGGGGTGTAAATATTTAAATCATTGTACATTTGATAAAATTCCATTGTCATCCTCTATGCTGACATGATGGAAAAGGGGAAATTTACATTTGACACAGTCACTAGTTTGCTATAAAATGTGACCTGTTTATGGCACTAGAGGAAAATCTGAGTATTATCGTAATTGTTTCGTTTCATCTTGTGTCCAAACCCCATTTTCAGCATCTTTGAATTGTTTCTTGATATTTATCTAGACCAAATCATTAGATTCAGTAATGCACTGGTGGAGCACCAGTAAACCCCCTCAGGCCAAACGCTTACAAACCTATGATGCTGTGGTATTATTTTGGCATCATCTCAGTTATAGTCCCAGTCCTGTAGCGCTGAACTTGAACGTGCATTGTTCTTGCAGACGTGACGTTTGCACAAATGGCAACCTGCCTTTAAATGAAGACATTAGTAGTTTTAGTGTCCTCAGGGAAAAATAAGGGCACATTTTACTTAGCATCTTAGTAACTCCTAATGGCAATATGTCAGACAATAACAACAATAAACAATGATGAAATGTGTTTACTTTGGAATGGTTATCAGCACTGTAGGTTTTTAGTGTGTTAATTGCAGCAAATGACATTGTGTTATTATGATTTCATTCACAAAATTACAATGGTTAATGCCAACAAATACCACTGCATTCCCTCTAAAGGTCACAAATCTTATTAATTATTATCGATATAAAATTTAAGCATAGCAGTATGTGCCAATAATATATATTTCCCAGTGTTAATGTTTTTTTACACCAGACATGTTACAGTACTGTCATTTCAAGCATCAGTGCTGGGTTGAAAGACAAGTGAATGACAAGACAAGAATGCAACATAAAAATACAACTCATACAAAAAAATTACACTTACAAAGGAAAACTTATAAACTAAAGTTATAAACAATTTAAAATCACTATACTAGTTTCCAATGACATTCAGTGCAGAATAATACAGTGTTAAGTGTATTTGACAGCGAACAGTAATCATAAAGCTCTTTGAGCGAGAGGATTGAAGGCCTTAAGTTTATTATCTGAATTAATAGACATTTGACAGCAGCGGTTTTAGGCTGAAATCAAGTCCAGTTGAAACATACTTCTGCATATCTGTATTACCTATGGTTTGCTTGCTGACGTATAACGTCCTGCAACGCAGTGAAGGCATCCTGCTCACCAACCTTCACTGTGATGTCAATGCTCTTAATTGTTTGTTTGACATGTTCATCATAAACGGTGCCTCTGTAAAGAACCGTATCTAAACCGTTCGGAACGACTGCAGTGGGCCCAGAGCTGATTCCAGCAGACGGGCTGAGATGCAGCGTACACTTAGGACAGAGCATCTCGGAGCCATGGCCTCCTAGCGGTGGGAAACGATAACTCTGGTCTCAACAGGTGACAGAAGATAAGTTTCATTTTTATGCAGGATTGTGATTTAGTTTATACCTTAAGTCATATAAAATGTACACATTTATTTTAACTACAGAATCCCTGACTAAAACAGTCTCTATTAATTTTATTGAGTTCATGGCAGCAATATTATTCTTTCAGTAAAAAGGAATTTAAATGAAAAAGTGCAAGTTCATAGTATTACTCAAAACAAGTAAATGATCACTTCTGTGCTGTACAAATGAAAGCATGAGGACTTAGCTTATCCACTGAAGTGTTGTAAATCAGGACTGTGGTCTTGAATCATTATCTCTTTATAATGCAGATTTGCTGTAAATTCTACTTAAAACATTTTGTAAATCATCGTCTCAACTTCTGCATCGTCATTAAGGGTCTTTGCTGTCAAACCAATGAGCATCTTCATTTCAGACATATATTGCAGGAGAGATAAAGAGAGATAAATATCTGATTTTCATAATCTTTTCATTTGCCCTAAGAAACATAATCACATGTTCTGATAATAATGCAGTCAATACTGTATAGAGTGAATTATTATGTAAGCCCACTTTTTCATCATGCAGTCACCCAATTAATTTTTCTAGGTTAAAATAAACTTTGATATAAAAAATTACATATATTGAAAGCTTTGTACAATCTTTGGCACATAACAAGGTACAAGAAAGGAAAATAGGCTAAGTTTGTATTTGTGTCAGGGCTGTGGAAATGTACGTGTGTGCGTTAATTAGAAAGCTGTGCTGGCCATGCTGCCTGGGGCGAAGATCCTGGGAATGCTGTCCTGACACAGTTCAACATGTCTGTGGGCCATCTTTCCCTCCTCACCTGCTCCACACACGATAATCAGAGCAACAAACATGTCAATTAACTCATTCATTGTTTTATCTGCTATCTAGAGGGAGGAATAATACAGTGTATAAAAAATAAATCAATTAATTCCACTATCCAAAAGCTGTCACATCTTTCCAAACTATGCAGCTAAAAAGAGACAGAGCAACTTTGTTTTGATTACCAAGCATTAGTAGGGCTTGTTTGGCAGCGTCTCTGACTTCCTCCTTGTCCGTCCGACAAAGATACACCAGCTGGTCAATACTTTCTTTGGCCTGAAAATGGACAAAAACAACTGTATTTTGACAGCAATTTAAGTGGAACTTCTCTGGACGGCACGTCCTTTACCTTGAGACAAGATAAGGCCTTGCATCCACACACCCTGGTTTCCACATTTCCATCTTCCAGCAGCTCCAGACAGCTGACTAAGGCCTGAGGAAGGGATTGTACAGTCTTTACTGTTTCTAGAATCAGTGCATCATGTTACAGTTAAACAAAATATTTGCACTTTTCATGAAATTCAACAAAACCCTAACAAGCGTGTTTATAATAATTTCATCTCTTTCAAAGGAACAAAGACATTATCTCCACCAAGACATTTTAGTTAGCCATTAAACTGAATTAAGCAAAAACTGAAATAAGCAGATCAACCTTATTAGAACTCTGACAATAACTGGTCACTGTCGTAACCTCACTGCCTCACAATTTGTATTTTGGACATTGGACAGGATTCGGACACTGGAGCTTTACTGGATTTGACTTGTTTGGACTGGATGGATTGAGCTCGTCAGTGCCTCTCCTTAGATTGCGTTCTTACTTTGAAGGTCTCCGTTGTGGTTTTTCACTCTCCCACTACAGCACCTTGACTCCCTCCTCTAATCACATGCACCTGTTGTTCATTACCGGCTCTGTTTGAACCACCTGCTCAGTCCACACTGTCTGTCTTCACTCCCCGTACATCCAGCCACACTAAGTCCAAGCTACCGACCTTATCTTTGGAGCCACGTCCTGGGAGTGTTTTAAATTCTTGACCGTGCCTATATTGGCTCAAGAGGAGGGATATCTGTTGACTCTTGCTATGTTTCACGCTATGTACAGAAACCAGGACACCGAGTTTATGTTCATGAAAGGTTTGCATGAAACGGAGAACACGCATACGACTAACTTGTTCTAAGGCTATGGTGCACTATGGTGAAACTGTAATATGGACACACCTGCTCTCTTTGTTTGGGCTGTGCAGCCAGACTCCTCAGTAAAGAACTGGTGGCAGCTGACACTTTGCTTCTCGGATCCTTCAGTAATTTGACCACAGCGTGAAGTCCTTCTCTCCGAAGGCTGCATTCTGCAGGGTGCCGCAGAGTTTGGATGATCACATCCTGGTTACATGACTCCAGCCTGTGCACCAGCCACACTGACAGAGGAAGGTTAATACTGATTATTCTTACAGATTTATTTGACTTATGTGTGTGTGTGTGTGTGTGCGTGTTTGTGTGTGTGTATACCCTCTTCTGTCAGCTCCATGATGTGTGTTTTGATGTCACTGATGCCATTTGCCTCTAAATAGCTCCACAGCTGGAACAGTGTCACCATCACTTGGTCTCGGCTGCTTCTCCGCCGTGGTAGCCTCTGGTCCAGCACTCGTTCCACCAGACTTAAGAAGACTGGACAAACAAACGCGTTTCACATGGCACGTGCACTAAACACGCACCCCACCGTGCACACAAACAGATGTGGTACCTGTTTCAGCCAAGCCGCTGGCCCTCTCAGGCAGGATGCTGCTGTAGGTTGTACACAGTGACACCAGGAATCTCTGAGCAGAGACACTGTACACACTGGCTTGGCCCACACACTGTTTCCATAGTGACCCAGCGCCGAGACACAGGTCCAGCTGTGGTATAACTGTGAAGAAGGTGGACAAGAGAACGGACTAATTATATGTTGGTTCCTCATCCATGAGCATTTGTTGCTCACTCGCTTCATATCACTGTCCATTCAAATAAAACCATCTTCTGTTGGGGTTGATGTTAGCGCCTAATGCTTTGGATTAGCAACAGCATGACAGTTGACAAGCCAGCACATAGTTCTTCACGGTGGCCCTATGTTTCCCCAGATACTCCCACTGTAGCCTGTTAGTGTTGAATTTAAATTCTGTACTGTTTCCTACATTTACTTAATTACATTATTTCGGGACATGGTCTATTATTATACTGTGTCAAGGGATAAATGCACACAGCAGCAGGCATCAAGCTTGTGATTGCACATTATGAAGGTCCTCAAGTTAAGTGATCGTAGGGTTTTCTGAAAGTCCACAAAATAGGCAGTAATTTAAAAACAACTTGTCTAGAATTGAAGACTCCCTTCTTATGGATTCTCTCACGTCTGTGGGATTATTATCACTGTATCTGACTTCAAATCCAGATGAAAGTGAATGTGCGTGTTCTTTTTTGTAGCTTTGTGTGAAGCTCTGAACCCTCTGGGATGACATGGATTTCTGCATAAATTGGTCATAAATGTTCTGATCTTCATCTAAGTCACAACAACATCTGCAGTTTCTTGTTTCTTGACGGTTGCTTGCTGATGGTTGAGGTCTTTTCAGGGTAAAGGGAGTATATTCTCTCTGTGGGGTGGCATCTGTTGTCTACTATTCTCTAATGTCTTGCCATTGATCTACTCTGCATATGAAAGTGAACTACGAACCCGAGAACTTACCTTCACTAGGTTCTCTGAAGCGTCTCGGGTTGTCCTCTGTAACGCGTCGGATTAATTTGAGGACGCTGTTTTCTCTCAGCAGTTGGTCTAAGGCGTACATCTCTCTGCACCGCAGGGGCCCAAACATACCCAGACGCTATGTACACACACACAGTATATATCGTATTGTATTTGAAAATATTAGCAATATCAATTGTGATTGTTCACTTCTTGTATCTTAAACAGTTTCCATTCATCCAAAATGGAATTAAAGTAAACCAGTGCCAAGTTGTTCCAGAACTTAAAAAAATCCCTTTTTAGCTAGTTAGACGTTGACTTACTCACGTCGGATCATTGTCTTTCTGTATTGCTCATTAGTGCTTGAACACCTTAGACACGTGCTAAGATGTCTCCCTCACTATTATTATGGGCATAAAGGCAGGGCTTGGCGTGAGGCTTGCATGGCTCTCTTACCAACAGCTGAGCATTGCAGTTCCTCAAGTGGACCATCAGAGCGCAGTCTAGGGTGGTGCAGCCTGTAGTGAGGGGGGAGGTGGACAGAGGCATGTCCCCGTGCACCATGTTTCCCAGAGACCTATGCACAGACAGGTGAAGTTTAAATTAATTTATTAGTTTAAGGGAGGCCTCTTCCTGTACAGTATGTTTAACCCAATACACATTTATAGAGAACTAACGTTTAGATCAAATGAAACTTCATTCCTCTAAACATCTCAGACTGGTACCGTAGAACACATTAGTGCTACGGATGCGAGATCACTCTGACATCAGTGTAATATCATTACTCGTGTAATATCATTAATCAGTATGTGAGCTCATAAGTGTTGGAAAGGTCCTGGCCCAGTGAGTCCTGCTGTGCCACCACAAGGCACAATGAGAACCTGCAGAGCATGTAGAGCTGCTCATCAGTCAGCATGATGCCAACAGTTTAGGATAAAGAGAAAGGAGAAGAAAGCTTTGCAGCAGAATAACAACTTTATGGAGTCACACTCTGTGCTTCCGCTCCAAAAGAAGGAAGGTCCAGTTTGGCAGCCCAACCGTGGAGACGAGGGACGGCCAGTTCAGTTCAGATAGCGAGGTGGGAGCTGAAGCTACCCCTAGAAACAGAACCGATCGGCGCAAAGCTGCAAAGCTGCAGATGTGAGGGAAGATGCCAAAGCTCAAAGGTTAGACCACCCAGTTACACTTTACTCACACCTCGAGTGTTTCATCAACAATTACCTTCTATGTTATTATGCTATACAGTATATAATAAGAAACCTTTTTCTTCCTCAGAAAACTAACATTAGTTGGTTCTGCCTCTGACCTTCGGACCCTTGGCACACTTCCTACCTAGTTCCATCCGTTTGCGACATTGGCACCTGATGTGGTTCTGTTCTGTTCTGCGTCCTGAAGGGGGTCTACTGTGATTGGAAAGCTGCTGTGGATGTGGGGCAGCACCTCTCTCTCAAAACATGCCCTACATAGTGAGTGCAAGTGCGAATGATGCTCTGAATGAGGGACAGATTAAAGATGGAGGCGAGAACATCAGCCAGTTCTGTATTATAAGCCAGGTCTGTGAAAGCTCAGAGCACAACATTCTCTGACTTCCATTTGAGGTTATTCTGCTTTTCGGACACAGCCCATTAGCTAAAACGAGGCCGGGTAGCGGTGGCCAGCTGTCCCAGGCCATAAGCTTAGCACGGAGCTCTCTGGCTTTGCCTCGCATGCCCCCAGAGCATGTGTCAGCTCCCTCACCTGAGCTGGGTGCTTCAAGGCTGATTGTGGTGGTGGTGGCTGCATGAGAGAACAGTAAATTCTCAGTGGTTTAGGAGTTTAGTCCAGTCATGCTCCTCTGTTATTTGGTAGCAATGTGAGGCTATTGTGAGAGCAAACACCAAACAAAGAACAAGGAAAAGTTCAAGAATGGAGCCGTGAAGACGGACGGATTTTCGTTCAGTTAAATGAAGGTAACCCCAGCGTGGAAGGTATCTGGCACTGACCTTCCATCCCTACTCGCCTCATCACCCTTCTCTTCCTCCTCGTCCTCCCCGTCGGACGTGTTGAGGAAATCAAAGCTGCCCAGGGCTGTTTTCACTGTGAGACTAACCACACTAGGTGACCGGCTGTGTCTGCCACCCTGCAAAAATCACACGCACAGATCCACAGTCGTGACACGCGGTATGTGCACGCCCTGCCACGTACAGCGTACAGCGTCTAAAGTTTTACATACACAACGTCAGGGAAGATACATGAAGATACATACTACACGCATATTATTGTGAACTCACCTGAAGTGTGACCTGCAAAATCTTCAGTTCTTGCTCCAGCAGTTGTATCTCAGGAAACTGCCCTCTGTAATCGTCCAGAGAAGAAACTACCACTTCCAGCGCATCCTTCAGCCCACTGTCCCCTGGACCCTCACTCTCCTTGGACAGGCAGTCTGCACCTGACACCTCTTCCACCACCGGCACCCGCCGGGCCACGTACGTCTCATCACAAACCTCTGGCAGTGTGCTGCATCCCAGATCTGAGTGTCTGTCCTGCGGTGGGTGGTTGGGGCATATTCCTCCACAACTCAGAGACGAGGATGTGAGATCAGAGCTGGATGTATCCTGTGGCCGTTCATCTGAAAACTGCGTTGATCCCTTATCAAGCGCATTAGTTTCTACGACATGGATTCTTCTTAATAACACGCCAGTCGCTGAGCCTCCTGCCTCTGGCTCGGGACTTCTGCTTGGTATCGCCATTTCAATGTCACTGACTGATATCCCAGAGGCCAAAGACATCACCTCCTCTGATTCCGCGACTGACCTGTCCATCAGCACAAGGCCATCAGCACTGCTCTCACTGATGTGGCTCAGAGAGCGCCAGTAGCTGTGCGGCGGGTGGCTGCTGGTAACTACCCCATCCACTGTCACGCTGGGCGACCGTTTGTCCACATCCGCTTCCTCGCGGCCAGGTTTTGTCATCACACTATTGAAAGAGCACATAATGTGAATAGATTGTGTAAACTCATCCGTGTGCTTAATTTGCCGATTAGTAAACAAGCAAGTGCATTATCAGTAAATATATTGTGTGCAAGTAAGGAATATTGTCCCAGTCACGGCAAATAGACTCGCTTTTAGTACTGGAAGTTTCACCACCATCAGAAAGGCTTCGTGCGTCACTGAGACTGCAGCATATAGGCCAGGAAAGAAAAGCAAGAGGGAGGGTTGTTCAGCCTGAGCCCTCCCCCAGTAACTGCTCCAAGTAGGCGATGATGCACATCCTTTCAAATCCACTGGGACAGTCCAACCATTTCCTCCAGCTTTGCTGACCGAAAGCATTTGGGTTTGACAAAAAAGTGTATAGTGTATGAATCTGAGAGAAGAGCTCGACATTTCAGCTGATCCAGGTATTTACATCTGGATCTGATACACGACTAGGAGACAGCACGTTTAGTTTCAAACCACCAGTTTTTGGGTGAGCAAAAGCACTAGAACAAATTTAAAAAGGCTTTATCTTAATAAGTCATGTGTGTAGTTCCTAAATAGTAAGAACTACATGGTGGAGTTTGTTGTTGCTGAAAGTGAAACTTCTTCTAGTTTTCAATTACAAAAAGGCAGAAGTCTGTTAGTTATACAGACAAACTTTTACCTTTGACCTCACCTAAAAGTGTTAACTGAAGTCAGTTTACAGTGAAACATTTGAAAACATGAATGTGCAGATACGTTTGTACTGTAAGTACGTGAAGTAACAGCTAATACTGAGCTTTCTGCATTGGCAAAGCGTGTTGACGTCGGCGGATGTGGTCTTTTTCCATATGAAGCTAGGTTTTGATTTATAGCCGTCTATAGAGGAGTGCGACTGCCTGTGTGTGACTGCTCGCAGCTGGACATCGCACACTGAATAAAGCGAGTACCAACCTGCTGCTTCGTGCGTCATCCTCAGTGATGGTGCTGACTTCGTGGATGGAGTGTAGCGTTGAGGAGGAGTCTGCAGAGCAAAAGGAGATCTCAGGATGTGAGGAGGAACGTCCTGGTGTCACCACGGCTGCCTAGACAGAAGAGAAAAGTGGACACAGCGGGTTATAGATTACATGGAAACAGTACAGGACACTGCAGGATTTACTTTAGGGGCTACTTGGTTTTCATTATTAGTCTGAGTTTCTGTGCTTAGTTAGTTTCTGTCAGGAGTAAGCAGGCAGGAAAGCAGATGAGGGCTCACTGCTAACTTCACATGATATTTGCTTTCACGTCAGTCTCCAAAACACCAGGAAAGGTTCCAATAATCCCAGAAAACTGCTTGATTTGTCCCTGGAAAAGGTCACCCACCCTCGCTGGGCTGCAACCATACAGCCTCACACCCAACAGACTGTGGTGCACGGGTCATTCTGACGCCCTTCTTTCAGAACCTGCATTCAGTTCTGACAGTGTCAGTGAACTTTGGCTGCCCTTGACCTCGATGACCAAACGTTCGCTTGCTGTCTAATACATGTCACCCACTCACAGAGAGAGTCAGTGTTAATCTGTCACCTGTCAGTGGCCATAATGTTATGGCTTATGTAAGTGGACTGTTTCTCACTGTAGAAAAGACCAGGCGATGTTTTGAATAAGCGTTTAACCTTATGATGTGCAGAGCTGCGTAATCCTCCTGTTGGCATCTGAGGACTAGAGGAGTCATCTGAAGATTCGGATGAATTAGACCAGGCCGCTCCATTCTCAAAGTCCTCATGGCGACAAAGCATGTTCTGGCAGAGAGCAGGACATTACAAGGGTGTAGAAATAGATAAAGGAGCGATACACTAGACTGCTTTCAGAAATATGAATAATTATTATTATTTTTGTCAATTTACAAAATGCAAAGTGAGCAAACAAAAGAAAAATCTAAACCAAATCAAATGCTTGGCCCCACAGAGCCCTGATCTCAGCATCATGTGAGTCTGGGATGATGCAGAGACAGAAGGATGTAGAAACCCTGCATCCACAGAAGATCTGTGATTAGTTCTCTAGATGTTTGAACAACCTACAGCCCAGTTCCTTCAAACACTGTGAGCAAGTGAACCTGGTCTTCCATCCTACTGCTGTTTGAAGGCAAAGGGTGTGACAGTTAGCCCTCCGGCCCCTGGAGGGCGCTGTGGTCCTGTCTTGGTTTTCGTCTTCTGTCGTGGGTTCATGTAATTATTACTTACACCTGTGTCTTGTTCCCTGTTTGTCATGTATTTAAGTTCCTGTCTTGTCTTCGTCAGTTGTCGGTCTGTCGTAGATGTGATGTTCTGTGTGATGGAGGCGCCTGTTGGTGTTCTGTCACGTGAGTCTATGTTAAGTCAAGTTTTAGGTCATGTAATGAGTCTAGTCAGGTTGGGTCATGTGGTCAAGTCGCGTAGTCTTAGTCTAGTCAAGTCATGTTATGTGTGATGTGTGTCAGAGTGTGTTGTTAATAAAGCCTGTAGTCGAAGTCACGTCTTAGTCTGGGTCTGTGTTTGGGTCACCTGCTCTCTTCAAACAAAGGCTGGTCACAGCAAATATTGATGTGGTTTAGATTTATCTGTTGTTCTTTCACTGCATTTTGTTCATTTATGAAAATAAATGTTCAACACTTCCATTTCTGAAAGCTTTCTTTGTTTACAGCTTTTTTTCACACCTGCCTTAAACTTTTGCACAGTCTTGTATAACACTATTATTTACTATTACTATTGAAATGCAGTAGTCAAACATACGAACAGAGGAAGGAAGTACTCACATAGAAGGCTTGTTCGCGTAAGGATGGCGTGTCCAGGAGGCTCTGGGTAAAGATCGTTGAAGATCTCTTACTGACACTTGGAGCTTTGCAAACGGTGCTCGCCACGGACCCCTGGTCATCTTTATCAAATGGACTAATGGAGGATGGCGAGACAATCAGAAGGTCATTACATGATCTATTTAATGGGCGTTCAGTTACTGAACAACACTTTACCTCCATGTGACCTCAAGGCTTAGTTTAATAGTCCCAAGGTCATTAATGTCCACAGCAACTGTCTGCGGTAGTGCAGTAAACAGATCCGTAGTCTCGCAGGAAACACTTCCTACAACCACGTGATTGGCTAAGCTCTTGAGCTCCGTTACCTAGGGGATAACAGAAATATTGTGTAATCCTACTGCCATGTTCCTGTCAATCATCGGGATTGTCCTCCAGTAAAATTGCATAGCTGCATGTCATTTAATCATCAACTACCGGGTTCACACTACTGTGTCAAAACGCCTGCACGGAGCAATCACAGCTTTTCATCCATTAAGCACAGACTGCTGACCTTCACAAGGAGGAACTCGTTGACGCGAGGGAAAAACACCATCTCTTCGTTGTCCCACACCTGTTTAGCGTTGATCTCCATTCTGCCTCTGAGCTTCCACCGCTGGCGACCATACTTCATAAAGATCTGTACACACACAGCACGCAACTGAATGACGTAGAAAATCCAGTGTGTTCAGTCGGGCTCCTCAACCTTCACCTGAGGTTCGTCACATGACTGGATTACAGCGGTGGACATAAGAGATCCAGAGATCTGGACCTGAAAGTGTCTGTAACAACATCTGGAGCCTTCAGTGGTCTCTGCCCTCGTTTGGGTCGTGGGTAAGCTGCAGCCGATCCCAACTGTCTGTTCATGTACATGAGGCATCATTGATAAAAATCTAAAATGGACTCACCTCATACTGGTCACCAGCACACAATCTAGCAAACCCAGCCAGACCTGGAGACATCAAGAGTTTGTGATTTTTGTTCAGCAACAACAACAAACGAAAGCCTTGAAGAGAAAAGCATCTGTACCTTTCATCTTGATGTGGAACTCGCCCAGGTGGTTCTCCAACTCACTCTCCAACACACACATGTTCTACGTTGATTATTGCAGTGGAAAAGATGAACACGTTTGAACTATATGATACATCTGATAGCTCGTTATTCTGTCATGTATTTCCCTACTAATTACTCATGGAATGTCTTACTTCTGTGTACTCTTTGTATCCTTTACTGGCTTCGGCTAAACTCTCTCTGGCCTCCTTGCTGCCTGGAGAGGCGTTATACGCTTTGACCATCTTGTTGGCCCCGTCCCTGAGCCTCCTCTGGAGGCAGTAGGCTTCATAGATCTCGTCGACCTGGGGAAAGAGGACAAACCACAAGAAAAGTGCGTTAAGGTGCAGCTTCTGTGGCAGTGGATAGTGTACTTCAAATGCAGAATGAAGGTTTATTACCCATCTATGCCAACTAACTTCCTTGAGAATGGGAAATCAGGTTTTCCTCAATAAATCTGGCCTTTAAATCTACCAGAATATCGTATATGACAAAGATGACCATTTCTGCTAGAGCTGCCAAGTTCATCTTTTGTTTACCATAACTCCAACTAACAACAAGCAAGAGTGGGAAGGGACTGCAGACGAACCGAGCTGAATGGGCTAATGGGTGTGTTCCTGCAGCCACCAGCACTCGCCCCCTTCTGCTCTGCTACATTCACCCTCCGAGCTGCCACGTGCCCTTTAGCTTACAGAATTTTAGGTTTGGTGTCTCTTTGCGTCCAGCACAAGCAGACGATTACCTGACAAGGCTGTTACTAAATGTAGCTCCACAGAGCAGAGCCGCCACCTGAACCCTACTCAGCAGCCTCTGATTACAACCCCAGACAGTGAACGGAGGTTAGCTCCAAACTAAACCGTCTCCGCAGCAATGAGTTGAGAATGTGTCAAATAAAATAAAATGATGAGACAAAACTGATCCCACTCACCCTGCAAATAGCAAAAAGAAATGTATTCAACAGCTGAATAGTTGGTTCAACTCACTCAAACCATCGACGTGTGACTTAGACCCATTAGTACCAGACCACCCAGACATTTGACCATCGATCACATGACTCTAAGTGTCAGAGTCTCTCTCATGAACACAATAAATGCTTGACTACTTGATGACATCGTGCATGTGTCCTGATCCTAATGATCTTTTTTTCAAAATGGCGGCTTTTCATAATAATGATAAATCCTTCCTTTAGGAAATTACACAAATAAGTTTCATGTTGTTTCTCAATTTTTTAAATAATTAAACAATGCATTTTACTTAAGAAATGGTTATTTATATGACAGTTACATAGAGTTAAACATGGGTATGTGAGGTGCTTTGTTCCTGGATGGTACTGTCATATTTGTAATCTGACCACAATACCAACACACAACATTTTGATGCTTTAAGGAACCTAATTAGCGCTGTGTATTTTTAGATGTCAAACAGATTAGAAGAAGATATGATGGAAGGTTGGATAGCAGCAATCAAAATGAGTTACTATAGTGACTGGACCCCATGAACAGTGCTTCAGAAATATGGTCACTGATGAAATGCTGCAGGAAACACTACTGTGAACAGGAAGAGGACGAAGAGACAACGAGATGAAGACAAAGCTCCCTGCAGTTTGGGATGCGATGTCTCAGAATCGGTTTCTGATAAACTGTGGGAGAACAGTTTCAAGGGAAACGTTCATTTACGTGTCTACATGCCTGCTGTACCCTTACAAATGAGGGTTCAAGCGGTAGGGGCATGCTGGGAACAGTGGCTTTGATGTTTGCCAAGGTGCCGAACGTTCAGACACAGAAAGGTGTGAAGCTGGCGTAACAGGAGAAGTTGAAAATGACACACCGTGTGCACGAGATGCTGCCTTTAACTGATAACACGCTGGAAGGAGGACACGCGTCCATGATTTCCAACTAAGTCAAATTTGGACTCTTCTAACCATAGAACACTTTTCCACTTCAAATGAGCCGAAGGCGCTTCTGAACTATGTTCACATGTGGCTTCCTGTTTGCGTGACAGAGCTTTGGTTGGCGTCTGCAGAGGGCGGACTGTGATCACAGACAGTGGTTTCTGGAAACCTAGCTGGTAGAATGTCGCCTGGTGGCCGAAGACCACGGGCATCAGCCTTGTCCCTCACAAGGTCCCACATACAGCTGATCCTGTTACTGACCTGAAGTCAGTTAATTTACTGCTAGATGATCTTCTTTTCAGAATGTCCTGCTTTCTCAGCCCTTTGTTGCCCGTCCCAACTATTTAAAGACCTGTAGCAGGCATCAAAATTGAAATGAGCTTATTTACTGGCTAAAAGTGTCGAACTTTTCAGTTTAAACATCTATCTATAGTCTATTGTAAATCAAATATTGGCTCGTGTGATTTGTCTTTTAATTGAAGTTAAATTTTAATTTCAGATTTGTTCATCCGTACTGTGTAAAGCGCCTTAGATGAGCGCAGGGATGCCAGTGTCTTACCTTGCTCAGGTGGAACTCCAGTCGTCTCACGTACCTCTCGATCACCTTCACTTGCTGTCAGAGAAAAGCACACACGCATTTATTTTCCTCGCTGAGGGCGAAGCCAACACAGCTGCTGCGCACTAACACACTGACGGAACAACATGTACAGCTCCAAAAACGTTAACCATTAAAAGAAGTGGTAGTAATTGGTCATTATTACAGAAAAGCAAACTAAGAAATGACAGTAGCTCACCTTGTCCAACTCATACAGGAAACCCTAGAGGCAGAAAGCATCATTTTCATTACGTGACAAAACATATATTTACACTTTTTCAAAACCACAGCTATCAACATGTTACGAGTGTTCAGTTACACAGATGTAAAGGTTTTCACTAAACAAGATTTTAGATTGATTGGTTAGATTAGATTTAAGAACGAACGTACAAGCCTGGAGTTTCTCTTTGACTCTTTCATCTGCCTGGTTAAGTTGTCCAAATCCATCTGGTGACCCTGCAGGCACGACCTGAGGAAGCCCACGCACACAAGTTAGGAAACAGCTTCCATGCACAGCACATGGGTAAAGCAGGGTATATGCAGGGAGTATGCATGTAGTGTGGAGCCCTACTCACTGCAGGCCTTTCTTCAGCGCCTCATACACCTGATCCACCCGCTCAGGCTGAGGAACCTTCGGCGGCGGGTTGGACTTGGTGGACATGGTGAACATTTTGCTCGATCTGCTGGGCTTTCTGCTGAGACACGGAGTATTCAACACGGAGAGGTTCCTGCAATATCAGCAACATGGCGTCGTCATATCACCCACACTTGACTAAACTCAATCACACATCAGATGCTGTGCGACAGAGCTTCAGCTGATACACCCAGGAAGACATTTCATATTCGACCAAATATCACAAGACATTTGTATTAGTCAGTAAAACAACGACATCGCATAGCTACCGCACGGCGTCTACACCTTTTACCTCAGACAAAGGTAAACGTCCATATGCTCACATCTAATCCACCTAAAGCAGTTAAACAGTAAATCAACACTTCATTAAAGATTTGATTAGATATAGATTTGTAATAAAGTGACCAAACAATGTCATTCAATTGCAAGTGTATTATTCATGCAGAGCTTTGCTTGGACTCTGTCCGTTACCTGTAGGGCTTGTCGTAGCTAGTGACTCCATTGAAGCTCTGGCTTCTAGTTACGGATATGGCACCGAGGCGTCTGACGGAGCAAATGGACAGAGACATGGTGGAGACACTTCGGGATGGGCTCCCTGTGCACACCAGAGAAAAAGCGTCACGACAACAACAACAACAACAACGACAACAACAGGAGGAGTACGCTCATATCATGTTCACCCAGGAGTTTCAGGCTCGCAGAGTTTCCAGCACAACTCGGTTGAGCCACATGTTCACAATTTCAGTTTATTTAGGTTATATAGCGCCAGCCACAACCAAAGTCGTCTTTGCCAAAATGAACGATGGACGTAAGGAGTTGTCAGTGTAGATTCAATACAAAACGTGTTTGCAGCCAAAGAAGATCTTAACTCTGCAACAACTTTACACAATCAGTCTAATCAACCTCACCTCCTTACACCAAACCGTTCCCGTGTGTAGGGAGAGCCAGAGACTGAGCCTAACACCAGCCTGGTCAGAAAGCTCTGCTCTCCATCAGCAGTTTACCACATGAATAGTGTCTCTCTCTGATTTGTTGGGACTTTTTTGACAGCACAGTGACAGTGTTTTTCCTTTTTGTTGCTGTGGTTTCAGGTCAGTCGGTGTCACATTAATAAGTATTTTCCTTCTGAGGTCTGTCCAGTGTCCTGCATCCTGTTTCTTTAAACAGCTGAAAGACCTCTGCCACACACAGGAAATGTCACAATCCTTCAGGAAGTCAGAGCAGCAGCCTCTCCTGACAGGATGTAACGCTGACAGGATACACACCCGGAGATAATGCCGAAGGTTGACATAAAAATGATTTTAGAGCAAGAAACAAACGCTGAAAATGGAATATCACATTACTGGGCGTAAGAACCTTTCCGACCATTTGTTGACTTATCCCATTTCAAATCCTCGGACAGACAGACGAGTAAAGGGAAGAAGAGGAGAAACATTTAAGCCTGTGAGGAAAAATGACGTGTTTTCCTGTCGCCGTCTGCGCTGACAGGAAGCCTAGTTGACCCAACGCTCCACCCGAACCCTGGGACGGCACCAACCTGGATGGGGCTCCGTGTTTCTGTCCCAGTTCGCACACATCACTGACAGGCGGCACATCTCTCCCCGCTACACCCTCAGCTCATCTAGCTGCTCAGTTAACGTCTGCTTTGTGTCGGGCCTCCGGCCTCATCCAGGCCACGGGGAGCCCAGCGACACAACAGACCACGCTCCCTTTGTCCTAATCACACGTGTGGCACCACACCTATTATTTCATGCTCGCCAGCCTCACCCTCCCAGACCCTTCTGGAAAACGCTGCCTCGGACACTCACAGCGAGACAGTCAGATTTAACCTACTGCTCGTCTGCTAGCGGATGATAAGCGAGAGGAAATGACAGTGATCCAACTTTTCCTCTGAGGGAAAACTAAAGTCTGACATGCTGTTATTTTACAGGCATTCGTGTACTAAGACCGAAGCTACTCACCAAAGAAAGGGGCAGTTAACAGGTATCACAATTCCTTTAACTAACAAGAAAATTCTGAGTGTTTCAGTTCACTGTGAACATACGTAATAGAAAGAGGTTTTGCTACTGTGTCTGGTCTTGAAGACAGTTACATTCAACCACGTTTTGATCCTGAGGCGTTGAAATGCAGGTCGAGCTGCAACAAAACATCCACTAGCAGCGATTTGAGTCTGCACAGATGCAGGTTTGACTGCTTTCTGCGTCTGAACGTCTAATACTAAACATACAAGGTTTCTAAATTCCTTATGACAAAAACCCAGTCAGAAATGTCATTTAGTCGTCCGCTAAACATGGACTTTCAAAATCTGAAAACTTTAATCTCAAAATGTATTTCAAGTTGTTTTCTTGAAATGTCAATATAAAAACGTCCTCATGGGCCTAATATTCCGCCAAACCAATAAGAATTAGGTTTAAAATTTCCTTCCTTTTAAATGTAACTAAAATTCGTAAGTCCTTCCCTCTAAAGCTTTTCCCCTTCCTCGTGTCCTTAGGAAAAGAATTTCCAAGAGGGAGTAACATCCTGCAGGGAGGGCAGGGTCAGGAAAACACTATTGAAGTTTATGGTTACAATGAGTCAGATGAAATACCCCTACAGCTAATCTAGCTCACTTCCAGCAATAGAAAACGAGTGAGTGAAATAGTAGTAGAACGGCTCTGTACAGCTAAAACATGTGTCTCCTGCAGCAGGAGAACCCAGGTGGTGATGTGTTCTGTAGCAGACGCTCTCATAATGTCCTGATAGCAGTTACTGGATATGTTTATAACAGCCCGTCTTTGAACCACATCATCATGGATCCCGGCTCAACCCTGTGAACTGACCTGTGTATTAGTGACCGATGTGAAATGTGTCCGGCAACCTCGGACCCAAAACGGAACTTTTATATTTCAAAATACAACCGTGGCGGAGACAGGTACACAGAAAGTGATTAGACGCCGTCGCGCCCCGCTGGGCTCCATACCTCCATATCCACTGTACATGGTAGCTGTGGCGGCTGATATGGTCTCTCTGTCAACAGGTCCACCCAGATCCAAGGCGTTTCTGATCTCAAAGCTTCTTCCTCTGTTGGCATCGGCTCGTCTCGCTTGTTGCTGTTTACTGTCTCGTCTTTTATTTGTGGTTTGTTCCAGGTTCTCCGTGTCTTGGTCAGTTCGCTTCTTCCTCTCCCCCCATGTCAGCTGTCACTGTTGGTAATCCTTTGTACACGCTCCTACTGATCTCCTCTCTCCCTTCCTTTCTCCCTGCCAGTCTGATAAGAGCAGGGAGGAGGAACTGTGTGCTTTTAAGGCGGTCTTTCCTTTTGTTTTGTGTGGTTGCTCCTCCTTCCCTGTGATAGTGATTCCCACGCTGCCTCTCACAGCCCCTGACACTCACAACATAACAAATCATTATTTAAATGTATTATGGGTGAACTAGTCCACCGAGTGCATACAGCCTGAAAATGTTACGAGCATAAATACCCAAAAGAGGAAAATGAATGAGCCTTATTTCAAAAGCAATATGAAGAGAATTCATGTCCACAATTATGCAGGTTTCTGCATAGATTATGCAGATGTGGTTGTCAGAACGTCTCCGTTAAACTTTGTGTCTTGTGACTGTGCACTTAGCTGCCATCAGTACGTTTGAGTCCAACACAGGGAGTAGGTTTGATTCACAAACAGACTCACAGAGTTGGTGCTTCTCCATTTGAGCTAAACTGGAAATGTAAGTAAAGAACCGAATGCACCTCTGTCTGAACACACCCATAGACACGCAACCAGGACAAAGGTTCTGTTACTCTGACCCTCCAGACTCTAGGTCCGCCCTCACTTTAAGATGCTACCTGCCTGTGGTTCAGCAGGCGAAGGAGGCTGAGGAGTTCACCCGCTTCACTGCCTTCATCCCACCTTCTCCGTCTCTGCCGGGCTTCACTAGCACCTGAACAGGCCTGAAACGAACTAACTAACCAACCACGCTGGTTAACGGTTGCATCCCTCTCGTAGTTTTAGGGGATTGGTATGTTATGACCACACAGGAGATGTTTATTTCTGAGTCTAGACTAAAATGACTGGAGCCGTGTGTAATGGCCATGGTCTGTCAGACCGTGAGTTTTTGGTCTGGGTTTGGTTTGTAACCTAGTATTTACCAAGTGTTCTCGGGCTCCTTATTATTTAGAATGTGCCATGTGCCCCTCAGCTGCTGTTCGTGATTTGCCCTGAGGTGTTAAGTGACCATGTGCCTTTGAGGCGACTGATGCAAAGTAGATGTGACTTTAGGTTTTTTCACGCTCCTCGAATCTGTCATGTACTGTAGAAGTAGTTTGTGTTCGTAGATGCTGGTTTCTATTAGTTTATTCATGTATAAAGTGAAACGGTTTGCCATACTATGCTTTTTACTATAATTGCTACGTAATTGTGAACCAGGTGCCAGCTCAGGCTTAAAGTGTCTAAGTGACTCTGAACCGTGTCTTAGATGAGCTGCTATAAACTTAAAATGCTGGGGACCTCAGTACATGGATCTCGTCTATTTCCTCACCTTGTCTCCGTCTGTGTTTTAACGTGCCGCCATTGTACTGCATGTCATTAACTTGGCCTCGCTTTCATCCCTTAGGTGTGTATCTCCATCTGTTCAGAGAGCAAGCGGCCTGCGGGGTAAAGAAAGTTAGACGTCAGAGCTGGATCTCTCCTCGTCAAATATAGAAAGAGGCGGACTTTGAATCTTCAAGCTTGTCTTTCCTTGTTTTCAGAGAATTAACGGGGACCTTTTTGCCCTTTTGCTAGTATTGTAGCTTGCTTGGATGAGCAGAAACACGCAGATTGACCGCGCAGTGCACTGAAAGTCTGTGGGGAGTGTGAGGACTAACAAGATAAACAACAAAGGTTCACAAAAACCTCGATTCAAGGGAAACCCAGCGGACACGCAGACCACAATTCCTCTGCTCAAATGTTATTGCAGGTTAAAGGAGGGTCTCTTATCATTAAATGAATCAGGATGTGGGAACCGGCATCCTCCCATTCCTCATGTCAGCAATATTCAAGAAGGGCATTTTTATTGCCTCCTGTTTTAGCAGAATTTGACATTCACATCTTCACATTCTCATTGAAAAACATCTAAATGGATCCTCTCAACAATGAAAAAACACAACAAAAATCCAAAGCTTTAGTCACGCTGGCGTTCAGGCTTCAGGAGAACACTGACGTCGTGTTTTTAGGTTCAGTGATCCACATTAGGTTTAGTCAAGCAGAGCCAGTATATGTGCAGCACTGTACCGTACGACTCAGTGGAACAAAACCTTGGAATCATGTTTTAGTTTGCTGCAATGAAAAGCACTTGGTCGTGAGCCAGCAGTGTTTCTACTTCAACATGCACATGCGGACGTGTGCGTGCGTGGACCCCTGGAAGTGAACACTGGTTAATCTCCAGCTGGCCCATAAGTAGCTTAACTGTCACTGAAGTGCAGCGAGTTAATTACTAATTTCTAGCCTGTCCAATATGGTTCAAGTCAAACATTTACTACCAAAAACTTAAATCCAGCCTGATGAGCCCAATGTCTTTCAACTAAGTTTGCAATGTTTCAAATTTGGCAATTTTGCACACCTGATATTAAACATCTTAAATATCTGACACTGTGTTTCTGGTTGTTTAATGTTGTGCTTGACTAAGTATCAGTAAAGGGTAATGATTATGCACGTACATAGTTTATAGGAGCCTGAAACGAGTTAGATCTGTGACGGCGCCGTATGCTGTGGAGGCAATGAGCAGGCAGTGAGATCATGGAAAAAGTGCCATTACGTTAATTACTCCATGGAAAAACCTCAAAAGTTAAACTGCGGCATGAGCAGAAAAAGAGACACACTGTGCGGATGCCACACTAATAGTTTAACCTTTGATCAAAAGCCGAAAGACTGACAATGACTTGACCAACTCAGCCACAGCCTGTGCCGTATTTATATATGATCAAGGTATTTGATCATGCAGTTATCTCATGTATTTGCTGAATAAAAGTCATACATGCCGTCACTATCTTACTACCTGTCCTCATGGCTTCAGTCTTACAAGCCAAATGCCGAGTAGGTAATCCTCTTAAGACGTCTCTCCCCTTAACCATCTACACACCACAGGAGAAAAAATTACATACGACATGGGTTCAGCCCCAAAGGCTGCCGGGTCAGGGACTATTGTGCAAAGACACAGTACATGTGCTGGGACGCGTCATCAGTGAACTTCAGACCACCCAGCCGTGTGGCGATGGTATTCATTCTATTCACCAACTATATCCATATTTTACCAAAGCAGCTCTGGTTTTCTTGGTGCATCTAGTGTAACATTGTATGTATTAAAGACATTTAATAATAAGTATTAGGTTGTGCTAATTATGTATGAACATACTGCCTAAAACAATGTCTTATAAAACGTGATCAAAGACTATAATAGGTAGGTGAAAACTGCCCCTGTGCCTGGTAGTCGAAATTCGTGGCCAGGTAAACCATGAAATTCCCACTGCCGGTGAACACAGCACTATTGTGGGCGGGGCTAGCGCGTGGGCTAATCGTTGCTCTTCTAGTAAGAACACGGACGTTTCTCGTCCGTCGCTAAGCCGCGCTTTAAAATGCAGTGCGCCCGTATTCTACGGCTTACGGCAGCGCATTAAACGCGATCGTCGCTACTTTCTGTTTTTCATAATAACGCGTCTGATCTGATCTAATTGCGTAAAACTGTGAGACAAGGCTGAACATACACGACAAAGCTGTCACCTCACACAGGGTTTATTAGCAGTTAAATTTCATACAGAGGCACCTTATTCAACATCAACGTTGACAACTTATACTGTATGTTCAACTGCTAATAAATCCTAAACTATGCAGTAAAAGTCCACGGTTCTGCATGAGGTGGCAGCTTTATCGCGTGAATTCACATTTCTTTTGCAGTAATATGTAATTAGAACAGAAAACAGTTTAATGCGCTGCTGTAAACCGTAGAATACGGGCGCACTACATTTTGTAACGGCGGACGGGCCGCAGTTGACAACGCAGCACAAATGTGCAGCATCCATTTGCTGCCGTCGCGTGTTCCTTATGCAATGAACTATACTAAAGCGTATGAGATCAGGTTTTTAAAAGTCGTAATATACTGTGCTGTGTACAGCGTTGTCACATGCTTTTTGCAGTATCGTCATATATTAACATGTGAAGATACACAGTCCTAATACTACTGGCACGGAAAGTTGACTCAAGTTATGCATGACATGATATCAATTGGAAATGTCCTGACACGCATTGTTACTGTTATTATTATTACTACTACTATAGAGAAACGTCCAGTACGGGTTTAAAGCGCAGCAGCACCAACGCGGCCAAGTTAAACTGATCAGCACAACAGTATCTAACGTTGAATAAATGACAAGAAGAACTTTTCCACGCACGTGTTTGCTGGGTTCCGGCTCCGCTCCTCGTCCTGCAGACTCATGTTTCTTATTTATCCAAATCGGAGGCACTTGGGATAAAAAAACAAACAACAACAACACGTGGATATTCACAAAGCTCGTGCTACTCCATCGTCGTCGTTGTCGTCGTCGTCGTCGTTGTTGTTGTTGTTGTTGTTCACCTTGTCTTGTCCAGCAAAATAAATCCCAACGCGAAGCCAACAGTGCCGCGTTCGCATAATCTGCGTAGTACACGTTTAAATGTCGAAGCGTCCGGCGGACACTTTCAAATTCCCAGTCTGAAGCTTAATGTGATTTTAATTCGATTTTATAAAGTGAAATGACACATCGCAGGTTGTTATCGTACGGCGGTGTGTATAGGAAGGTTCTTTTTCTTCTGTTTTCTTGTAGTCCCTGTGATTTGTGGTGTAGTGTTGTCTACAGTACATCACCACCTCGGTCCTAACTTTGCCCAGAGCAGCAGCAGCATCAGGGCAACAAGCAATAAAGGGTCATCTCAGGTCACTTTGCAGACAACTGAACCCATTCTGGAGTTTTTGCTGCCTGGTTTATAAATGTATGGTTTTACATAGCACAGGATTTGGATGCAGGGTTGTTTTATCTCTAATCAAGGTAGTGGAGTAACTCCAGTAATATGTCACGTTGTCATTTTATTAATATGTTTTGTTTTTACATGCTAGAGCTACATCTATGTATGAAAGTAATTAAAGGGTGAATTATGCATCACCTTAACCCTGTAAGAACCTCGAGGCAGGGCCTGGGTCTGCTGGGGGTTTCTTCCTTAAGTTTCTGCTCTCTACTGCCGCCTAGTGCTGGCTCTGGGGGACGTAGTGTTTAAATCGTGTGCATTTGATCGTTTCAAATAAATGACAAATAAAAGATACTTTTGTTTGGATGTATTGCAACTAATAGTTTCTGCAGAGGTAAAAGGAACGTGTCGCTTAGTTTAATCAGAGAACTGAGTTGTAAGAGTTTCTCTTCATGGTCAATTAATTTGTTTAAATCGTACAGAAATAAGCACAACGGCTCTCAGATAACAAGGTCATGTAGAACGAAAGTGAAAACAGACTATTATTAGTATTATGTATAGTTTAGTCTCCAGACATACAGTTAGGCTGACTGGAAATAGGTGAGTGTGCGCGGATGGTTGTGTGTCAGACCGGCGGCCTGTCCGCTGTGGTGTCCCCCGCCTCTCACCCTTAGGCAGCTGGGACACACACACACCCGCGACCCCTACGGGGAAAAGCGGCGGAGGATGAGTGAATGGATGCATAGTTTACGATTAAGGGGAGACGAACGCTCGCTTTCATTGCGACATTTCCTGCAGTCAGTGAAGGCAGCCCGCGCTGACTGTGACGTAACGCGTGTCGTTCGAAGCGGAAGCGGGAGCGAGTTTACTTGGACTCACTCACGCGCTGCGCGTTGACGTTGCTTCAGTCTTTACGTGAAACCAGCTAATGCTAAGGCCCCGACCGCTCAGCGGTTCAATGCGGCATTTCTAGGTGGAGCTGTAGGACATGAGCCGAGTTCTGATGGGACGCTAGTAATCAGCCTTCTTACAGGATTTATTCACCATCCCTGTTACCTGTCACGGCAGGTAAATAGCTCCCTAGTATTTATGGAGCGTTAGAGAAGGAAAGAAACAAACACAGCTGGAAGTCAGGGTTTCACTCTGCGTTGCTGGCTGAGGACTCACTCGTTGTCAGTCACCCAGAGAAGAGAGTGGAGGTAAAGCTGGGAAGTGACTGGAGCTTTGTCTGTGGGAACTTCATGAGCTACAGACACAGTAGTGGGCAGCACAGTCGTCTGAGCAACACCTCAATCAATGGAACCTGGACTGGTGACAACCGGCGAAGAAGAGCGTCAACAATATCTGTGTGAGGAGCCAGAGGAAGGTTTGGAACCAAAGCTGACGGAGGCTCTGACTTGCAGGCGTCTGACCAAGCGGTGGTTTGAGGTTAAACAGGAGCAGAAGCTCCTTCAGAGAACCAGCTGCTGGGCGTCATAGCAGCAGGCCTTGCTCAGCTGTGTGTTGAGTTTGCAGGGTTTTTAATTTTTTGGACCAGCTAAGCTGATCTTAGCAGACTTGTTGCTCTTTTGTGTATAGTTTGCTGTGGCAGCACATTTAATGTCAATACATTTAACCTGCAACTGAAGGCGTGCGAGTGTTCACCAAGCGGTAGCGGTTCACACCACAACACCTGGTTAACACCAGACAGATGATCTGACACCATCATGATTCTCAGACACCACGGCGCTGCCCTCAGAACAGACGGGATCATCTCTGTCCTGGGCTGCTCACTGGACTCTGTCAGTCAAGCTTCCATCGTGGACACAGCTCTGACCCTCTGCATCAGAGCAGCTGCTTCAGAGCCAGAGCCCCCAGAGCAGGAAGCAGCTTCTTAGGGCTTAGACTGACCACAGCTAATAACACAGCTAATAACACAGGTAATAACACAGGTAATATGCAGCAGACGATGGACCGGGTCACTGACTTCGTCCGCTTCTCCTGTGGAGCTGCCTGACGTCAGCTAAAGGGCCAGTGCGCCACCTAGCGGCCAACCCACGTATTTCACACCCGGAAGCAGCAAATGTATTTGAACATTACAGGTGAAATGTGCATTTATTAAACAGTGAATCATTCGTTAGTTGATTACGGCCGTATGGGAACCTGGATGGAGACTTGCCCCTAACTGCAATCTTTGGTTCTCAGTCAGAAAATGAATGGATCCACGTGAGGCAGTTTGTGCGCGTGCACACAGAAATGACCTAAAACCCCCCACGTTCAAATGATGGACTGCCCTGTACTGGCCCTTATGCACATGTAGGTGTTATTGCTATAATCGCAGGCATTTCTTCGTTCAGTTCCAGACACAGTGGTGTGTATCACTGTTCAGAACGACTCATGAACTAATGGAACGCTGCGGATCCAGTTCTCCTTTCAACAACTTGACACTTTCAACACGTAACCTGTCTCTTGGATCCACGGACACAAATCGTCTTCACTCGCTGTCTTAGCCGCTTATTCTTCGTCAGGGGTCTGGAGTAAGTGGAGGAAACCCAGACGCGGGGAGGACGTGCAGGCTCCACACAGAACGGCCGACCCCGGAACCAAAGCAGGGAACTCCAAGCTGCGCTAACCACCAGCCCATTAATGTGAGAGTAAGAGCATGGACAGCTGTGCTCATTTACAGCTTTTCCCCTTCATTTTCACATTTTCATTTGCCGCTGACTTAAGCTCACTAACATATGCATTGAAATATAAATATACATTTTCAATGGTGGCATTAAGCCACAAATTTATGTTATCGGAGGCAAACATGTAGCTTCTCTAGACGACATGTGGAAATAAAACAGCAGCCAGTAAAGTGGCTGGTGTTAAGCTTCTATGTCCTGAGTGGAGTCAAAACGACTTGATTGGCTGTTTAAAATGCTTTTCCAGGTAGTTACGAACACTGGTCTGCTGGTCCAATTAAACCCGTCAGCACATAATTAACAGCTCCTAATGAGTCTGTTCTCTGTTGGTCTCCGCTCCCCTTCACTGCTGGATCGCTCAAAAAGCCACAAACAGCAAATGTGTTTTAGCGTTTTTAGAGATGAGCAACTCCTGCTACGCTCACATCCGAAGACTGCTGCAACCCGTTATCCCTCACTGAGCAGCAATGGAATATATATATATATATATATATATATACACACACACAGTATATTTCTTTAGAGTATTAATGGGACATTCAGTGACTTGACTCTTATCAGTTCGGGTCAGTTTGTTTATGTCACCACTAACTACTGTAGGACACTCAACACGTCCCACGAGAGTCAGCTTTTACATGAGTAAATCAATTATCCAAAGCAAACTAATGACTGACCAGTGAGTTAAACTGACTAATACACTTACTACACATTACACACCGCTTACCTCGCTGCTTCTCCGCAGTCTTTCCTTGGCCACACCTGGACACGGTGGAAACTGTGGCCACGCGTTCGTTCGTTCGTTGATCCGTGTGGTCCAACTGCTGTCGCCGGTGTCACGTTCAAATAATGGGCCTGACTGGACTGAAAGCTTCTCACTGCATGGACACACTGTCGATGTGATGCTTTAGTGGAGGTTTTCACTCGGTGGCACTTCTCCACAGCTACGGACAGTGTAAAGCTTAGGCTCAGCTGTTACCCACGTCTTCCTTAGCACGAGGCTTCATAGATACGTTCTATGCACCATTCTAATGCGGAAAGAAGGTTTCAGCGAGGTTCAAAGGAGTCCTGAGATGCCCTAGCCTGGATAAGCTGCAATCCCCTTCTCCCTGCACTGCCTAGGTCAAGCTGAGCTTCTGCTGACAAAGAGTTTGGGACAAACTCTAGTGGCTGCTTAAACACTTGGTTCAGACCAATTTATTGTAAATAAAAAAAAAAAAAAAACAACTACAAAAAGTTACAATCATAGCAAGAGGAAGATGGAAACACAGCCACTGGAATCTGAGAGCACATTCTCCTTTTGGTATGAATGGGACGACTGTGTCCAACACGGGAAGCATCATTAACAACACGGCAAAACTCCAGTTCCCAGACGCACCGGCCTCTGTTCATGAGTGGAACACAAGGCAAAGGGTGAAAGCAAAGCTCAGAGGAAGCCTCTCTGGTCTTCAGTCTTTACTCTGGAGCTGGATGAATGTAAACATGTACATTTAGTGTAAAAGGACACGGGGCAGCATTACGATACATAAATGTGATCATGTGACAGGAAACCGACAACTGGACCACAACGTACAACAGTAAGTGATTCATTTGTCCAGCAGCACCAAAACTCCTGAAGTCAGAGTTGAACATCAAGCAGACAGAAGGCCTCAGTGTCTGCCCTGGAAACATCCAACCTTTCCATCCAGCTGCAGGCACCGAGGATGAGGGAACCGCTCACATCTTCACGTTTCTGTCGTTCAGGCAGGGTCTCAGAGCGTCGGCGTGTTAATACGCAGACGCCTTTAGGCCTGTAGATCCTGCTTCCGGCTCATAGGTAAAACAAAGCGCGACATCCTAGCAAACAGCTATGTGGTAAAGGTGTAGTGTGAGTGTATTAGCAGGGAGGATATTCTTCATATTTATGCTTCGTTATTCACCTGAACATGAGAGCTGTGTCCGTCCAGGACAGTCACTTACAGGCTTGTGTCTGTGCTTCAGCTTCAGCCTCGCTGGATTTAATGACCCTGGTATTTTACGGCATCAGGCCACAATACGTGTTACGCGACTACCTTCTCGTAACTCTTGTCTCTTGTCTTCTCCCAGTGATTTCCACGTAGGTCTCTGAGCCTTTCGTTCAGGAGGTTGTGGGTTCGAGTCCTGCCGGCTGGTGGCACTGTTCGTACCATTGCTCCTCGTCACGGTTTGCTCTTCTCTGGCCCCCCCACCCCAGATGGCCGCCCAACCTGAGCCTCGTTTTGCTGGATGCATCCTCTGTTAAAGGCGTTTCTGTCTCTCTTCTGTTGCTGCTCATTGAACAGTGAGTCATTACGCCAATGATGTGTAAATGAGGATGTTCACACACCTACTGTGGGAAACAGCTGGAAATGCTGGTTGAGATGAACTAAATTCAGTCACTACTGCTAACGGTGGTGGACACTACAGACCTTTTAATGCTGGGATAGCGAGTCATCGCCAGATGTCTCCACATCCTTCACGGCACCTTTAAGGTGTGTGGAGCGACCGTCGGGACCCGTTGGTCCATGTTACTCCATGTCGTTACAGTGGGCGATGTGTGTGGTTTAACTCTTTAAGTGTCTTCATACGCTGGCAGCACCAGAGAACGTTTGAATGCTGGAGTTCTCCTCGACTCTTTTCTACTGACGCCATGTTATTCCTAACTAGTCCTAAAACTACTCTGTTTTTGTCATTTCTGGTGTCTTGTGTGTCCAGAACACTTTTGTCCCTGTGTCTTGCTTGGTCTTTGTGAAATGACACCGCAGCTCTGTCAGTTTCATGGCTAAACTGTTCCTGACACCAAAAGCACGTCAGTGTACGACCCAATCACCTGGACCGGTTCCCTTTGAAGTGAAGCACCACTGAATGTGAATATGAATGGAAGCACGTGTCTCTGCGTCTCCTCCGCCTGGACTCGAGTCCTGCTGCCCAGATTTCAGACCAGTTTTTAGCACCAGTGAAGACAGAGTGATGTCCGGGTTCACAGCTCATCACTCTAGCAGCGCACAAGGTCAGCAGACCCCTGCCAGAGTCATACTGCAGCGAGACTCTGCCAATGTCCCAGAAGCACCTCTGCTGACGGGCCTAGGCCTCTGCGTACGGCAGGTGATACTGCTCCTCCCTCTTGTTACACCGTTTGGCTACGATAGCCAGGTAGAGCACCAGCAGAATGAGCCAGTAACAGGCATAAAGTATGGTCCCTGCTATCAGTAGGGCTTTTTCTGTCTCACTGAATGGTTCCTGTGTTTCACAGTAGATTGTGTACACCACACCTCCAAGCAGCACCGCTGCCCACACGGTGACGGGCACAGCGCCGATCAAATTCACCACAATCTTCTTGCGGCCGGAAGTGCCCCATCCAGCCTTGTTGATGGTGAGCAAAGCAAATATTTTGGCAGGGAGCAAGCTGGACATGTAGAGAAGAGAGTAGAGGGACATGAAGATCATGACCAGGCTGCCACGTAGGAAGCAGGCGTAGGTGGCCTTCACCATCCCAACCAACTGGACAGTCAGCAAGAAGAGCAGGATGTTCCACAGCCTTCCACGGTAGAAGAGGTGAATGACTGTGGCCACTAGGAAGAACGGGAAGAAGCCTGTGACAACAGACTCGTAGGTCATCCACAGGCTGTGCTTGTGGAACCACAGGGCATTGTAGAGCCACTCACGGAAGTAGGACTTGCTCCATCGCGTCTGCTGGTTGAGCCAACGCAGATACTGGGTCGGTGTTTCAGTCTGGCACTGGGACCGTGCCGTGAACTTCGTCTTGTAACCAAAGCTGAGCACCCGGTTAGTGAGGTGACGGTCATCACCAAAGCTGCACTTGGAGCCTAGAAACGTCTGGTGATACCAGGGCTCCAGGAATCGCTGGAGCAAGGAGTTCCTGTACATCCCCAAGGGGCCACTGATGCACTGGACACACCCAAAGTAGGACTGGCAGGCGCGCTCAATGTTGAAGGCCATCCAGTACCGTACGCTGCTGAGGAAGGAGATCCAGGAGTCGTACTTGTTGAGGATCTGGAAAATGTCACATATAGACAAATGCGTCCAGAAACGTCAAGAAAGAAAAAATAAATGTTGTATCAAATTCCTCTTGATTACTGTTTTATACCTGCACGTCTCCGCCGACTCCTCCCACCATTGGATCATCCTCAAGAATCTTTAGCATTTCTATGGTACATGCTGGGTCCAGCACCGTGTCTGAGTCACACACCTGAAGGAGGACACAAGGAAGTGGTGAAGGTCAAACACAGACTCAATGGTACACGAGCACGGCTCAAACTAGAGCTGCAGGTTGAAGCCCACGAAGAGACGAAAGGCTGCTGACGGAGACCTGGCTATGAAGGCCGGCTCTTCATCCGAGCTGCTTTTCTCAACAGTTTCAAGGTTACAGCGAAACACACCAGGACCCTGACGTCTAAAGATGAAAAGCATAGATGTATCGTACCCACCGATGCATCAGTCTAACATACGTGACACTAAACCTGCAGCTCACTGCTAGGTCCAGCTAACGGCGTGTAGCTGCCAACTCTCTGCTCCATGTTCTCATGGCTATTCCTGCGCTTGTTACCGTCCGTGGCTAGTGTTTAGTGTGTCTGGGGCCCTTACCTGCACATAGTCCACACTGTCCCCCAGCGCTTTAAAGGCAGTGTACATCACTTCCCTCTTCCCTCCCCATTCCTGCATGATGCAGGTGTAGCGACAGCCTGTGACCAGGCGAGTGATTCGAGCTGCCTCCTCCTTGTGCACCGTGCTCCTTTCTCCGCTTCCGACGCTCCCCTGTCCGCTCCCGTCACTGTGGAAGTTTCCCTTCCACACCATGCTGCCAGCCTGCTCAGCCCCACCCATCACCTCCTGGAAAATATCCATCATGTAACGGTCCTCAGGACGGTTCCCATCCACCACCAGAACCACTTTCAGGCCAGGGAAGGAGATTCGACGCACACTGCGCAGGCACTTCCTCAGGTAGTCTGGGTCCTCCTGGTAGGCAGCGATACAGAGGGCCACGGAGCGACGGAAGTACTGAGGCTGGGCGGGGCTCCTCATGCGTCGGTGTTCTAGGAAGGCAAACAGGCTCTGGAGGAAGAGGTGGAGGGAGAGGAAGGCACCATAGAGGCCAAAGGAGAGGTGGTGCTGCTGGGTGTGGATGAACTGGTAGCCTTCGTGACAAAAGAGCACCACTGTTAGTCGTTTCAATTCTCAGCCAAATGCTTCTCTATGCAATTAAATGTACTGAACCTGTGACATAGGCCAGCAGGATGGTGAAGAGGACCACTGCAGCAAAAAGGGTGGTCACCACGATGTTCAGGATGTTCCTGCAGCGAGAGGGCATCTGGAGGGAGACACAGGGCAGGATGTTCGTGGAGGTGATGGACACAGGAGCAGGAGACAGCAGACATCATTACCTCTAACTGAAGGAACGCGTGCATGTGATCCACAGAGGAGCCGAGTAGCCCTGCTGCACCCAGTGAAGAGGTGGGTGATGTATTGGTAACCACTAAACCACTGACTTTATGTCCTGCAGTTTTGTTTTACTTCAGATACACTTGGAGCTTGTATTTCACTGAGGACGTGGCTCCGGACAGTCGCTGGCACCACGCTCCACTGTTTGCAGCCCGTCTGCTACAATCAATCACTATACTCACCAGGAGCGTCTTGGGATTCAGTCTCTCAAGAAGCTGACTGGAGGAGCTGGGGCGACTACCGGCCAAGCCCGTGTTTAGTAGCTGACACACCTCCTACACCTTGTCCTACAGTCACTTAAAGCTTGGCCGACTGGCTCCTGAACCTGCGTTCTCCTCTCCTTCATCCCCCTACCCCACCTCCCAGCAGCCCCTCTGGCACTGCCTGCTTCCCTCTCTCTGGGTTAATAGCCCTAATTAAAGGCCAGCCGGGTCCAAACAGAGGGACAATTCATGAAGCGGCCTCCTGCCCCCACCTGGCCAGGCTCACTCAGCAAAGACATATTTACTGTACATTATCACACACACTGGCACCGGCAGATTCATCTGAGAGGACGTACAGATTTACACGCTGGCACTGAATCAAACCTTCTCCTCAGACAGAGACGCTGTCTATGACATTCACATCCTGACTGAAAAGGGGATTTTTCATGTGTCATCGCGTGTCAGTTCAGGTTCTTTAGGACAATGTCAAAGCCAAAATGGGCTCTTTCCTGATTGTACTGCAGCCTTGTATAGAAGTGTCTTTTTGGACAAGAGCATCTGGCAAAACAGCCACAAGAACACAAAGTGACATGACAAACCACAAATCAACATCCTTAGTTTATCCCTCACCAGCAGAGTCACGTATTCCACCAGCACCAGGTCCGCTCAGCCTGGGACGAGGCAGCGCTGCCCGATGCCCCGGGGCCTGTTTGATTAGAGGGGAGCTGAGGTGGGGGCGCGTTCAAATAGTGCGCTGGAGCCAACCGGTGTCTTACTTCATGACTCAAGCCAAAAAAGAAACGAACTCGGTGACATTACTCGAAGGTCTGCCTGCTTGTTGTAGTGACGGCCGGGGTCTCTACAGAGCCTCCGGTCATTCAAGCGTCCCCACACGCACCAGAGCCAATTAATGTCCAGGTAAAAGTCCCATCTGTAATGATATTGGCTCCTTATAACGCAGACTGAAGGCAGGGAATGATGAGCCTGGCTGTGGGACAGGGAGGGAGAAGTGGGAAAACAGGGATGATGGGTGATGCATGAGAATAAAGGAGGGGATCAGCTCGGGGTGGGATTAGGGGTTGGACGTACTGGAACAGAAATCCTGTCACGGATACGAGCGTGTGCCTGGTAAAGACCGAGACGATCAGAACTGAAAGGAAAAGCAGCCTGAGGACAGTGGTGGAGCAAAATCCACCTGAACCCAGAATGATCTGCAGACCTGCACAGTTTGCTCTGCACCTGCTTTTCCTAGAACACACTAGCTTCAAATGATGTCAGGTGAACAAGTCATCTCTCATCATCGTTATAATGATGATGATTGAACTAGTGACGTTCATCCGTGATGCCCTTCCCCTGCCGGACTCCTGTACGTCGTACTTGGCGTTTAATAATTGCTTTCGCATCTTCTCCTCAGGACTCTGAGAATAAACAGGTCACAGGTTCCATCTAAAAGCTGACCAGAGGATGTCAAGAGCCTTCAGACGTCAGCGGTGACCACGTGTGACACAAACACAGAGACAATGTCCATGCAGCACGTACTGTAGCAGCAGAGACGCTCTTCAGCTGTGCCTGAGTGATTTTACAACTTCCTTCAGCAGTGAATGCAGAAATGTGTTTGGGCTTCGTTCTCTCACACTCACTCACTGTGTCAGGCAGGAAAAATATTTTCTCTTGCTCACATTGCAAACACATTCTGCACACTAGCCTGAACACACTTGACTCTTTGTCCCAGGTTTTCTAGCTAAGCTTCAAGGTGGCTTCTTGCAGGGTTTCTAAAACTTTCCATTCGGTTTCTGTCCCGGCCGTTCCAGCGTCAAATCTGAAATCTGAAGCCAGGTTTGGTCTTTTCCTATCAGGCAGGTTTAGGTGCGGTGTTATGTCCTCGTAGACGTTTACGCCACCAACGGAAGCAAACGTCGTCTTTTCCGTGCATCATAATTACAGCATTAAGCATATTATTAAAAGTCTTACCTTCCTGACCCTGTAGACCCTCCGTCTTTGTCTCCCCCTCAGTACTCCCCCCAGATCTTCGTCTGCCTGGTCCGTCGGTTGAGCCAGGACGTCCAGCCCTCTCCTCTCTTCAGCACAGCATGCTCCTTGTTCCACGGCCCCCCTGCTTCACGAGCTCACACTACATCTTTATTCCAGCTTGCTTGCTTAATTCAGGAGCTCCCACATCCAAAAATACAGCAGGCGGCTGACACCCCCACCCTCCACCACTTCTGTGGACCAGCCTTCCCGGTGACTGCTCCTCCCTCTGTCTACCAGGACTGTCCCAGAGCATGAAGCCCCCCCGGCTGTGGCCAGAGGTGAGCTCCTCAGCCTGCAGCTGATGCTGGTGTAGTCTTACATCTGTAGATTACAGGGCGAGGGCAGTGGTTCATCTGGTCGGATCCCTTGGTGATCTCCATGCCGCGTCCTGGTTTCCACCATGAGCTTGGGACCAAACGCTGAAGGAAAGGATGGAGGGCCACAGCGGGGCTTCAAGTCTGTCCGCTTTCACCCCCTGCAATGACGTATGTCTGAATCTTGTCGTCCCCTGTGCTGCAGTATCAGCTCCTCCGCCGCGGAGCCTAAATCCTCGTGTGCGTCTCTCCTGCTCTGCCACTGTCCCACCTGGCAGACTGGCAGCCCCACACTGCCGAGCTTCTCCTCCAAAGCTCCTCTCCCTGTCCCGTTTGAACCCCCTCTCTTCCCCTCCCTTCCCTGGATGCTCCAACTAGCTCCTTTCCTCTCTGCAATGCAGCCAGCAGCCTTCGTCAGGCCCGGGGACTGTTTGCTCTAACTCTCCAGCTTGCTCAAAGCATCCTTTATGGGCTTATTTATCTGCGCTCCCTCCCCGCTCTGAGCAGGGCTGCTGACACCCTGCAGGTTCCATGAGCACGGCTGGGCTCGCAGCCTACGACAAACTGCAGCGCAAATCAATACGAGACTGTCAAAGCGGCTCACACACGTTGCATTTAATTCAGGTAATAGGATGCACAGCAGCTCAGAAAGCCTTCAAATAAACGGGATTACCAGCCCCTGTCTGCAAACCCCTCTGGCCACCTGGCACACGCTGAGGTGTTTATTTACTGTGGCAGAGAATCCAACCTCTGTCTGTCACTGGGAAAACGATTAAAGGATTTAAATTTAAAACCTTCATTTTATGGATGACTTTATGATTATAAAGTACCAGTACCGTACCTTTGCCTTCAGGACTCCTAGATGACGTCATCTGGAGAGTTCTACTTTGCATCTCCATCTTCTTTGACATGACCAGGATGCAGACCGTGAGTAGGGACGGATGCTTTCTTTAAAGCGTCTTGTGACTGGACTGTCAGGATGATCTCAGTTTGAATAAACTCAGTTTTATATTTGACCTGAATAAACTTTGCTAGCGAACCGAGCGCGTTATAATCTCTCAAGTCAGCTTTTCATTTTGCATATTTTAATGTCCTTGTTACTGCAGAAAGTCACATTGATGTAAACCTGTGTTAATTAACGCAGCTAATATTCAAACGAAGCTCCGTCTTTCCCAGAGGCGCGGTCCTGACCTTGGCTGGGACGATCGGGAACAGCAAGATGAATTTTGAAAAGATGCTTTGCTCACTTCTTTTCCTGTCCCCTGGGATTTTAACGTGGGCTCATTTGCAGCCTGATTTCGGCTGTTTGGACAGAAAACTATAAGAACACGTCTGTGCATGACGGGCAGGACTTGAATATTGAGGCAAAAGAGAACAAATCTGCTGTGCTGCTGTAGGACACAGAGACTAACAACTAAAGCAGAGACCTTCCTGTCACATGAACATCTACATTCACAACTCAACCAGTTAAAGCTGGAATCAGAATTCATAGTTATATCTGACAGTGTCTCAAATTCCTGTGGAAGCTCCAGCTATTGTACTATTCACACAGGTTACGAACTAAGCATGAAAGTCGAGTCCACTGTGACAGAACTCTTCAAAGAACAGCTTTGCATGTCTCAAACAGTTCGGTCACATATTTTGTGACTCCAGGCTGCAGACAGACATGGAGTATGTTAGAGGTGCACCTCCATCCTTCACACTCTGATCCTTTCCCAGGACAGAACACCTTGTCTAGGTAAAGCAGGATGCCGGCATACAGCACCTCGGGCTCCATCCAGGACAAACCCAGGCCCTAACCCTGATTACTTGCTTTGTGAAGCTCACCCAGCTGCGATACAATCGCTGTGGTTGTACTCCAACACATCGTACGACTGACTTTGGCCCATGTCGGTTACCGGGACGACAGGAAGGATGCTGTGACCTGACCTCGTCTACGTCATAGGCGTGTGGGTCGTGTCTCATTTACATCCTAAGCCACATTCTCAGACACGAACATTTACAGACTACTTTAGCCTGGAAAATCACAACAGCAGACCTTAAGTTAAAGCATATTTATGCCGCTTGCCATTCATCCCATACTGGCTGTTTGTCAATATGAAATTCTGAAATGAAGCTTTTAAATTGTTAAGTTTAACAAACGTTGCCTCATCATTTTCAAAGAAAGACGTCCACGTTTGCTACGGTTGTTACAAAGCCCGTTTCCACCACCACTCGACTCTGCAGTGGGAAAAACCTTGTTTGTCTACTGTGAGCTCACACAGATTCATACACTGCTCCACGGATGACACAAAGGAAGGAATGTGTCAGCTTTCAGCCCATTTTGCCCTGTTGATACAGGAGTCCAGCTGTCGTCTCCACACGCACCAGCTTAAACAGGTTTTCTTTTCTAGAATGTGATAATAGGCTGGTTGTATGTACTGAGCAGTGCATCATGGGTAAGATACTGTAGAAGTCTAAAGAAATAATATCATAACAAAAATGACAGTATGTGTTCCGATGTTTAATCTGTGACTGTGAACACAACAGTGCCGACCGGGGAAGTGTGCCGTTCGACCTGGACTAGTCCACACATCCTAAGAGTTCTGTGGGCTCTGACCCAGCGTTCTATGGTAGGACCACAATCTTCTTCTCCAGTTTCTGTTCAGGAAAGATGAGCCTCTTCATCACATCATCGAGCTCCTCCAGGGCCAGCTGGGCATGCAGCACCACCACTTCATCTGGGTCGGAGCCAGCGGCCCACTTCAGAGCCCGGTACAGATCCAACAGAACATCACTGAGAACCTAGAACATAGAGAACCCAGAAACAGCGGTTACATCCACGCCTGCTGTGCACATGTTTGGGCCTTTAACGGTCGCGGGCCCAGTGATCTTCTCTCTTTATTCGCTACACCTGGCCAGCACATCTGCAGCTGTGTGGCAGGGTCTGTCCCTCTCATTTGTCACTCTGTGTGTCATTATCCCACCCAGCTGTTCCAGTAATTACAGAAGCTGGTCCTGGGACCAGCAGCAGGACTGTTGCATAGCAGTCGTGACACTGTGTCAAAAGCCACACATCAGGTCACACACACAGTACTATAGATGTGTCTGTGTACCGACTACCCACAGCTGTTCATCACGGATCCTTGCTGAAGTGAAGCGTGTAGAGCTTTGAATGGTGTGTGAGTTACCTCCCTGCAGTTCTACGTGTGTGTGGGACTACGCAGCTCTACTGTGCTCCATGTGTATGCCTCCAGGTTAGAGGACAGTGAGTAGGTGTCAGCAGGTTAACTCACAACAACCCACAGTAGTTGTTCTCAATATTCTTCAAGTCGCCCCTGGTTTATCAAAATCACCAGGGAACTGGAGTAAAACGAGAAAGTAATTCAGCAGCAGTGGTTGTTTTGGAGGCTTGTGCACCATCGTTCTCCTGGTGGACTCGAGAACTGAGAGGTGCATGGCAATACATCTGTGAACGTCTGCTTCCTTTTTAGGGGCCCAGGGAGCAGTGATGTGATTTTCCTGGACTATCTTAGAGCAACACTCCAGCAAAGATTAACTGTGAACACTTCTCTCCTTGTCACGGTTTTACTTTCCTCAGTGGGATCCTACTTCACTGTGCTTGGAGTCAGAGTCTTCTTGTGCTTGATGAAAAGCAAATAACTCCGTAAGTATATAAAAGTATAATAATGACCACAACTAAACGGAGAGAGGATCAAACTGCTTTTTAAGATTTCAATGATCAGATTAAATGTTACGAGCATTTCTACCTGAAAGAGTTTGGCTCACAAGCTAAAAATCTGGTTCACAGTGAGAACCAGATGTACGACAGATGTGAAGAGGAGCTGAACCCCAGTGAGGTGAATGGAGCTCACTCCAACCTGGAAGGTGGCAGAAAAGCTGCTAATTACTGCCATTAAACATCAAAGAAGCAGCGGCACGTTGACTGAAAGCCCATCTTTAGTTTCCATACCTTTTACTGACATTTGCTGAATTTGTATTGACATGCAAGCCACCATCCTTCTGCATTATGTCTGTTCAAGGTCACTTTAAAATATAGCAAATGATGGTCACTGTTGGTCACTGTAAACATATATACAGTTTCAAGAAACAGGGATTGGAATCTGGGATGACATGGGTTTCTACATAAATTGGTCATAAATGTGGTTTGATCTTTATCCAAGTAACAACAATATAAAACACAGTCTGCTTAAACTAATGCTGCACAAACATGATGTGTTTTCATGTTTTATTGAACATAACGTGTGAACATTCTCAGAGCAGGTGGTAAAGTATGTGAACCCTCAGCTAATGACTCTCCAAGAGCTAATTGGAGCCAGGAGTCAACCAACCTGGAGTCCAGTCAATGTGATGAGGTTGGATGTGTTGGTTAAAGCTGTCCTGCCTATAAAACCAGTTTGAGTTCACTGTTCTCCAGAAGCATTGATGTGAACCAAGCCTCACACAAAGACTCTGAGAAGACCTACGACCAAGATGTTGACTTGAAGCTGGAAAGGTCACATCAGCATCTGTAAAAGCCTTGATGTTCACGTGTCCACGCTGAGACAGACTGACTACAAATGGAGGAAGCTCAGCTCTGTAGCTACTCTCCCTGGACCTGGTCGTCCTGGAAAGATGACTGAGACACAGCACACAATGAGGGAAGAAGAATCCTAGAGCGTCAGCTAAGACTCACAGGAATCTCTGACACATGCTGACATTTTTGTTGACAAACCTACAATAAGTAAAGCAAGAATGGAGAATAGCAACAGAATGGCTTCAACAGAAGAAAATCCTCCTTCTGGACTGGCCCAGTCAGAGTCCGGACCTCAACTCGAGAGCCACAAGCTTCAATGGACGCGAGACAACTGTGGCGAGCTGCAGTGAGACCTGCTGTGTGTGTTTGTGGTGTGTGTACACTACAGCTGGTTCCACACACAGTCACAGACACCGATCCATTTGACTTGTCCTAAATTAGCCTGTTGCACAGCCAAGTCGAGATGCTGTGGCAGGACCTCAAGAGAGCGATTCACACCAAACATCCCAAAAACGTTGATGCCCTGAAACAGTTTGTGGAATGGTCCAAAATGTTTGGTTGAGGGTCGACCACTTATTAAGGCCAAAGGTTCACATACTTTTCCACCTGCCATTTTTCCACCATGTTATGTTCGATAAAAACATGAAAACAAGATCAGAACATTTATGACCAATTTATGCAGAAATCCATGTCATCCAAGGGTTCACAGACTTTTTCTACATCCTTTTTTTTAATCAAATAGACATCCGTTCAACCAGTAGAAGATGACTGACAGGTGCAGATCATCTTTGGAAGCAGCATCGTAGCATGGCTGCATAAAAGAACTGGACAGTACGCGCTCCATGCATTTGCTGAGACGTACCTGAGTGGTTTTTTCACGGAGTCCTCGGAGCAGCGAGGTGATGACATGGACCGCGGCTCTCCTCACCTCTGCCTCCTTCTCTGTCTTTATCACGGCCGTCAGACAGGAGCATAGCTGTGCACATACACAGACACCACACGTATCAAACACGAATACACAGTGTAGTTGGACGTAACCTCCAGGTAAAAAAGAAAACACAGCTAAGGGTCGTGACACAGTGGTTGTGAAAACTGGTTCCATTGATGTAGGAAAGAAACCAACGCAGACCCTCCGTCTGAAGTAAAAGTGGGCAGGCTCCTGAATAAGCATCCTTGTCCCTCTAACTGACAGACCTGCTTGTTCAAGCAAGCAGGCAGCACATACGTGTACACAAACGCACACAAACACACATGACAGCATCTATTTTAGCTTGGACCACTGCAGGAGTTCAGACCCTCATCAAAGTGAGCATGTGTTTGTGCAGCGCTGAGCTCAGGTCAACAGAATTAAAACGGAGCGCAGGCCTGCATCAGCAGCGAGCAGCCACTTGTAGCCTTAAACAGAGAAATATCAGCACATTTAGGAAAAAACAACAGACTGGGGCTTTTCAAAAATGTGATATTGCTCACGGGGAAATTATGTAAACCATACTTTCCGTAATAGTCATTTAGAGAAGCTTTATATCAGGCAGACATGGCTTTTAAAGCCTGACCCATCTGAACCTCGCCAGAAAATTATAAGCCCCCCACATATTACTTTGTTTATTACATATGTTATAATCACATTTGTGTAAGAGGAGTAGATGCTGGAGGCAGCCAGTTACACAGATCTCACTAATCGATTCATATTGATGATGCTGATATTGATTTGTCCCTCTGTGACCTTTTACTCTAGTCTTGCATTCCCTTCCTAAAAGCAGGGTTAGTATTTCCCCTGGGTCAGCCGGCAGCAGGACTTCCTCTTATGGTGGCCCTGCTCAGTAACCTGCTTACTCTGATCAGGCACAGACCACGGACACCGGGCCAGTGAGGGTAGAGTCTCTCCATGGCGTCGTTCTGAAGTGGTCCGAGGAAGGAATAGAAGGGAACAGGCAACGAGGGTCACAGGCGACCACTCATTGATGCAAAGGTCCATGTGGTCCCATCCAACAGACAAGCTAAAGAAGTTAATGCTGTTGCTGGTAGGAACTGTGCTATAGTGACCTATCCCAGGTCAATCTACACCCTGGACAGGTACCGGTCCATCACAGCGATGGAATCTGGAGTACCCATGGTAGGACATGCAGACACGGGGAGAACAGGGGTGCTGAACCCGGGTCTTTCTTGCTGCGAGACAACTGTGCTACCAGTGCAATACCGGACCACCTGACTCTAGGCAGGGAGTGGGTGGTTTGCTTGGAAAACCCCCACGACTACTGTATGTTCTTGTACAAAATGGCGTAACAGGATCAGACTTTTCATTGTAGTGTGCTACTCCTCACCTCTTGAGCCAGCGGTCCTAAGGCATAGTCCAGTTTCTGACAGAGCTCCCCAAGATTAGACAAACTGCTGGCACGAACACTTTGGTCCGGGTCCCTGGTCCCTTGGAGAAAGATGCCTATGAGAGGACGGCCGAGGTGGGGCGTCAATTCGCCTGGTTTGGGAAGTGAAGGAAAGAAGAAGAAGCTGATTAGACCAAATCAGGTTCACAAAGGTGACGCCCTACAAGTTACAGGTAAATCTGGCCACCTGCCAGAAAGATTAGTTTTAATAGCTTTTATGCATTATTAATTCAGAAATATCTGCTTAGCCATGTCAGTCAGTGTCTGACATCTCACTTCATCCTGATGTAGCTCATTTTCAACTGGGCAGGACTAAGCTGAAAGCTACTTGACATATTTAGCTTTACTGAAATGTCCTGACACCATTTTACCAACACACATCCTGTTTGGCATCAGTATTCTAACATTGCTAACACATTAACCATCTACTGTCGAGCTCAACGTCTCTTCTTCTTGACACATGGTTGACGTTGTCATTCACATTACAGTCCCACTCTGTTTAACAAGCTGTGGGTTATGTAGGCAGACGTACAGAGAGCAGAGGCGAATCCTGCCAGAAGCGTCAATGGAGGCGAGACAACTCTGGCGAGCTGCAGTGAGACCTGCTGGCCTGTGTGTGTTTGTGGTGTGTGTACACTACAGCTGGTTCCACACACAGACACTGATCCATTTGACTTGTCCTAAATTAGCCTGTTACAGAGCCAAGCACCTCCTCAGAAACACAAGCTTCAACCCACCAGCACACACACACACACACACACACAAGCTTCTTCATTGTTTGTGTCTCAATAGACTGTCACAGCCCTAACAGAGCTAATGAGAAAAGTCTCCCTGTGTGAGTCAAAGCCAGAACCAAACCAGCCTGCGACACACGAGACAACTGCAGAACTGAGGCAACGCTAACACAAATGTGATGCATCGCCTTCCTCCATGCAAATAAACCTACAAACTCTTTGCTTTCAGTACGTTTTTGGTCAGTGCAATAAGGCAGCAACTGAAGGCAAAACAAAGCGGAGCTGAACACTGAACATTAACAAGAAAAAAAGGCTCATTTATAAATGACAGCTGGAAAAAAGCGACTCTTAGCCACTTAGAGTCTCTGTGGGCGTCGTAAAGCAAAGTGAAGCTCTAACCAACCACACAACAATGATGTAAGTAACACAAGTGACGATGGCAATTTGGCAAATCAAGCCGGACTGAGGGCCAGTTTTCCATCGACGGATTCTGACACACTGAGTCTGCACTGTGGTGCTGGTAGTGAGGTGGCTGTCCACCACTACAGTGGCCATTCATCTGCTACAAGATGGAGCAAGAAAGTACTGAGCGCTCAAAACCAGGGTCAACAAGCTCTCATTTACTTATTCGCAGCTGTTTTTCCTCCACCGTTGCTCTTTAAATGTACAATGTATTGATCGGCTACAATTCAAAGCTGCTGATGTGGGATTTGTTGAGTCTAGTTGGTCTTAAACCTCACTTGTAAAATGCCTTGAGCTAACTGATGTTGTGAATTGGCGCTATAGAAATAAAGTTGGATTCTATTGAATTTAACGACCCCATCGGTGGCAATAACATCTCTCAACGTTGCTGGGCACTGCATCAACTACTTGTATACACCGACACACAGGTTTCCCTACAGTAGTGGCTGGGACTGCAAAGCATAATGCATGTTAGGAGTGAAGGGAGCTATGCTTCCATCCCAGTGACTGAGGATAACTCACCCATAGCCCTGCTTGCCCTCATCAGGACCTCTCCCACTTTGAGACGGGTTTCCAGAGAGCGCTCCTTGTCAGACGTAGGGAGCGAGGGACCAGGTTGGAAGTCTTTCAGAAGCCTGGTCAGGATGCTCTCAGGGTAGGAATCAGCCAGAACCGCCAGACCTGAAACAGTCTACTCAGTTCATCTGCCTCAGTGGAAAGACTAACGGGCTACTCTAATCACCTTAGGTCAACCGTCTCCTCACCTTGAATAGCTGACAGGTAGATGAAGGAGTCTTCATGCTCCAGGTTTTCTAAGAAGAGCTGGAAAAAGAGGATTGTGCATGATTGTGCACTACATCAACTACAACCTTAAAGAAAGCCTGGATCGATGCTGGCCCAGAACTGAATACATTAACAACAATAAGGCCAGCTATCAAAGTGAATAATCCGAGCATTACCCCCAGGAACTTTAAAATATGGGGATGGAAATTCAAAGAGATTGTAACAGAAGCTAAACTGGCTGGGGTGAAGTAAGACAGATGATATGAAAGGCTGGGTGATACTGGGGCCGTCTGTCCAGCCATGACACCAAAGGGAGAAAAATCAATACGGGGGTTTCTGCTGTAACAGTAGGGGGTGAAGGCTCTCTGAGGTGGATACAGCACGAGGCTCCTGATTAAAGGGAATACTAAATTAGGCGTTATCCTTTCTTTACCATTCCACGTTAACAAGTCCCTAGAGGCCTCCACTACTCCCAGTGGCTCCCTAGCTGAAGAGGTTCAACGGCCTGATTTATTACAGGTTTGCCCAGTGTCCCAGGAGACAGAACGACAGAATCTTATAGGCAGCCAGCTTCTCACATTACATCTATGCACTGGAAGCAAAGATCAAATATCTACAAAATGTTGACCGTGACTGTCATGCGAGTGAAATACTGAAATCCAATCCAGGTCAGTAGCACACTGGCGAGATATTTCTCCTGACTCCAGTTAAAGCGAGAGCTTATTTTAAGAGCCGATGACGATGAGGTTACACTATAATTTACTTTTCACTCTTTTTAACCAACACGCTTGTTATGTGATGACTGATCAGCGAGCCACTGACCTTGAACACCTTCTCCTGGGCTTGGACAGCTTCTGGGTCTCTGTTTTGAACCCTCTGGGTCAGGACTCTCAAAGCAAAGGCTCTGGTTGGCACATCTGGGTGACACGCTTCCATCAGCCACTCAGAAAACGGCTTAGTAGTTGAGCCGTGGACACTAGTCCTCCCTTCATCTTGTAAACTTATTCCTGATGCAGACCCTCCAGCTGAATTATCGCCCAGGGAAGATAAACGAGGATTAGTCTGCGAGTCGCTTGCTTCAGTTTGCAGTTTGTGCTTTTCCTTGAAAACCTCTGTGTTGTTCTTCAAAGGTTCAGGGTTTGTGGAAGACTGAGCTGCAGAACTGAGGTTGGCAGGATGGTACGCGCCATGAGTGGCAATGACAGCTCTGAGGTTGGACGCCAGCTCCTGGACGAGGACGTCAGCGTGCTGGCGTGACAGCGTCTCCAATGGCGACAGCAGCCTCGACATAGAACAGTAGTCTTCTGCGCTGAGCTATTCAAAGGAGCAGATCGTCAGTGAAGAGCAAGGTGAGGTTACGACCGACTGGACATGCAAGTTACAGCTTAAAGCACATCCTGCTTCGTGTGGGCAGCTGAGCACAGCTCCATCGCTCCTTATTGGTCCTTTCAGTGGAAACACGTGAAACAACACACAACCAGAATCTTATATTACCTGCAATTTCACAGTAAATTCAAATATTTTTTCTCTTCTCTTTTCTAGATTCTCTCCGAGCAGGAAATGATTATATTTAATTATATATTCTAATATTTCTAAGGGGATAGAAATAGTAGAACACAAAACACAAATCAACACATATCTCACTAAATGTGGGCGTATGTTAACCTACAACACCGGTGACGCACCTTCCTCCATTTCAACCACATTTACAGGGTTTGTGCGTCTGCTTTTCACACAAACGTGACCTAAAAACTACTAAACAAGCTACTTTTTGCTGGGGTAGGAAACAGCGGATGCAGCCTTTAGACTAATCTGACAGGCTGAGCGGCTGGTAGGTCATCGCGAGTGGTTGATCAACACCACTTTGAGGAAAAACACCCTGAATGTATGGAGTTATATTGGGCTTTTCCAATAACTTCAATTAGCTGGTGTGCAAACGACCTCAAACGAAGCCTTTCATCTCATAGACCCAGTTGTGCGCCGTTATAACATCAGCACCCACTGACTTTTTAGTACGTGGCTCTTGTACATAAGGTGGAGGTGAATAAACGAGCACAGTGTTAATGTGAGGAGCTTTTAGCTGCGAGTACCTTAGGTCCAGACAGCAGAGTGGCCACCAGTCCCATTCCCATGCTGAGTGTCTGGCTCTCTATTGGGTTTCCAGCCTGACCCAGGTCAACACAGGCCCTTTGGATCAGCGAGACTATGAAGTCCACCACCTGGCGACAGAACCATGAACGAAAAGGTCTTTCAGAGAGAGAAGCAGGCGGCTGTGGTTCCAGCATGGAGCTGCCCTGCAGACATTCAGTCCTTATAAAGAGGTAAAGCCAGTTTATCCAAAACGTGTTTTCGTCTGTGAGGGAATGTTTCTTGGCACTGAAGCGCCGTCAGCTACTGTTATCTGGAACACGTAACATGCTCCCACCCCTGCCAGAACGAAATAAACAGCCTGTTTGTGTGTGCTGCATGACTCAACATGGCTCGTTTCCGTGATACTTCCACAGAAACACACGAGCCCATTTTAAAATATGCTGCAATGAACTACATCACCTACCCAGTTAAAAGTAATCACATTCCTCAATGGACTTCAATGTGACCTTACACAAAACAACCGCAGACATGAATTTAGGACAGAGGCAGCCCCATCCACTCTACTGTAAGAAGAGCGGTACACACTACACTTTCAGGCTTCTGTCGCCAGTGTGGCCTTGTTTACAGGACAGCTGGGATGTCTGAATGGCCAAGCTACTGCCACAAACACACAACTTAAAATTAAAAATCAAAACACAGATTCAGGGTGAAGACCAGACGTAGGGAGCCAAGAACAAATCAGAGGCTATAGCTAAGGAGGACCAGGAGAATGAGCCGAACGTCCGGACGTTGGCTAATCCTGCCCAGTAACCTTCAAACTACACAAAATGTTTATTAAAGGGTTCAGCACTGAAATATGAAAACAAATACGTGAATACATAGAAGGATGAGCAGAGTCACAACAAGCTACACTTCGTTTTGTGAACTGTGTAGACATCCATACTCACCTGTGTGATTTTTCTCAGCAGCACAGTATGATGCAGAGACTCAACCATTGCTGCCAGTGTCTGAAGCAAAGCAAGTCTCTGTCCTCGTCTGGCAGCTCGGCCCGACAGCTGCTGCTCCACCTCCAGAAGCGTCATGGCCGTCACATCCAGCTCCTGTTCTTCTTCCTCTGCATCTGTTGTAGATGTCCAGCTGGTCAGCTCCTGCAGGAGGCACAAGAAGGTGACGGAGCATCAACTGAGTACCTTCACTAGTTGGCCCAAACGATCACTTTTGCTGAGAGGTGCTCCTGACCTCCAGTAAGCTCAGGAAGAAGTCTCCTGGTAGTTCAGAGTCTTTGAGTTCAGCCAGCAGCTGCATCAGACACTCCAGTCTCCACTGCTCTCCTGACAGTTTCTCATACAGAGCATCATCCTCTTCACTGGCCAACAGACGGAAGGTGGAGTTAGATAAGAATCTTCATTACAACACAATAGTGTAACTCCAGAGGCCTGAAGCTTCTGAAGTCACTGCCAGTAAGTGCTGCGCCAGCTCATTCGGTGCTACGCCATCACCTGCTGCTCTCTCTGCAGCTGAACCTGGCTCCTCCTTCGCTGCCTGGGGTGAAGTGGAAACCTGCCGCCACATCGTTCTTCTGCTCCTGCAGACCTGAAAGCTGTCTCAGTGCTGACAGCGATGTTTCAGAATGGTGCAGGTACCACAGCAAAATCTCCTGGCAGGGGGCGCTGTGGAGCACAAGGCAAAGGCACGCAAACACCTTATTGCTAACCTGGAACACTGTAAACAGCTGCTCAATGATGAGATTATGGTATTCTGTTGTGAATTATCTACAGTATCTCAACCTGGTTTCAAGTCTTAGAGTTAGTAGTTCTGGAACAAATTCACACGCTCAGCAGTTACATCAACTACAGTCTGGAGGAACCTACATGCACTTGTGGAAATAATGTAACCACTTTATAGCTTCACTGTGCAGAGGGTGTGGAGGGACAGAAGTGGCCCAAAAAGGCTAAGACAGAGATCCCTACCGTAGGTGGGAGGCATTCTGCTTGGTGAAACAGAACAGTGTGAAGACAACAGGCAGAACGTCTTGTAGAGCTTTAAGTAAAGGAGCTGATGGGCTGTTTCCGATTACCCAGATCTGACAGGAACAAAAGACACGAAATCCTTACGTCCTCACTATGAATATTATCATCAATCCAGATGTGGCGAGACATTCATATGTGGCCTCTTCAACTAAACCAAATACTGTCCACCATCTTAAGGCCCAACCAAGGACATGAGCTTCGGTGCCTTTGTGGTTGCTCACCTTGTACACGTCGTCCACGCACCTCGTCAGCTCCCACTCCTCTACAGCAGCTTGGGAATTACTGTCATCTGGCAGAAACATCCACACACACGTTTCAACATTCATTTCCCACAGCATTCAGCCCTGGTCTGACCTGACTTATCATTTGCCCTTTGTGCTTCTGATGACAACAGCTCTGTTTTAGTGACAGATATTAAATCAGTTCCAGAATATCTGAGGGGAACTGAACCACGTTACTGACATGAAGCAGTGGTGCAGCAGTGGAGAGGTGCGAGCAGAGGGGTGAGCAGGTACTGCTGGGCGAAGCTGGGCCTCTGCTGCACCATGGACAGCACCACCTGGGCGGAGACGCGCTGAAACTGTTGAGCAGTCAGCTTGTCTTTGAAGTGCAGGAGGTTGAGGATCTAGAAAGCAGCAAAATACACTTCAACTCTTATGTACAAAGGATGATTATATTTTGGTTTACTATTACAATTTACTACACTCGTCTTGACTTACACTAAAGCACATTATCCTTAACAATCCTTACAAAGTAGTAGTGTATCCCACCGTGTGTGAGCTTCACTGACCTGAGGACAAACTTGTTTGTAGTAATGGTCTGCTGAGGCAGACTGTTGAGGGCAGGCCACCAGGATCCTGGCCACAGCATCACATTTCCTCCAGTCTGACTCGCCCCCTTAAGGACAGAGGCAGTATTACACTTAGGTTTTTAACCAACCATGTTTAAGCTCCTTTCAATTAAGAAAATTAAGGCAACAACTTCTAAACATTTATGGAATGGACTTGTGGTGACTTTTTGGTGAATCCAAAAGCCAGATCACCTGTTCCTCCCTCCAGGATGGCTCGAACTACAGCCTGGACTCCATTGGGCTGCATCAGGCGCTCAGACAGCAGCTGACCACACAGACGCCTCAGCCAAGCTTGAGCAGATGCTGAAGCTGTTCCGCAGCCAAAACCTGAGCCTCCACCTGCAGCAGACTGGAGGCATGGACAGGACAGCACTGTGATGCATGAGTCTATGAATACTTCAAGGAGATCTGAACACAAAACAGAACTCCTCCTTGTCTAAAATGCATTGCTTAACCAAATGCACAATACACAACAATAACAACCACAACCACCACAACAACACTACCACTGCAATTACAATAATAAGACGTTATTTTATAAGCCAGGCTGTCTTTTAGTTGAATTATGATACTGAAATTGTTTTTTTTTTTTTTTTAACAGCTTTAATGTATCCGTAGCTACAGTAGCCTGAATGAAATTAGGAAACTTGTCTCAGCCATGCATTGGAAACATGCATAAACCACAGACTCTGTGGACTGTTTGGCGTCTTACTAACTTTACCCGCTATCTGTAACACAAACAGCAAACTGTAGCAACAACACGCAGGAACTGCAGAACCTCGAATAAACACACCATGTCACCCCTTACTCCAGCTCTCCCTCAATCAGCCCACTTTAAACATACGCACCTGTGTGGGTCCACCTTGGAGGATCAGCAGCTCCTTGATGACGATTGGTTGGTAGACTTTACCTAGAAGCTTTCTGAGAGCATCTCTGCACATTTGACGCTCCTCACTACTGATCTCCTGGATCTGAAACGGAAAGAAAGAAGTTTTTTACAAGTTTTTACTGGTTTTACGTCTTGAAGACATGCGTCCCACATAAATTACCGTCTGCTCCTGTGTGCCTCTGCTCTCTGACTGCTGTGGTTGGTAGCCCAGCTGGCACAGAGCTGCCATTATATCACCCAGGTGCCGTGTGAACACCAATGTGGCAAGAGATGAGAGCTCAGCTATCTGCAACAGCGCGTACGTAGTAGTAAGAAGGCAGCGTCCTGCTCCCGGCATCCTCCCACTGCAGACAAGTTTTTCTACCACCGCTCCAAAGTTGGACCTGCGAGCCAGCGGCACCCCCACTCCAGGAGACAGGTAGGGGCAGAGCCCTAGAGAAACCACAAACTGTAGAGCAACCCCAAGCGTCTTCTGCTGGGTGACACTCAGAACATCGGGAGGTAAAGGTGGAGCCATCTCAGGTGTGCGATGCTGAGCTGAAGTGAGAGCGGGGCCCTGCTTGAAGTGTTCAAGTTCAGTAGAGAGGTGCCGTGCTAAGACGAGGAGCAGCAGGAGACATTCCTGCACAAAGCTCCACGTACAGTCTTCTGTTTCATAACAGAACCAGTTTGCTGCCGCCATCATCACCTCCTGCCTCAGCCTCCTCACCTCCTCCAGGCTGCTCTCACTCTGAAGCTGCTGCAGGAGAAGAGCTCTGTTAGCCCGCAGCGCTGTCTGCAGGGCCTCCTGCTCTGAAGACTGAGCCCCATGCCCAGACGCATCTGCAACAACAACACAATTACCTACAGAATGGTCCAGAAGTCACCTACCTGCAGCGTGAAACTGGAAAAAGTGACTACGACGAGTTTATTCCAACTCTGCACAACGTTCAGGGAAACGCGCCGTAGAAACCAAGACACGCTGCTGATGTGTATTCATTGTGTCTCCGTTACCTCTACGTCATATCTGTCTCTCCATCCACTTACCTCCAACGGGTTTAGTGAGAACACGAATCGCTGAGAGGATCGCTGAAGTCATCTCGCCATCACACAGGTAACCAACCCGGGTACAGGACCACACATGTCAACTGGCGCTGAAATGAAACGTCATCACGCAGCGACATCGACGCTTGAATGATGCGTATTGTGCCGTAATATTGGTGCTTCTTCTGTATATTACCAACGTTCGTGTTGTTTGAGAGAACGGACGTACTGTGCATTTTTTTGTGTAAAAAAAATCACCACTGTCAAGAGACCGTTGGAATTAATTATCATGAGTTATTAAGATTGATGAATAATTATTATTTCCATCGGTAAACTTTAGTCTGTGTAGCTTTTTCTATAGCTCGTAGAATAGACAAAACGACAAACAAAAATATTAAATAATATTCCAAACTATTCTTACAATACAAACGGAATTTTCCTGTTCACTAATAATAATAATAACACGACGGGGGTGGTCGGTGGCTGCGGCATAAAACCTGCGTAGACGAGCTTGCATCAGACGCTGAACTGTCGGAAACAGATCCGCGGCATCCTGCCTATTAACCAATGAGATGTTTCAGGGTTGAAAAATAATGTGGATGCTGTCATGCCTGACCAATCACATACTGGGACACTGACACATAGCCACGCCCCTCCCTCCAGGGTTTTCGTTTTGGCAGTAAGAAACTTTGAAGGAGTCTGTGAGATTGTAACTGCGCTGTTCTTACAACAGAGTCTCGGCCTCACTTGGTTTATCTGTAATGATGGAATAAGAGGTAAACATGGTGGTAAACTCGGTGCATTGGTTTCGCAAGTGTCTGCGTCTGCACGATAATCCGGCGTTGCAGGAGGCCCTCAGTGGAGCAGACACAGTGCGCTGTGTTTATATCCTGGACCCGTGGTTCGCTGGCGCCGCTAACGTTGGAATCAACCGATGGAGGTTTGTGGGCTAACTGTTAACTGTCTCTGTGAAACACGACTGGACGCAGCTCTGTGCTTATCCGGCCGCTCGTGTGAGTGTCCGCCTTACGGCTGCGCTGCGCCTGGAGTCGGGGCTTGGGCCTGCGCCCCGCTCCAGTGCGCCACAGCTCCCTAAACGGAGAGGAGCGACCTGTCTACTAGCGCAGAACAAATGACCGGCGCAGCGTTGTTTTTCTGTAACGTCGTCATTGTGTAGAACTACGTAAACTGTAGAAACTGACAGACAACAGTGAAGGCGTCAGATGTTATGCAACGTAAGTTAGCAGGCTAGCTAGCTAGCTAGTCCCTACAGCCGCACAACACAATAACGCAGGTAGTAAGCTGGCAGGTTCAGTGTGGGCTGGGATGTGAATGTAGTGAATGCAGCTGTGTTAAGTTCTTACGTGTCTGCGTTGACTGTTTACAAACCGCCCCGTGATGTTCGCTAATAACCCATAAGAAGGTAATGATGCCATGAAAACACTGGACCAAACAATCAACCCAGAGGCCGGTAATTCTCTGATTCTATTATCATTCGGTCACGTCTCAGTGACTGGAATATGTTGAGACGAACTGGGCCTCAATGTCACCCTGCTAAGCACTTTTTTTTTTAGAAAAGAGATCAGTTTGAATTGTTTTTTAGTCTGTTTAACATTTGCTGGCAGTGACGAAACAAGTGAAAATGACAGGACATTATCTATGGCAGCATCAAGCCAGACAGCTTGTTTTTTGCGGTTGGCACATTTTGCTGCCACACACATCCTGCTCTCAGCAGGTTTCTTCTGAACTACTTCAAGTCTCAGCAGAACCTGAAAGCTGGTATGGAAATGGGCGTAATACACTTTCTCGAAATTAAATTGTATTGAAATTTTATTGAGCCATTACAAGCTCATTGTTTGACATAGCACTACAGGTTTGTGGTACATTGGAGCATATGTACATGTACCCGTAGCTCCTGAAAGGATCATGGGCCAAGTTATTGTTATAATTATTTAGAGATTTATTTATTTATTTGGAGTCTTCACATTTATTATCATTAGAGAGGAAGTTGGCACATTTGACCAGTTTGTTAGACATCAAATATCTATGTATATATCCTGTGTGCTACTTAACCCTCTGGGGCCTTCGAGGGGTCAAACGACTCCACTGATAACTAGGGGGCTGAAAGCTCAAAACACACACCAGGGTTGGATAAAACAGCCTTCGTGGGTGTTACATCCAAGCAATGAACACGTGTGGGTCTATGATGAACACGTTCATCCAACCGTTCATCTAGATGAAGTGTGTTGTGATGTATCGTCTGTCTGCAGCTGTTTTATCCAACCGTTGTGTGGTTTTTGAGCTTTGAGCACATCCTATTTTCATTTCGACCCCACCAAAGGCTGCACAAGGGTTAAGAATGCCTCCACAGGGTTATTTTAAATGGACTTTAATAATAAAGTCTAACTGGAGGACAGGTCAGACTTCAGTGCCTAACCCAAAGCCATTTTAAGGGACTGGGAATCAAACTACTGCTTGACAAATATTTTTTTCATTTTTGAAGGTTCCTGCTGGAGGCTCTGGAGGATCTGGACAACAGTCTGAAGAAGCTTCACTCCAGGCTGTTTGTGGTCAGAGGGCAGCCTACTGATGTTTTCCCAAGGCTTTTTAAGGTCTGTGTTCCCGCCAACCACCCCCACTTGTCTGCTGCTTTGTCTGTGTAAAACGGACATCATGTAAATGTTCTTTTAAGAGTTAATTGAAACTTGTAATTCAGGTACTATTGACAGATACATTCAGGAGACTAGCGAAAGCTATTTGAATGCCTTTGCGATTAGAAAATCTTGTTTGTTATGTTGCAATGTCTCAAATGCAATTAATTGCTCTGCCCTAGTTAGGAATCATACTCACTGTACTTTTTGTGACTGCACACACAATTATCTGGCAGACCTGCATGCGAGTGACACTAAATGTGTTCAGTTTACATTTTGCACACAGCAAAGGCTGCATAGGTTGCTGGACAACACTGGGAACTGCTATGTTTTGATTTACTTCCACACAGTCACTGTGCCTATACAACAGCTATTATTCTTTGCCAGATAATGCTATATATGTCTAAAGGCCTGCAGGTTTTCATTCTAAGCAGCCTTCAGTTATGTGCTATTGTAGAGTTTGATTGGACGTGGAGACCCTTCAATTCATTCAGATTAAGGATGTATGTTGACCCGTTGACTAGAGGGATATCTACTATACTATTAAGATGAATTCCAATTAGCTTTAACAACATTATCAGTAGTTCAAATTTCAAAGTACAAAGTTGTTTCTTAGCTAGTTTTAATCAAAGTTCAGTTACAGATGTGTCAAATTGAAGTTGGATTATTTAAAGTGTGGTTGAATCAAATAAAAATGATTTTAGTATTATTTTAGTATGGTCAGAAATGCTCTGCTAAGACACTATGAAGTCTCTGTGCACACGCTGTATTGCTTCTGGTTTGTGACATTGCTTACAAAGTCTGCCCTGTCTTTCTTACTGTTTCTCCTGCAGGAATGGAAAGTGACCAGGTTAACATTTGAATATGACCCAGAGCCCTATGGAAAGGAAAGGGATGGAGCAATTATTAAGATGGCCCAAGAGTTTGGAGTGGAGACCATTGTCAGGAATTCACACACCCTCTACAATCTGGACAGGTTCGCAGGACACATACAGACATAATCAGTGTGTTCCAGCTGTGTTGGTTCAGTACAGACACTGATATCAGGCACATGTGCAAAGACACAAGCCTTAAGGCCTGTACATGTCCTTTTCATTGTAAAGTGTTACAATGTTAGGTGGAACTAAGTTGACTGGACATTTTGCCTTTAGTGACTTAATTTAAGAACAAAAAAATCAGCATAAGCTCCAACCTAGGGACTCACACAGTTCAGTCGTAGACTGCTAGTTAAATCCTTTAAAAACAGAAAATGATCACATATTTAACTCTTCATTCTAAACCTTCACTTTAATACAAAGACAATGAGACTTGTTGAAGTACGCATATGCGTAAAACAGCATCTGAAGTCATCATGACTCAACCTCCAGACAATCTCGCCCAGAGGATCTGAGGAACGGATGGTACTTGGATTGTTTGAAGTGATTATTCATTACGTCTCTAGTAAAGGCGTTTATTTTTAACAGACCCAGGGAGGTACACCACCATCAGTGTATGTAAGGACCACAGTTCGTTGTGGTATTAGATGATGATGATCAAATTGCAAATTTAATATACTATAGTACAACATTTAACACTAGAAGTCCCAGAGATGGGCCATTTGGCCTTTCTACCTATAAAACCCGCCGGCGGGCCGATCGGCCCGAAGCCTTTAGGCTAATATCCTTAATCAGCTGTGAACGATTGCTTTTGTTATGTAAACAACGTGGGGCCATGCTGAGCCACCTCAAGGAAACTTGTGTTTCACTTTGCATCTTAGGGAGAAATCACCACATGCTTTTTTCCTTTGTTGCAAAGATTTATTGATAAAAATAGTACAAAATGAATTAAAGAAACCAACCATTTGTACAGATATTTACAAATAATATTAAAAAGTGAGTGAGTACATTCCAGCAATCACTCACAATCCTGGCACTGCCATGGTATCTCCCGTCTGCATTTACCACATGTGTATCTGTAGCAGTGAACACATCGCACAGTGGCATGATTGTTCTTGCCTTGGTGTTTGACCTGACACATGGCTCTTTTTCCAGGGCTTGGTGTGGAGGGTTGTGTCCAAGCAATTGTTCTTTTCTTGCCTTCTTCGCGCACATATGAGAGTTGCAAGCTCTCTTGCAAGCTCCACCAGGAAGTCCACCCGTCTTTCATGCCTTCCGGTGCCTGCTTGATACAGCACATGTGCATTCAGTGCTGCCATGTCAATCATGTTATAGGACACGGCAACTGTCCAGCGCCGTGTCCCTGTGCGGACAGTGTACTCCCGCACCATCTGGTCCATCACATCCACGCCGCACTTTGTGGTGTTGTAAAGGGTGACAGTGTTTGGCTTCCTTTTGGTGGTATTCTCAGTCTGAATCACGCTGTGCATGCTGCTAAGAATGTAGACGGTCTTCTTCCGTTTGGGCGCATACGCCGTCAGCGTAGTACGTAGTTTTCCGGCTAAGAAGTTTATGCGCAAGTGACAGCGATGTGAAGAAATTGTCCGTGGTAACATTTCTGCCCTTGAATGGTTCCATCAGCCTCATCACTACATTTTCAGACAGTCTCTCTCCACTGGGACGACTAGGATCCTTGCCAAGATATGGGAGGACGTTACAAATGTACTTGGATTTTAGGTCACAAGCCACCCAAAACTTGATCCCAAACTTGTCAGGTTTAGTTGCAATATACTGCAGGAAACAGCAGCGAGTCTTTGACGGGAAAAGCCGTTCATCAACGGTGATATGTAGACCAGGGTTGTAGGACGTGATGCAATTGGTGACAAATGATTTATGTCACTCCACTCTGCTTTTTTGGTGTTTTCCACTTACTGGTTTCAAATGAAATAGGAAATAATATGAAATGAAACCTAACCTGAAGACGGATCAGACAGCACTGAGTCTGAATCCGGCTGAAGTTCTATGTCTTCTCCATCTGAGTCGCAAGGGTTTACTTCACTCAGGTTCATTTCCAAGGCCTGCTGTGTGGTGAGTCTTCTCTGCATTTTCTTTTCTTGGAGAGGAGGTTCGTACACCACAGAATTCTTGAGGGCACTGAAGTAGTGGCTATGTGCAGTGAGATTTTATCCACCTCAGTACAAAAGGAATTACCTCTCATCTGAGAGCAAGCAGCCTGCAATTAGATGTGTTAATTCATACATTTTTATACCTGGGCAAGACCCTATATTCCAATGTGAGAATGAATTGAATTCATGAATGAAGAATTGAATGGTAAATCAAGTCTGTGAAGATTCTCATTCATCCAGGAGACTCAAGTTCTCTGCTTTTAGCAGCTCTCCCTCCCCCACACATACAAACAAGCCACCAGCAACCATTACCAAGGTACTACGTGATGGAACCTTGGTAATCACCCGCAAGATGACAATTGCAATAAATGCCATTAGTTCAGGGAGGACCATGAACATCTTCCTGTGCATGTTTTTATAGTCTATTCTTGAATGCTATGAAGCATGTCAATGAACATGATGATGATGAAACACAGGAAGCTCTGAAGGCGACTCGAGATACTTTTCCTGGCCTTAGCCGTTGGCTCTCCATCTGCAGCCTACGCTTTGATTGGGGTGAAAGGGAGACACGTCCCCACCTGTTCTTCACACCACACTGTGCCATCTTTCGCTGTCTCTGTCAGGTCAGTCCACAAACAGGCTCTTTTTTGGTTGAGGAGCAGCAAAGCGGGGGAAATCTGGTCAGACAAGTTCTCTGCTTTTAGCAGCCATCCCTCCCCCACACATACAAACAAGCCACCAGCAACCATTCACACACACACCCCCAAACCCCCTGCAGATTGCTCAGGTAATGGCCACATTTACACATGAATTGATGCTAATGATAGCCAAAAGACTAGCCAGTTAGCATCCACTTGGCCAAAGGAGGGTTAGAAATCTCTGGGACTTCTAGTGTTAAAGCATTTTAATTTGAACAATTGTAGGTTACAGTTCAAGAACAACAAAAAGTCTGTTTCTCAAATGTCATAATATTTTCTAATATCAAAAACAAATATGCAACTTCATGCACTTGATCCTTAGTCAGTGCACAAATTAATACATTAGTAATTATTACATCTATACTGTAATACAAATCCCTCTTCTGCTTCCTGCCAAGTTTACTTTTGTCTGAAAACATGACCTAAGGATTAAGAAGGCTGCTAGTTTTCCTAATCCTTAGGTCATACTGTACCTTTTGCATTTCTCCTACCACATCTTTCCCTTCCATTTCACTTTTCATGTTTTGACCCACACTCTGAGTGAGTAGTGTTGAGTCAGTACTAGTGGTAATTAAAGATTTAAAGAGAATCTATTTTTTAATAGTAACCTACTGTAGGTGGTTAAATGAACTTAAATTTACAGTATAATTCAGCTTTGTCTGTGGGTGCCGATGGTAACCTTGTTTTGTTTTTGTTTTTCTGCACAGGATAATAGAGATGAACAACAACAATCCTCCTCTGACCTTTAAGCGCTTTCAGACTATTGTGGGTCGACTGGAGTTGCCACGCAGACCTCTGATGCCTGTCACTCAGGAGCAGATGGACAAATGTTGCACTAAAGTAGCTGATAACCACGACCAGCTATACAGTATACCTTCACTGGAAGAACTGGGTAAATAATAGTCCTAATACCTAGTATAGCCGACACAATGCGTCTGCTTATCTACTTCCCCAATTGAGGGACAGTTGGGGAAAAAATTCATGTCACATTGATTAATATTGTTAGGTATGGTTTGACAAATAGTCCAACACTGCTGTGTTCACCTGCACACGGCCGAGCAGGATATAGTGATAATAATACCACACCATTTAGTATGAATTGTTACGTCGTCTATCAGCTGCTTCGTATTTAACTTTGTATTCATGTAAATATGTGTCCAGGTTTCAAGACGGAGGGTTTACCTCCTGCTGTGTGGCGGGGCGGTGAATCTGAGGCTCTGGACAGACTCAACAAACATCTGGACAAGAAGGTAAACGAAACGCTGCGACTAGAGCCTCATGACTGGTCCAGTTTGTTTTCATTTTTATCAGTAGCTTATATGGTGGTTGTGACGTTTTTTGCAGTGTGGGTTTATTTGTATCACTGCTTGTAGTTATTTATCTAAACATAATAGGCAGTTCTCTCCTCATCTTTTAAACTTTACATTTCCCAAGTACGTCCACTACATTACCTCTGCTGTTGATCTGAGTCAGACTCAAGCTGTGGAGGTATTAATCGTATAATTTCATTTTTAATAGCACTAAAGGAAAAGTAAAGCAGGAGTTAAAGAGCAGTGAGTTTCAGCCTACAGTTAAAATGTGTATTGAAGATGATTTAAGAAGACAGGGCATTCAATTAAAAGCATTCGCAGTAAATTAAAGCAGAAGCCAATGTTAGGTTGTACTTGCAGGTTCTCTGTGCTGTTGCTCTTGAAGGATACAGTTCCATAACTTGCTAGTTAAATCAATGCTACCTACCACTGCTGCTATCATAATGTTTGCCCGGCCTCTACAGGTTTGGGTGGCAAGCCTCGAGCACTCTCGGGTCAACACATGCTCTCTGTATGCCAGCCCTACTGGCCTCAGTCCCTACCTGCGCTTTGGCTGTCTGTCCTGTAGGGTTTTGTACTACAACCTCAGGGAGCTCTACATGAAGGTACGGCTTTAGGCCACACAAACGTACGCTCTCTCTTTTTGCCGTGGTCTCTGATAATTTTGCTGATTAATTTCCTCGTTACCCAACATTCCTCTTGTCTGTGCCCCTCCATCAGCTCCGTAAGCGCTGCAGTCCTCCCTTGTCTCTTTTTGGCCAGTTGTTATGGAGGGAATTCTTCTACACAGCTGCCACAAACAACCCAAACTTTGACCGCATGGAGGGCAACCCCATCTGTGTTCAGGTTGACTTTGCACTATTGTGTTTTAAAGTAATGGTTCCGTGGCTGGATCAATGTTCCCGTTTAAGACGGGTTTCTAGTTATTATCATATGACAACTCGTCGCTGTCGATCGATTTCGACGTGGTGACCCAGTCTAAATCTAGAGCAGCTTCACTAAGAGATGTTTCAGAGCCACCTCTACTATCAGAATACAAAAGACCGCAAAATACAGCTTTTACGTGTGATTCATTGGTTGAAACACAGAAACGAAACACCCCAGACCAGAGATTTCATCCTGTTAGAAATCATTTTAAATCTATTGAAAAACAAGAGCGTTAAAACTGTAATATAATACAATTACCACAATAACCCATCATCCCCATCTAGTCAGCAGCAATTTTAAGTGTTGTTCAGGAAGTAACCACACTCTAGTTCACTGAGCAGTTGTAGCAGAGCTGGTTAGAGATTAAAATGCGTATCGTGGGTATTTTAGTGAAGATCTTTATTTTGTCTCTAGATCCCGTGGGACCAAAACCCAGAGGCATTGGCCAAGTGGGCTGAAGGTCGGACTGGTTTTCCCTGGATCGACGCCATCATGACCCAGCTAAGACAGGAAGGCTGGATCCACCACTTGGCCCGTCATGCTGTGGCCTGTTTTCTCACCAGGGGAGACCTGTGGATCAGCTGGGAGAGTGGCATGAAGGTAGGTCACTCCAACACCAGCGTGGTGTGGCAGGTGGAGCTCACTTTGAACCTGGTTTGTGCGTGCGCGTGTTCCTGCAGGTGTTCGAGGAGCTGCTCCTGGATGCAGACTGGAGTGTGAACGCAGGCAGCTGGATGTGGTTGTCCTGCAGTGCCTTCTTCCAGCAGTTCTTCCACTGCTACTGCCCCGTTGGCTTTGGAAGGAGAACCGACCCGTCAGGAGATTATATAAGGTGAGATGGAGGAAGGGACTGCACAGTTCCTTATGTCACTGCACAGAATTCTTCTAGCAAGATTCAGGCATGTTTGTGCTTTTTGGTCAGCTGCAAACTAAGCCTGTGTTGCTTTCACATTTTGCATGAAACCTCCTGCAGGCGTTACATTCCCATCCTGAAGGACTACCCGAACCGGTACATATATGAGCCATGGAACGCACCAGAATCAGTCCAGAAGGCAGCCAACTGTGTGGTGGGAGTGGATTACCCCAAACCTATGATCAACCACGCTGAGGGCAGCAGGCTCAACATTGAGAGGATGAAACAAGTTTACCAGCAACTCTCCCATTACAGAGGGCTCAGTAAGTTGCACTGTGGCACTGTAAGCGTCCATCCACCAGAGAAGGTGAATGTTTGCTGTTCTTACTAGGAATGTACATGTGACCACTCTGGTTGCAGACAATGGCATGAACAAACGCTAGCAGCGACTAGCTACAGTTATCTGTAGAGATTAATAACGTTCAGGCCAATACTGATACACTGCTTTATCATAATGACAGTTCTACAAGTACTGCATTCCTTAATCCTCACTGAATCCATTTCAGCAGCATCAATCTCCACGTGTCTATTTTCCCAGCTCATTATGTGCTATGACACACTCTGAAAGTGAATCATGGACACTGAGGAGTAGTTGTCTTTAACTTGATTGCATTGACGTAGTGTCCAGTCCACGAGATGGAGATTTTCAAACAGGGTCATTTTCCATGATCCAGTTGTCAGACTTCACTTTGAGTGAACGTGTGTCTGTGTATTAGGTCTATTGGCATCAGTACCAACGATCCAGGAGGAGGCAGAGCCACCAATGACTGATGAGTCACAGACCAGCAGTGGCCCTGGTAAGAGAAAATCATCTTATGTTGGTTATAACTTAGTTTTACTGTGACTTACAAACGGTTTTGTTCTCTAGACTCTCCTCACAGAGGTCCCAATGACTGTGAGGAAGCTGGCTGCTCTATGCCTCCTGATTCTTCCACAGCCTGTCCCTCCTGCTGTGCCCCACTTCCAGACCCAGAGGAGACACCCTGCACCTCCTCAGGCTCACAGCTCACACACACACATCTCCCAGCAACCTTAACGCCTGCTTCTGCTAGCCACCCTCAGCCTGCAGCCGCTCTGCTCTCACCAGCCTTAACACCAGTCAAGAGCCCTCTGTCTAGATCCAAACCTTCCTCCTCGTGTTCTGCGTTGTTTCTGTCTCCGAGTCCAGCCACTCCCCCAACTCAGAACTCTTGTTCGGGTCAAAGGAGGAAGGGCCTGGTCCGCAAGATGCGGCGCGCTCAGAGACAGCGTGGGCGACAGAGCTGTGCTTCGTCACCCAGGGAGGGTGGAGGAAAACCAGAGCATGAGGAGCGGGAGGAAGCAGGAGGAGAGGAGAGGATGGAGGACGAGGGCGAGCAGGATGAAGAGCGAATGGAAGACGAATCTTGTGGAGAAACAACAGGACTTAACCAGTGATACAAGGTAGGATACCTGTTAAAGTGGCCACATTATTTTACATGTACGTTACGTTTGTAAATGTTAGAGACTCCACTGATGCAGTATTACATGATTCCTAGTTCCAAATGTAAATACATGTTCAACAGCCGCTCTGGCCTTGAGTTTGAGCTTCCACTCATCTCACTCTTTTCTCCAGGGCTGTGCTATGACCAGACGGAGCAAAGCACAAAGCTGTGTGTGTAATGTAATAAATAACAAGAGAACATGGAATAATTTAGTTGTACTGTACAGCATATTCATGTGTTCTGCGTTTTAGCAACGAATGAAAGGATCAGAGAATGTCATGGTCACTACCACACTGCTGAGTGTTTTCTCCGGCCTCTGTTTCAGGTGGCGAGAACAGTCTTCAAATATCCATCATCCCAGACAACTGGACACTGACACACAAAGCATAAAACAAGCATAAATATTTGTACTATAAGCATGCACACAACACAAAAGCCCTGAACTGACATTTCTTTAGGCAGGAAAAATATTGTCCAGACAATAATTGCTTCTCACAAATAACGAGCTGATTTTAGACCAGAACCAGTCCACCACGACCACAAGGTCATGAAGATAAGAGCATTCTGATGTAGAGATCCACTTCTAGACACACACTGAAGGAACCCACACAACACAGGGTTCTTCTTTGTCCTTCCGCTTCTACACAGGTCCTAAGAAGGTCGCCCGTCTCTTCCAGCTCTGTTCCACATTAACGGACCTTCATGCCTGCAGTACTTTGAGGCCATAAGACAACTATTGTTGTGTAGAGTCAGGCAGGAGCTAGAGCTGCAATGGAATGTGTTTATGTTAATTGTATTTTCTTCTATGTACAGTCATTTGTGGGTCTGCTTTAGGCACTTGTTTCATGCCAATGATGAGCGACCTTCAAACATTATATGTTAATATGTAATTAGGGAACCTCGCCTTTTTTCCGGTCCTTCATGACATGTCTGTGATGGTAGAGTGCAAATTTGAGACAAACTGTACAGTAGATGTGACCTGGAGGAGGGAGACTTCAAGCGTTCTGCCGTATTTGTCTGTGGCAATAGAAAAAGCTGCTTGTGTGGACTGAATGTAGAAAAAAAGCCCAGTGTGGTTCTCCCCATGTATTTATCAAAGCACTGAGTTGACACACATTCTCCTCAAGTGGGTTCCTTTCTAACATTGCACATTAATACTGAAGAAACCTCATATTATTGGTTATTTTCCATAATTGTTGTTGTATTTTATTATAGTAGCTACAGTTCTTTCATGACAGCTAGGTCGTTGCCTGGAATAGCCCCAGTCGACAGCATCAGACGACCTGGCCTCAATCGCCTGATCTGAATCTGTCTGAGGTGGAACTGGAATATGTTGGTCCTCAGCCCTGGGAAGTCCTTTAAGTAGAGACAGAGAGAGAGCAAAGCCGTACAAAACCGAAGGTGGCTACTTTGAAGAAACACATTCATGCATAATTCCATGTGTGCTGTTTCATCAATATCTTTATTATTAATGTACAATGTTGAAAATGGGCACGAACATGAGATAAACCACTGAAGGAGAATATGCTTATGTAGTATCATAACCTGTCTGCTTTACTAATGGTCTGAGCAAGAAGGTTTCACAAAGGCTTGCATCGTTACTGCCTGAAAGTGCCTTACCAAGACCTTCCACTGGAGGCTGACCAATCACTGCTCCTTTGGTTAAATTAGGAGCAGGATGTCTATGGGTTTCATTCTGCCTTCATGTGATATCTGCCATTATATCAGATATTATTTGTTCAGCTGTCTTTAAATGCTCCGTTTTATTCAGACACAACTCTGAAGCATTAACTGAAAGGCTAACAAGTGTCTTTGTGGTACTGTTTCTTCGAAAAATATATTTCCAGCCAATCAACTTATTGATTACCACAGTTCATACCAAAATAATACTGAACCAACAATTATTTCCCAAAAAGTTCTGATTCCACTATTCAATAGTTCAGTGAAACATATACTGTAGAGACTTAAAACTGAACTTTGTACTTTTTGAACATACAGGTTCATAACATGCAATCAAATCAAGCTAAGCAGGTTTGTCAGTTTTTCCAGGTTTTGACTCTCAAGCCAAAGGTGGATGTGATAAAATGTGATCAAAAATCTCAAAAGGGCAGTGTGACTTTGTGAAACCCTCTTAGCGTCACCTGGATGGGGTCAGAGCTTCCCCGTAGAGGGATCCTTGATGTTTCAGACCTTCCAGGCCTCGGAGCCGTCGTGCTGCTGGTGTTAAAGACAAACGGAGACCGAATCATAGAAGATAAATGGACAATCAGCTCATAGTCTCCACTTCACCTCAGCACAAACAAGCTGAGATAAATGTGTGTTTGCTGTACATTCCAACTGGCAGCGGTATGATGCTCAGCAGGTCTGTCTGCAGGCTACATGAGTATTTATTTGTTTTGTATTGTACAGAAAGACTTTATTTTCATTAAAATTGAGCCTGTGTCCTTGGATGTGTGACCTTATCAGTTAACACATAAAACACTCCTGAATTAATGGAGCTGCTTTCATACCAAGCCATAAACACACTGGAGCCAGTCACTCATCAAATGTTGGAACGGCAACAGCAAAGCAAAATTTGGGGTTTCTGCAAGTAGGAAAACAATGTGAAGTTTGACCCTGAGCAGCGGGTCCTGACCCCAAGTAGCCAGGAGGACTGGTTTCTACACAGGGTGCCTTGTGAGTTTAAGTATGTAAAATGAAGAAGAACCAAAATAGAGTAGAAAGAGCTCATAGCACATACATTTACATGTTGGCCCATAAAAGCAGAGGCTAGAGATTTGGTTGGAGTCTTCAGCTGTGTCTGGAACAGGTTATCAGTGTGAGACACCAGAAAACCTAAGAAAGAAAAATATGAATGTACAGTATTGGGCAAAAGCTTTAGGCATGTTTTAACAAAATGCTGTGAACAAGCTTTCAGAAATATAAATAAAAATTGTTTATTTTTGTCAATTTACAAAATGCAAAGAGTAAAATGCAAAAGAAAAATCTAAATCCAATCAGTCTTTGGTTACTACGTCACTACGTCAGTACTGGAAGTGATGCTTGGCCCCACAGAGCCCTGGTCTCAGCATCATGTGTGTCTGGGATGATGCAGAGACAGAAGGATGTAGAAACCCTGCATCCACAGAAGATCTGTGGTTAGTTCTCTAGATGTTGAACAACCTACAGCCCAGTTCCTTCAAACACTGTGAGCAAGTCAACCTGGAAGAACTGCTGCTGTTTGAAGGTAAAGGGTGGACACAGCAAATATTGATGGGATTTAGATTCTCTGCTGTTCATTCACTGCATGAGAAATGTTGAACACTTCAATTTCTGAAAGCTTTCTTTGTTTACAGCATTTTTTCACACCTGCCTAAAACATTTATTTTGACATTTATATTTATATATTTATATTTACATTTTATATATCTCAAGATGTCATTTTGTTTACTTAGAGCTTAAAACACCTTCATTGAGTTTGGGAAACAGTTTGTAGGCGAGAGAGTTGAGTTTGCTGCCTCTCAACCAGACCAGCAGATTGAGCAGCACCTGGCACTTGAGCAGATCAAGCTACAACTTCTGCTCAAGGAAAGCATGGAGTCGCATCTCTCACCTCAGCAGATTTCATGCAACCATGAGGCAGCTGCGATCAGAGGCAATAGCATCTGAGCAGAGAGTAGGAAACTCGGACAGTGTTCGATGCTACGATGATCACTGCACAGTAACAAGCACTGCCCATGCTGCACAACGAGCACATGTGTAAACTCACCTGGTTCATAAACTGAGCACAACAGAAACTAGACACAGAGCCTGGCTTCCTCACAGAAGCCGCCTCTACCTTCATCATCAACATACAACTATGAACATGCGTCTTCATCACACTCAGTCTGAAGAGGAAATATTATATTGTTAAAAAATAAACCGACAAACTGAAATCTATTCAATGCAGACTGACTAAAATGAAAACCTGAATTTCTAATAGAACAGGTAGATAAACTAAAAGATAAGCCTCTAGAACTAAGTTATCCTGAGAATAAATCTCCATAGTAACTAGTAGTAAGAAATTCAGCTTCCTTCAATCTGCTAAAATGAGTCTAGATTAAGTTAATCCATCACGTTGTTCTCCATGGTAACTAGACTGGGATCAGATGATCCTAACCTGAGGATAAATTCGACGAGCAAACAGCCCTAACAGGAGGGAACTCACTTGTTTTGTAGCTGTGTTTGTTTTTTGTGCATTTTATTTTGTAACTGGGTTTGTTTTTTTGTGCATTTTATTTTGTAGCCGTGTTTGTTTTTGTGCATTTTATTTTGTAACCGTGTTTGTTTTTGTGGATTTTATTTTGTAGCCGTGTTTGTTTTTGTGCATTTTATTTTGTAGCCGTGTTTGTTTTTGTGGATTTTATTTTGTAGCAGTGTTTGTTTTTGTGCATTTTATTTTGTAGCAGAGTTTGTTTTTGTGGATTTTATTTTGTAGCCGTGTTTGTTTTTGTGCATTTTATTTTTTAGCCGTGTTTGTTTTTGTGCATTTTATTTTGTAGCCGTGTTTGTTTTTGTGGATTTTATTTTGTAGCAGTGTTTGTTTTTGTGCATTTTATTTTGTAGCAGAGTTTGTTTTTGTGGATTTTATTTTGTAGCCGTGTTTGTTTTTGTGCATTTTATTTTGTAGCAGAGTTTGTTTTTGTGCATTTTATTTTGTAGCCATGTTTGTTTTTGTGCATTTTATTTTGTAGCAGTGTTTGTTTTTGTGCATTTTATTTTGTAGCCCTCTTTGTTTTTGTGCATTTTATTTTGTAGCCGTGTTGGATTCAGCTGGGCCGTGCAGCGTCATCCTGCTGGCTCCTCCCGGCGTCTCAGCTGTGGATTAGTTCTGGAGCCTCTCAGCCTCCTTTGCCTCTCACTGCCTCTGAATGTGGTGCCATGAGTCCACATGTGAACCAGCGCTGGGCGTCGCTTCGGCTCGTTCAGGGCTGTGTCACGCTGGCTGGTATGTGGCAGAAGGGACCCTGAAGGGTTAAATGACTAGCAGCTACCTCTGCACGTTTGACTGAATGGCACACAAACAACAGAGGCACACGGTCAGTGTTTATTAGCCTGAACTCAGTGAAGACGCCACAGGCAGATGAGCTGATGTCATGCTGTGCTCTGATTGGTTGGCTCCCCCCTCCTCTCTGCCTGCGTTTCTCAGTCGAGCCTTGGTTATCCCGTCGCTATTCGACACCACCCACCTCTGTTTCTCTCCTCCTTCCTCCTCCTGTCTCTCCGCCTCTCGTCTCTGCTCCGCTCTGCTCCTGCCAGGAGAAATGATGATGGTGATGATGATGATGCTACGCTGAGACCAGCCAATGGTGAAACATGAAGCCAGGAGAATGGGTGTGTCCACAGGCCAAGCTTGGAGCTGTTCGATGCTGAGGAGCCTGAAGAGGAAGCAGGGGAGGTAGAGGAGGGTGGGGGAGGCCTTGTCCAAGCCGAGGAGTGCCTACGCTGGCTTAAAACAGGGGGGAGAAGAGGAGGAGGGGGAGGAGGAGGAAGGAGGGAGGAAGGTGTCGGCCGAGGGGGGACTCGACCTGTGCTGTCATGGACAAATATCGACCAAAGAGACCAACTACCCTGGCTCTGTTTCCACAGCTGCCACAAGCCGGCACCCAGGTAGGGAGGCTGGGAGGCTCCGTCGGCTCAGAGGAGCTGGGGAACGTGTTCCGGTGCGAACGAGGGAGTCAACAGTGGCATCGAGCCGCAGAAATGGCTCATTGTGTGTGTGCGTGTTGCCTGGGAGGATGCTGTGAGACAGCGCTGGCTAGCTGTGCTGCTGTCTGCTCCTAGGTGTGTGTGCTGGCGTCATTACTCCTCGGAGATGCCTATATTTAGATTATCTGCATTTGTTTGCTGACCCGCGGTGGATGAGCAGCCAGGGAGGTCAGTGCCTTGCTCAAGGACACTGGCTGTTGTGGGGGCGGATGCTGACTGAGCTTCCCATAATACACAGGCATGTTTAAAGGGGTCAGCTGTAAAACAGGACGACCAGCCAGTGACCTGGTCTCTGCTCACATCAACATGGCCGTAATGGGGCGTCCTCCACGAGTACAGGTGATTCGAGACGGACGGGTCGCGAGGGTTGAGTCGTTCCCGGCGGGTCGGGCCTGTTGAGGGGAATTCCTCTGTCGTGTACGTTGTTTGGAGCTGTTTGCGTGATTAGCTCCTCCGAGCTGCAGTAGCTGGGAGACATCTTGTCCTGGTGTCGACACTGGTCCTCTTTTCCACTCTTTCCTGCATCACGTCTGTCTCTCGCTTTCCCACATCAAAACATCTCCCAACTGGAACAGATAGAGTAGAGTCATCACCCTGAAAACTAGAACAGCTGGCTGTTCAGAGAAGCACTGGGGCAAACGTGGCCTCCTTCTAAAAGCTCATGTGATGTGCCCTGTGTGCCTTTATGATGTGCTCCATGCTGTCTCTGCAAGGCGATACAGCAACGTGTAGGACGACTAGAGAGGCTTTAGCTTCTGCTTGTCAAATAAAAGTGACGTCCAGGTCCAGGACCACTTTTCAAAGAGTCTCTCACATGTGTTAGATTAGACCCAGGCCTTAATATGAGCTATTGATGAGTCACATTTTACACTAGAGCTGCTGTGAAATGTTTCAAATCCTTGCATTTTATGTAATGTAGACAAAGACAAGGAAAGCCACACGCAGGAGGTGCTGATGACACCGGACAGAAACCTTCCAGAACCAGCACACGGTCTGTCTGGAGACAGCGCGACGGAGGAGGCTCCAGGTTTCTATTTGGCCTCTGCAACAGCAGCAGCAGACACGAAACCAAGCTGTGTCACCTGGCAGCTTCAAGCAAGATGACGACAAGGAGGAGCAGGATAACTCAGCAGTGACCCAGAAGTAACCCAGCCAGAGAATCCTGAAACAGGCGAAGAGCAGCTGTGCTGTATTCACGGGCTTCTGGATTTTGCTTTGCTGTGGGAAATTCAAACCCTGCAGAAAGTCAACAGACAGACATGGAAAGGAAGGCTCTGAGGTGAGAAGGCCTGTCTGTGATGGAAGCTGGTGGCTCTGACACAGCAGGACCTGGCGGCAGGAGTCTGTATGCCCCTGGACTGACTGGGTTTGGAGTGATCTGGGTTTCTGCATCCAACGACCAGTAAATGTGATCTAATCTTCATCAGCTAACAACCAAGAGAAAGAGAAACTACGTGAATGTACGCACTGCTTGCAGGGTTCGTTTTTTACTGATATATTATCCTCGACTTTTTCGTGGTTGCCATGAACGTGGATCACAGTTCACGTTCTTGTTCAGTGACTGAACCACCTGCGTGTTTGCTCTGTTGTGGGTGATTTGTTGGACTGTCGCTCACACCTGGACTCTGCCTCCCACCACGACCTTGTGCATTTAGCAGATTTCTAGTTTTGTGTCTCGCTGGTCTTCCTAGTTAATTAGTTCATTAAAATGATTGCGTCATCGTTTATTTGTATCTGTAAGTTTGTAGATTATATGAGTCTGAGCGGTTGGCTCCCACCTGTTTTGACATGTTTAGCCTGCTTATGGCTCAGACCTAACCATCCAAACACTAGCTCCTGTCACACTGCGCTAAATCTCAGAAACGTCTTGGATGAATCTGTTAAAAAAACTTGGACCCAAAGATGAACAGACTGGATTCTGATGGTCAACAGTCAAAGGAGCAACTGGGCCAAACATTCACTGGAATTTAGGGACGAACTGATGAAGTAAGAGTGAACCGACAGAACTCACCATATCACACGTCTGCACATTTGGCCAATCTGTGTCTGTGGAGACGACACCAGCATTTAGTTCAGTTTCCAGTTTTCCATGTGACTGTGCATCGTTGTAATGGTCAGGTGAAGGATGATGTCATCAGAGAGACACAGAAGTGCTTTACAGAGAGACATAGTTTGATTCATTGCTTCATACTCACAAGGACATACTCAGTAACCATAGTAACAGCAAAGCAGGGAAAGCAGATGAGCAGCCAGGTTGGATGTCAGCAGGGGAGACGGGAGATGATATATATATATATACACATACATACACATATATGTACAGTTCAATGGAAGCTCTGTGATAATTAGACACTGTCTGCTGGTTCTTGTTCTCATGCTGCTGCTTTGCCTTTAAACTCTGTCCAGGACTCCATCAACAACAACTCTTTGGGCAAGAAGGACAGCTGGAAGGAGGCCCACTCTTCCTCCCCACACATAACAGGTACGGACACGACTCGGTCAGACAAACATCAGCAAACATCAGAAGGAGGGAGACCACAGTCTGACACAACGAGGCCAAATGATCACTACTCCACTCTGTCCAACTCAGTTTATTCATATGGCCCTGAGTCACAACAAACGGAGTTTCTAAGGGCGCTTTACAATGTGGGTTAGGGCCTCATGGAACCCAGAACATGAGAACCCACTCAAGCAAGTGGTCTAAATGAAAAATCAGTCAATAAACTGTAAGTGTTAAATTAAATTGTAATGCTATGATGGATCTAAATACTGAAAAAAACGTCATATTCCTACGCAGGTGGTCTCATAGTTGTAGGCCTATAGTTTCTAGTTCTCTGGGGTCAGTGCAGGTTTATTCAGTAAAGGTCTGACCACAGCAACATTAAAGCCTGTGGTACGTAGCCTGTAAACAGAGACTGGTTGGTTTGATTTAATGTGGACGTGCTGATTAATGGAAGAACTGCTTTGAGTCTAGTTGGGATTGAGTCTAAGAGACAAGTAGCTGATTTAGCAGAGTTAATTATTGAAGTTAACTCAGTCTGATCTATGGGGGACAGCAGTTTAAGTAAGACATAGGTCTAACCAGCAGATCTAAGGCTGTTGGATCTGCAGATTGATTTATGACATTTGTTAAAAAACTCACAGAGCTGGAAAGAAAACTGGGCTTGTTTTTATTTTCCTCAATTAATAATGAATAATAGGAGTAATATGTGGTTCTACGACACAACGTGCTTCTTATTATGTTAAACTGTCTTTCCACGCTGGGTGGGATTCACTTCATATGTTGGAACTGCCTTCCTAGTTTTTGGATCCTCTGCTTTGGCTGTGGGTCTCTGAGTTGGACCAAGGAGCCAACCTCCTCTGATCCACTGGCTTCTTCTTCAGAGCAAGTGTGAAGCTGCAGCGTCATCAAATAGACAATCTACCGGTTCATGAGTAGGATTAAGACGACTGCTCTCCTCTCAAATGGGCAGATAAAAGAGGAGGGACGATTAAATGATCAGTTCAAAGCCCATAAGTCGGGACAGATGAAGGATACGATGACGACAGTGAGTGGGTTCAGTCGTGTGTTCATGAGCTGTAGCTCTTAAATGCTTTCCATTAAACTTTTGTAGTAGAATTCTGTTTTGAATGTTTTTATATAAGTGGAGTATTAATGTAATAAAATCGTAAATAGAACAACAGGTTCTCTTAAAATGTTTAAAATGACTTTAGTGTTAAATAAGTGGGAGCAGCCAGGGACAGAACATCTTGGTGAACTTCCAGCTGCAGCTTTTCAATATTTGTGCTACAGAAATGATGAAATAGGTGCTTTTCCACTGTTCCTGCAGCTCTTATCCTCCATAAACTGCTTACTGGAGGCTCCTGCATACACAAAGTTGCCTAATGTGGAACCTGTTCTTGTTGGTTGCGTGTTTGTGTGTTAAGGGGATCTTACACCACTGGACGTCCAACCAAAAGTGGGGGACAAAGTCCAGCACAGCACTCGGCGTCCAGCCCCCAAAGCTCCCACAGCCAATGGAGCCAGAAGCAGAACCAGCGCTCAGGCTGCCGCCACCACAGAGAATCGCACTCGACCACTGGAAAGACATGTGGCTGCGACCACACAGCCTTCCAGCACACCGAGGACTCAGCGGAGGGGAGGAGGAGGAAGAGGGCCAGGTAAAGCAGCAACGGCGATGAGAGACAGGAGCCTGGGAGACGTCAAAGGCAAGAATGGAGTGACATCAGGGAAGGAGGAGAGACGAGGAGGGCGACTGTGTGAGGCCAAGGAGAAGGAGAAGGAGGCGTTTCAGAGGCCAAGAGAAGGGAATGGAGTGAAAAACCGGGGAGCGGACAGGAAAGGGAAAGTAGGCGCTAAAGCCGCTAACAGAGGTGGAGTCAAGCAGAATAACCTCACGTCTAGCCAAGAAGTTTATCTGACAGCCATGGTGGTTCCTCGGACGCCTGTAGCTCCAAGGACCCAGGACAAGCCCCAAGAGCCAGGTACGAGCCACCCACTGCCCCTACGTTGAGTCCTGAATTAGTCCAAGTGCAGTAACAGCTCCATCGTCTGTGCTTTTCATAGGCTTTTACTTTTGTTTATTCTAAAATGCTCACAGTCCATGGACAACTTGCAGATGATCAGCTGTAGCCTTGAGTCTACTGACTGATGCCCAGCTTCATTCGCACTGTAATTAGCCATAAATTACACTGTTTTAAATAAGTCTGCCTCGAAATTTAACAAAAGTGCTTGGTCCAAGAAACGATGATAGTTAGAGAGATGAAAACCAAACATAATGAACTGATTATGTTCTTAGGCCAAAATCATGATGGGACCCAGGACAACCCACCTGCTCTTTCCCGGTCAAGCAGTGAGGGGGGATCGAACCGAATGTCCCTGAGCTCAGACACAGAGGGCCCCCCACCAGGGCCCCTGCATCCATCTCTGTCCCGCCGCATCGACCCTGACATCAGTGAAGAGGAGGGGGAAGGCGAGCCGACCCCCTGCCTGAACATTCAGAGCGGTCCGGCCCACTGCCCTGCAGCGGCGGACCTGGGGCGAGCGGAAGGGGTGGAAGAGTCGTTCACTCAGGGAGATCCTGCAGCTGTTGGGACTGAGCCGGGGGGTGAACCTACAGCAGGGTTAAATTACGACTCTGTCAAATACACTCTGGTGGTTGACGAACACGTTCAGTTGGAGCTGGTCAGCCTCAAGGACTGCTTGCACGGTTACGAGCACAACGGTGACAGCGATGCAGAGACAGTTTATCAGTCAGCCAACGAGGAGGAAGACCCAGAGTACGAGGAGGAGAGGAAGAGAAGGGAGCAGGCAAGGAAGCAAGGTAACAGCATGTCTTTGCACTGTCCACTGTACCAATGCATCGTTCTCCATCACCCCACGGCTGTGTTACACTAATAACACATGTTGTTATGCTAAAGTTCCCGGTGTTGAGCAAGTCAGAGTGAAAAAGTCAGTAAAGACTGAATAGCGTACTGCTGCTGCTCCACTGTAGGCTAATACAGGCACATGCAGCCAGTAAGGTCAAAGTAGCTGGAACGGCCTGAGCTTCCACGGTTTTCCTTTGTTTCATCATCGATGCCTGAGCCTCAGCTGGTCCCAAGATTCCTACCCTTTAGTCACGAGCCAGATCTCATGACCATAGAGTAGGAAAGTCATCACAACAGACCAGTAGGCCCCCTGTGGGTTCAACCACCCCATGAGTTGACAAAGAGCAGATGGCACAAGCACAGTTCATCCGGAGTCCATCATCCAACTCTGGTGCCTTGATATCACTGATGGACACCATCACGTGGTGTTTGCACTGGTCCACGTCCAGTAACTGACTCTCGGAGGTCAGTCCTGTTTACCTGGGAACCCAACTAGATGGCTTCTAGGGCCAAACTGCTCCACCAGACGGTGGTGGCCAGTAAGCAGTTATGTATTCATCCCTCATTATTCATTTGTAGTTTACTGTAGACCTGCTTTCTGCATGCATGGAATTTAACAAGAGTATAAGTATAAACTCCCCTGTGGCACCTGACTATAAGCAGATTATGGCTGGAGCTCCGCGCTGCACATTAAATGAAGGTGTAGCTTTGACTTATGTTGGACTGTAGTTCTCCCTTCACGTTGTTGTCATTTTTCCTGCTTTAAGAAAGGAGGAAAGAGGAAGAAAAAAGAAGAAAGGAGGACGAGACAAGAAAGTGGAGGGAGGAAGATGTGAAGAGGAGGAGAGAAGAGGAGGTAAAGAGAAGGAGAGATGTTGTGGCGAGGATCTGCAAGCAGAACAAGGTAACGTCAACCACGACGTCAGAGGAAGAGGAGACTAGCGGAGGAAAGGCTGGAGCTCCCACAAGCAGGAAGTTTCTAAATCTGTTTGCCAGCAACAACAGCCCGTACAGCGCCACTGGTTTGTACAATGACCCACAGTATGATGATAATGATACATTCACATGGCTTCAGATCAGTTCTTATTCTGTCTGACACCCTTTCATTGCTTATCATACACATAATGACACAGGGGCTGAGTCGTTTGGCGTGTTCTCCTGTGTTCTGAACGGAGTGGAGAGGCAGCAGAGCCACAGGGCTGTCTACAGGTGAACACACGCAAACACGGCTCACGCAGGCTCACGAGGACAAATGGAAACGTTCCCCTGACGTCTGCTGTGCCCGGTCTCAGGTTTGTCCCCCGTCACGCAGACGAGCTTCACCTGGAGACTGATGACCCGGTGCTGATGCTGAGCCAGTCCGAGGACCTGTGGTGTCAGGGCTACAACATGAGGACTGGGGCCAGCGGCATTTTCCCGGCCTTCTACGCCGTGAAGGTGGCCAAAGATTTTCACCACGGTACGCTGGAAAACTCAGTGAGTCTCACTGTCGAGCGCGGTGGCGATGGCTTCAGGCCTGTTCTTCCCCTTCCTGTTCACAGGTCAGAAGGATGCATGCGTAGAGCAGTTCCTGGTGCGATTCCTGGGTTCGGTTCAGGTTCCCATCCATAAAGGCAATGATGTGCTGTGTGCTGCGATGCAGAAGGTGAGTGGTGGCGTCTCTTCAAGCCTTTTATTCGCATTCACACCAATGATCACTCCTGTAGCTGCTCTGCTGGTTTGCTGCTGTCTGCACAGCCTCCCAAAGCAGCTAATAGCTTTTAACTTCTTTTAAGCGCAGAGCTGTGATCATTCATTGTGTTCCCTCTGGTAAATCCTTCACTGGCTTCGTTTTGTGCTATGACTGGGAGTTGCTCAGTGTCATGTGTTGCAGGTGGTGTGTAACCGGCGGCTGGCGGCTCAGCCTCCCTCGGTTTGCGTGCTGGAGGTCAGCGTGGAGGGGGTGAAGATCAGCGTGCAGGACCGGTGCCACTCTGCCAACAGGGTACGTCCTCCACCAGCTCTTTGGTAAACGAAGGTCTAGTGTTGCTTGTCGGTCTGGCTGCAGCTTCACTGTAGCTGTGGAAGCATCACAGCGACCCACACAGACCTCACATCCCTGTGTTCTGCTCTTTGTGCTTCAGGGGGACCAGTGTTTCCATTTTTTCCAGTTGAAGAACATCTCATTCTGTGGTTGTCATCCAAAACACAGCAAGTGAGTTGATCGATTTAGGGGATTATTCGTGATAATCTGTGCTCACACTCGACTGATGACCCACACTTCCTAAAAGCCACTGATTCCTCTCAGTAATAGCTTTACCTATTGCGCTGCAGATACTTTGGTTTTATCACCAAACATCCGGACCAGCATCGCTTCGCCTGTCATGTGATGGTGTCGGAGACAACGTTACATCCTCTGGCTCAGTGTGTAGGGTAAGAACTACTAACCTTCTAACCCTAACCTCCACCGGAATGACATGCGGCGAACGTTAGTCTGCCGAGGTGTTCGTGCCGTCACGCCACCGACAAAGAACAGTTTAGTGTAGTTAGTCTGAGGCATCTAATAAACATAGCTAGGATTCACAAATCCTGTATATGAGGATTTAGAACCTTAACGTGGCCTGAGGTCTGGACGCACCTACAAAGCTGAACATGTAAAAGGTCTACACTTACAGCGCTTGTCTACCTATTGGTCTTCAAAGCGCTTTGACACTGCATCTCATTCGCACACACACACACACACACACACACACCAGGGCACCTCTGAGCCACCACCGCCCCACATGTGGTGATACTGATCATTCATCATATCAGAATTCATTCGCTTCATCTCATCCTCTGGTCATATGTATCTGCCATGTCTTCTCTGCTCTGACATCCCACAGGAGGGCGTTCCAGCAGTATTACAAGGAGCACATCGGCTACTCCTGTCCCACTGAAGACATCTTCATCGAATAGCAACGTTCTTTACTGCGTACTCACTTGCATGTAAGCATGGTCTTACGCCACAGACTGGACCACTGGCATAGATTCATCAGTACTTGTGTGGTGGGTTGTCTTTTCTTAGCTGCATCAAGTAATATAGCAAGTTTTTCCTTCCTTTAGCCATGTGGCAATATAAATACCTCTATAGATGGATGAGGCCACGTGGGATGTCCCATACAGAGGAAACATAGACTTACCCAACACAAATAAATGACCAATGACAATAGGATATATTTTATGACCTCAGATTGCCTATGTGGGACTGTAGCGTACATATTCATTGTAAAACCAAGCAGATGGCCTCCAAGAGAATGACACGGTCTGAACGTCCATGCAGCGCTGTACGAGCTGCTTAGGTCAAGTTACTATTTATTTACTAGCATGTCAGGGGTTTGACTGTACAAAAGGGTTTAATCCTGTCAGAGGTTTAAATAATACAGCTGTTCCAACTGTGGACGCGAATATAAAAATATTAGAAGAGTACGCTGCAGATCCAAAGGCAGCGATGGAAAGCCGTCCGCCTGCTCGATTCTTTGCACAGATGAGGACCGGCTGGTCTAAAGTCTCTGTCTTACACCCCCACACTTGACAATCAGTTGCTTTACTTTGACCAGCTCCTCTGGTTGCTGCTTGATGTTTCCTTCCAGGTTATGCAGGGTTCGGTAATGACACTGTTTTGCTTCGAGGCCATAGGATGGTGGGTTTGTTGTGCAGTCGTGTCCAAGTCAGCGTCTTCATCATCAGTGTTAAAATGCTTCATTCAGACGACCGAGCCGCTTGTAGGCGTCGTTTTCCTTCCCTTAGTTTGCTGCCATAAGGAGATTAGCCTGAGCTAATCTAAGCTGCACCAGTCCACATTTTTCACAACAACGGATCAGCTGACTACGTGACACACTCATAGTGGTGATTAACCAACGCGGCCGTTGTCCCGGTTACAGATGAAGCTCTGCTCCTCCTGGTTTCTAGCAGCCACTGCCTTGCTCTCATCTAGCGATCAGCCCACAGCTAAACGTCTATGTGCGTCACCCGTAAAGAGGAGAATATTGGCTAACATGCTAATGCTGTGACTCAGCTTGTGCTGCATGCTGCCCCCAAGTGGTCAAAGAACAAATGCTTTCAAATGTGGCACATGAACAGCAGGACTCCAGGCGAATGGATGGACAGAGGCGTTCCGAGCCCATGATGTCTGAGCAGCTGGAGGGTTGAGGTGGGTTGGGATCAAACAGTGCCTTTTTGGTCTAGTGATTATGGCTGTCCTGTGTTTCCGTTCACTACCTGAAAAGAAGAGTCAGACGTGACGCCACCTGGTGCACCTCAGATGGCTCCCATGGAAATTCAGTCCTCCTGCTGCGATTGTTAGACGTGTGGCCTCACAGCTTGTGCCTGCATGGCTCTTCTTCAACACGCAGTGAGGAGCTGGTGGTCCGTCGGTGCCGCGTGGATGGAACCCGACCCGTCTCTCAGCCAGTGCTGTCTGACCGGTTGCTGATTTTCTATGGGAGGAGACTAAGATAAGGATTAGTATTAGTCAGATTGTTCCCTGCTTTTGTAGGTTCTTATATCAGAAAAGACCAAAATACCAAATACTTGTACATGGCATGAAGCTTTCTTTGATCCAGGCATGTGGCACTGTAACGTCACACATGATTAATCTTTCATTCAGCCGTTCAATAAGGCAACAGAAATATTATCACCAGTTCCTGTTTGCTAAGATGGAGTGAGTCAAGTGCTGTTTGATTTTCCTGTGGCTGCGCTGATTTAAGCTTCTGACCACATTTTTATTTCCATGTCAGCCATCTCAGGTTCGATGCAGTAAGTTGTTGTGTCCACCAGAAAGTGTCCTTTCTATGTTTGTGTGTGATTCTAGCCCTACGGGGTCTACTGAACTTATTTCATCCATAGAGATACATCATGTATAGGTGCGTACTGTATGTAGAGTCCAGATGGTACTTAGACACTTACACACGTTAGCACATTCAACTTCGAACAAAGTCACTTGATCATAGTGAGTACAGACGTTTTCACATCTCGTGCTCACACAGTTCTTCCTACACTGATGTAAACCTGATCGAATTAAAGATGTGAGACCTGGCACTAGTCGGAAGCAGCATCTCATTTCAAACTGAATGTGCTGAGGAAGCGAGCCCAAGCACGTAGATGTCTAAATACTTGCTATGGACTGTATGTAAGTGTGTATAGAATTATTATTGTATGCTGTCGGTATAACCACAACCTGGGTGTAACACCGCATGATGTCAATGTTGTAAACTGAAGACAAGACGCAGAAAGTGGTGGTGACAGTGACGGTAGTGATTGTCGTCAATAAACCATTCAGAAAAGCGCTGAGACAACATACGTGTTGTTCAGTGGGACCTCTCACACACGGTACGGTAACGCTGGAAGGCTTTACTTCCGCAGTATGCATCAATAAGTGTTGGTTGGCAAAGTGAACTGATCCTCACAGGTTATTTCCATGTAGATAGGAAGAGGAAAACCAAGACACCAAGTCTGGCATAGAGCATTTCTAAAGCTCAGCATCGTGGCCTCAAAACCTGACGTTTCACTAACATCAGCCACTGCCTTCGCTCTTAAGCGCCCAGGTTCCTCCAGTGAGCTGACTTCTAAACTCATGAGGCTGATTAAAGAAACCTGATATTTGCAGGTAGATTGCTCCTCAGCAGTCTCCAGGAAAAGATCATTACACACGAGCAATACTGCAATCAACCCATAGTACCGCATGAACAAGACACTGCTGCTTCATACAGTTCCACTGAGACGGAGCACGCGGCCTGTCTGCGTGACACCAGTAAGAAGAAGACGCGTCAGGAGAATCATCTGCCTCTATTCCGTTCACGTCTATACATAATGCTTCTGAAATCTGAAAACCCTGACTGCACTTTGTTTCTGTGGATTCCCAATAAGCAGGTTGTTAAGTGCATGTAAACCGGTAAAGCTGTAAACCTGGTTCTTCTAATGAGCCTTCTAACAGTGATAGGTAATCTGGGCCCACGGTGGCCCTGAGCCGAACACTATGCAACATTAGCACAATGCAAAGAGAAAAGAACAACAGGAGACACAGGCAGGTTGGTTGGAGCAGAACTGAACCCTGGAGACACAAAGTTAATGAAGGTAGAACACAGCGCTTCCAGCCATCTGCCGTCTGAGAAAAGCCTGCGCTCCAAGTGTTGGACTGCAGTTTGTTTAACATGTCTCAAGTGTACCTGAACACTAAGGTGACTCCAAAACCCAACTACCACCAATCATATGTGTCGGGCATCACAGTCTTTATTACTCAGTATCATCTTTCACAGTTAGCAAGGATCTCCACACATGTAATGCCTAAATTCCTTACTTGAACAACTTAACATGATGGGTTAGTGCTAGTTTATGATAGTGTCATTTATTTGCTACATCACTCAATGGTACATTTATGGTACATACTGTATATGGTTTACTTTGCTCTGGATCACTGATAGAAATTACAGGAAGATTTAAAGATCCTGTGTCTGTTGTATTTTGACCACATGCACACATGGGACCACAAAGGCCAAAGTGCTCTTTGGAGTTGAGATGAGTTGAGATGGTAAATGGTCAGTTTTCAGAGGAGTCGGTCTCTTCATTGGAGCCATCACTTTCCACCTTTCTCCGGTGGTGGATGTTCCTTCTAGGGGAAGCCTTCCTCTGCGCCTCCTTCAGTCCACCCACTGCACTGCCACTGCTGTTGCTGCCAGGACTCACCGAGATATGAGCAATTCTGGACAGGAACCAGAAAACAGACGTAAACAAAGAAGCAGTAGTAAAGCACTGTAAAGAGACCTTTAACAGTTAGTAACAAGGACAGTTTCACGTTTTTCATGCTTTTCAGTGCACAGAGCTGATTCCACTGCCCAACCCCAAAACAGCATCATTAGTGGGTAACATCACCTTTCCTCGCAGTAGTGTTTTTACTGTGTGTGAACTACGGCTCACTTCAGTGTATGTGGTACTAGTTTGTCAAATTCTAGCCACAAAATGTTACCAAAGACGATGTCACAGGAAATTTGAAAAGGACCTCTGAGCAAGACAAAGAGCTGAAGTAAACAGCCACGCCACTGTGGCTTCAACACAAGCCTCAAATAAAGCTGGAGGTTTAAAAACGGCTGCCCTCTGATGTGCTGCATTTATGAAGCTAAACAGTCGGCTCCACAGCAATGCTTGGCGCTTGTGCCGTTAACATGGAGCCGGTAAGTCGAGGGCTGTGGCATCAGCACACAGCCAAACTTCACGTCTGTGCTGGCCGCCGTGTCTGTGTGAGCACTCACAGTTTGTCCAGCTCCTGGTCCATTTCTTGGTCAATGAGTAACTCTGCCTTGCTGGGTAACGCTCCTACAAAGTCAGGGCCAAAGGATGGAAAGCAGTGGTTACAGACCGTTCACAAAAGCTTGCTAAAGAGCTTCCACCCAGTACAGACACAGACGAACTTTCCTGTACTGTGTAATATATTTGTAAAAACTTGAGAAACATGAATTTGTTATTAATTGTAGAATGGAAAACTTAAAATGTAAATGTAACACATGTACAATTACACATTGTTAATAAAACATCTAAGATCCACTTTGGAATATTGATTCATGGATAATGGCCATCCGACTAAAATTATTATTTGGTCATAAAACACCATCTAATAGGTCTGTACTTTCAACCTACCAATAGTTTGATTGATGGTCTCATGTTTAGCCAGACTCATTAGAAAGCTGAAATAACAGACCTTCTCAGTCTGATGCAGTATTTCTTTCATACAGGACCTGGAAGGATGACTACAAACACAAACACATGACCAGTCAGGGCAAGCACACACACAACAAAGACACACTCAGTTTAACTACAGCTGACAGGGAGCTCAGAGATCTGGTTAACTATTTAAATGTTGAACAAAACAATCGCAGCTTAGGTTCATTCATTTCAACACTCACCCATGTTTGAACCTGTCACATAGGGCCTCTATGCACTCAGCCAGGGTGGACGACTCCACTCCATCCTGCTGCTGCCCCTCCTTCTCGTTCTCTTCTGCCGTTACAGAGGTGAGTAGCTCAATTGATGTGGAGGTGGGCACAATAACAGTGTTAGGACTCTTTCCAGCCAACAGATCCTGGTAGATTGCCAGCACACTGTCCAGGAACTCTACAGACACAGGTGATGACAGGCCGCTAGAAGTCAGGGCTACAATTCTGTTTCATTCAGCTTATAGTCACAAGAAGGCCTTGTTGTGCTGAATGTCTAATCTGGCTCCAGTTTTTAGGAGTCAGACAGTATGTATGAGCAGTACCTTGTGGTGGCACAGCTCAACTAAAGTGTATTATTATGCTTAACTAGACCCCAGGCCTACTGTAGAATAGTTTCACTTAAGAATTGTTAAATTGATCTATAAATAAAAAAAATCATCATCAACAGATTTATCAGTAACAAGGTGCATGCGTCATAAGCTATTTGACAATTTGATAGAATTTTCTCAATGACTGTACATTATAAGTCGTGACCTCTACCAGTAAAAGGGAAACACTTCCGGTACCTTGGTAGTAGAACTGAAGCTGGAAGGCATAAAGAAAGTCGGGGAAAGACAGGAGACAATCTACGGCATCGTCCATGAGAACAATCCTACAGGACAAAGGGAGAAAGCAGTTAAAAGCAGCGGTGAATGAGCCTAAGGTCATCCCAGCTATCCTAGATGTGATGCTCCCTAAATTAATAAAAACGTGTGCACGAGATTAATAATACTATGTTAGATATCGGCAAGCATTAAAATAATGTAACTGCTAAGAACAGGAAGAGGAAGCACTATTCCGACGAATTGTGTGATACAGTTGTGCAGAGGGCATTAATATTTCTTTACGCATGTCCCAATCCATACTGACTATAAAGTAGAACTGTACACGAACCGCTGTGTTGAATATTTTCTGCGTGTAATAATATTTAACACAGTTTGCATAAACTTCAACCCATTAGCATCGTGTGGTGACTGACCTGGCTGCACTCTGAACCACGTCCACTGGGAAGTCGGGACACAATAACTGGAGCAGAGACCTGTACTCCAGCATCGACAGCATGTCTGGAACGCAACACAACATCAACGTGTAGGTGCAGACATAAAGTCAGGTCAAGCATGGACCGAAACGTTGAGCCAAGGGTGCACGTAACCAACGCCCTGTAGCTAACAGCAGCTCTGGAAACAGCTGAGCACAATTAATGCTAAAGTCACCTCCACTCTTCCCGATCTGTCTGTAGCATCTCCAGAAGACTCTGATGAAGGAGGCTCTGTTGTGAAGAGTGGCTCTGATGTAACTGTACTCTCTGAAGAGGACGTGGTTGCTGTTTTTCACACTGCTGAAACTACACACACACGCGCGCGCGCACGCACGCGCACACACACACACAGTTGAGTACAAGACGCGGCCCGCCATCCATCTTGGCGCATCTAAAGAAACGCGAGCTATTTGAAGCAGCCTACTATTCAGCGAAGTAGCGGATCACCCCGAACTGCGTGTACTCCTCTTTGTGTTCGAGCAGCTGGGTCACCGCGTCGCTGAGGTACACCAACACACTGTTGTCCGCTGGAAGACACACAAACGCAGCTGTAACACACACAACCAGACCACAGAGCTAAACGGTAGCTAGCTACAGGACCCACCGAGGTACTCATCCACCGGGACGGAGGTATTTAAGCGGTTCATCCTGGTCGACTGCTGCAGCTTCAGATGTGAGTAGCTATGACTTAGCGCTAACTACGTTATCATGTCGCCGAGCGCCCTGTTGGACTCCACACAGCGGTCTTCCATGGAAACGGCTGAATGTTGTGAGTTACATTAATGAAGTGTCCCCAAACAGCAGCACATCGTCATGGTTCCGCTGACGGTCTTCTTCTTCGAGGCTTTCATTGGCGGTTGGCAGACAACAAAACGGTGCCTTAGCGCCACCAAGTGGTGGATCAGGATCTGACCGTGTCTCGTAAAATATGAAAAACAAACCTTTCCCCCCGTCAAACCTGATTCAGTCTGTTCATTTGAGACATGGGGCCAAAACATTAGAACCATATATTACACTCTAGTCTGATAAGATAAGATAAGATAAGATAAGATAAGATAAGATAAGATAAGATAAGATAAGATAAGATAAGATAAGATAAGATAAGATAAGATAAGATAAGATCATTACTAAAACAATAATAAAGAGTAAATATAACTAAAAACATCACCTGTGTACACACACAGGCAATACATAAAGAGTATTAACACCCAACTGTGCTTGAGTCTGTTTGCCTTTGCTTTATTTAACCTGTACGCCTGCCTGAAGGCAACCGTTCAAACAGGGAGTGTTCAGGGTGACGTGTCTGTTGTAATGTTCTGTGCTTTTCTGAGGCAGTGGGAGCTGTGCAGGTTTTCCAGTGTGGGCCGAGGGCAGCCAACGAGCTTTGGAGCTTTCCTCTGAGCTGCTGTGCAGCTAGTGAACCAGGCGCATGTGCATTGTGTTAGAATGCTTTCTACGTAGAAAGACACAAGCAGCCTTTGTGTGATGTTCAGTCTCTGCTGGGACTTCGTCAGCTCCCAGGAAGTGGAAGCCTGCCACCCTCTCCACACAGTCCAGTGAGGCACTTAGCTGCTTCAACTGTATGCGCCGCTGTCTTAAATAAAATATGAATTAAAATGTAGCAGATTAGGTAAAAGCCTCTCACTCCACCAGGATGACTTACCATAGAACAGTGAGTGATGCTACTATACTGTAGCTAATAAAAAGCAACAGACACACATTTTACTGCACATTACACCGTACAGACTATTTATGACTTTTAAGTAGTTATTAAAGTGACAGGATTCCTACAGTTCATGATGGCAACATGACCCACTTTAACGATTTGGATAGGTCCTCACTGTTCATCCATGTTGGTCCCACTCCTACACCAGAAAATGGCCTAAACTAAAAAAAGAAAAAGTAAAAGATTTGTAACTGTGAAAACCATGTGAAAGCATTGAAAGATTAAGATTAAAAACAGAAAACTAAATACATAAAATGAACATAAGAGAATAAGTGTTAAATAATTAAATACAATATGTAAAAATAAAATGTATTTTATTAGTTTCTGTTTTTATTTTCAATACAAGTATTTCAGCCTATGGTTTCCAATAGTATTATTTCGTTTATTTACAGTTTTATTTCCCAACTGACAAAAATTATGGCCCCGATGAGGCTCCATAAGTAGAAGCCGCAGTCTTTGACTCGGGCTTTAAGTGACACAAACATGCACCAATGTTGAACAGATTTTCATACTGACAGAGCTGTCTTAATTTCAGAATAGCCAATCAAATTCCATTCAAGGGCTTGCAAATACGTCACGTTCCAATCAGTAAAGCAAGAATATCCTTGAGGGGCGGGCCGTAGTTTAAATCCAACCAATAATCGGCTTTGTCAAACGACAAATAGGAAAGTCCACAATACCGTGGCTTTTCAGTAAAATGTAATCGTGAGAAATGCGAACTTAACATTTCGCGATCTTTGCTGACGTTTTCCGTTCTTAAATGAATTCTTCATGCAGGGAGAACATATTTACTGTCCATATTCTCACACAATGATGATGTAGTCAGGGTGGTGCCCGTGCACGCGCCCCTCCTCTGTCTCTCCGCCCTTGGAGACATTTCAAAAGCCTTTACTAAGTTAGACGTAGCGCGTGCATTTGAACCCGGAAACGTATGTACAAAATTAAAGAACCGCATGTTTCAAGGGCCCACAATGATTCTTAAATACGGTAGCCCATACATCACAGTGTTGCACAGTGTTTTCCTTGAGCTACACACTAAAAGGCACTAGCTGTAAGTCAGTTTGATACGTTGTTGAAAACGGCAATCGTTGAGTTAGCACATTTTATTTTGTACCGGAAGTTATTTGTGTCCTTCTAGATGGCATGCAGAACGGTGGCATAAAGCTCGGCTGGTGTCTGTAGCGATCCCATTATCGCCCTCATCTAACTGGGCTACGAGCATCGTATTGTCTCCTAGAGACGCAAACAGGTATTCTACGTCTATTAAATTGGCTGCTTCTGCTGCTTAACGCTCGTGACTGACTCGCTGTCGACATATCGGGCTGTTGTGGTTCTGCAGCTGTCGAGGTGAAGTGCGTTGTTAGGCCTGGTATGTTGGTGCGGATAGAAGGTTAGCCTTGTTTGGGGGCAGCTAACGGCTACCGAATGCTAGTTAACGTTACCTGCGATTAAGGTGCCAGCGTGAGCCCTGATGCGTCTATGCCAGATATGTCGCCATGTTGCGGTGCGCGTTTCTAATACGTTCGCCGTTTTGGCCAGGAGTGAGCGGGTTAACGAGCCAACTTAGCAACTGTCAGTGTTGTTGCTAAGTTAGCAAGTCACTGGCGCGTATCAGTAATTAGTTAAGATGCTGCCTGCTACTAGTCTGACCAGTTGGTGCCAGCTGGGTGACGACACAGCTCCCAGACCCGCCGGGCTGTGCCTGCGTGCAGGGCAGCTGGACGTAGGCTCGACAGCCGAAGCAGCTAGTCTTCATTGGGTCGTGTTTCCAGACCACACTCGCTTATTCTAGTTTGCAGGTCAGGTTGACGCGCATCCCCTGTGCTCGATATTACTGCTGCCGTCGTCTTGCATGCTAACAGCTGGGTGATGGGTCGGTTTATGTTTGGCCTTGAAAGCTCGTGTACTGGCAGTTTTCAAGGTAAGGTCTCATGTCGTAGACGTTGTCGCATCTGAATTAAATTTGAAGGCGTCTGCCTGTTTGGCTTATCAGCGTTTCTGGGTTTTGTGTTGTCTAATCTCTATTAACTTCAGGGCTGGTTTAAGGTAAAGGCAGTGGATCAGTGTCGTCATAGACTACTTGAATAAGTGAATCCGTGAAGAGCCCTTTGTTTGTGTACTGCTGGCTCCAAGCTGACAGTGTTTTGCAGAAGGGTGGATAATGCCTTTAGTCTGTTTACTAGACGGGATCAATGAGAAACTGAGAACGGTAGCCCCTCCCTGAATGTGCACAGGGCAATCACGTGTGCTTTTAAGTGGAGGTTAGTAAGTAATATTTGATAAGTTAAGCAGCCCAATATTTCTTTGACAAAGCCATGACTAATAGTGATCAGATCAGCTAATGGTAACAAACCCCGATTTCTGTTTGTGATCACCTTTGACCAGTGACTGTTCTTCACTTTTTAGCAGTTTGTGCACAAGACGAGATGTTTTGTGCCATCTGATTTACAGCCTGCATGCTGTCTTGTACAGGCTCCCACTACTGTTTGATTTGAATGTGTTTATAACTCACCTACTTTAGGCACTTTTGCTTAGCCTTTTTACTTTTTAGGTGTCAGCTGATATATCTGCTTCAGTCTAAAGATGGGGTTAGGGTCAGGTGTACAGAACTACAGTCAAGCAATGGTAAAGTAGAAGATTTAAAGGATGCCCTGTGATGCTACTATTTTTGCACTGTATGTTGACATCTTTGCAAAAAGAAATTGCAAAGCACTAAATTGAGCATCCACTCGAACCCAGAACCTGCAGTTTTGTGGCATCCATCAGATCTGTTTTGCTTTGGTCGCTCTTCCTTCATCTATTTAGATTTTTATTCCGCTGTGCTGGGTTCTAATGATTCCTCTCTACATGAATCATGTGACCACTATCACGACCAGGGAGGCTTTAAACAGTGTCAATGATGTCACTCACCTGAACAATACACATGTCACTGAACACTTGGGTTTCTCACCACTAGCCCTGAAGCCTTGGATCAGTGCCACTCACAATTAGTTATGCAAAGAATCATGGGATACAAAATGCATCCTGTTTCATTACATTTTGTACTGTGATAGAATGAAATACTCAAGGCGATTTTTAAACTAAAATTGTAGGATGTTGTGGTATTTTAATACATTACCATATGCATAATTTCCATAATTGTAATAATTTAATATAAAAGCAGAACAATCATTTTGACTGACTGTGTGTGTTGCCTTGTGTTAAACATAGAGCAGAATTGGGAAAAAATGCACCCCTTCTAATATAAAGTTGAGGGAAATGCTGAGGAAAGTACACAACAATCCCATCTGGTGGTTTAGACATGACCACAACACACAATGAACCACGTTCTGTCATGAATCATTGCATACATAATTGAACTTCAGCGTCAATACGGTACAGCACAACAAATGCTTAGTAGCGGATGTTTGAACACAAAATGGGTGATTACTGATGTTTCGTTTCAGTTGAGTTCATCCGGGGTAGCCTGCCCACCCCCAGCTCTCACCATGGGGGACGATAGCGAGTGGATGAAGCTTCCCATCGACCAGAAATGTGAACACAAGGTGACTGACTGATGTTTATTCTTAGTTATTCTCTGAAATAAAATTGCTAAAATTAATAGTTTTCTAAAATCTAAAAATAAGTAGTTTTTCATATCTCTAAATGTCTATATTCAGTGTAATTCTTTGGAAAGAATTATGTATGTATTGATATTTTTGTTAATTTAAGTGCATAATAGATATTGATCTACAAATTGAACAAGCATATACTGTTTTACAGTATTAAGGTTCTTATTTAAACAAGATTTGTATTGACACAATCAAAATGATAAATCAAAGACTAAAATTTTGAAGCAGAGAAATAGAGGGACACATGGGACATAGCTAAAACAAATACTTGGACTGTAGTGATGGGGAAAGCACTGGTCTACTGAGCAGCGTATACAGATCTGCCTGCAGGGGTGAGTATGAGTTACATCCCAGTTGATGTACTTTGTAACACTATTTTGTCCTTCCCTCTCTTCCTCAGGTGTGGAAAGCTCGTCTTAATGGCTATGAGGAGGCTCTCAAGTTGTTTCAGAGGATAGAAGACGAGAAGAGTCCAGAGTGGGGGAAATACCTGGGCCTGATTAAGAAATTTGTCACTGAATCTAATGCTGTTGCTCAACTTAAAGGCCTGGAGGCTGCTCTAGCCTACATTGAAAATGCTCATGTAGCTGGCAAGTAAGTAACTATAAAAGGATGAATAAATAGATAGATAGATAGATAGATAGATAGATAGATAGATAGATAGATGGATGCATGCAGGAAGAGGAAAAAAATAAAAAGGGAAAAAAAGAAATAAATATTAAAAAATGTATGACTAAAGGTGCCCATGTTATTGCTAGCTGTTATGGTAATATTGGATTTTTACAGCCAGTCACAAATAATTAAAGATCATTGACAAATTAAACAGATAAGCATACTGTCAACGGTTTCATACAATTATGTCTGGACAGCTTAATAATTGTTAATTGAGCTGTTGTCTCAAAGAGAGACATGGTCCCTCCACCCTGACCCGGATCTTGTCACCCAAACCTTGAACCATGAACCCAAATGTTCAATAACACCTGTTCCTAAGGACCATTCCTTACTGCAGTCAGAGAGTACATGAACTGGTAATGTTATTACGTAGTTGCTGCAGGAGAGTTTGTGTATTTAACAAATGACTGGCACATTCATAATGATGTTTGCATAAAGCAACGTCATCAACTTGCAGATTCCAAGGTGACCACTTTTCTTCCAAATTTCGAGTGCCATTTCTATTGCTTGCCAAAGTTGTGTACATGAACAACTAGTCTGACATAAGTGTTCATTGTTACTGATGTGACTGTATCCTGTAAGTTATGTAAAAGCTTTTCCATTACTACATGCATTGTCTTTGTATGTGGTTGGTGTATAGTTGAAAGTGATGTCTCTTGCTTCAGAACTACAGCTGAGGTGGTGTCTGGAGTGGTGACCAAAGTGTTCAACCAACCAAAGGCCCGGGCAAAGGAGCTTGGCACTGACATCTGCCTGATGTACATTGAGATAGAGAAGGCTGAGGTGGTACAGGATGAGCTGCTGAAAGGATTGGACAACAAGAATCCGAAAATAGTGGTGGCCTGCATCGAGACACTCAGGAAGGCTCTGAGGTCAGTCTTTATTTCATTTATATTTCCTTTATTTCTTTATTACAACAAATTATCCCTTGTAAGATTGAATATGTTTTGTTGGGCGAAGAAACACTTTGTTTTGTGTTATTGTATATACTATAGATGGTTTAGGTTGTATTTGTATTAAATAGTGACATTGTTTTATAAAAGTGACACAACAACACAAACTGTATAGGATCAAATTGATCAGAAACACACCAACAGGTTTAAGCTGTTCACCTACCACAGCATTCTAGTGCACATATATAAACACAGTTGTGTTCCGTTCCAGTAGTGTTGGTTACTACAGGAAACCTGAGCAATGTCTCTAACTTTAATTCCATTCAGTTTACTTCTAATGCACAAATTCACAACCAAAGTCATCTTAAAGCATGTTTTAATTTGTGCAAGGGCTTAAATGTTAATTTGTAAAGGACTATATAGAAAACCCAACAATTTCTTTTAGGCTGTTGCAGTTCAATGCAGAGTTAGGTGCATAGTTCCAGAAACCAGTCAAGCCCAAACAAGTGTGAGCAATAGTCTCTTCCAACATCAACTGAGGAGGCTGAGTGTTTTACTGTGACTTTACCGTGCTAGGCTTTCTCCTGTTCATGACTCCTCGGGTTTTTATCTCTTCTTAGTGAATTTGGCTCAAAGATAGTGACACTGAAGCCAGTAGTGAAGATTTTACCCAAGCAGTTCGAGTCGAGAGAGAAGGCAGTGAGAGATGAAGCCAAGCTGCTTGCTGTTGAAATCTACAAATGGATTCGAGATGCTCTGAGACCATCACTGCAGAACATTAACTCTGTACAGGTGGGAACCTCTCTATACACGTGCCTATCATAAAGCTGAGATTTCAAGCGTCCAATTAAACCAAGTGTTGCATTTGTGCCTGCAGCTGAAGGAGCTAGAAGAGGAGTGGGTGAAGCTGCCTTCGTCACCTCCTAAGCAATCCAGGTTCTTGCGCTCCCAACAGGACCTGAAGGCCAAGTTTGAACAACAACAAGCACATGGGGGTGAAAACTCAGAGGGTAGGTGTAACTGCTGCTAAACAAATGTTTATGTGCAAAATCATGTTCAGGAGCAGTAGTATCATGATCTGGTGCCGTCTGTTCTTACGTCAGGAGAGGATGAGGTGGAAACGGCTGCAGCAGTGGACCCCTATGAGCTACTAGAACCTGTGGAGATTCTGTCAAAGATGCCAAAAGACTTCTATGAGAAAATAGTAAGTTGGTTTATTTCATTTTATTCATTTGAAGGATACTGCATGTTTCGTGCAAGCTGTGCCAACTCCTGCAGACACCCGCATGCACATGCAATAAGATAATTTTTAAGAGGCAAGCTGGAATGATCTTATTAATAAATGTGGTTTGGGTACTGAAACTTTGTTCCAATAGAGTTCACAATTGGCTACAAAGTAGATTTAGTTTCTTCTTATTGGTTCTAGAATGCTTACTGAAATATTTAGTAAACCTCAGGCAAGGTCATAAAGACTAGATGATATTTGCATATGTTTAGGTAAAAGCTATCTGTGGTAGACCAACATTACATAAGTTATCGCTACGGCTTTAGTAGTTACACTGCTGCATTGACTGTCCACCTAAAGAGGAATGAAATTTGAACAGTTAGATTTTTCAAAGAATCAATGAGAACTGGATCTGATGACCCCAATTGGCATTGATAATGTTCAATTCATTATTACCTTGTTAGTCTGATGGAAACCTGCCCCTGGCTAAAGTATTAAAATTATTCAAACAATAAAACGAGTGTAAACGCATTGAAAATGTCACTGACTCTCAAATGTTTCAAAATGCTTGTTTCTGCAGGAAGCTAAGAAGTGGCAGGAAAGGAAAGAAGTCCTAGAAGCTGTGGAGGCTCTGACCAAGAATCCTAAACTAGAGAATGGAGACTATGGAGACCTCGCCAGGGCCCTGAAAAAGGTGATGGCTAAAGTAGTTTGATGGGTCTTTTAGGGTTAAAATGAACTTGCGGATGTCACTGTCTTGACAGTTGAGTGTACCAAGGCTTGGGTTGGGGTGTCTGCTCTTTTTACATTGTGCACTGGCTTTATGTTGCAGGTGGTGGCGAAGGATGCCAATGTGATGCTGGTGTCAATGGCAGCTAAATGTCTGGCTGGACTGGCCTCCGGTCTCAGGAAGAAATTTGGAACCTATGCAGGACAGGTAAGTTAAGAGTCCCTATATTATACATTTTAGTTATGAATGCCTTTTTAAATAAGAATACAGGCTATCAGGAGATGAGCTGCTGCTTCTGGTTCTGTTCAAATGCAGTAGTTGGATAACCACTTCGTCTGTCGTCTGTGTGTTTAGGTAGTTCCAACTATTCTGGAGAAGTTCAAGGAGAAGAAACCACAGGTGGTCCAGGCCCTGCAGGAGGCCATTGATGCCATTTTCCTCACTGTAAGTATAGCTTTTTTTTTTTTTAAATAAAAAAGGGAAAAAAAAGTAACTTTGGCACTACACCACACCTCCAACGCATTGTACATTATCTGCATTTTATATTTGTATATTCATATTTTAGAAGATGTTGTTGTAAATGTGCACCAGGGCCTGAGGGAAATGCAATTTCACTTCTCTGTATGTATGTACTGTACATATGGTTGAAATGACAATAAACTTAACTCAACAGTGATGTTTTGAAACACACATGGAGACACCTGAAGACACAATTTTCAATGGATCTCAATTTGATGGATCCTGAGACAATGTGGCTGTATGAACAAGGTGTATTAGTTCTTAATGCCTCCTCATGTTGACGGTTTCCTCCCGTCTTACAGGAGTTTTCTTATGACTGCAGCAGACTGATTTCCTCTGATTCATAACTTAATGACTGAAGTGGTTATTTATCGAGCACTCTGACTCTCCAGACCACATCTAATGCATTTCACAACATAACATGGACTGAGAGATTTTTCTATATGTAATGTTGTCTTTCCAGACCACTCTCCAGAACCTTTCAGAGGACATACTGGCTGTGATGGACAATAAGAACCCCTCCATTAAGCAGCAGGCCTCTCTGTTTCTGGCTCGCTCCTTCAGACACTGCACACAGGCCACTCTACCCAAGAGCATCCTCAAACCCCTCTGTGCTGCTCTCATTAAGGTAATATAATGTTGATCTAATAAGTCCTTGTAAAGGCCTCCCACTTTACAAGAAGAGTGATATTTACTTGTTAACCTGTTCTTTGCTTTTCAACCACCTCAGCAAGTGAATGATTCTGCTCCAGAAGTGCGTGATGCTGCCTTTGAAGCTTTGGGGACAGCCATGAAAGTGGTGGGAGAGAAAGCTGTTAACCCTTTCCTGGCTGACTTGGATAAACTCAAACTGGATAAGGTGCTAATCCGTAGACGAGGACGGGATGTGAAAACACTTTAGCCAGGAAGCATTAAAACTATCTAACTTATAATTCATCCACAACTAAACACTGTCCTGTTTTTCAAATGTCAACAGATAAAAGAGTGTGCCGATAAAGTGGAGCTCCCTGGAGGGAGAAAGGGAGGAGGAGGTGGTGTGGGAGACAAAAAGCCTGCAACTAAAGCACCTCCACCTGTTGAAGCTCCACCTAAATCATCTGCACCACCCAAGAAGGCACAAAGCACTGCTGCCAGCAAGGTATACACTGAGCAGGGCACACGATCACAGACAAAATGCTGTCATCGTTTGGCTCACTGACACTAGCTGAGTGGCATTAATAGTCTACAATGCCCTATTTTTTTTTTTTTAGCAATCTGCTGGCCCTGCTAAGAAAAGCAAACAGACATCTGCAGCTGGTGGAAAAACCAAGAAGACCTCAGACTCTAAAGAAGTCACAGAGAGTGAACTGGCCGTAAGTGTGTTTGCACACAATTACCTTTGTGTTTTTACTTCACTAACAAGTTGGACATGGACACTTAGGAGGTTCTTGCTGCAGCTGGTCAAAAGCTGAACCAGAAGAGAGCGATGAAAGAGAGACATGGCCTGAGCCACTCATTCGCCAGCAGACACACACACTCTCTGACAATCCTGCATGAGTTTTGTCAATCCCATCACATACTATGAAGTACATGAAAACTATAATTAAAGAACACCGTTTTTTGTAGCATTGCTACATGAGTGAGTTATCCTGACAATGGAAGTAGGGAGTGTTCAAATACGTATGCTAAAGTTATGACTTATACAAATTTTAATCCTACCTTTTATTGTTTTGCACATTACTTATTGTAGCTATTGAATTTCCCCACTCTGGGATCAATAAACAATTATCTTAATGCATCGTAATCTTATTTTAACGTATACGTGCCCCTTTTATCTGCCCTGTGCAAATGGCACTAGCGCCCTCTGTTGGTGGGTAACTAGATGAAGTACACTACTGCACTATTGTTATATTTTTGCATTTGGGCTCCAATTTATTTGTTTCTTAAAAGCCAACTGAAGTGAGAATAGTAGTGATTTTGTATGAGTGACCTCTGTCTGTTTGCCAGGCTGAAGTCTGTGAGGAGCTGGCAGCTGGTGTACTTCCTGCCTCTTGTCTACAGCAGCTGGACTCGGCCAACTGGAAGGAGAGACTGGCTAGTATGGAGGAGTTCCAGAGGGTATGCTGTTTGTCTTTTCAGGACTGATAAATCATTCTAAAAAATAGGGTTAACGTACAGCCAACCAAAAGGAAGGATGTGAAACCTTATCTGGCGGGAGCCATCACACTAATTGTGTGCTTTGAAACTTTTGTTTGAATATACATGTGCTTTCTGACAACACTCAGATGGCTGCATCTGCAGTGCAACTGTCATTGCCAGAAAATTATTAATTCATGTTTCATCTTTCAGATATTTTAGCAAAATAATCATTACCTGGTAAACAACAACATGCAGGTATGTTAACCTGTGCTTTGATGTTTGTCTCTAGGCTGTTGAGACCATGGACAAGGCAGAGATGCCCTGTCAGGCCTTAGTGAGGATGTTGGCCAAGAAACCAGGCTGGAAAGAGACCAACTTCCAGGTAAACTGTTAGAGCCAGCAGCTGCTTGGATTGAATATAGTCTTGAGGTTTGGTTTTTTTTTTTTTGTATATTTTCTGTTTCTGTATTTATTTACTTTTTGTGTGTAATTATTTGCTCACAACCCGATTTCGACTGCTCGCTCTGTATGGATGTATTGAGCAGCCAAATTATGCAGCTATTGCATCTGATATAGAGATCTATATAGAGCTGTCACATAGGTGCAGTTTAATTCTTAGTATCACAATAGTGTAAGCTCTGTACTGCATATTTACTCTGTCCAAACAAGCTGGTGTTGCATATTTCTTCCTTTTTTTTTTTTTTTTTTTTTTTTAAATGTCCCACTGGTACAAAGCTTTTTTTTGGTAGGTTTATTCATTAATTTTGTGACGTAATGCAACCTTTTGTGTCTGGTGAGATCCTGCTATGAAGTAGTGAGTAAAGGTCTCGCAAACCACTAAAGGAATGAATGACAGAGTACACGTTAGCGCTAGACTTTTTAAAAATGAGTGGAAACTGTTGGTGTTGGTGCTGATTTTGTGAATGCTGTTTGTCACCATACTCTTATGATGCATGTCTCAAGAGCTGCACAGGTTTGCATGAAGTATAAAACAGCTGGATACTATTTGTTGAAAGTTTGATTAGTTACATTTTGTGTACATAAAAGTTTAAAAAAAAAAATCTTGCAATATATATTTTATAGTATTCGTATGTTTGGAAGACGATCCCCAACGTCTCCTCTCTTCCTGTGCAGGTGATGCAGATGAAGCTTCACATCGTGGCTCTTGTTGCTCAGAGAGGACGGTTTTCTAAGACGTCAGCCTCTTTGGTTTTAGATGGCTTGGTGGATAAGATCGGTGATGTCAAATGTGGCGTAAATGCCAAAGAAGGCCTGACTGCTATTGGAGAGGCCTGCTCCCTGCCATGGACTGCAGAACAGGTTTTTATTATGTTTTTCTATTCTTTTGCCTTCTCTAAAGAGTAAATAGTAAGCCTGCCGTGAATGAATGTTATTCACAAGAACCGTATTTTCTCAGGTTGTCTCTATGGCATTTGCACAGAAGAATCCCAAAAACCAGGCAGAGACTCTCAACTGGCTCGCCAATGCTATGAAGGAGTTTGGCTTTGCTGGGTAATTTCATCTTTTTTTTTTTTTTGATGCATTACTTTTTACACTTTGTGTAAAGGTGAACATTTACTCTGAAGGCAACAGGTCCTGTAGTCATTCTGCCACTCCTGTTGTTTTAAAGTCTTCTAGGCAAAAGGCTTGTAGGAGAGTGTGGGTGTACTTGGACCTTTTGGTGACTTTCTAACTTCCTCTCTTCAGTATAAATGTGAAGGCTTTCATCAACAATGTGAAGACGGCTCTAGGAGCCACGAACCCTGCAGTGCGAACAGCAGCAATCGCCCTGCTGGGAGTCATGTACCTCTACATGGGCGCTCCCCTACGCATGTTCTTTGAAGATGAGAAGCCAGCTCTCCTTGCACAGATAGATGCTGAGTTTGAAAAGGTAAGAGCTTTGTGAGTGGAGCGTTATATGGGAAAAGTGAGCCATGGTCCTTTTTATTAAGCACAACAATTCCTGTTCTAGAACAGCGCCACAGTCCGATTTCATGTAAAACAATATTTTCACGGATCGGTATAACCAACTAAATCAAAGCAAAACCTCACCATCCCTAACTTAGTGGAAAGGGAGATAGTGACACCTGACGTGTTACAGTCTACTCTGATTTGTTTTGGTCGTCGTCGCTGCAGAATCTCAGCAGTTGATCTTCTTCAGACTTGTTTCACCGGTTTTGTTCACAGATGGGTCGTGTGTATGTTGTTGGAAGCTCGGGGTCTTTGCGTTTTAGAGTTCCAGGGTAATTCCTACCACAGAGACAGGTGGTCCAACACAAGCTCTTTCAGACTGCTATAATAAAATATCTTTTGTTCTGCCTCTCTGACGGACCGATACCAAATGACCCACGTACGGGTCCGCAGCCAGTGGTTGGGGACCTCTGCTCTGGTCGAATGTCACTTCCACATCTGTTTTTCCGTCCATAGATGCAGGGCCAGTCTCCACCTGCTCCATTCAGGTCTGTGAAGAAGGCAGCAGCTGAAGAGGAAGGTGATGAAGGAGATGAGCAGGATGAAGATGGAGGAGGACAGGCCATTATGGACCTGCTTCCCAGAACAGATATCAGGTATAAATACTGACCGTGAAGGAAAATGTGAATAAGACAAATAATGAAATTACGTCTTTCTTTATTTTCCCGCCTCTTCCTAAAATTCTGTTCGACTCGAGCACTTTACCTTTGAGATAAATATCAAACCAATTATATTTATGGTGGTGTGTGTATTTAGCTTTTTTGCCCTGGGAAATATGGTGATTTATATACATAAGTAATTTTTAATGCTTTGAAAAACAAAACAAAAAATTGTGTTCAGTGACCTTTTCATTTAGTTGACCTAGGAAGGTAAGGTAACACTACTGGGACTCCAACTTTGTAGTCTTTGTTTGTAGGAAAGGCTAAAATTGTTGCGGGTTTCTGGTGGAATACTGCTTTTTGTGCCTGCAGTCACAAACGGAGGCGTAAAGAAAGTGACACAATTCAATATCTTGCATTTTTGGGATACTGGATACATAGTTTTGAAGGAATACTGTAAATGTAGATTTGCTGCTGTTGAATATGTGTGCTAATTAGTTTCTGATTTTGGAAAAAGTATACCTCATCCAACCTCAGATGAACAAATGCAGTCTTTGTTGTGTTGCTGTCTTTAATCTTTGAAGTAACTTGGTTAATATTCTTTGCCTTTACACTGACTCCTCCTTTTCTGTCTACCTGCCAGTGGCAAGATCACATCTGATCTTGTGTCCAAAATTGGGGATAAGAACTGGAAAATCAGAAAGGAGGGTCTAGACGAGACTGCAGCTATAATTTCAGAAGCCAAATTCATTACAACCAACCTGGGAGAGCTGCCCCTGACTCTTAAAGGACGACTGAGTGATTCCAACAAGATCCTGGTTAGTATGAAACGGACCTCAGTGTCGCACACGACTTTTAGCCAGCACAGCTTTAATGTCCTTTCTTTCCTTTTGTCACACAGTCTGACTTTACTCAAATGTTGCCGTGACACAGATGTGTAACTGTTTTGTTTTTTTCCTCCAGGTCCAACAAACCTTAACAATCCTGCAGCAGCTGGCTACAGCCATGGGACCTGGGCTTAAGCAGCACGTAAAATCATTGGGAATCCCTGTTATCACAGTACTAGGAGACAGCAAGGTACCTAGACCAGTACACGGTAACACACATGCTCTTTACATCCAAGAGCAATGTCACAAATACCTTTTAAGTGTGGTGAGATCTGAGTGTAATTTAATTATTCATATAGATGAGAAAGTTGTGAATATATGGATCATGCTTTAGAAGTATAGAAGACATGTCCATGGTCAGTAATGACACTTGTTTGAACATTTTCTGTTTCTCTGCAGTCCAATGTCAGGGCATCTGCCTTGACAACTGTGCAGGCCTGGGTGGAGCAGACTGGGATGAAGGAATGGTTAGAGGGAGAGGATTTGTCAGAGGAGCTGAAGAGAGAGAATCCCTTCCTTCGACAGGAGGTCAGAACAGTGAAACCTTGCTCAATTCTCATTTGGGAAGTTAATACACTATATGCAGATCAGTTACAATTGCTAATGAAACTCTTCACACAGGTGCTAGGCTGGTTAGCAGAGAAGCTGCCCACTATGAGGACTGTACCTGGGGATTTGATGCTGTGTGTCCCCCAGCTCTATGCCTGTCTGGAGGACAGGAATGGAGACGTGCGGAAGAAAGCTCAAGATGCCCTGCCCACATTCATGATGCACCTGGGCTATGAAAAAATGACTAAAGCTACTGGGAAACTCAAAGTATGGAACTTATGGATTCTTTTGGATTAAAAAATGTTAATGATAATTTCCATGGGTGACCGTCATACAACTGGCAATGACTGATAGCTGTCCTACCTTCTTCTAGCCTGCGTCCAAGGATCAGGTGGTGGCCATGTTGGAAAAAGCCAGAGCAGTGATGCCGGCTAAACCGGCTGCTCCCGCCAAAGCTGGAGGCAGTAAAGAACCAAGCAGATCTTCTTCAGGTTTGTATGGAATTGGACTGAATGACCATTCAAAGGTGTTGTTCAGTGGCAACTGGACTTTGTACCTTCCATCCAAAAAGCGTCTCCTATTAAAACCAATGGAGGCTTTTGAATGGAAAGCGAAAAAGCAAGACCAGTTGCCAGTGAACAACTGCTCTGGGACAAACGAAGTGTTGTGCAATGTGATACTAGGATGTCCAGTGTTTTTCAGTGTTTCCATGTCGTCGTTTGAAAGTGGACTTTTTATTAATTTGATGTATTTCTTAAACTGTTTGAATTTGTGCCTGTTCTCTGCAGTCTCCAGGTCTCAGCCAGTGAATGAGGATGTTGACAGTAAACCCGAAGCCAAGAAGGTTCGAGGAGGAGTTGCTGCTAAGAAAGTATGTCTGAGTTAGCTGAGTCTTCTGCTACTCCACGTCCACTTTACTCTGGTCACATAAATAATGAAGAGAGTGATGATGTACAGGACAATCCTAACTAAAACTGCATAGACCACACTGATCTGTGTAAATGTTCAGGTCACACAACGATCAGTTGTCAGTCCCGTTGGCACATTGGATGTTGTTTTTTTTTTTGGTTCTTCACTCCATGTAGTTTTTATTAGTCTTCCCAAGATGTGAACTGTAAAATATGGTTTTGTATTCACCTAGCCTTCCTCCCCTCCCGAGGACCCCATCCCTCCCCCTTCCTCCAAGGACAAGGACAGTAGTACTAGTAAAAAGACCCCCAGCAAAGGGAAGGCTGCTGCTGGCAGTCAACAGGTAGATGTGTGACAGGTGTCCACTTGATGAAACTCAGTCCACGATATCTTTAACCGCATCTACCCGCTGCTGCTTTAGCAGCCAGTATGGGCACAGTTTCTCAGTGGACACTTGGTTGACCCCCGTCTAGACTCTCTCATTCCCAGTCTAAGCTTGTGTCTCTCTAGTTGCTAATACCTCCACTGAATATACTACTGTGAATCGAATGCACACAAAGAGAAGTGAAGTCTGCTTTGTCTCAGGCTAGCATGTTCAATGTTAAATGCTTCAATCAGTGCAGTAATTGCATGCTTATGAATAGAAGGGCACATGTTCACTTAGATCTTTCACTGCATGAATGTGTGTGTTTTAGTGTTAGTATTTCCTGGTTTGGGCTGATGTCACACCAGTGTTTCTACGTTCTATTCACGTGTTAACCTGCTTTTCAGCATAACAAACTGACGTTTCACTCTTACTGTCACCTACACACACCTCTCCAGTTGTTATTAAAAAAAAGGCCAGGTGAAAATAATCTGAGACGTAATTCTTGGTGTACATGAACAAACTGAGCACGTTTCCACCAGAACCTTTCATACTGTGATTTTGCTTCCTTCATCCCAGGGTGCAACCGCCAAGAAGCCTCCATCCAAAGCCGTCAAGGATGACGAGGATAAGTCTGGACCAATCTTTATCCTCATCCCTAACGCTAAGGAGCAGAGAATCAAAGAAGAAAAACAACTGAAGGTATCAGGCTGGAATACAGAGCAGTGTTATGTACACTAAGATTGCATTATTTTAATAATGCACAAGCATGTAACTAATCTGTCTCAGTGTTCACCTCTTACTCTACCAGTTCTCTGAACTGTTGTCAGTGTTGCATATGTTGTATCTGAATGTAGGGACAGGTTTATATAACCTGATAACATTAACTTTAAATTAGGGTGACTTAATATAGTCAGTATGAATGGACCATTGGAAGAGAACTCCTCTATAAGGTATCACAAAACCTCAGTCAGCAGCTTAAACACCGTTCTTTTTGTGTGTTTTAGATTTTGAAGTGGAACTTTATTGCTCCTCGAGATGAATATGTGGAGCAGCTGAAGACGCAGATGTCCACCTGCTTTGCTAAGTGGTTGCAGGATGAGCTCTTTCACTTTGACTTCCAGAGACATGTCAAGGCCCTAGGAGTCATGATTGAGGTAATTCTCGGGCTCGCTGCTGCAAGCTTGTTCTCCAGACTGGTCAGTTCTGTCAGTAACCCGTGTTTGCGTGTTCCCATTTAACAGAGGCTGGAGAGTGAGAGTGAAGCTACAATCAGCTGTTTAGACCTTATTCTGAAGTGGTTCACCCTGCGCTTCTTTGACACCAACACCACTGTGCTGATGAAGGTGCTGGAGTACCTAAAGCTGTTATTTGCCATGCTGAACAGAGAGAACTACCACCTGACTGAATACGAGGCCAATTCCTTTGTCCCTTACCTCATACTCAAGGTCAGCCCACGTCACCCTTGCAGTGATAAAACAAGGGCCGTAAAACCTTTGCTCAGTTGTGTTTTCCCCACTTCAGGTCGGCGAGTCGAAGGATGTGGTCCGCAAAGATGTACGGGCCATACTCACCATGCTGTGTAAGGTTTATCCAGCATCTAAGGTCTTCCCTTTCCTCATGGATGGAACCAAGTCCAAAAACTCTAAACAGAGAGCTGGTATGTCTTTGTATACAGCAACTGGTTAAGCTGCACCAGTGTTTTTCTTTTTCTCCCTTTATAAGTTCCTGTGATGTTGGTATCCTTTCCTCTGTTCTTAGAATGTCTGGAGGAGCTGGGCTGTTTGATAGAGGGCTATGGAATGAATGTATGCCAGCCAACTCCAGCCAAGTCTCTGAAGGAGATTGCCGTTCACATCGGTGACAGAGACACATCTGTCCGCAATGCTGCCCTCAACACGGTGGTGGCTGTCTACAATGTCTGTGGTGACCAAGTCTACAAACTTATAGGAAACGTAAGCTAGAAAGCTCAGCACTGTGCCCTAAGACTCGGTCCCACTTCATACTCTGTGCAGTTCTACATGTTTCTTTGCTAATTTCCATTTACAGCTGTCAGAGAAGGACATGAGCATGTTGGAGGAGAGAATCAAGCGTTCGGCCAAGAAGACCGCTGCAGCCCCTGCCAAGCAGAGTGCACCAGAGAGGGCCCAGAGAGAGCACCCAGCTAACCCCAATGCCACCTTCCTCCGCAAGCCTTCTCAGGAGGACCCTAACAAACTCAAGTAGGTCAACCCTGATTCATGTTTGGAGGATAGGTTGTATAGAATTAGAAAGTTAGCAACTCTACAATCTACAAAAGTCAGGTAGTTAAGTTATAACTGACACGATATGATCGAATATGTATTTGTTGTGTATTTTACAAAGTTACCTTGGCGTTAAACTTCAACCTGCCCAGGTACTGCAGAAGGAAGGAAATATAGACCAAAACAGAAACACAAATGTCCATCTCTTGTCCTGGTTCAGCTGCTTCCCCAACAGAACAGTGGTAGTATTAATGATATGGCGCATATCAAAAGTATTTGCATTACATTTGCAACTCTCTGAAGCTCACAGTATGAACCACTGTCTGCCATGAAGCTTTGCATAAAAATTAAATCAGTGAATAGTGTTTTATAGAATCCATACAGTATCGCACAACGCCATTCCTTGTATTCATACTTAAGTCTATTACATTTAGTACAGAAGCACATGAGAGAATGTAAGAGATAAAAAGTAGAGTAAACGAAACGCTGAACACTACATTTAATGCGGTATCACATGAGAGAACATGGATGAAACGTAAGCCTTACCTTTCATCCTTTTTAAGTGTGTAAACCTGACACATGCATCACAGTGACACTGTTTGAGTACTTGTGGGCGTTATTAGTTAAGGCCAAGCTTTTCTTTCTTGTAGTCCAGCAGAGCTGCAAATCCTGAGCACGTTGTCCACTCTATCCAGCAACCACCCCTGTAATTTCCTATCCGTTATGATTGTAGTCAGATATCATGCAACTAAACTACCCTTCTCTTCTTCCTTCTCCCTCTGTTTACTGAGTCATTGCATGATGGGTTGCTCTCACAGATGCGTCTCTCATTCTAATGGTAATTGGCCCATTGAACCTTGATCATTCACTGTGTCTGTGAAACCAGCCTTGATGTGCATGTGTCTATGGCTGGTTGCTGGGAGTCTTAACCCTTCATCTTTCTTCCTGTGTGCTTTCTTTTTTTTCCTCTGTTTTGGTTTTTCTTTTTTCCTCCTTTCTCTGCTCTGCCTGCCTTCCTTTCCGGAGCAGAATAATGTATCGCACGTATAGGATGTGAGTACCTCCTCCTCCTCCTCATTGTCCCTCTTTTCTGTGTTGTAACTGCAAGAACTAATCTTTGAATGTGATCTAAAACGGTTTCATGAAGTTACTGATCAGACGTGCTGGTGGTGACGTTTGACTTTTAGTCAAGCGTCTTGACGTGGTAGGGAACAAGGGTCTAATCGTCGTCCTCTGTCACCTGGTTGTTGGAGCACCTGACTGAAATTCTAAATGTGCTGTCATGTGGTTCATATTTTTTTTTCATAGCCTCCCTGTTGTCTTACCTCTGTCATGTCTACTGAAAGAGAACTATCCCATGCTTAAATGTCAAACATGCTTCCCTGGAGGATTCCTGTTTCATGCATGGGATGTTAGATCATGCATTTAAAGATCTATTCTCTATGAATCATAGGCATGGATTCAAAAATCTCCAGACTTGGATTGAAGCAGGAAAAGGATGATGATGAAAAGGGGTGTGGGCAAGCCGTGTTGCCTTAACTAGTGGGAGTTAATGACACTGAACCCCAATACCTTCCATCAGTTCACCGGTGTCTCACCAGTCTGTGCCTGTGATTCATGGTTCTGTATGCGCTATAGGTCCATTATAGAAATGATGTAGGGTGAGTGGTGGATCCAGGTTCACAGAATAGACCGGTGCAGGGTTCTCCCATGCTCCAGCTATAGCGACACGACGTACAGGGCCATGGTTAATTTAGCACCAGGGCCACTAGTGTTGACTTAGTCTGTTTGGTTAAGGTGCGATCAGTCAGTAGACGGATACGGATAGAAAAGTAGAATGTAGAAGACGCGCAATCAAAATCTGAAAAACATTTATTTTATAAATGTATAATAAAGAATATAATTGGTGTTTCTTGTTAAAATAGTTAATTCCTAACTGTATCTTTAAAAAAAACGTTGTTTTATATAATTACTGTGTCACAGTGTCCTTTTCACACGTCCTTCTATCCAGCCAAGCCCGTCAGCACAGCGAATCCTCCCACCCCTCGATCCCCAAGGAATTCCAGTTGGACCTGGACATGATCGAGATGGACCAGAGCCGAGTGTGTGAGCTACCGGACCTCGTCCAGCATAAACTGGACGAACTCTTGGAGCCCATCATGATCCCAGAACCCAAGTAATACACGCGTACAGTCACAACCAGATAAAGTACACAGCTTATGCGCGTCTATGTCCATCTACAGTGTGTATAGCCAGGCAGAGTGATAACAATGACATAATGAGAAGTGACTTTGTCCTTTTAGGATACGTTCGGTGTCTCCGCACTTTGATGACCTCCACAACAGCACAGCCTCCACCATCAACTTTGTCATCTCGCAGGTGGCTAGTGGTGACATTAACACCAGTATACAGGCACTGGCGCAGGTATAACACGCATGCAAATCAACACAAATCGAAGCATACAAGCTGTACTGCTGTATATTTCTTGCCGCATCGTTGTTAATGTGGACTTTACAAAAACACCAGGCTGGCTTAAGATGTGTTTGAGATCATTTTAAGTGGGTTCTCCCAAGTGAGGTTTGCTCGACAGGGAGCCCAGAGCACTTTATTTAAAAATGTTAAGTGACTGACTCAGTAACAAATAAAAATACTTTGTTATAGCAAAGTGTCTGTTGCCCCTGACAGATTGATGAAGTGCTGCGCCAGGAGGACAAAGCAGAAGTGATGTCGGGACACATTGATCAGTTCCTCATCGCTACCTTCATGCAGCTGAGGCTCATCTACAGCACACACATGGCTGATGACCGGCTGGACAAGAAGGACATCATCAAACTGTACAGCTGCATCATAGGGAACATGCTGTCTGTGAGTGCATACTCGGTGTGATGCATTAGCAGTTGAGCTGTAGCTGTCGAGGAACTGCAGACCTTAACATCTTTGTGAACCCTCCGACACTCTCCTAGCTGTTCTCTATGGAGTCCCTGGCCAGAGAGGCGTCTATGGGTGTGCTGAAGGACCTGATGCACGGTCTGATTACGCTGATGCTTGACGGCAGAGTGGAAGACATAGAAGATGGACAGCAGCTGATCAGATCAGTCAACCTGCTGGTGACCAGAGTCCTGGAGAAGTCTGATCAGACAAACACGATTAGGTTAGCATGAAGAGACGGTTAACTCTAAAATGATTTGTTATCTGTTATCATTAGTGCAGTTGAGGCTCCCTTAGGCCTGTTTATAGCCGATGTAGAAGAGTCTGGCAAAATACAATCCAGAAGCAGCTAGAACTGCTGCTGTTCTTGCTAACCTGTCGACTACTTCCCTTCTGCGTCTTCAGTGCACTGCTGGTGTTGCTTCAGGACAGTTTAGTCACAACTGCTGGTCCTCCCAAGTTCTCTGAACTGGTCATGAAGGTAAGAAGGATCACAGAAACATTACCTGACACTCAGCTACTAGCATTGATCCTGCTGCAGTCTGACTCTGCTCTGTCCTTGTTCAGTGTTTGTGGAGGATGACCCGCTTCCTCCCAGAGACCATCAACAGTATTAACCTAGATCGGATCTTACTAGATGTCCACAACTTCATGAAGGTGTTCCCCAAAGAGAAACTGAAGCAGCTCAAGAGCGATGTCCCTCACAGAACCCTCAAGACCCTGTTACACACCCTCTGCAAACTCACAGGCGCCAAGGTAACGCAGTCCACTTCATATCTACGTTCTGCTTAAATGGTTTACACGCGTTGGATGTCCGTTTACTGTTGTGCCTGCTAATGGATCAAACTGCTAATGTCTTGCTAAACAGATCCTGGACCACTTATCAATGATAGAGAATCGCAACGAGTCAGAGTTGGAGGCGCATCTGAGACGTGTGATCAAACACTCTGGAAATTTGTCAGGACTCAAGAGTGACCGAGGCAATGAGAAGGTTGGTCTGTGTACGGTGAGCATGATAAATGCTAAACACTCTATTTGATGAGCTCTATTCTAATTACTGCTTCAGTTGGCCTGCACACTGTGCCTTCCCTGAATTTCTCGCATCATAAATGACCTATGCAGCCTACTGTTCCTAAACTCAGCATGACCCGTACAGTTTAATTCCATTGTGTAGCCAGGTCGTCTTTACTTCTGTAGTTTTTGCGCTGTGCTTGTAGAAACACTCGTTTTGACTTGCTCATGAAATGGAGGATCCTGAACCCTCTGATATTGTCGTCAGTGTACATATGAGGACTCTCTCTTTTCCAGAAGACAAGCAATAAGTGTAAATTAGTTTGAGCACTACTACGTGGGCACTACTTGCAAAATGGCTTTACAAGACTAATTGCATACAAAATAAATATTTGTGTGTGTGTGTGTATGCCCCGCTCTCTCTCACTCATATAAATATATTCTAACATATGGGTAATAAGCGGTTAGTATAGATCATTTAGTGTGTGTGTGTGTGTGTGTGTGTGTGTATAAAATTTATATATAAAATATATGTCTGACACACTTGCATATTGAACCACTACTGGATCAGGAGCTGTCGCTAGCGGTACTAACGAGAACATGCATTGAGAGGCTAAAGAGGTTCACCCACCAAACTTGACCACGTAAGCTGAAGAGAAGGAAACGGGGAAACGACCACAGATCAAGTGATTCATGAAGTTGAACAGCCTCTGCGTGCGTGTTTTTGTGTGCAGGGGATGAAAGTCTGAAAGCTTTGTGTACCACTGTTTGCTTTTGCACACATACTTTAAGTGGCTATTCTGTTATCTGTCAAAAAATATTGTAATGATGTATTGACAGTAATGTTGTTGTTTTTCTTTGTTCCCAGGAGGATCGAATGTCTAAGGCAAAGGTCAGTGACATCCTGTCCGAAATCTTCAAGAAGATCGGCTCCAAGGAGAACACAAAAGAGGTTAGCTTAACAACTCTAATGATTGAAACGGATGTTTATTACGATCTACAATACGTGAACTATAGTTTTCTGTTTTCACGTTAGGGTTTGACAGAGTTGTACGAGTACAAACAAAAGTACTCGGACGCAGACCTCGAGCCCTTCTTAAAAAACACGTCCCAGTTCTTCCAGAGCTACGTGGAGCGAGGCCTCCGGATGATTGAGTCTGAGAGAGAAGGCAAGGCTCGAATCCAAACCTCAGCAGGTGCAGCAGGAAGCAGTCGCTGTGCATTTGGACTGCCGTAGGTTGGACGTATGCAGTAACGGTGTGTTTTGTGTTTGCAGTGATCCCCCAGCATGGTGTGGACTCCAGTCTGAGCAGCAGCGAAGAGCTGAAACCAGCTGTTTATTATGAGAGACTCAAGATCCTGAGACAGCGACAAGGCCTGGAAAACACCTCCAGGGTCAGTTCCCTAAACACGCACCAGTCGTTTTATTTGTGGCAAAGGTTTAAGGAATGTGAGCCCTAACCTGATTCATCTGCCTCCTATGGTGTTCATCTCAGAAATGCCTCATCTATAACTCAGATGAATTCCCTTATACCTAAACACAGTGACCGTACAGTCCTCCTGTCCCATACTCTCCCATAACTTAGTTCTTCCACAGTTAAAGTGACTGTAGTGGGGACTTCAACATTCATGTAGATGTTGACAGTAACTGTCTCAACGCGTTTAACTCACTACTGGACTCTGTTAGTTTTAGTCGGCGTGTGAATGAACCCACTTACTGTCTTCATCAGCCTCTGGATCTGGTCCTGGTTGAGACTGATCATTTAATGGTTCTTCCTCTGTTATCTGACCTTTTTTTTTTTTACAGAATTTACCATAACATACCTCTAATTTCACTACAGCAGATGTTTATTTAATGATGCTGTTGTTAGGCTGAACAACTTTAACTTGGACACTTTCCCCCATAGATCATACTGAGGTAACTTCAATAAGAGTTAGAGGTAACTCTTCCAAATCAGCTACTTGTCTCTTAGACACAATCCAACTACAGTTGTAGATTACTCTTGTACCTTTAATCTGCACGTCCATATAAAATCAGTTCAATCTTTCTATGCTAACAGGCTACGTACAACAGGCTTCAGGATCGCTCTGGTGGGACGTCTACTGAATAAATCTGCCCTTGAGTCACTAAATGAACTTCTCGGTGCAGCATTTGATACTATAGCTTCTATTTCAACATGCTATTACAGAGACTAGAACATTGCATCAGGATTAAAGGAACAGCACTGGGATGGTTTCAGTCGTAATATCTCTCCGTGCTGTCCCTCGTGCGTTGCAGGGCGTTGTAGGAAGCGAGGACGAGCCCCAGCAGCGGCCTCCCATCTCGTCCCTGCTGACCTCGAAGCCGTCTGTGGCGTCCTCCACCGACATGCTCCACAGCAAGCTGTCTCAGCTCAAAGAGTCCAGAGAGCTGTACCAGCAGGAGCACAACGCGCACTCCCACTCCCCAACACACACGCACAACCGATCAGCTTCACCGGCGGCTAACCTGGACGACCTGAAGAAGCGTCTGGAGAGGATAAAGAGCAACCGGCAGTGAGCAGCGCCGGGTCCCTGCCTCGTGTCATCTCCCTTCTGTTCAACCGTTTCGCACTCAGTTTATCTCCGTAGATACTAGATGGAAATAAAAAGCACTCACTTCGCCCCCAATCAGGTAGTAGCAACAAACACACTCTCAGATTACCTTACTCCACCCACTGTGCCTGTACTATGGTAGAAATTTGCCCTTGTCTAGGTAACTGTCTGAGTACTGAGAACATACAGGTTGAAGTAATCTGCCTCTAAACACACTGCAAAAACTGTCCAAGCATGTGTGTTAGCAAACACTGGTACAAATGGGCCGATGCTTTTATTTAGTCGTTTTCTTTTAGATGTCACATCAGGGAGAGGAGGAGTTTAGATGTTTGTACAGCTCACATAGTCATGTAGTTGTCAGTTTGCACACCTCCACCGCTCTCCTGTATTATGACGCCATCACAAACTCATGCTAGAATCACTAAACTATATGCTTGTACGTGTTAAGTGACGATCGTGTGGTTGCGGGAAGAACGTCTTGCTGTGTTAGAGGTCTGTGTCCATGTGTGGCTGTGTAAGTGCAGTGTGACTGCCCCCTTGTGGCAGATCTGCCCCTTTTCTAAACAGGGTTTGAAGGTGCAGCACTTGCAACAAAGTGTCTGACTTCTGTCAATTTCAGACCTTTTCCTTGTGGCCGTGGGCTCCAGCGTACGTCTGCATTGACACAGGCTCTGCTGGAGGGAGACTCTCTCTAAGCAGTTGTTTAACAGCTACTTTAGGAATCTGACCAGTTTTTTCACCCTCTAGTGAACATTTGCCAGTGGTTTTATATCTCTTAAATTTTTTTTGAAGTGGACCTATTGGTTTCCCTCCTAACTATTAAAACCAGGAGACCTCTGGGGTGGGGCACATGTTAAACTCCTGCTTATGTCTTGGACACATGATGCAGTTTAGTTTCCCAGCTGCTTCTTTTAGGAAACCAAACCAAGCAGAGGCCTGTACAGGTGTGTTGGACTGTACATACTGTATGAAAGCATCCATTAACACGTCCATTCAGTTATTTAACAGACTGTAGATCCAACGTGGCCGTCGCCGTGACGCATTGACCAAACTGGATGTACATGGGTCGGTGTCGTGTGTAGGCTTAAGGAGCATGGCATGAAGTCCGTGATTGTTTTAAATTTCTCATGTAAATAAAGTTTGCATTAAAACCCTGCTGTTAATTCAGTTATTTCCTGTCAGATGATGACGAGCCTTCTGTCATCTGATCTGTAGCTGAATGTTGAATAACGAACATAAATAATGTTGTTTTGTATTTAATTCAGACGTGCGTACTGGTCTTTCATTGTTCTTCAGCTTTCCTTGTATAACCCATAGTGGAACATGGCAATAAAGTCATTTTTTAACAATCCACGAGTGCTCATTTTATGTTCACGGTTTGAAAAGGAAACAAAGATGTTTACATGGGTAAGACAATAAATCTAAAAGAAACTGCTGAAAACCGGGTCATTTTCTGCTCCTTAGCAGGATGATGTGCAGCGGCTTAATGAGAACGCAGACCTGCGTCACCTGTAGAAGAGTAAACACGAGTTTTCTCGGCGTGAGAAGTTGACTAAATGTAAGAGTCATGCTTGTTTGAGTAAATACTAGTATTTGTGGATGAATGTTTAGTTTTTTATAAGCCTTGTATAACTGTATGAATATAAAAATGATTAGCCTGGAAAACAATCCAGTCTTCAACCTTAGTGGAGCGTCTAAAAAATTCTAAGCAAATGTTCATCGTATTTGAGAAAATGTACAATAATAAATTGAAAAATAAGAAAAAGATTTAATTCTACAAATCAATCTACAGCCGCTGAGCTTATACATACATATATACAGAAACGGTGCTGTACACACACAGGTTCCACTGAGGGAAATGTGCTGAGCGACACCGAGCGTCACACACTTCTGCTGTTCTAATGAGCAGCTGCGTCGTCTCCGTTTCCTCCGGGAATGAGACGTGTGCACAGTTCTTAGGAGACTGTGATTTCCTCACTGTCCGACTGTTTGCTGGCGCATGACGGCGAGGAAGGATGATGGTGGTGGTGGTGGTGGTGGTGGTGGTGATGGCGGCGGTGCTGCTGCTGAAGCCGAGAGTCCTGTGTGCTGTTGGCTGCAGTCCTGTCCAGCCTGGGGCAGTAGCTGGAGCCGACGTCAGTGAGGTCTGGGTGGGGGTTGGTTTTGGTGGGGAGGGTCTGCTGGCGACAGCCCCCCGCTGACAGCAGCTCCCTCTCTTTGGAGTTTCTCCATTTCATTCTGCGGTTCTGGAACCAGATTTTCACCTTCACGGGACACAGAAGACAACAGGCCGGTAGTAAAGCACACTGCTCGTACATGCTCATTATAGAAAGTCACCATCTCTCAGACTCCAGTCTTGGCGTGTACCTGAGAGTCTTTAAGTCCCAGTTTGCCTGCAAGTTTCTTCCTGTCCGGTTTGCTGATGTACTTCTGTTTCTGGAACGTCCTCTCCAGGGCCTTCCTCTGCAGGTCCGAGAACACGGCCCGCCGCAGCATGCCCCTCCTGGGCTTCCCTCTGGGCGCCAGAGGCCACGAGAAGGTTCCTGGGATGGGAACCACGGAGGAGGTGGCTGCAGGGAGGAAGCACACGCAGGAATTTAGGCGACATCGTCTCCTCTGCCGTGACGTCAAATGAGAATCCGCTTCAGTGTGTGCGTTTCATCAAGCCAGTGTTTGGATCTTATTTGAATTGTCATTTGGTCAAGGCTGCTCAATTAACTTTATGTCCTCAGACACTTGAAATTATCGCTGTGAGAAAGACCGGACTGAACAGAGGAAGGGTAAATTGTGGAGCATGTATTTGTAGCAACTCCCCAAGTAAACAAGTGGACAACTGGAGTGAACAAGTTCTCATAAACAGCGTTTTGAAGGAAACTGAAGTTTGTTAAGATCAGCAAAGCTAAATCATCTTTATCTCTATCAAGCATTTGAAGTAATTCTGCCTGAGCTGAGCTGGAAGTTAAAGCCGCCTCTGCCTCAGACCGTTCTCAACACTGAGACAATCGCTACAACTGAGAGACTCCTAGAAAAGCATCACCGCTTCCAGCATCAGCAGATGAGAGTCCTTCGCGGCCGCAGCATAAAGGCTCGGCCTGAAAGCTGACGTTTAAAAGCCCAATTTGTCCGGCAGTGAAAACAGACTATGCTAATAAGACGCGCTGTCCAAAGGCCTGCTCACAGTGCCTCTAATGAAGCATGAAGGGGGATTGTATAGGCTGCAAATGCACAGAGAAAGGTGATTGTGTTGTAATGAATCGAGTGGAAAAGAGCATTGACAGGCCAGTATATTAGAGAGCCATTAAAGACAGGTCAGCATAATGTAGAGCCCGGAGAGCTGAGGCCGTTCTGTTACACACCTAGAGCGGAACAGTTACAGGGTCACACATGTACCTTTGTGTGTGTGTGTGGCTTTGCCTCCTATTGGTCACGGTGGTGGGAGCTTTGTGGGCAGGATGAGGGGCTTGGTGGGAAAACGAGGCTCTGAGTTCCTGAGGTGGGAAGATGCCCGCCTCACATTTAGACCATGACCAACGGCACTAATGTATTTCAAGCGTGACAAACTGGACTAATTTGTAGATTAGGACAACTGGTGCTAATGTCAGCAGTCAGTGCGTCGCCTAAATAGGCCTTCAAATTGGCGGAGCTGATTCCAGGCTGTCCGGGGAATTCCCATGCTAAAAGGCTGACACGTCCCTGAACGCAGCGGCTCGCAGCTCAACCCTGAGTGGGTTTACTCAGGGAAGAACCCTTTCTACATCCATCATTCAGAATGCTAATAACAACAGGAATATTCAGCTCCGCTAGTAACAACAGGAATATTCAGCTCCGCTAGTAACAACAGGAATATTCAGCTCCGCTAGTAACAACAGGAATATTCAGCTCCTCATTCAGTTTTTCATGAAGGAAGTTTGTTGCAGATTCCTGCAGGAACCCATTTAAACCCTGAGCCTCTGAGCCTTTTCCTTCCAGCTCAGTTCCCTGTGTTTCTAGCTGGCAAACTCCAGATGATGTCACTGGACGGGCTGTCACCTGGCAGAGGTTTAGTCTAAGCTCCCATCTAGAGAGATACACGTTTACTCAACGAGATGCAGAATGAAATACAAAAAGGATCAAAGTGGAGACGCGTGTGTCGCTTACTGAGACAGTAAAGTCACAAATGTGAGGTTTCTCTTCGCTAAAACAAGCTGCACAAATCTCAGCAGATGGAGGGAAAGTTGTCCTTGCTGGTGCTTAGATCAGCTGTTTGCTCCTGGAGCCTGAACGAGCTGCTCCTACCTGTGAAGTAAGCAGCTCTGCTGAAGGGATGGAGGCCTCCGTCAATCAGGGGCACAGGGAAGGACTTCACGGGGAAACTCTGTCCTGCAAGACACGAGCAGCAAACCATCAGCACTGACGTTGTAATTATGACATAAACTGCCTGGAAAAGCAGCATCTTTAACGTCGTGAGCAAATGATAAGACTATCATTTTAATGCAGATATGATTTAGCATCAGCGTCTGATGTCTCATCCATCCATCCCCTGCGTGTTTGGTGCAGTGTGTTACTGCTTCGCCGTCTCACAGCAGCCTACTCACCGCTTTGCGTGCACGGCGCCAGGATCGCACTGACGCCGAACTTGAGGTGGGCCGCGTCCGGGCAGGCCGCGTCCGGAGACCCGGGGCTGCTCCGGCTCTGGAGGGCGCACCGCTCTGAGCCGGGTCCGAACGAGCGGGGAGCAGCGCCCGGCCGCGGGCTGAGCGGGTCAACGTCCCCGGGGCTGGTGCAGGAGAAGCCTCTCTGTATGTAGCTGACAGGCTGGCTCAGTCTGAGCAGGTCCTCGACGAGGAAGCCCGAGGGCAGCGAGCGGGTCAGCGGTGCCGAAAGAGCCGCAGGAGGACGCAGCAAGCCCGGGTAGAACGGAGGCGGCAGCGCGCTGCACGGAAACATCATCATGGTGCCAAACGACCAGAGGAACCCAAAGTGCACACACACACTCAGTCTGCGTCCGCTGGGCCTCTAGGGGAGCTTTTATACCAGGAGTCGCTCCTACGCACAAACACACGCTCATCACGCACATGTGCACACGCACGAGTCGGACCCTCAGCATCTCTGCTGCGTGAAGCTCTTTGAACGCAGCAGCAGTGAGACGTGATTGGTGCAGCTCCTCTGATGGACTGTGGGAAATAAAACGCATGACTGCAGACAGCGGCGGTTCCCTGGTGTCACCATCTGGACCACAGAGCGTTCAGTTCATTATTATTATTATTATTATTATTATTATTTATTTATTTAGTTAGTTAGTGTGAGAGAAGAGGAGGAAGAGGACATGGTTCTTCTTCTCCTTCTTCTTCTTTATTATTATTATTATTATTATTATTATTATTATTATCATCAGATGTTTTCCTCATTAATCAGTTTTATTTATCTTGTGAATTTCAGAAAGTCCCAGAGTCATATCTGAGTCAGCTGCTCTCAGAATGTTGTGACAGTTAACAGGGCAGTGAACGCACCGAGGTCAGTGTGGATCAGGCCCAGGAACCAGGACAGGTTTGATTGACCTTTGAACTGAGACCAGTTCAAAGGTTAAAAGTCACCACAAACCATGACACCACAAAAGACAGGATCAAACTATGCTGCTGACCAAAATTATGTATGTATGTAGACAAAGAAATATTGAAATATAATAAACAATGTAAAATGAGCAGATGATTCTAGGTTAGAAAGGAGTCAAGCCAGATGAAAACATGTTACGGACATGGAGGGTGAAACGACGCCACCATCTCATCTCTATGAAGCCAACACTTTTCCTCAGCCGAGAGGAATGGGAGCATGCTGACGTCGCCTCTGGAGCCACGGCTGCTTTCACTGTATGTCTTTAAGTGCAGATCGTGCTAGTGCTCCTGACGCCTTTGAACGAAACAACGTGCTGATTATTAAACCTGAGCGGCAGCAAAGACGACTCCTTAACCAAAACCCCTGTCAAACAGAGAGAGGGAGAAATTGTTGTGTTCAAAGCATTTTATTCATTCAGAAAATCCCCCTATTGTAGTGGAGTGGAGCAGATGGTTCGCTGGGAGGGAATATAGGAATCAGCAGAACTAATTTCTCCTTCTGGTCCAGCAGACAGACCGGCCTGCTCCATCCTTAACCAGCACAACAGCTGTTGGTGAATTAAACACCAGTTAAGACTCATTTTAAAGCCATTAGCCTCTTGAAGTCTTACAACGGGATCCTCCCTCCTCAGCTCCTGAATTGATTACACATCATGCAAGGAGCAGAAGACAAGAAAAACGAGGGATGCGTGAAGTCGCACGTTAGAGCTGAAACGCTTTTAACGGACGTCTTATCTGGACTGAAGGCACAGGCTAATTACTACATGCTGCCACCGCTGTCTTTGCGCTGCCGCTCTCTCACGCTCTGCTCGCGGCTGGAGCATCTGTTTTCAGGCACCGTGGAACAGAACGGATTAGTGAGGCCTTCAGAGTCCAAGTGCAGCGACAAGCACTAAAGCCATATTAACTTTCCATTAAACATCGCCTCTGTGTCGGGGGAGAGGGGATAAAGCTCAGAGTGTGTCACCCTCCGCGCACCTGTTCCCTGAGCCACATTAAGTCACACGTTTCATTTCAGCTTTGTAACTTTTAACATAAACTTGTGCAAATATTTCAGATCCATCCACCGTTTTCCTCCAGGTCAGGCTGACTCCGCTCTGGGGGTCGTGACCTTATGCCATGACTTGGTCTCCTCTCGCTCGTTTCCTCCTTTCTTCTCTGTGGTGACATCTCTGTCAGTGTTCGTGTGCTTTTCTGTTTTCTTTGGGTTTTCTGTGCCTCAGTCACCACGTGTCAGCCTTGGTTTGGTTTCAGCTTGGTCCCAGCCAGCAGTGGCCTCTTCCTGCCACACACGCTGAAGCACCGCTACTGTTTCTGTCTGTCTGCGGTGTCCTGCTTCTAATGGTTCGACCACTGCTACAGCTTTAGCGATCACCAGGTCGGAAGTCCAGCTTGTGTGACGCTTCATCTCGACCTGCTGAAACTAAAGTGACGTAAAGCTGATGCTCTGGCTGTAGCATGGCGTCGCTGGTTGATTAGCTGCGTTGCTGACAAATATGAGCGATGGCGGGACCTCATGGCATCCTCTGATGACATGGAGCACACTCGCTGAATGCTCATGAGTTGTAGATTTGCTATGGGGGCTCAGATCAATACGTGGCTGTGCTAACAGTCTTTCCTTTTATAAGCGCTTCCATTGTTCCATTCACAGCCCTTTCTGCTCTAATCTTATTGGAGGCTCATAATGTTCAGCGGCCCTTCAGTGGGAGGCTTAAAGCACCTGGCAGGTTGTTTAGAGGGGAGCTTGTAAATGCCTGTGGTTAAAATGGGCTCCAGGGCTCAAACACAAGCCAAGCCCTGCCGGGGAAGAGGGGAGGAGGACCGATCCGCTTGTCAGGTCCAGTTTATGCTTGGGTTCTGTGAGAGGGGTGGAAGGGAGAGAGACCCACACAACTAGTGGCTTGGCTTCCGTCAGCTCTGAACGAGAGGCGAGCCGGCTATCAACGGGCTCCAACCTCCGCAGGTTGAGACTCCCACACACAGAGTCAAGGCGAGATCTTCCAGTTCTAGGTGCTGCTCTGCTGACTCAGCAGAAAGTTCAGCTCCCCACACATGAACGTCCTGCCTGCATCCCCATAAAACAGCTATTCATTGGGGATTTGCTGTTTGTGTATAGCCTGTCTGAAGCTGGGCTGATGGCTTGAGCGTAGGGTTGAGGGCAGAGACTCTGCGCTAGCTGAGGTGAAGAGGCCGAGGTGGAGCGAGGCCTGAGGATGAATGCGGCTGAGGCAGGCTGAATACAAGGACGCCAGCACAGCACTGCAAAGGCCAGCAGGTATTGATGCGTGGCACGCCACATAATTGGATTGAACGCTGGCCACGGTATTTATGTCACTTCTCGTCTTGTCAATCCCATAATAAGCATGGCAACGGCGTGGGGATCTCCCATGGTGACGGGACTTTGCCTCATTCAGAGGGAACGGAGAGAAAGGAGCCAAGCCTCATTTAATTCACGTTTAATTCTCACTCAAACCGTTTTAAGGAGTGATGTTATTTGCATAACAGGGAACAGGGACTCTTTTCAGGGCCTGTGTGTGTGTGGAACAGCGTTGTATAGTAGGCTTATATATGCATACGCTGAAGGACAAGCGTTCTCACACGGATCAGCAGACAGACCGGTTCTGTTGTACAACGTGCATGGTTCATGTGATGGCATTCCTTCCCAGTGTGATGCTGCTGCACACGCTCAGCAAACCTCGGGGAAGCAAGAGCAGCTTCAGCCTTCTTCTGCGACATTTCTTTGACTTTCCCACCTCTCCTTCCTGGAGGGTGTCAGCTCCCACTGCCAGTTCAAAATCTAGTCACTGTACCTTCAGTGCACATCAGTCCAGACATATATTCCAATAATAATAAACGTTCTTTTCCCTGACTTACAGCTAAATGCAGCTTTTTGCTCCTCTGAATAAAGAAAATCCTGAAACATTCTGAAAAGACAAATCAAAAAAATTACACATAAATAGATCGAGTTGCTTTATGAATAAACTTGACCTGAATATAATTTAATATAATATTCATTCTTATTGATTTGTCTCAGTACCTGTCCTGACTTCGCTGTGCATGAAGCAGATCAGAGCCACACTGTCCAGCAGCTCTGCCTAAATCCACTTTATCAGGTTACGTTCTCTCTGTCAGAGAGTTGATAATTCTACTGGATGTCGATGACGGCTGAGCTGCGGCAGCGGTGTAAAGAAGAAAAGTCCAGAATTCCTCCTGAACGCTGTGCAGGTGTAAGCCACAGCTACAGGACGTTATTGTTATTATTATTATTATATTTATGTGTTTGTTTTTATCATTGTTATTATTATCGTTTATGTTTAACATTGAACTTGTGTTGACTGATCGACTGGATTTTCATCAGGACCGAATCATTACCAGGCTGTGTAACATCTCTCCCGTGTGAGTGACTGTCTCCTCTGAGCTTTTCGGACTCTCTTTAAACCTGAACCTCCATCCAGGCTCCCCCTCCCCCTCCCCTCAGGACTAATCCTTGGTTCAACCTTTGATTTTAACTACAACTTTCCCCCTTGATCCCAGCGGCTGCCCCAGCAGAGAGGGAGAGAAACCGAGGGAAGAGGGATAAAGTGACTAGTCAGCTTCCTGCTGCTCCTCTCTTCTTGTTCTTTGTTGGCTTTGGGCCCTTTAGCCTGGGTCTTGATTCCACACAGCCACATGTTATGATATGCACAGTCCACACACGTATAGAGCGCGTGCGGTTTGATCTGGTTTCCTGGTGGACTCTATTGTGTCTGGCCAGGAAACGACTAATCCAGTCAGGGATCTGCCGTTCGTATCATCTGACCACTACGAGTTATGCTGTGGGAAACGAACACGACCGAACTTTCACCAGTCCAGCAGCGTAAAGAGACGTCGTTACTGTCTCTAAGGTTCAATGGTCACAGCCAGTGAAGGTGGATTCATCTGACGCACGATGGAGACAGGTCTAGAAGGTCAAGCAGCCTCCAACGCTGCGTTAAGGTTTCTGATGCTCTGGCCACTAATGGGTGGGAATAGTAACAGTTCAAGCAACCAAATCAATTGAAAGTGTATGTTTTCCTGAAAGTCTCGGTTCAATGAAACAAAGTTCAAGTTTCCTGTTTGGTGTCATTCAGGGCCCGTACTGAGTCTGACCCAACCCAGGCAGGTGCAACTACTCCAGTTTAGTCCTTGTAACGTATGTGACCAAAGAGTGGCGCCAACATGGAACCTGAAGGCAAGACAGCTCCCATCAGGCTCAGCTCAGACATTCCCCCTGTGGTAACGGTTAATGTCTAGCTTTTCATCGTGCTCCCTCTGTGGCTGTAGACCTGTGGTTTCTGTTGTGGACTGGAATTTGAAGACAATCTGGATTGTTTTGGTTCTTGAACCCTGCAAATCTTTGTGTTGTTCTGCCTCCTTGTCTCCAGTAAAGCATCTTTAGTCTCCAACCCTTCCCATGTCAGGTCTACATACCAGTCAGGAGGTCTGAGTCTCACCACCTGCCTCTGCGTCTTACTCCATGTAGGAGTAGAGTCTGGACTCTCAGCCTTTATCTTAAGACTTCATGTCCCAAAAATCATTGACCAGAGTTGAGTCATAGTTGAGGCCAATTATAACTACAAATAGTTACAGCTTTACTTGCTGGAAAACTGGTCGACTAGTGGAAAGCTGGAGTGAAGATTCGCCCAAGTAACGGATGCCTCCCTGCTCATGAGGTGCTTTGTTGACGTTGTGCCTATAAGACTCAAAGCTCAGTTGCAGAGCGACGCATGGCTGCCTACAGGAGCTGGTGCATGGAGGTGGAAGCGCGATGATACGGGGATGCTTCATCCCACTCTGTACTCTGGCACCGTTTCCTCACTTCAAGGCAATGTCCCCAAGCTCAGTGGTCACGTTGGACTGACTTGAAGCGCAGCTGACATGTTCGCTTCTTCAGGGAGTTTCTTCAGATTTGGCGTCACTCAAAATCAACCAGCAGTTTTGCTTATCAGAGGTCAGGCTTACAGTGACCCTGCGTCATTCTTTCAGCATAGACGTCTGTTGGACTCAAAGATGAATCGATTTGTGTCCAAAGGTCCAGGTCTCGGAGAGCAGTGTTATATCAGAAATGCCACTAGACATTATTTATTTAAGAGGCTTGGCTCCTTTCGCCTTCTCGGTCTGCTTGTTTCACAGAGAACTGTCCATTCAGACGAAAGCAAATACTTTCTATTTCAAGCAGACTGAGAGTTCCTGGCCCACAACAGATCGTTGAAAACCCACAACAGATCGCACAAGCTTCGTGCCCATTATCTCTGAAGACAGTGCAGAATGGATGAATGCCAAGAAAAGAATAAAAACATTTTCATTTCCTGTTAGAAAACGGTGTCAAGCTATTCTTTGCCACATGCGTTACACACACCAGATTATGGTCATGGTGCCCAGCACGGGTGCTATTCATTCTACTTCCTGTTTCAGCTTTGTTTGGTAATTTCACATGAACGAAAGTCACACACACACACACACACACACTAGAGAAGAAAGGAACAGCCAGGAGGATATCCCCATTGCTTCCATATCAGGGCTCCTTTGAAAGTTTCCTCTTGTTGAATGAGAGGTTTGACTGAAGCCATTCACCTCAATGATCTGCTCTGATCCACTCACAATCAAGCATATCTGTCATACATGGCTAAGTCTGAGAACCAGGACGGACAGAGACAAAGAGCTAAATAAAGTAAGAAAGATACATTCATGGGCCACTGGCACTGACACACACACGTTCACACAGCAGTTTGTTACCACACAACGATGGCATTCATTTACCACGGGCATCAGGAACGTCTGCACCCACACAGGGCGAGCCAGTGACTCATAGAGGTCTGTACCAAACACGTGCAGGAGCATCAAAATCAGACTGAGAATACGTTTAAAAAGCATTAGCCAAATCAATTTAGATTCAGCTTTTGATGGTAACATATGCCCCAAAGCCTGCGTGTGCAGACAGCCCCGCAGCCACATGCAGCCCCATGCAGCCACATGCAGCCCCATGCAGCCACATGCAGCCACATGCCCTGCAGCCACATGCAGACACATGCCCCGCAGCCACATGCAGCCCCATGCAGCCACATGCAGCCCCATGCAGCCACATGCAGCCCCATGCAGACACATGCCCCGCAGCCACATGCAGCCCCATGCAGCCACATGCCCTGCAGCCACATGCAGCCACATGCAGCCACATGCAGCCACATGCAGCCACATGCAGCCACATGCCCCGCAGCCACATGCAGCCCCATGCAGCCACATGCCCTGCAGCCCCATGCAGCCACATGCCCCGCAGCCACATGCAGCCCCATGCAGCCACATGCCCTGCAGCCACATGCAGCCACATGCCCTGCAGCCACATGCAGACACATGCCCTGCAGCCCCATGCAGACACATGCCCCGCAGCCCCATGCAGCCACATGCAGCCACATGCCCTGCAGCCACATGCAGACACATGCCCTGCAGCCCCATGCAGACACATGCCCTGCAGCCCCATGCAGCCCCATGCAGCCACATGCCCTGCAGCCCCATGCAGCCACATGCCCTGCAGCCCCATGCAGCCCCATGCAGCCACATGCCCTGCAGCCCCATGCAGCCACATGCCCTGCAGCCACATGCAGACACATGCCCCGCAGCCACATGCAGACATGCAGCCACATGCCCTGCAGCCACATGCAGCCCCATGCAGCCACATGCCCTGCAGCCCCATGCAGCCACATGCCCCGCAGCCACATGCAGCCCCATGCAGCCACATGCCCCGCAGCCACATGCAGCCCCATGCAGCCACATGCCCTGCAGCCCCATGCAGCCACATGCCCCGCAGCCACATGCAGCCCCATGCAGCCACATGCCCTGCAGCCACATGCAGCCACATGCCCTGCAGCCACATGCAGACACATGCCCTGCAGCCCCATGCAGACACATGCCCCGCAGCCCCATGCAGCCACATGCAGCCACATGCCCTGCAGCCACATGCAGACACATGCCCTGCAGCCCCATGCAGACACATGCCCTGCAGCCCCATGCAGCCCCATGCAGCCACATGCCCTGCAGCCCCATGCAGCCACATGCCCTGCAGCCCCATGCAGCCCCATGCAGCCACATGCCCTGCAGCCCCATGCAGCCACATGCCCTGCAGCCACATGCAGACACATGCCCCGCAGCCACATGCAGACATGCAGCCACATGCCCTGCAGCCCCATGCAGACACATGCCCCGCAGCCCCATGCAGCCACATGCCCTGCAGCCACATGCAGCCACATGCCCTGCAGCCACATGCAGCCACATGCCCTGCAGCCCCATGCAGCCACATGCCCTGCAGCCCCATGCAGCCCCATGCAGCCACATGCCCTGCAGCCCCATGCAGCCACATGCCCTGCAGCCCCATGCAGCCCCATGCAGCCACATGCCCTGCAGCCCCATGCAGCCACATGCCCTGCAGCCACATGCAGACACATGCCCCGCAGCCACATGCAGACATGCAGCCACATGCCCCGCAGCCACATGCAGCCCCATGCAGCCACATGCAGACATGCAGCCCCATGCAGCCCCATGCAGCCTCATGCCCTGCAGCCACATGCAGACATGCAGCCCCATGCAGCCTCATGCCCTGCAGCCACATGCAGACATGTTGGCTTCTTTAGGGAGCGCTCTGATGGACTAACAGTTGGTCAGTAGATCACTGGATCTACTGACCAACTGTTAGTCCATCATTTAAACACATATTTCACTGTAGTAAATCATAATAACTACACCATTAGATTTCTGCTAAATGAACAATGTCCACATTCTTTGATGGAGGCCACAACACCTAGTTGTCCTCCACTGTTCCAGTCCTGAGCCTCGCTGGCACTGTTCATCGTGTTAAATGTAACGTGCGGGTGACTGTGATTACTTTGCTGGTGTGGGGGTGGGGCTCTGTGAGCGCGTGTGTGGCCTGAACCTCCCTACATCTCTAATCCCCGTCATAGAGGGAAGATCATGAAAAGCCCTCCAGCCTGCCCCACTTCACCATATGTAAGATAAATTCTCTCAACGTCTACCAAAGCGAAGCCCCGCCCTCCGTCCTCCCATCTGACCCTCTCCTGTCCAGGCACACACATCGTTTTGTGCTGAGATAATTGTTTCTTTTCTGGTGAAAGGAGACTTAGGAATGAAGGGCAGTCCTACGTGACCAATTACGTTTCTACACGAGTCCTTCATCTGCATGTCTCCAGACAGAGTGAAGAGTTTTGTTGTGCCACGTCTAAAGTCTAATCCACAGCACATTTAAACTGTTGAATGATGATGGATGATGGAGCCTTTCTTCATATTTCACGCATCTATATCTCATGTGACCTTCAGGTCGGTGCTGCTGCAGGCACCAAAACACCAAGACACCAAAGACCTGGAAGCATCAGTGTTGCTGCCTCACCTCACCCTGTGCCAGTAGGGGACGGTGGTCCCAGTCAGAGAGGAACCAGCTGGGGCAGCACTTTGTAATGGGTTTGGACCGCGTTGTAAGGAGTCGTGATGCTGTGGTTACATGGTTTCCATAGATGTCAGTGACTTGGTGAAGGAGAAGAGGTGCTGCCTCCTGGCTTCATGTGCTCCACGGTGCCGTTGCACCAGGTGTAGCACTGGGCTAACACGGTCTGACCCAAACCTCCCAGAATCTAGTGTAAGACTCTCAAAGCCAGCGTCTAGCCGGTCCAGCGAGGGCCTGAAGAAGTCTGGAGGCAGAGCTGCACCTTCAGCTGAGTGTTTGGGTTTGGTCTTTCTTTCACACTTAGGTTCTGAGCATCCTTCAGCTGTAATACGCCTCCAGCACAGAGACGACTCAGGACGTCTGTGCTGAAAGGGCTGCAGCCACATCTCCATCATTTGTTAAACATCAGCAGGCGGCTGTACTACACAAGGTAAAGCTAACGTGCTGATGCAGTGTTGCTAGAGCGACACAGCCAACAGGCGCCTCAGGTTGGAGAAGAACAGTTTAGATATATGACATATGACATCAGCCTTTGGAATCGAAGCAAAGCATCCACCAACAGAACTGAGATCGAAACTGAAATCGAGTGAATTCACACGATACCCAGGTGCAGGTTGAGGCCCTGGGCACCACGCACTCTGAGGCCTCAACCCACTTTACGGTGTTTCCTTCTGCCCTTCTGCTCGCCTCCCGTCTGCAGCTTAATGAAGCTTTGCTCTCTGGCCTGCTAAGCCACGTACTAGGCTCTGGCTGATCAGTCTTCTCAAGTGCAGCAGGACTTTGAAGACCCACATTCATCCATCGCTTTCCCTCGTCTCTTGGAGTCTCTAAAACTATAATGATGTAAAGAGGCATTGAATTAGAGCATTGTATTTAATAGCTCTCAGTGTGAGAGCTGTCAGGCCACACGGCTCCGTGAAGGAGGGACGCTTCATTCTTTCAGCGCTTCTGAAGGAAGGATGAATGGAAAAGTGGATCATGAGAGAAACCATGAAGTGGGGTAAGAGCAAAGTAGAGAGACATGAAAGGCCAGGAGAGAGTGAGAGCTGTTCGCTGGTTTAATTAAAATGCACTAAGGAATTCTTAACAGGCCTCTTCGTTCTGTGTCTGAGTTCAGGCCCTAATGTGTTGGAAAACTCATCTGGCAACAGAGAGGAGTTGAAGAAGAGCGCGCTGAAAGCAAACGAGAGGCTGTTTACAGATAAAGCCATTAACATTTCTTGTTCATCAATTAACTCTTTCACGGATAATGAAAAGGCTCATTAACTTCTGGTTAAAAGGACACGGAGGCTTGGAAAGTGAAGAAGGTTGCAGAAGTGAGAAGTGCCGAGTGAAAAGAAAACAGACAGATCTGCTCATTGAAATTAGTACATGAAGCAGTTCTGTCTCCAACCGAGCTACTGACAAAGGAGCATCTGTGAGGGCAGGTGCTCAAAGATCCCCTACAGACATCTGAACACTCTGTGAATAACAATCTGGCATAAAAATGTTCAGCAGCCATTTTGAAAACGATCCGATTCTCCTTCTCGATTAAAAACCACCAAAACATAAGCGTGACTCGCCGTTTAAAACCGGAGACGTGAAGGCAGTGCTCTGGTGGTGCCTTGGGGGTCAGCGCGTGTCCGAATGGTCAAGCTCAACTTGATTTGACTCGTTGACGGACTGTCACGGCGTCGGCATCGGGCAGCAATTCAAGAAGAGAAATCTGCATTTTTGACTTGACAGGAAATGGCAACGTCGCTCTGTAACAGATTGTGTTTTAAAGATCAGTTTGCAGACGTTGGACGTGTATTTCCAGTGAGTTATTTTTGTTTGCTGCGGGTTCGAGGGAGTGTGTGGTCAGGATCCGTTCAGGCAGAGATGGACAACAAAAGAGGCAGTGAGCCGTGCTGGAGGGCAGGGAGTGACCTGCTGGCTTCTTCTACCTGAGAGGACACACACACACACACACCAGTGGGCCGTCAAGTGCAGTGAGAGGAACAATGAGCCCAGTGGCTGCAGAGTGACCCCCGGAGTCCATAACTCAGAGAGGGGTGACTCTATCATTCACACCCTGAACAGATTCACAGGAGCAAGACAGGCTGTTCATCATGACAGAGGGGAGAATGGAAGAGGGTGGTTGAAAGGAGAGGAAGGGGAGGGAGGAAAGGAAACGAGAGCGTAAACAGGGAAGCAGAGGCGGCGTCACCCCTGAGGTTGGCGACGCGGCCGACACGCGGTTTGTTCCCGTCGTCTCCTGGTCTGGTCTGTGTCCTTAGCGTGCAGTCGGTGGTTTTAGGGGCGTTTTTAGAAACTGTCAGCGAACTACTGTACGTAAACACACACAACGACAGCTTGGCCTGTTTATTGAAGGCTAAAGGTTAAATGTTTGTCTAACATACTGTCCAAACCACCAGGTTACATGATGTTGTGTCCGTATTCAGAGATAACAGTCGCCCTGACTCGCACATTGTTTCTTCAATGTTTAGTTTACCTTCAGCTTTGTGCACATCGTGGTGGTTTCTTTTCTTGCTTCCTGCGCTGTACACTGATGTTTTTGACCCCGTTCTCTCCTTTACATCCTACATTATAGAATCTCTAAACCTCCTACTTCCACCTGAGGAATGTTGCTAAAATGAGGAGCATCCTCTCACAGAGTGATGCTGAAACATGAATCCCTGCATTAGTTCCTCCAGGCTGGACGACTGTGTCTCCCTGCTCATAGTTACTTTACTCTTTAAAAAGCCTTCCGTTAATTAAAATGCTGCAGCCAGAGTCTGACCTGACTCAGGAAGAGACGTCACATTTCTCCTACATTAGCTTCTCTGTCCTGCTCTTCATAATAAAGCTCCATCTTGTCTTAGACCTCATGGCTCCTTCTGCTCCAACAGAACCTTGCTTCTCAGAGCTGGTCTACTGGTGGTTCCTAGAGTTTCTACCTGTAGAACATGGAGGCAGAGCCTTTAGCTCCAAGCTCCTCTATGTGGAACCAGCTTCCAGTTCAGGTTCTAGCAGCAAACTAGGCTGAAACCTTCCTTTCTGACAAAGCTGATGGTTCCAGATGGTTCTGGTTCCTCTGATCCATCTCTTAGTTCAGCTGCTACAGGCTTAGATGCTGGAACCTCCTTCATTCACTGAGCTCCTCTGGTTTTCTATCTATTCCATCCACTAACATGCCTCCATGTCCACATGTGACTAACTTTGTCTCTGTTCTCTCCTAGTTGTGTTTCTCTCTTTCTGTCTCTCTCTATTCTCATCTCCAGGTATCGTCAGACTCAGAGTCGTGTGTCTCAGTGTTCAGCTGCTGGTCCAACCATCCTGCCTGAGTCTGTTGCTGCTTGTTGTTGTTGTTGTTGTTGTTGTGGTGGTTGTGTTCTTTTCTCTCTTCTCTATCCCCTCACCCCAACCGGTCAAGGCAGATGTTCTCCCACACTGATCCTGGGTCTGCTGGACTGTGTGCTGGGCTGACACCACTTCTCTCTTCTCTCCTGTGACGTGTCAAGGTAACAGCTTGACTTCTTTCTGCTTATGAAGCAACGCTACGTGATCGTGTGGTTTAAATGTCGGTCGGTCAGACAGATACGAAACCTTCGCTGTTTATTTCTCCACGGAGGAACAGCATGTAGATTCTTATGTGCTCGCTCCCCTCAGGTCTGGACCATCCTCCCTCTCTGCCCAGCAGAATAACCACTAAATTAGATCATAATGACCCTGTATCGTCCATACAAAGCCTGATTAGACACGCAGCCCACTGCCTAATGAGCTGAAAACCACACTATGGGGACTGGTTTATCTGGGACGTTTTCACAGAGCTGCGCTGGTTGGAGTCGGGGCAGAGAGCACCGTGATCTCTGGCTCGTTCTGCCGTCCTGGTCAGCACCCATGACGCAGCCAGGAGGGCTGAGCAGCTGCCAATCAAAGCCAGCTCACAAAATGAAGGCCACTCACGAAGCCCAGCCGCACACTGGGAAACTAAAAGTCACAGCACGCTGACATCACAAGGAAGTCGTCGAGAAGAACTACACAGTACTACTACACGAGAACACGTCATACGGACACCAGCGATCAGCTGAGTCCCACATCCCCTCATTAGCCATTACACTTCGCTGCACAGCTACTCTTAGAACAGAGTTTGAATCTTCCCTGGTTCAGGAGGACGACTGGCAGCTAACTGTAGCGTTCATAACGTGACTGACTCCTCATCTTTAACCACTTGGTGGGCAGGTTCGGCCTGGATGGGTCGCCGTGCCAACGCAGCACGCTGGCATTATCTGTCACCACAGCCGTGCTTTCGATGCCTCCAAGCCCGGGCACGAATCTGTTGTCGTACCACTCTTCAGCCCTGCTCTCCTTCGTCTGATCCCAACGCTGGAAGGTTGTTTTCCCCTGACGCTCTGCTGCTCCACTACGAATCAAAGCCTCCTAATGAGACCTTCTGCTGATGCTGAATTGGAACCATTAGTAATTCTCTGGGAGGTGTTTGGCACATTTGATGAGCAGATTAGGTAAAAAAAAAAACTTAAAATTGATGGAGGAAGAAAATAAAAAGGCGGCTTTGTGGGCTGTTTTCAGATTTCCATTGTGTGCTCGGACAGAGGGCAGGGTGTGTGGTCGAGGTCTTCAAGAGCTACTTCTGCTGGATCAGTGCGCGCTCTTCTGTCAGCCTGCGACTCAGCCACATTTAGTCATAAGTCTGTATTATGTCACGTCAAAGGAATTTCAAATGGCTTCAACCAGCAGCTACTAACAAATGTGTTGCATGTGAATAACGCTGAGCTTTTCCAGAAGTCGGCCCGGCCTTCCCATGCCCCACGGACTCTGGGGCCGGAGCCACGGCCGCTTTGATCGGTTGACCTCAATTTGCACTTGAGTCAAGTCAATGAAATCAAACATACAAGTATTTTCAGCTCTTACAGTATCCAAAGCACATCTTGCTCACTCACTGCCTCTCATTTCTTCTTTTGAGCATCTTCCCACTCTTTCTCTATCGCTGGCGTCTCCGTGGATGACTATGAGTGACCTGCATGTCTGCGTTAAAAGAATAATCTCAGCCAGTGTGCTCCATACACAGGTTCTAATGAAAGAAGTCTAAGCAGCAGGCTTTGGTTCTGTGTGGTTTATTTACCCTCAGCAGCAGCTACAGACATTGGTCAGTGTATTGTTTGGTGTCAGAGCCTTGAATGATGCCTCTCATCCTCTGCATGTCCGCCTGCAGAGCTTCATTGTGAGGCTCAATCTTCAGAGCGGTCTGGTAGTCCTGTAGCCCTGAGGAAGCATTCAGAAGCAGATGAACGATTCACTTAGAGGCTTGTAACTGTAAACTATGCCCCCCAGCCCACACTTCATCTGACTTGGTGTTTTCCAAGCACACCTGCTGGCTAAATCATGGGGTTAAGCACAGACACCACAGCTGTTCTTCCAGTACCTTCTGTGTAGAGCTGGAGCTGACAGAAAGCAGACCCTCGCCGGACACTGGCTCTGGCTCTGGCAGCTGCGTTGGCAGCAACTGGTGGATTCAACAGATCCAACGCCTGCAGAAACACGCAGGCAGGTGTTTATGCATCAAACCTACATCTAATCAATGTCTACACTGGACCAAGGGCCACGTCCCTCAGTTTTACAGCAGACGGAAAACATCTGGGTTTGACATCAAAAGATGAAAATGAGACACAGACATCCCTCATTTGCTGTTTGAATAATCAGTGTGAGGACGCTGTCAGTCACATGTTCCAGTGCTCTCACGTGAAAAACGTCTCCCTACGATAACTATAAAACTGGATCGATACTGTGGAACAGAGAGCACAGACCTGAGACGAGTCCTCGATGGCCTTGTGGAAGTTTCTCAGCTTCAGGTGACAGGCAGCCCGGTTAGAGAACAGAGCTGGGATCCTTCTGTTGAGCCTGATGGCCAGGCTGTACGCGTTCACTGCGCTCTGGTAGTCGCCTGCTGCAAAACATTTGCTGAAGGAAAAGCCAGTTTGAGTCCAGTGCTTCCACAGGCCAGAAAGATAAGCTGAGAGCAGAAATGACTTACTCCCCTTTGTCCTTCAACCAGTCCGGGTCCCTGTGCTCCTCCTGCAGGTCCTGCAGCTCTGCAGCGTCTGCATTTCCCGCTCGCCTGGCTTCAGCTTGCTTTCTGAGCCACTGGTTGGTAAAATCAATCAAGACGTGTTTCTTTGCTTATGATATTTATTATTAAAGAGAGTAAGATGTTCTCGTAGCATCATATTTATATTTCTGAAAGCATGAGGGACAGATGACAGATGGATTTTCACCACCCGAAGTGAGTGAAGCTACACTAATGGAAGACTCCCAGTGGGTGGCGGTGTTTCTCCTCAGGAATATTCTAAAACTCACCTCCTCCTCCTCCTGCACTTTGGATTCTCTGAGGGCTGTTGGAAAAACTCTTGGTGTGAATGTGACGTGAATGTTTCCCCCGAGTCTCGGCGCAGGAAGCTCTGCATGTTGTTTCCTGAGTCTTTGATCTGGACACGGGAACAGGGTTTGCTATCGCTCCATGACCACCGGTTTATCGCACACCACACGTGATATCACTGACCCCGTCCGACGGCTCCTTGGCGTGAGCGTCCACCTCTCTGCTCCTCCCTCACGGCTGTGGTTTGGGTTTGACGGCCTTCTGCTGCTTCTTTCTGGCTCAGGCGCCACGCTGCCAGCTCTGCCGTGGTTTGGTCCCGCTCAGCGTCTTTCATTTTCTGGATGCTGTCTGTTTCCTCCTTTTCAAGCTATAGGGTCACATACAACGTTGGTTTGCGTTTGCTGAGGGCAGGAGAGGTGGCTGTGAATTAGGACTGCGGTACCTTCATCATTGTCTCCAGTGTGTACTTCTTCTCTGACTGTTTTCTCTCCGCCTTGGATCTGGACTCTGAGGAAAGCTTGTCCTGTTGGCGCAGCAGAGCCTGCTGCCTGATCTCCTTCTTTTTCTCTTTATCGTCTGAAACACATCCAATTACTTGTTTAGTAATTGGTACTGGTCAGTACCAGACACATCAGGACTCTTCAGCAGAACAAACGTCCATGTGGAGCAAACAGTGGCAGACTTTTCATCGCTTGTATTCAGTGACCACAGTTACAGGTTCATGAAGTCCACACACTGAAAGCAGTTAAAGACACAAATCAGAACCATGGGAACGTTGGAAAAATACTTAGCAGAGCTGGTCTCAGCTCAGATCGGACTTGCATGCAGTTGTGCAGACCATGTGAAGACTTTCAAAGCAATGTCAGCATGGACCAATGTTTCCACTGTAAGCAACTGAAAACCTGTTCAATTCAAACTACTTCCACACGAGTGAGAACCAAGAGCGTGTTACAGCTACTACGCGACCACTGAGGCCAGTCAACAGGCTGATGCTCTCACCTGTTGCGCTCATCAGACGCTCCCACTGTTTGTTCGTCCTCTTTGGCAAACTGATGACTACAGCTCCATCTCCAACCTTCGCTGTGCTCCTGTCATCGTCTACAGGCTCAAACAGGAAAGCTTCAAAAAGGTGCGGAGGGAAATGCACCTGCGGGAAGCAAAGCAGAAATGTGTCTGTCAGGTCACGGACGTCCGCAGACACGAATGGATGGATGAGAGGAAGAAAAGCTGGTTGGTGGCAAAGCGTGAAATGAAAACACGTGCTTCTATGTCAACTCTTTGCTAATGTTATCGCTGACATGAGTCTGGAGGCGTCCAGCAGGTGGGGACACACCAGACACGCAGCTCGCAGCAGGACGCGTCGTATTTTGAAGAACGGAAGTGAAATTTAGGCAGGACGAGTCAAAGTCAACGATTAATATGAAATGAACGACATAGTTTACGCTGATCGCAATCATGTGCGCGCAGGTTTTTACGGTCAGCGTTGCGTTCACGTGCAGCAGCGCTCGCTCACCTTCAGGTACGTGTCTGTGGACAGAATGTCCACGTTCGCAGCCTTCGCGCCTTTTAACGGCAGGCTGATGTGAACCGTGGACTCCGTCTGGGTCCACGAGTAGTCCGTCACCAGCAGAGGCATCCCGGCGAGCGAGGGTCGAGGGACAGCAACAGGACGCGGCCTCGGCCTCGACGCGTCCTGTTGCTATGGAGACCAGAGAGGCGGCGTGCTGCCTTCAGGCTCATCGGTACAATCGCAGGGAGAGAAACTTGTGACAAACAAATCGGTTTTGACTCACATTCAGTTTGATCCGGACAAGTTATGCGGTTGTTGTTTGTACATATCCACAGTCCAGATTGTTCACTTCACCTGCTCAGTGTTGTTGTGTTCTCCACTCCCCATCACGTCCAGTGTGCGAAGTGTGTTTTTCCTTGTGTGTGTTGAATAAAATGATGAATGAAGTGTCTACCTTCTTACTGACCACGGTAACGCTGAGGCCTTGGCTGTTCCACCCTCCGCCCCTGTGGTGACGGATCCTAGCAACGGCTTGTCAAACGGAATACAGACATGTTTGACATCCTACTGTACACTGATAACAATGTGGTCTCCTACCACCCAAAGGAAACTCTGCTATGACATTCAGCTTAAAAGGTGCTGTAGCGCAGGTTTCCGTTTTCACACAATGAATAACCTTCTTCAGGTTCGACCTTTGACCTGTCAAATAAAGTTGGACCAATAAACAAACGCAGCAGTCATGGTGGTAGTTTATTGTCTGGCTTACATAAAAGCTTATCGCCATCTTTCCTTAACAGCTACAGTCTGTAAAAGTAATAAACCCTCTGATGTGTTGAACGTATTGTTTTAGGCAACGTGAGATGATTAATGACCCTAGTCTGAAAGTTCAGTCATGACAACTGAACTTCTTCTATTTGGTAGAAACGCTTCTCTGTCTGTCCAGGAAGCTTCTTCAGTCTGAGGGAAGTTGGTTCAGGCCACAGATTCATCCTCCAGTTAGGTTTCACTTCACTGTAGAGAACGGGCTGAGGACTGAGGTAGTGAGTAGGTGAGAGCTCTCCACCGCTACAGGTGGCTCCGTGTGTCCTTCATGGTGAATCTGGATCTTCTCCATAGACAGGGCAGCCTGGTGGATGGAGGCAGGTCGTGTCTGAGCCTCCACCTGTAGAGAGAGGGGCTGTTTCTCTGGACGTGTGACGTCTCTAACGTTCAAACCTCCTGTCTGCTCCGTCCATGTGGACGTTGTTGTTGTCAGTGGCCTTTGTCTTTTAAGTGGAGACGCTGATACTGGTCCTGGTTGTTCCTCCTGTTCTGGTTCATCCTCTTGTGTGATGGCTGTTTGGTTTCACCAGTGTATAGTTCTGAACGTGAGAGCTCACACTGACCTACAATCTGTAGCTGTAGCTTCACAAACCAGTGCAGAATGCAAACGGCGAGTCACACAGAGCCCCAGGCAGCTCTCCCACCATCAAAACCAGGCCTTGTTTTACATGACATGTTTTTGACAATAAAAGGCTACTATGAGTCTGAGTACGCGTCTCTATATGACTTTATTACAGTACAAATATTTGTACTATTATTAATACACGGCTTTAAGTTTACTTTCTGATAAAGCCTAGAGTCAGAGCTGAGCTACGTCTCCATCACATGCAGCACATCGCTGGGTTTCAGCGGGGTCTCATCTCTGTTTCCATTGTCCAGTGCTCCTTGGATTTGTTGGGGCTTTTTTCTCATATTTTGTCACTGAAATGTTACAAATATTGTGTAAGTTATTTAAATTATGTTATGTAAAGGGCCTTTGTTGGGATTTGCCAGCGTAAAAATTTAACTTAATCAAAGTGTGAACTTGCTGCTGGTGAATAGAAACTGTTGAACCGAACAGGGTGAGAGCAACCAATAAAATGTGAGAGAGCGGCAGTAGCCTGAAGGTTTATGGCTGTAATGGGTTTCATCTGTGATAACTCCTCATGAGGACGGTGCTTTATAGAGCAGGTGTGATTATGGTGTCTTATGTTGAAATGTAACTACAAACTGGAAAACGCAACTCATGCATCTTGCTTTGGCTCCTTCACCTTCTGAGTTTGAATCCAGGAAAAGCTACACAATCGATTTTTTGTGTTCTCCTCATACTCACATACTCAAATGAGCTGAAGCTGCCATTAACAGTTTAAGATCACAAACATGTGATTAGTTACCAGAAGATCAAAGAAATTAGAAGATCTGTTAATAATTACATCACAAATCTGTAGTTCATCAATGACCCAAAGCAGATCAGATCAGATTAGTAACTAGATCTATCACCAATCTTCCACTGGAGGGACATTGCTCATTGTGACAGGTCTCACTGATTAGATAGTGAGGTGCTTTTATTACTTTATGATTATGTTGCCACAGGTTTATTTGAGAACACCAGAACATGGTATTTCAAATGTTTCACTTACTTCAGTTTAGTTTATTTATTTAGAGCAAATTCACATCTCAAGGCACTTTACAAGGTAAAGTTTAAGACAGAATTCAACTATGTCGAAAACCAAACAGACCCCACATCAGTGAGCTTCAGGAGCTTTTCATTAGCTGAAGTAAAAAAAAAAAAGCTAAAAGTGAGCAGGCTGTAAAATGTTGTAATGACAGAAAGGTCGTGTGTTCTGTGGCATTTGCCTTCTAATAAATACAAATAGCCAAAATGCCAGTTATTACAGGAGAAAGTGAGTCTAAACACAAATTACTTTAATGTGTAACAAAGTACAGTAACACTCAGGAGAAATAACAGGTCGTATGACAACCTTCCTCCATCCTTTCTCTTGCCTTCAGGGTCAGCGTGGGCCTGTCAAAGCGGTTCCTGTAACTGAGGCAGAGCAGGTGTGTGTGTGTGGGGTCCAGGTTGATTTTGCCACCGTGACGACGCAGTCACCACACACCACTTTACGTCAAAGGTGAAAAACCTTTGGTTTAAAGAAACGTTTGAGCTATTAACTGAAGCAACAACTCTTCTCTCGGTGGAGGAACGACAACCTGGTCAGAAGGTGCAGAGCTACCATGTGTGGTCCTGGCTGAGGAGCTGGTGGACACTCAACATCCTTTTTAGGAGAGCTGAGTTTACAATCTCACAGTTAATGTGTCACCTGATGTAGTAAATGGGAGGGAGGACGTTACCTGTGGTTAAATATAGACGCTTACCTTCACTCTTCACTGTTAGAGGGGCCCCGACACAGCAAGCTAACATGGGAAAGGGTTTCTACATCAGCAAAGCTGTTGGGATAGTGGGTGTTGTTCTTTGTGCAGGAGCGCTGGCTACAATCATAGCTCTGTCTGTAGTTTACTCACAGGAAAAGTCTAAAAACAATAACAACATCTCACCTACGGACGGCGGATCAACAACCAAACCCCCGGTTCCACCGACGACGCCCCCGTCCAACGAGCCCTGGGACAAATATCGACTGCCCAAGACCCTGGTGCCGGTCGCCTACAATGTGACTCTGTGGCCACGGCTGACTCCAGATCCAACAACGGGGCTGTTTATCTTCACTGGTAAGGCTTCATGTACATGCAACGGAGCTTCTTCGTTTCATTTTGAACCACACACAAACCACGTTTCAATGCGTGTGTGTATCCTGTAGTTTGTAGTAGTTCGTTTCCTATCTTCAGCGTCAGCATTTACATTTACGGTTACGAGCCCATGGCAAATGTCAATAAATACAGTTTTTAGTTTAGTGATCAGTGCAACTGCAGGCGACAAAGACAATATTTCCCTAATTGAAAAACTTCTAAAGCATAGAAGCATAACTTCTCATCTGCTGCACAAGCACTTACTAAACCTTACAAGTCTGTTCCCATAGTCGGAATTAAGGTCCAGCTCATGTAAACAGCACTGAGGCCTGATGAGTGAACAGTGATTGCTATTGGTATTATTAATATTAATCATGGTATTAGATTTCCAGCTGATGCCCATTTCACTACTGAGGCTCATTGTGTTCCAGGTGAGTCCACTGTGGAGTTTGAGTGTGTGGAGGACACAGACCTGATCCTTATCCACTCCTCAAAGCTCAACTACAGCGCTTCTACCAATAAACACAGGGCGACTCTCCGCACCGCCGGTGCAGCTGTTAACGTTCCCTCAATCAAGTCCACGTGGCTCCAGACTGTGACCCAGTACCTGGTCGTCCAGCTGGATGGTAAACTGACTAAGGGCAATGTGTACCAGCTGTCCACCAAATTCACCGGAGAGCTGGCTGACGACCTGGGAGGCTTCTACAGGAGCGAATACGAAGAGGATGGGAAAAAAAAGTATGAGCACCAGGTGTCATATACTGTCAGTACAAAGTAATATACAAAACAAAAACAACCACGATGAACATTTTATAGCGAATGTTAACATCAGTGTTGATTCTTTTCATGCAGTCCATTCAGCATTAAGTTCTTTTATACTAATTTGATTTGTGTTGCATAAAGCGCACAACAAACATGAATACTGATCATATGAAGGCAGTAATTTAATAGGTTTATTTCCTGGCAGGGTTGTTGCTACTACTCAGATGCAGCCAGCAGATGCCAGAAAAGCCTTCCCCTGCTTTGATGAGCCTGCTATGAAAGCTGTTTTCCACATCACTGTGATCCACGAGCCAGGAACCATAGCTCTCTCCAACAGCGAACAACAAGGTCAGCAAGTCAATGATCAACAAACTCAGCTGAGTGGTCGATACACTGGATTCCTGTGACGCAGGCTTTATACCTCCACAGAATCCAGCAGTGTCTCCATCGAAGGCCAAAACGTGCTGAAGACAGTTTTTAAGCCAACTGAGAAAATGTCCACCTACCTCCTGGCTTTCATTGTCAGCGACTTTGCCTTCATCAATGACACCATCGATGGGGTTTTGGTAAATGCATCTTTTGTTGCTAAGCTACACACAGTGTCAACGAACAGACTGCTTCAATGCAAACAGTTCACTTTGATGATGAGCTTTACGAGACAGAATCGAGTCCGTCTTTGTTGAAAGTCGCTAAACGGCTGCTGTGGAGTCTCAGTCAGTCCGGACACACTTTAGCACACGACACAATCTGTTTGTAGAGTCGGTAGAAATCACAGAATCCGAATGTGTGACAGCTTTTATTGTGATCCAGATCCGTATCTTTGCTCGGACGTCCGCTATAGACGCCGGCCAAGGAGACTACGCCCTAAACAAAACTGGACCCATCCTGAAGTTCTTCGAGAACTATTACAAATCCAGCTACCCTCTGCCCAAATCTGGTAAGTCCACCACACATGATGGTCTGAGCTTGAAGGGCTGCTGAGAGTGAGTTTGTTTCATAACATCTCATCTCAAGGCTCTTTACACAACAAAACACAAAATACACCTTTATGGAACAATATAGAAAAACCAGCAGAGCAGCGGCAGGCGACGTTGTTGTACATCAGGGCCTCCACCGCGTCTGAGATTATTAAACGCTTTAGGTTTTAAACACCAAGACTTATCACCTAGATGATATGTAATCAGTCAGTCGTGTTTATTGCATCATGTGAATGTGACGATCGAGCTCTTCTGCAGACTGATAAGGAAACAGCCGTGTCAGGCTTTCCTCAGTTTGTTCTACCCTCTAAGTCTTATCTCTTTTCCCAAAAGCCTGTTTTTATGACTGAGAGATCAGATATGGCATCAATTATTAACTGATAACGTGATAATCTGACTGTAATGCAGTCTTTGCTGATTTTTATTAACTCCAACAACACGCTTGTTTGCTGGTGCAGATCAGATCGCTCTGCCAGACTTTAACGCTGGAGCCATGGAGAACTGGGGCCTGATAACGTACAGAGAGACAGCGCTGCTCTACGATGAAGCGTTCTCTTCCAGTTCTAATAAGGAGAGGATCGCCACCATCATCGCTCATGAGCTGGCCCACATGGTGAGCTTAAGCGCTGCCGGTGCTACCACTTCATCACATGCACTTTGGCCACTGCCTTGACTCCCCCTGGGTGTTGAGACACACTTTTATCTGTCTCAAAAATCACTGACAACTGAGAAACAAACGTGAGCAAAACGTGATTATGAGCTGCGAGTTTCAGGTCGACTTATCATCCTGTCTCTGTCTCGGCAGTGGTTCGGTAACCTGGTAACGCTGAGGTGGTGGAATGACTTGTGGCTCAATGAAGGCTTTGCGTCCTACGTTGAGTACCTGGGGGCACACGAGGCTGAGCCTGACTGGAATGTGGTACGGAGCTTCCTCCCATCTCAGGATGCTGGCAGCGACTGGAGCTTTGCTGAACATGCTGCGTGTTTTTCTCTTTACACAGAAAGACCTCATCGTGCTCAATGATGTGCACAGGGTGTTTGCCATCGATGCCTTGGCCTCCTCTCATCCTCTGACCTCTAAGGAAGAGGACATCCAGACCCCGGCGCAGATCAGTGAGCTGTTCGATGCCATTTCATACAGCAAGGTGAAATCTCTGCGCTGCCATTAGACTCTATGCAGCTGTTAGGACAGTCCACTCACATGTCCTGGCTGCCCTGCTGCCTCCGTGGCTCATTTTGTCTTTCTTACATTCACAGGGAGCATCTGTTCTCAGAATGCTGTCAGACTTCCTAACTGAAGAAGTCTTCACCAAGGGACTCCAGGTAAGAAGGTCACAGCTCAGCTCATCTGCTGCTATGAGCCATGTCACAGTTTCTAACGGGCTTTCGAGACGTACGTCCATGTGAGTCCCTGTCAGTTCAGTGGCGTGTGGGGAGAGGGAACACTGACGCCCCTGTGCTTCCCTCTGCAGACCTACCTGACTGAATTTGCATTTGGGAATGCGATCTACACAGACCTATGGAATCATCTTCAAAAGGCACGTATTTCTCTCTGCACGGTAAGATCTCGCTTCACAGAGACCTGTAGCGCATCCCATCATCTTTTGTCTGCTTCCTTCTTCCTCAGGCCGTTGATGCTTCCAGCACCAAGCTCCCTGACTCGGTACAGAACATCATGAACACCTGGGTGCTGCAGATGGGCTTCCCTGTGGTTACCGTGAATACTGCAACTGGAGAGGTTTCCCAGAAGCACTTTCTCCTGGATCCAGACTCCAAAGTCACGACACAATCTCCCTTCAAGTACGGCGTATTCAGGGTCTTCGCTTCTTCCAGCTAAAGCACTTTGTTTGTCTGTAACGCTACCGAAGGCCTTTTACTACTGCACTTACTGTTTAGGAAGGTTACTACCTTCATTACATTTTTATGATGACACAATCCGCCTTTTCAATTCATAAAATGCTAGAAATAAATAACAAAATATAAACATAGAAGTATTTCTCCTCTAGCTACGAATGGATTGTTCCAATCCAGTGGCTGAAAACTGGAGAAGTTCAAGCACCACAGTGGCTTCAGACTAAATCAGGTAAGAAGTGCAGACACAGTACCAGAACCGGGCTGTGACGTCATTAGTTGTGGTTTCCATGGAAACCAGGAGACAGACTTCTCTCAAGGCCTCAGTCTCTTATGACACTAACTGTGACGTCCCTTTGTCTGTAGCCACGATTGATGCGATGAAGGTAACCGGGGACGACTGGGTGCTGGCCAACCACAACGTGCTGGGTTATTACAGAGTCAACTATGACCAGGAGAACTGGAACAGACTGTTAAAGACTCTGAGCAATGATCATCAGGTATGAGACAGCTGTGTCCGCAGGAACCAGGACGGACCCACACCTCATCATTCTGCCTGACTCTTCATTCTCATTCTTTGTTTTTCAAGGCCATTCCAACAATCAACAGAGCTCAGTTGGTGGATGATGCCTTCAACCTTGCCAGGTACATTCTGCAACAACAACGCACGTCACACGGCAGATCAAAGCATCAGGGAAACGCGTTTCAGTGTCATTGTTGTCTTCTACCAGAGCACAGATCATCCCTACGGTGCAGGCCCTCGACACCACCAAGTACCTGAGCAAGGAGAGGGACTACATGCCCTGGAAGTCCACCGTCAACAACCTGGACTTCTTCTACCTGATGTTTGACCGCACCGAGGTTTACGGCCCCATGCAGGTGTCCTGTCTTTCTTCCTTTCTTCCTTTATTCCATCCTGGTCATGGGGTTTTTGGGATGTTCTCACTCTCTAACCTTTGTCCTTTTAGGATTATCTGCAGAACCAGGTGACCCCTCTGTTTGACTATTACAAGATGTTGACTGGCAACTGGACTGAAGTTCCAGATCAACACATGGACCAGTGAGTAAAGACACATGGGTTTTGTCTCTCCATGAGCTTAAACAATCAGGAGACGTCAGCTAGAAAAACCATTTCATACAAAAGTGGTCACGTCTCAGGGTACCAGCTGTACCAGTCCAATGACAGATGCTTTTAGTAACAACAGCTACAGTTACGTCACACGTCACCTTAAAAGGCCTTTGGGAGCTTCTGACGTCTGTGTCTGCTTCAGGTACAATCAGGTGAATGCGATCAGCCTGGCCTGCAGGTCAGGCCTCAAAGAGTGCCAAGCTCTGTCCACACAATGGTTCAGTGAATGGATGAGCACAAACACAAACCAGTGAGTTTTTTCTCATTCACCTTCACTCAGCTGTGCAGGCATCACTCCACTAGACACTGTGCTGACCTTTTGCTGATCTTTTTCAGCATCCACCCCAACCTGCGTTCCACCATATACTGCAACGCCATTGCAGCAGGCGGCGCTAAGGAGTGGGACTTTGCCTGGTCAGAGTTTAAAAGCGCCACCATCGCCATCGAGGCGGACAAGCTGCGCTCGGCCCTGGCCTGCACCAAGGAGCCGTGGCTGCTCAACAGGTGACTCAGAGCCTTGAACGTCCTCCGACGGCGGACGTGGAACTGGCTGTGACCTGCCTGCACACACTGCTCACTGCTCTGCTTGTTGCCTTCAGGTACCTGGAGTACACTCTGAATCCAAGCATGATCCGAAAGCAGGACGCCACCGCCACCATTGGCTCCATAGCTAACAACGTGGTCGGGCAGCCTCTGGCCTGGGAGTTTGTGAGGGCTCGCTGGTCTTATATTTTCAATGAGTAAGTCCGTCGATCTACTTTTATCGTCCATCAGGTTGTGTTACTGTCACGTGTTCTTAAGCTGAGCTTTTTGGTTCCCCCATGAAACACACGGACTCTCAGGCACAGAGCTAACAGCTAACAATCAGATCTTCTGTTGCTCTCATGTCACAGGTACGGAGGCGGTTCGTTCTCTTTCGCTAACCTCATCAACGGTGTCACCAAGCGCTTCTCCACCCAGTTCGAGCTTGAACAGGTGAGATCGGGTTCGACAGAGGTGCTGCGTGGGCTCTGTGGCGACTTGAGGAACTCATTCTCGTTTTCTTTGCCTTGACAGCTGAAGCAGTTCAAGACAGATAACGCAGATGTTGGCTTCGGCTCTGGCACCATGGCAGTGGACCAGTCCATCGAGAGAACCGTCGCCAACATTAAATGGGTCGAACAGAACAAGCAGAACGTTCTAAACTGGTTCTTGAATGAAACCAAACCAAAGTGAGGATTTGCTCTTGTAATTTAATTTAATGTTGTTTTTTTCATCCAAACAAATCTTTTTCTACACAGTTTGTATATTTCTTAATAAGCTCATTGTTCTGATCGTCTTCTATGACCAGACTGGCAGCAGAAGTCATAGCTGCACCAGCTGCTGCCCTGGTCCAGTAACGGTTGTGCTCTGACACTGTGAATATTCTCATATGTTTTGAGGATATCAATAAACACCTTTGTTGAAAATCCCCTGTTGTGCTGTGTTGAAATGCGTGTCAGCTGCCACGTTGTCCTCCGCCCCACATGTACGAGGCCTGACCTCTGACCTGTGAACTGCACGCACTGATAATAAACACTTCATGCTTCCCGTGTGAATTCCCAGCAGACAGGCTTTATGACGGACATATAAAAATCCACTACAGCACAGCCAATGCATCACTCATCACTTATCGGGTCCAGCGTTCCCATGGAGCGGTGGGGGTGGGCTGAGCGCTGCTGAACTGCAGAGAAGCGCTGCTGTGTTCCTCAGAAGGCGGCTGACACTCGGTCAAAGCGTTGGTGTTTGTAACTGGGGTGTTTATAGTCCTTTGATTGAGAAAGAGAAACTGTCGATTGTTAGTTAGACGATGGGGACAAGCTGCCGAGTCAGCAGGCTGTGCATTCTGTTCACAGTCATAGCCTTGATTTCAGTGGCGATTATTGTCACGCTATGGACTCTGGCCCTGATAGGAGGTGACGATGAGGCCGTTCCTTGGGACAGGTAGGACGTCAAAAACATTTTATTTGTCTGTTGTTCTCGCTAGATGAGCTGACGTTCTGCAATAATGAAGTAACGATTGAAAGGGTGAGGAAACCCTGAGCTCCACATCCTCCCACACGCCTTCGTCATTACGCTTCACCAAAGTCTGCCTGGGAAGGACCTCAGTCCTGCAGGTCATGTTACCCCGGAGGTTCTGGACTTGAACACATTTCACATTCCATCCACTGAACAGAACCTTTGGGACAGAATAAAATGTTGGACTGGCAAAGTTCCAACATTTTTCATTTCAAAGTGTTTCCAGTGTTGACCAACCAGCTGCTATCATTCACTGTGGCAGGTCCTGTTGTGACCGACCTGTTTACTTTACGGTTCGACATCCATCCACGTTGATGACAGCACATCTGAATCTGGTCTTTAGTGGTTCAGAGAAACGCATGACGTGAGGTCTGTGTTTGACCCGCTCAGGTATCGGCTCCCCGCTGCTTTGGTCCCTCTCTGCTACAACGTCACCTTGTGGCCTCATCTCAGCCTGGACCCAGACTCTGGGCTCTACATTTTCACAGGTGCTTCACTGAGCTTCTCCTCCACAGCCCAGCTCTCATCTTCTGGGCTCATGTTGTCTCCTTGTCTATTTTTCCTCCTTTATTCTCTCCTTCATCGTTCTTCTCAACCGTCATCTAACTGAATGGTTACATTAAATGTGTGTCATAAATAAGTGACATCTCCCCAGATAAACTTTGTAAAACCTCCCACAATGTTTAGTGTAGTGTCAGACAATATAGTGAGGCTGTTGAAGTTCAGCAGATCTTTTGCTGTATTTGTTTTTTTTATTTCTATCTTCTAGTTCGCTACTAAAGCTCGTGCATACATATACATAAAAAAGTAAAAGAACATGTGTGGAAATCACATTTCTATGAATGTGGACTACAAACAAGCTTTGTGCTTAGTTTGGCTCTTTCTTTCTCACATGTCTTCATAGCTGCCAACTCGTCTCTCTCTCTTTACCTTCTTTAGTTTCTTCCACTGATTAGTCTTTAATCAGCTTTAACTGGAAGCGTGTGAGAGTCTCCACCTAGATAACAGTGTGTGCATCCATCATCTTCAGGAAGTAGCAGGAAGTTTATGCAAAACTTTCTTAATCTATACTTGTGTAAAGAGGGAAGTAATGTCAGATACACTGATGTTTTTACTGCCTGTGTAATTTGTCAAATGGTTCCTGTAGTGGAAAGTGGCCTCTCGTTGTCACTATACCTGCATCATGTCTTCCTGGTACTTCCAGGTTTTGTGAGGTGTGACATCTAAAATGAGTTGTTGCTGTCGTTGCGTGCTTTCTGTAGGAAAATCCACTGTGGAGTTTGAGTGTGTGGAGGAAACGGATCACATCCTCATCCATTCCAACAAACTCAACTACACGGTGCTGGACCACACACATCCGGCCAGACTCGTCGCTCTAGGTACAGTAGTGCACTCGTGCAGTCCTTCGTCATGCAAATGTAGACAGAAAAACGATCAAGCATCTCTAAAATGACGAATGAAAACCAGACATTACTGTAAACACAACTGGACACAGGGGATGAGTCATGTTTTGTTGCTTGACCTTTCGAGGCTGTGATTGTTGACACCTTTCAGCTTTAATTGTTCTTCAGGTGACCGACCTGCTCCCAGTATTAAGTCCCTGTGGCTGCAGCCTAAGACCCAGTACCTGGTCATCCAGCTCACTGGGAAACTCTCTCAAGGAAAGTATCAGCTGTACACTGAGTTCTCTGGAGAGCTGGCTGATGACTTAGCAGGCTTTTACCGGAGCGAGTACGAAGAGGCTGGAGTACGGAAGTAAGCGCGAGCCTCCTCCACGGCGCGTTGGGACTGATTGGCGCCGAGGCCTGATCTGTGGTCTGTGCTTACTTAGGATCGTCGCCACCTCTCAGATGCATCCCACCCACGCCAGGAAGACGTTCCCATGTTTCGATGAGCCAGCGATGAAGGCTGTTTTCTACATTACTGTCATTCACCCCCTGGGAACCGTAGCCCTGTCCAACGGCATGGAAACAGGTCGGGGCAAGCTCGGTGTTTCATTTACAACTCTGGCTATAATGACTTCACAGCGTCCATAGTGTCTGACTGTGCTGTGTGTTGAGCGCTTTCTAGAAATTCTTAACACCACCATTAATGGAGTAGCTGTGACACGGACAACGTTTGAACCAACCAAAAGAATGTCCACCTACCTACTGGCCATCATCGTGTCCGACTACACACACCTCAGCGCTACACAAGGAACCCCTCTGGTAGCTGTGTGCTGAATCCCCTCCGCTGTGATTCGCCCCATTCGATCCCCAGACAGCTACACAGAGTCTGCTCTTGTGCCTTCAGATCCGTGTGTGGGCTCGCAGAGCAGCCGTTGAGCAGGGACAGGGAGACTACGCCCTCCGGGTGACTGGACCTATTCTGGACTTTCTCCAGCTGTACTATAACATCTCGTACCCTCTGAGCAAGTCAGGTGAGCATGTGAGTCAGTTGATAAGAAGTCATGTTGTGCTGCACTTTGTTTGTTCGACTCAAAGGCTCCTGTGCATAAATAATATTTAATTAATAATAGATTAGCTTAAAAACCCTTCCAAGGTCAGTCCCAGGTCAGCCCCAGGTCAGCCCCAGGTCAACCCCAGGTCAGTCCCAGGTCAACCCCAGGTCAACCCCAGGTCAACCCCAGGTCAACCCCAGGTGGTCTCTAGACAGTGGGATAAGACTCCATCCACTGAGCTTTTAACGAACCTGTTGCTGGAGCCACTCAGTCAGACGTGATGGAGCCGTGAGGTGGAGGCTGAAACTCCCCTTTTGCTGCTGCGTGACAGGTTTGGTGCCTTTAACCGGCACGAAGTCTATTTCCCCCATCACAGATCAGATCGCGCTACCAGACTTCTACTTCGGGGCAATGGAAAACTGGGGTCTGGTGACGTACAGAGAAAGCAACCTTCTCTATGACCCTGTGACCTCCTCCACCAGGAATAAAGAGACCACTGCCACCATCATTGCTCATGAACTAGCACACATGGTGAGCTCTTCGCTCAGTTGCGGCTGACGTGCTCATAGATTGTGCAGATTGAACTGATGCACCTGTGCTGCAGTGGTTTGGAAACCTCGTGACTCTGCGCTGGTGGAATGAGGTTTGGCTGAATGAGGGCTTCGCTTCGTACGTGTCTTACCTGGGAGCAGACCATGCAGAGCCTGCATGGAACGTGGTGAGAGTCCACGCCGTACTGCATGCATCAGCTGACCTGAACGCGTTACTTTGTAGTTCTCACATTATAAAACGTTCCTTTTGGCTGTTTGCTCCAGAAAGACTTGATAATACTTGACGACATCCAGAGAGTTTTCGCAGTAGATGCTTTAGCTTCCTCTCATCCTCTGTCTTCTGAAGAAGACAGCATCATCCTCCCGGATCAGATCAGCGAGCAGTTCGATGTCATCTCCTACAGCAAGGTACACAGCCACCGGCCGAACTCGGGTTAAATGGTCTCATCTGACCTTGACGACCACTCACTGCTGCTCCAGCTGACTGATGCCTCTGTGGCTCCTTAGGGTGCAGCAGTGTTGAGGATGCTGTCAGATGTCCTGTCTGAGCCCGTCTTCGTGCAGGGACTCAGTGTATGTTCATTTCTATCTACATCATATGAGCTTAAAGTGCTAAAGCAAGCAGTAATCATGGCAGCGCTCTGTTTCTGTCTCCAGCGATACCTCAGGGACTTCACCTACAACAACACAGTAGGAAAGGACTTGTGGCATCGTCTACAGATGGTAAGACATTAGACTTAGTTGAATTCCTATGACTGGTCCTGTTATTGTCTCACACTGATGCTTTGTGGTCTTTACAGGCAGTGGAAGCCAACAATGTGTCGCTGTGTCGCCCTGTCGGTGACATCATGGAGCGCTGGGTGCTTCAGATGGGCTTTCCTGTGGTCACCATAGACACTGCCACAGGAACGGTGTCCCAGGAGCACTTCCTGCTGGATCCAGACTCTGACGTCACACTCGACTCACCTTATAAGTATGCAGCGTCGTATTTTACAGTGATTATATGTGAAGGAAAATGATGCTTTAACACGCGTGTCTTCCTCCTCGTTGCTTCTTGCATGTGGTCCTACCTTGCTTAGCTATGAGTGGCTGATTCCAGTGAGGTGGATGAAGTCTGATGAGGTCCAGAGAGATGTTTGGTGGCTGACGGGAAAACAAGGTGTGCAATTAAATGAAATGCGTCCCATCATGTGTGAAGCTAATAAACCTGACCGTCCTCAGGATTCATCTCTTACTTCCTGATTTTCTCTGTCAGCTGTAAACTTGGAGATGAGAAGCAACGCTTCATGGATTCTGGCTAACATTAATGTAACTGGATATTATCGGGTAAACTATGATCTTGGAAACTGGGAACGACTCTTGTCTCAACTCAGTTCAAAGCACCAGGTACACAGTTAGATCAGCTGTCTGCGTTTCAGTGAGTGGAGACGGTGGATTCGTTTGACGTGTCTCATCTGTTGGGCAGGTCATACCAGTCATAAACAGAGCCCAGCTCCTGGATGATGCCTTTAACTTAGCCAGGTACGTCAAACCACATGTTAGGCTGTGAGACATTTTTATCATCAATCTATCACAATGTTATAAAGAACAACGTGTGTTGGTGTAAATGTGAGACTGAGCTGTGAACCAGCTAGTGTCAGCTAGTTTCCTGCAGGTTGCTTGTTCCTTATCCTCACGTCCAGTCACCCTCATCCTTTGTCTCCCCTCTGCAGGGCTCGGCTTGTCTCCACCACCCTTGCTCTGAGGACTACTTCCTATCTGATGATGGAAACGGAGTACATACCCTGGCAGTCCGCCCTGGACAATCTGAACTACTACTACCTCATGCTGGATCGCACCGAGGTCTACCAGCCCATGCAGGTACGCGGCTCTGTCCGTCCTGCTAAGGCTGGAGACAAAGCAGCAGGCTTCACTGTGCTCTCTGGAATGTCTTCCAGGACTACATCAAGAGTCTGGCCACCCCTCTGTTCCTGCACTTCAAGAACATAACATCAGACTGGAGCCAGGTTCCTGACAGACTCACCGACCAGTGAGCTCCTGCCACCGCATCTAAGCTTGTGTGTGTGTGTGGGTACAGTTCAACACTTTGGTCTTTTGCTGCAGGTACAACCAGGTGAATGCCATCCGCATGGCCTGCAGGACTGGAGTCTCAGAGTGCCAGGAGTTGACCACCACGTGGTTCAGACGGTGGATGGACAGCCCTCGGCTCAATTTGTTGGTCTCTTTTGTATATGACTGCTCTGTGCCCTGTGTGTTTTCACCAGTGAATTAAGCTCAGATGTCTTGTCAGGATCCACCCCAACCTGCGCTCAGCCGTGTACTGCAGTGCCGTGGCAGCAGGGGGTGAGGCCGAGTGGGAGTTCGGCTGGTCACAGTTTAAGAACGCGTCAGTAGCAAGTGAGGCCAGTAAACTCATGTCTGCACTGGCCTGCACCAACAACACACAGCTCCTGAAAAGGTCTGAAACCTTTAGTGTTCACGCACACAAACAACAGATGAATACAGTTATACAGACAGAGAGAGAAACAATATGAAACCTAAACCTAAAACAAATCATTTCACAGAAATGTTACAGCCCGATTGTGTTTTCTAGACCTGTGAGCCTATAAACTCCTAATCACTGATTTCCTTTTTAATCCGTTATCTACTGATGTGCTGCACAGCCCCCAGGTTTACCTTAGAACAAGAAGCCTGGAGCATCGCATGCTAACCTGACTGGGAAACGGTCTGTGTTCTCACAGGTATCTGTCCTACACCTTGAACCCAGCTATGATCCGTAAACAGGACGCCACCTCCGTCATCACGACAGTGGCCAGTAACAGAGTGGGCCAGAGCGTGGCGTGGGACTTTGTGCGGGAGCAGTGGGAATACATGTTCACACAGTGAGTATCAGCGATGCCGTCGTACAGGAGAGAGAGGCAGACTGCAACGTGTCGGCTGGACGCTGGTACGGCATCCATGATAACCACAACAATGATGCTGGAGAACCGAGAGGCCGCGGATACAGCAGGGGATGGTGGTGCTGTTTAAAAGCAGCAGCAAGAAGCAGCCCTGAGGTTTGACATGATGACGTGAGGTCGTACCTACCTCTCTAACTTTTGCAGGTACGGTGTGGGATCTTTCTCCTTTGCCTCCATGATCAGTGGGGTCACAGCAAGGTTCTCTACACATGCAGAACTACAGCAGGTACGTCCTCAAGGAGCCGCTAATGCTGCTGCATCAGGACCCGTGAATGTGAAGCGTTGTCTGAACGCGTGTCTTGTTCCAGCTGAAGGAGTTTGAGAAGAAGCACAGTGCGCTGGGGTTTGGTTCTGCCACGCTGGCTGTGCATCAGGCCGTAGAGAGGACCCAAGCCAACATCAAGTGGCTGCAGAACAACCAGCAGGAGGTCCTGGACTGGTTCCTCAGCCAGACTGGGCAGCAGAGGATGGAGGCAGCGGGAGATCATCTGCCAGTCGTCTCCTAAATGATCCACGTTTCTGTGCTTCTCTGCTGGATAAAACACGTTAATTAACAAGGCAGAAAGCCGGACGGATACACAGCCTCAGCTCTCCACTGTAACCCAAGCATCAGCTTTCAACTTGTTGGTCTTGGTTTGATTATTTCATGTAGTAGTTGTTGAATTAACACGTGTGGTGTGTGTTCCAGTGGGATGTTAGGGGGTTCTACAGAACTCAGGTTCCGTTATTGGCTGCTACGATGGGTAGCGCTACATGAGTGCAGACCATTTGCTTTCAGGTCTCTTTGATTCTGAACCGGCTCTTTTAATAAAGTAGTTTTGGGACGTGTTGCTCAAATGAGGATGTTCCAGATTAGTGAGGACTTTCTAATCAGTTTTACCAGTGAGTCATATGCAGGTAAATTACTGCATGTTGAATGTAAGAGAAAACTCTGTCATCATGTCATGTACAGCCTCAACTTACTTACAGGTAGTTCACATACTTTTTCTATGCACAGTAATTTATCTCCACTGGATTATTGGATGTGATCCACTTGGGATTGTTGGTGTGTTACATGCTACATACATGTTTCAGTGCAGTTACCTTTTACTGTGTTTGGTCTTCGTTGTTCAAATATGTATTTGGTACAAACAAATCCAGATGAATGACTGCTGATGAACTCAATTTATTGGGCTCAGCCTCAAATGCAAACAGTAACAGACAGAACTGAACTCAAAAGCAAACATTTGTGCGCTAAGAAAAGAAATAATGAATTATGATAAGTCTCTGCTTTACAGTAATGTCAGACACGAACACCACACTCAAAATAAAGACAGAAATGAATATGAAAAGACTGACTGCATTCAGAAACCATTAACAGCCACTAAAACACCACATCAAATCATTTCTTCCAACAGAACCACTGGATCACAGGTTGTGTGAGGGAACCGCGTGTGGTTTGGGGAGTGTTTAAAGGACACGAGAGCTGGTTTCTGGAAGAGAAAGCTTCAGTATACGTCATGAGCCGTGATGCGCTGGGTCACATGCATTTCTGAAAATGCAAATGCATTAAAAAGTATCAATTTAAACAAGTAGATCATCAATTATGGTGTCAAACAACTAGTAACTTTCTAAAATCAATCTGAAAAATAGAGGCTACTAAAGTTGAAGCTTCACTAAAACCCAGGAGTCAGAGAAACGGGTACAGACAGAGCCAGCTACAGTATAATGTCTAGATGAGCTGGTGGGTCTGTGCTTCAAAGGTTGCACAAGGCCACAGCTGTGCAGAAAACATCTGGTAAGAGACAGGTCCACGAGCGATGGTTAGTCCAGCAAGCGACAAGTCCAGAGCCTGGTCGAGGAGCAGCTCCCATCAGCATGATGACGGTCGGGTAATGAGCCTCGCTGCGCCTCACTACAGCCAACGAACCGTCCACTGACAGAGGCTGAGCTCATACACGGGACACGGGGCGTTCGTGTCCCTGCCGAGAGGACGGAACAGCAGACGTGACCCAGGAAGCGTTCAGCAGAATGACAGAGAAGCTTCTTCACAGTTATGCTTACGTCAGGTCATAGTGTTTATTGCATCAATTACAAATGTCCTTATTCTTTTACAAGCATTGTCATGACGCTGAAGAGACAGTGTGTGATTCTACTTCCTAGAGCACAGAGCACATTAAACAAGTAGAGACCAAAAAGTGTTCACCAACACGGGAAAGCAAACAACACGAACGTCCACACGCTGCTGGAGATGAAGAATGATGGCACACACGTAACGCTAGTGAGTGTTTCCCTGATAAGAAGGAGGTGATGGTGCTCATGCACAGTGCACAGCTTCTCGTTAAGCCAGAGCCCTGCTGCTATTAGGCTCCTCGTTAGACATAGTGAAATGTGAAGCTGTGGAATGGGGCGGACAGCTGCAGGGTGTGGTTAGTACAGTCACAGCTCTTTACTCTTGTTTTGTCGTTGTCTTCAGACCGAGGCTGAGTCATGCATGTAGAGATGCAGCAGGGCCGGGAGCAGACGTGATGGGAGGAATGGCTGGGTCTCTCTACAGTACTGAGCTGATTATCAGGCCACATGCTCTCCACGACTCGCGCAGACACCTCAATACTGTATCGAAACTCAACCTTCCTTTAAGTTTGAGATCGTTCCTCGGTGCGTCGCTATCGTTCAGTCTTTCAGCCTCACGTTCGAAGCGTCCGTCATCATTTTCAGTTTCAGCCTCACTGGAGGACCTTCTCTCTGGTGTCCGGCAGCTTGAGAGCCACCAGGCCACCACACACCAGTGCAGCGAAGGACAGCAGGATGGGGACGGCTTTGGTGACGCCCACGAAGCTGGCGAAGATGGAGCTGCCGAGGACGGCTGCCAGCTTGCACAGAGCGTTCAGCACACCGAACGCTGTGGCCCTGACGGACAGACGAGAAGGGACGTCACGCCTACGCTCGTACGGAGATGCTACACCTGCTGTCTCTACTAACAAAGCACACAGATGACGCAGCCTCCAGCACATCTGCGTGTTTTACCTGATTTCGTTCTGTACTTCCTGAGATTCAGTAAAGGTACAGTATCTCACATCAGATGTCATTATTCTGAGGGACTCAGTGACTTAACATGTGGCTTGGACTCTTTGTCTTCATCTGTTTGTTCAACCAAGTGGTTTTACTGGAGAGGTGAAAACGTACTGATGCAGTCACTGCATGTACATTAAGTAGCTTTTTCATTTATTTATTACATTTTGAAGAGTCTTTCTGGTTTGATTCACTGGTGTAAAAGGATGAAAGGCTTCTTACCTTTTAGACGCAGGGAACAGCTCAACGGTCACCACCTCGATGCCGTTCCACGCAGCGACACTGACGCCGCAGAACAGACACTGCAGAGCAATGATGGCTGACGGGCTGGAACTAAGAAACAGGAAGAAGGTGCAGCCGGCTGAGATCAGCATGGAGCCACCTGAGGAAAGGAGAAACCTGGGATTCAGAAAACTCAACCACTGGCTTCCGCTGTTGACGTTGCTAATGTTCCTTCCTGGTCTTCAGCAGGGTGAGCTGCTGCAGGACACATTCAGATGGACGACTGAACTATTTAGTGAGGTCTATGAGCCACTGGACTGTTTCTGAGCAAGTACTTAAATATATGTGATATATTCTTCAAAATCAAAAGTAAAACAGAACAATCATTAGTAACAAACCTGGACTAAATAATTACCTATGATCTTGACCCTGCCGACTTTCTCCATGGAGAGCGCTGAGATGATGTTGCCGGGCAACACGGCCAGACTGCCCAGGAAGCTGACCAGGTAGATGAGAACGTCGTTCTCCTCAACAGTGTCCAGGTGGCAGCTGTGTTTGTTTTGCTCAAAGGTGGTGTTCTCCATCTTGCAGTCAATGAACTTCTCCTCCCACAGGTCTACGGAGAGGAAGCGAGACGGAGCTGATACGCCTTCACAATGTGACACAGCAGCAGCCGTCAGCTATGATTCTGCTCAAATGGGACTAGTTGGCTTCTCTATCCACGTATTTATTCTGCTAGTCCTTAAACCTCACTGTTGTGAATTGACACTATATAAATGAGCTGAACTGAATGACTTCACAGGATAATCAGCTGTGAGCTAACAGCTTTCTGGCTTAGGCTGCTTCGGATCTCTCTCTTTTATAGAGGTGGCTTTGTTTTCCTAATTCCCTATTTTTCCTACCATGTCTCTCTAGCGCCCTCTAAGCGGCTCGTAGGGGCAGGACCCCAGTCTATTTAAGTTCCTTAAATATTGCGTCAATATGTAGATCTTAGAATGAGAAAGTTGTCTCAGAGCCTTGTAAGCGAGGATCAACACGTGATCAACACACAGTTCTGAGTATGTGAATCTAAATCCCTTATTCGATTGTACTTGTGGTTTTGGTCTCTCTACTGTATTTCTACCAGTTAGTGCCACTGTATCACGCTCTGTGTTGTGTTTTCCACCTGCTCTTCTGATTCTGTTTTGTTCCCTCCTTGCACGTCTGATCCCTTTAGACCAGTCACGTATTTGTGGAGGTAATGGAGGTGAGTGGAGCTGAGGTCAGAGAGGTTGGGCCGACACAACGTACCCGTGTTGTAGAAGACGGTGGAGCGGATGGTGCAGTTCTCAAACACTGTGTCTGTGGATGTAATGTCCTCAAAGTGACAGTCTTCAAACAGTGAGTCCTCAAACTTCACACTCTTCATCTCTATGTTGATGAACCTTTAGAAGGAGGAGAAAGAGGAGACATGCACTAAATAAATCCTTGTCATTTCAATCATTTTTAATGGTGGATTTTGCTGCGCAGTCAAATGTGGGAGCTGATCTAACCCCCCCATTATCATCATCCATCTCCGGATCAGGCCTGTACTTGGTATGTGGCTGAATTTATGCGGCCAAACATCTGACTTTGTCGCATCCTGTTTCCCAAAAGACACTGAAGGTCCTGACACTGACTTAAATTATTCTACACACATGTGACCGTGTGGAGGCCTGTTGTACTGAACCCAGCTCTGCTCGCCACTGGACTGCTGCAGCACAGCTCACAGATGAACTCATCCCAGCATCTCTGCGTCAGACCCAGATGAATAGAGGAAAACATTTGTGTTCAGACATGTGCTCCAGATGTTTTGTTGTTGTGGCGTAGCTACTAGTGTCCTGCTCCAGACCTACGCTCGTATAAAGCAGAGTTCACGTTTGGTTAAATCTAGTTCCCAGCCCTCCTTGAAAGTGATGAGGTGACTCTTCTCGCCACAGATCCTTGATCCCCGTCAATCATCAGGCATCATAGTGGGCAGTACGTTTTGGCTTTGCCCTCTGTCGCTAACTCTCTCTCCTGTGTCCAGATATGCAATGACACTTACTTGTCATGGATGTATTCTCCTTCTTTGTGGACCTGGTTCTCCAAAGAAAAGTTAAAATGGAAGTTCTCCACTCGTTCTTTATGGAAGACCTAAAATCAACGACAGAATCATTTCTCTGCATATACGTCAAGTTCACCGGTGTCATGAGCAGCAGACTGTGGTTTACTTCACCTTGACCTTGGACTGGTACTCCTCATACTGAAGGTGTTTGATCATGTCAGGGAACCAAACCGACAGGCCGTAGTAACTGTGACGATATGTAGAGAGTCGTGGATCAGTAATTAAAAATCAGCTCGACTGGAAGCAGGGTTACAGAATAACAACGGGACCTTCCAGAAACAACGTCTGAATGAAAAAGAACAATGACAAAATGGGGTTTGGCCCAAGGAAGAAACATACGACTGAAACCACTGACCCCTGAAAAAAAATATGAAGTGTCTGAAAAGTTCAAATAAAACAGAAATTATATAATTATTGATTATAGATATGTATATATGTGTTTTTAAATGATTTCATATTTTATGTCTTTGAGTTTCAAATCTCAGTGTTGACACCTGACTGCTGTGAACTGACCTGAAAGCCATGCAGAACCAGATGACGGCCATGAAAAGGGTGGCGAACCTGAGCTCTGCAGACAGGAGAGACGCCACGTTCCTAAACACCTGCGACAGGGGTCAAAAGAGCAAAGATTATCTGTTTATAGTCAGAAAACACTATTATTTAGTGTGTAATACGCATGCAGGCATCGACACAGTGGGTCTACTTTAGATTCCACTATATGCTGTCCACCCACATACCAGCTGCCCTTGAGCTCAGGCCCAGCCATCACCATCACCACATACCAGTTTGCAGAGTGCCAGCGAGCGCACAGCCCATCGCTGTACAGGGGTTCCTGTCGCGCTTTGGATCTCGATAAACTCGTCCTCTGCTGTCTTAGGGGCCTTGATGTGAGTTACCTGAATCCAAAAAGGTCAAAGATCTGTCACCTTTCAGTCACATGTCTGAAAATATCACAGACTGACAGTGATGAAAAACACAGAAATGGGAGCATTCTGGCGTCGGCTGTGTGGAGGCTGGAAGGAAGGGCAGTTACTGGACGCTGCTTCTGGGCCGTGCGCTAACTGCAGCTACTCACCGTGAAGACCTTCTCCGGCTGGCCCTTGGCCCTCCAGTTGGTGTCATGGACCTGCTTTAGGATCATCCAGGCCTCATCGTGTTTGGCATTCTGCTTCAACACATGAGCATTGGTTCAGTTTCAGCTTGCATTGCTCCCTGAAACACGTTTAGCTACGAGGCGAGAATGAGCGAGGCCGGTGCTCCTGGTTGGACGTCCCTACAGTCCTCCTCTGTGACAGTTTGGCCGCTTACCCTGTCATCACTTCCTGTTTCCCTTGCTGCTCTGGACCGAACGACAGCCACCGACACCAGCTCCTGGCAGCAGGACTCTGGATTCACAGACTTGGCTCCGTATTTTCAGCCACTCGTTGGGTTTCCCTCTTAATATTTTGTGATCTGTATCTTGTGCTCTTCCCTTTAGTTTGTATTATTATTATTATTACTATTTCCCTTGTTAATGAACTTGAATATTGTTTGTGTGTTACTGATATTGATTTGATTGATTTCTGCTCTCTGGGACCTCAGACGTTTGTAAGCTGCCATCAAGGTGACCAGCAGCCTTAGTCATTCTGTACGTTTTGTAATCTCGTTCCTCTGATCTCTGTGTTTTTTTGAAATTGAGAAATTCATCGGTCTAGTCCTGTCTTTACTTCACATTAAACCATGTTAGTTTTGCACCACGTCATGAACCAGGCAGAACGACAGAACCAGGTTGTTTCAGATTTGGATGCAGATATAATGACGTGCACGGATCCACTGTAAACTGCCCTTGACTCCAAAGTGATGAAGTGTCTGCAGCCTCACCTCCAGCAGGAAGCGAGGGCTCTCAGGCATGAAGGTAAGTCCAACCAAAGAGGCGATAGCAGGAAGAGCTGCAACCAGGACAAACACTCGCCAGCTGTGGAACTGGAACTCTGTGCCCATACTGAAGCCCCAGCCTGCACCAGAGACACAGGAGCAGAAGACGATGCGAGATTTTACTGACCTTGTGACCTTGTTCATGCATTTTCTGTTTGTCGACCCTTCTGAACATGTTTCCATTCAGTACCCATAAAAGTATCGGTGGCTGTAACCGAGACCGAGAGGAAACTCGACCACAGGAAAACCATTTCAATTTAAAAATGGGTGAAATTGTCCTGACGTGACACTGGCAGCGAACCCAAGAGAAAAGCAACGTACAGCATGTGGAGTATTTGCCCTTTTATCAGGTGACACTGAAGCTTTGACCGTGAACTACACACTGAACAGCTTCTACCTTCAAATACGTGAAGGCATTCAGCTCTGCTAAACACGACACCACTGCAGAAGCTTAGTTTGGATCAGAGTTTTCAGTTTAAACCACCTTGGCTTGAGTCATATTTACTTTCCCTTGTCATCACTTACCTATGTTTGACAGTCACGCTTTGTTTTGGAAGAACATTGGTTGTATGTTAGTCGTTTCTGGTTCATTTTCTTCCCCATTTGCTGCAGGGCACCTTGCGTTTATGTCTTAGCCGTTTGTGGGAAGCAGTGACCTGTTGAATGTTGTGTGTACGTTCTCACCGTATCTTGGTATGATGCCCCAAGCGGTGAACGAAGCGTAGATGCCCCCAATCATCCAGAACATGCACAGCCAGGACAAATGTTCACCTCTCTTGTCCATCTGAAGAAACTCAGAGAAGTATGAGTAGACGATTGGCACAGTGCCACCAATACTGGAAGTAGAGGGAGACGGAGAGAGATTCCAGCTATTTAGAAACACAGTCACGCAACTAACGTGATCATAAACTACGCTTGGTGAATGAAGAAACATTTCCAGTCAAAGGGTTCAGCTGCATTGGGCCAGTTCCAAGACACACCAAGTATGAATCCATTATAAACTAGGAAATCTAAATGGTTCTGAATCAGTACTACTGCTACTGTATGTTCTAATTCAAAGCTCAAATTAGCTTCAGAGAGACTGGAAGTGGTGGTTGTAGACCAGCTTCCACCCACTGGAGGTGTGTGGTGGAGTAACAAACTCTCAGGGACATGCCATGTTAATGGACAGAGGAACTGAACAACTTTTATTTGACTGTTTTAATTATATTTCTTAGTCTAAATCTGCTTAGAATACAGCTTGTGGTAGTTTAACCATATCTAAGATGTGTATTGAGTAAATAATTACAGAAATCAGAAACGTTTGTTGGATCCATATAATGTGGCTGCAGGCCTCAAACCTCATCCCTTCATCCCATGCTGACAAAAGGCTCAGTGTGTGCATGATGATGCACGTGATAAAAATGTAGGTGTGTGCATTAGTGAGCGTTACCCGATGCCAGACAGCAGCCTGAAGAACAGGAAGAAGCCATAGCCCTGTGCGAACGAAGACAGGAAGGCAGAGACACAGTTTATAGCCAATGCCACAATCAGACAGCGCCGGCGGCCAACTTTGTCTGCCAGACCGCCCCACACGAACGCTCCCACCATCATGCTTAGGAAGACCATCAGACCTGCACAGAGGAACAGAAACACAGAGTTGGAGCAATCAGGGCCTTTCAACCTGCGTAGAGAAGACGCAGCTTGGACGACTGATCATTAGTATCCATGACCTTTCTCCAGTAAAGGATTCATTCAGTTTGACGAGCCAATGGTCCATTAGCTGAGACTGTTCATGGAGGTTTGCTTGCGGTCTCAGAGCCATTTGCTGACTCTGGCACTGTGCTCTTCCATTTTAAGGCTCGTTTAAAAAGACTACACCACCGTGCGGCACACGACAGGAACTGTGTGTCCTGCTCAGTTTAATACACTGAGGACAGAACATTTAGCCATTTCCTGCCAGAGACAGGGAATCTGGTAACACTGCACCCTAAATGCACATGGCCATAATCATATTAGCGATCCCATTATGAAACCTCTTCCACACATGCAGTACTGTGCAAAAGTTTTAGGCAGGTGTGAAACAATGCTGTAAACAAAGACTGTGTTGAGTGAGGGTTTAGTTCAGCAGCGATGTGGACATGCTTTTTAAATGTGTTCTCTATCCTGTTGCACTGTATTGATGCGGGGGAATCTCTAGTTAGAACAATTATTCAGAAAGAATCAGAAAGACTCAGCTCAATAATTTGCATCATGACACGATCATGCAGTGCCTGTTTAAAATAATTAATAGCGCTTACCCAGCATTCCTTTCTCTGCATTAGACAGACACAGATCTTTTTCTGCAGATGGCAGGACGAACGCAACCACAAAGCATTCAACGCCATCGGCCATGAGAGCCAGGCCCAGCACCATGAAGAGGGTCCACTGGAACCTCCCGTGACCACAGTCCTCCATTATGTCCTCATACTGCTGAGACAACTCTTCCAGTTCAGAAGCTAAATCTCCAGCTGTTCTAGCTTTAGTCCTGAAAAGGCAGAGGATGGAGAAGATAACGAAGCATAATACAAATGCAAATTTGTTGGCTGAACATCTCTGACTGGAACAAAGTCCGTCCAGTTTTATCAGCATTACTGCAGCTCCTGGAGGCATCAGGTCTGAGGTCTGGACAGCTGTGACTGAAGCTAACGTTGCTTCATAATAGCATACATGAAATGTTTGCCCTAGTATCCTTACAGGTACCTGGGTTCAAAGAGCTCTCCAGCCTGAACAAGCTGTTGGTCGAGGACAGTGTGGAGGCAGTGGCAGAGAGGTGTGTGACAGACACATCCGGGTTGGATATGGACATAAAGGAAGAAGCAAGGGCTGCATTGCAACCAAAGTTGATGATGTCACATTATAAACATGCCTCGGATGCGGTTGCCGTTGGAGATGTTCTCTGTGGGAGTGGCCACAGTTTGCTCTGCCTAATCATTACCTTTCCTCGAGTAGAAGGCGTGGTTAGCGGCCTTTAGCTTTGAGCTTCTAGCGAGCTGAGGTGCTGCCAGTAGCTGCCTCCATTACCTGCAGTAAACCCCTTTTAACGACAGACTGAATATTAAGGTTTTTACTCGCATGCCTACATCCCTGGAAGATGGGGACAGCGCGTGACTGTCTCCGACGATCAGGGCAACTGGGTATTTTAAACAGAGCGTCCCGGCTGAGCACGCTGTGTCTCACCGTGCGGCTCTCTGTGCAGCCTTCACTTCGTCAGGATGAGGAATCCCCTGATATTCGCCTTCGTACATCTGATCCTCCTCGTCGTGGCCTTCGGTCACGTCGCTGGCTGCGTCCTCTTCCTGGTATGGGTACTCTGCCTGGTAACCATACCCACCGCCCCCTTCTCCATAAGTCTCATAGCTGTCCACCTCTTCCTGCTGGTATATGTTGTTTTGGTGAGACATTGCTGTTTTTACTGAGTGACGTGTTGGAATAGAACAGACAGTCCGAACAGAAAGGAGCTTTTAGTTGGTGTGCTGCTCCTTCTCACGTTTTCACTCCTGAAAACAGAAACACTCGGTTAGTGAGTTGTGCCACAGAGACGACCCTCACATCTATGATACGATAGGACACACGTTACAAACTGACAGACTGCTGCAGGTTTGCCTTAGATGTCACAGAGACCAGCAGGTTTACTGGGACGAGTAAATCGGCCTTCGGACAGAATCTAGGCCAGGACAGTAGTGGAGTTCGATGTCTGTGGCCACATCCAGGGAGGTTAGCTACAGCCCACGGGGTTAACACCTTTAACTCAGGAGGTTAAAGCACAGCCGTGGTAGAAAAGCGTCCATTTACCTTTACTCCCTCCTGACAGCATCCAGGTCTGTTATCTGTACATGACGTCCCCTCTCAAACTGCTCGTCCTGCCTGTCTAACCTAAAGTCAGGTTCAGCTCAAATACTGACAGAACAAAGGAGCTTTTTTCAGACCACAGTGAACCACAGACTCTACTGACATCAACTTGGTGAACAGGGTTTTTCCTCTGAAGCGGCTGTGGTGGCGGAGTTCACCACGTTCTGAAATCTCCATGATACATCATAAAATGATAACTTAATCTCTTATTCACTAATCGCATGTGTGTCTTGTTCATCTGTGTGCTTTTATTAATTCAATGTTAAGATGTCGAGTCTGTACAGTTTCCTCTAAAACATTCTCTGGAATCTTATTCTCTTATATTTGGGTATAAACTCTAAAAACGCTAAGACTGTGCTCACTGAGCTGTTAATCTGTTTAATGAGTCACTAAATCATGAGGCAAATGGTCTTAAATGGATCTTACACACAAAAATCAATTTGTATTAAGCAGCAGCAGAACATATCAAAATAACCCAGCTGTCACTTCAGCTTAGTGTCCGACCAACCTGACTCCACGTGTTTGACTGTGAGAGGAACCCGGAGAGAACATACATGACGTGAGCACGGCTGTGATGCGTGAGCGTTCAGACCTGCAGCACATTGTTCTGGTTTGTCAAAAAACTGCAGGCAGCAGACACAAGCCCACGTTTACTCTGTGCAGTAAAACCTGTGATCATCTGTCCCTTGTCCACGTGTAGCCCTTCATGCCAAACACATTAATCTAGGTTAGTTCAATAGAGGAAAAACTAAGAATGACAGGAAGTAACTGCTTCGACACAGGTGGTAAATGGTTTGACTGACAGCTGAAGTGTCCAGCGTGAGTGAAGAGGCCGTTTTGTTTGTGATTACTGGGCAGCAGGAAATGATCTGACTCCATTTCCATCTCAAGGCTGACGCAGCGTTATCAGTCCAGACTTCAGGTCTCAGCCTTCTCCTCACTGAGAAATTAACGGTGCAATTAACGAACTTCTCCTCATGACCTACTGACCACTTATAAAAAGAAGCTGTCGAAAGAAGGTTTGTGGCTGGAGAATGAAACGTTACATAATTACAAATGAATAAATACAGAAATAAATAACGTGTGAATAAAATATACAATTAAATGCATAAATAAGGGTGGATATAAACAAATGTCGTCCATCGCTGATTTTTTTCTGAGGGTGTGAGAGGGATAATTAGTGTCAGACGAGCGGGGGCCAGGCTCAAACAGATGCTGGCTCAGACTGGGATCTGATGCTTGACTGGCTTCACACGTATTAGCGATCGCCTGCGAGCGTCACGGGTCAAGAAAATGCCTTCACCCCACAGCACAGAGACGTACGGACGAGCTGAACATAGAGACACAAGGAGGTACAAGAAGGCCTTGAAGCACAAGGGACGTGTCTTTAACTTTATGTGATTTTATTCCATCTAAGAAGTTCACTCGTCCAAATGCAAATGTAAAGATCTTAAAGTACGGCCGAGCCACATCCTTCCGTCTCCTCTACAGCTCAGTCTTTGGAGCTGGGATGCCCCTGCGGCGTAGGGGTGTGGAAGAAATGGCAGCGGAGCGCGGCTGGAGGTTCGGACTCGCTGGTGTGCAGGTGTAATGTGCAGTGGTGTTAGGTGTTTGTATTTCCCCACAGCCTCCTGCTCATCTCTTTCTACACCTAGAAGTGAGAGATGTGTGTCCAGGTTTGCGTCCAGCTGAGAGTAACGGCTGAACTGGAGGCATGACAGTCAACCGAGGCCGTTTCTGGTAATAACCAGACCTAAGAACTCGCTGCATTAGTGTCAGAGCCCATCGCCTCATCAATGGACGACCTCATCCCGTCTTGGTTCTACCTGCCCAGTGAATGGACACTGAGATGCTGATCCATCCAGGTTAAGTTCTATATATTATTACTACCTGATGTACTATTGTAAGAAACGTAACTGATGTGCTAACTTTATTCAGAAGAAGCATCTGCTTCACTTCCAAATTCTGTCCTCGTGTGTCAGTCAGTGATTCCACATGTTTGACTCGCAGCCCAGGCATCAAAGAAAAGGATGAATCAGAAGTCAGAAGCTGCTCTCCACCTCCTGGAGCAGAAGGTCAGTCCACACACTCAACATCCAGAGCCGGCGCTACCCAGAATGCTCTGCTGAATATGAGAGGTTGACAGAAGAGCCACACCTCGTATTCGTCAGGCACCACAGCCTTTTCAGCCTATTGATTCGGGAAGGAAACTGATGTAATAAACCGTGCGAGCAGAAGGACAAAAACAGCCTCAGTAAGGCCCTGAATGGATGTGAGGAAAGGAGGCTGGAGAGAAAGGCACAGAGTCCGCCCAGTCATTTAGACAAGATTAATAATTCATCAAGTTCCTTCTACAGCAGCAGACACACACACACACTCTACTGCTTCAAACGAGAGCAGAAGTGCGCTGCACTCTGCTGCAGAGCATCATCACCATGTTTCCATCTTCACCTTCGATGTCACGTTTTTCATGTGACTGCGCTACATTCTGGACGTTGGTTCGACAGTAATCTGGACCCTGTAGACGTGCAGCAAACAGACGGTCGGCGTAGACGCGACACATCACAGCTCTGAGCTCGTCTGCCTCCCTGACAGATGTGCACTTTGGGTACTGTTACACTCATTAGTCCACAAAAAGCTTTGCTGGGCCAACGTGAGGACAGAGACGAACATGCTGCTTTGTTCAACAGTAAAGCTAGTTACACAGCAGCTGAGTCAACAGCAGCAAAAGCCCAGCTTGTCATTATATGGATCAAACTATACACTTCAGAACAAGACACGAATGTGTGCTGGTTGCGTAACGCTGCTAGCGAGCCTCCCGCTCAGCAGGAGCTTTGTACTTCCTGCTTGTTATTAATAGATTTACTGTATGCCTCCGCACCTTCACCTGTTAACACGAAGACTCCACACAGCGCAGCGTCCGACCTACTGGAGCCAAAGTTGGTCCGCTCACACCGTAAACAGCAGCTTAGCTCTGGCGCCGGAACTTAAAAGCAAGACTCCCACTACATGACACAAAGGTGGGTTTATGTCTCAGTTGTACAGAGTCAAGCTACTAAACTCCATGAATTTTTAAATATCTGGTGGTGCTCCAGATCGTTAAAATGAATCACTAGCGAAGGGGATGAGGAGGCGACTTCGCTCCATCACAGTCAGCGCACACAGAAACCCAAGCAACTCAGACTACATTAAAAACACTCCTCTTACCAGAACAGACTCAAGTTTGTGTCCATTTGAAGGGGTCCCGACCTCGAAACGAACTCTCACACTCATTCACGGCCTTAAAATTCTAACCTGGAGTTTTCTACCCACTATATTTAAAGAGCATCACTACACACAAACAGAGCTGGAGGATTAGAGAACAGAGGACAGCCCCACCTCCCTCTCTCCCTCTTTCTCTGCAGCGCTCCTCCCTGCTCGCCAGACACCCCCCACCACACGCAGTGGTTCAGTCCACGTCTGCACTGCGGTGCGTGGAGGACGCTGCCATCTGGCCAACTGGTGGGGAGAGTCGGGGCTGGGGAGCGGACGGGGGGGGGGGGCGGTTGTAGCGGGGGATTGAAAGAGGCATATGGGTGGCTGGTGGGAGGGGGATGGATGGATGGAAGGATGCAGAGAGGAGGGGACGGATAACGGAAGGAGGTGGAGAGGAGTGACAGATGTGTTGACTTAGTGTGTGACAAAGCTTGAGGCCATGTTTCCAATCACGACTGAGTCCTGCAGCTTTACACAAACGCAGCGTTGACCACATAGATGTTTAAACGTATTAGATGTGCTCTTAGAAGTGTTTGCTTTCTTTCTTTCCTTCCTGTCACATCCATCTATCCTGACATGTTCAAGCATCATGATTAAGTGATGAGTGAGGAAGAAGAGGAAAGAGAAGAGACACACTGGCTGGTTTCTTCTATCAACTGTACATTTTCACACACAGTCTGTCAGTCACTGGATCACACTAACAAACATGGAGGGAAGCTCAACACAAGCACTCACCTACATCTGTGCAGTCTCTCTTTAAAAGTGCTCAGCAGAGGCTCCTCAGAGGATGGAGCCACTCTGCTCGTACAGGCCTCAGCGTCTCATTCACACCAGGAATAAATCACAACTTAGTGAGTGTTGAAAAGCAAAGACTTTGAATGATGCACACAATCTGACTTCAGGCTGTGTAGATCAGCTGGAGCCAGAACTCTCTCTGATTTACTTCAGTCTCTAGGTGAGGTCCAGCAGAAATGTTTTCCTAAATATAATCAGACGCGTGAAACCAAGGAGAAAGCGACACACGTTGCAATCCAACACTCAGGCGGCACAGTGCAGCGGTGTCCTTCAGTAGCTGGCGTTTTACACAGCAACAACGATGGGAGGGTGGAGATAAAAATGTTGAGGTCTATGCTCCCTCCATCTGATTCCAAGCTGTGAGACTGGTCACAGAGAAACTCGAGCCGTTGACGAGTGTCTAGTTACAGCAGGAAACAGGAACTTTTCCACATTTATCCATCCATCTTCATCTGTTTATACCGGACCGAGTCGTCCCATTACTCAGGTCGACCCGGGTCCACATTTATTACTTGCCAAAAAGTGAAGAACCAAGTCAAACCACTACAGACCTGTAGCCTTGAGCCTCCACCTGATGAAGACCATGGACAGGCTCATCCTCAGCCACTTGGCTCCATGGTCAGCCTGGAGATGGACAACCAGGACTCACCTGTGCCAGAACCACTGTGTTCTGTACTAGTTATCATGAATGTACTGTACTGTGCAAAAGGTTTAGGCAGGTGTGAAATAATGCTGTAAACACAGAAAGCTTTCAGAAATGGAAGTGTTACACATTTATTTTCGTTAAATAAACAACATGCAGTGAATGAACAGCAGAGAATCTAAACCACATCAGTGTTTGCTGTGTCCACCCTTTGCCTTCAAACAGCAGCAGATCTTCCAGGTTCACAGTGTTTGAAGGAACTGGGCTGTAGGTTGTTCAACATCTAGAGAACCAACCACAGATCTTCTGTGGATGTAGGGTTTCTACATCCTTCTGTCTCTGCATCATCCCAGACACACATGATGCTGAGACCAGGGCTCTGTGGGGCCAAGCATCACTTCCAGTACTGACGTAGTGACGTAGTAACCAAAGACTGATTGGATTCAGATTTTTCTTTTGTTCGCTCACTTTGCATTTTGTAAATTGACAAAAATAAGCAATCATTATTTAAATTATTTATATTGCTGAAATCTTCCTTTGTTTACAGCATTACTTCACACCTGGCTAAATCTTTTGCACAGTCCTGTAGTTACTGTGGTACAGTCTGGCTTCCCTTCCCTCCAGTAGAACAGTGACTAACTAACAGCAGCTTTTTAAAACAAAATCATGACTAGGACCCATTCTGTGATTTCTAAATATGTTACAGTAATAGAGTAGGTCATCTAACATTGCCTACAGAGTTTACGTTTAATCTTTTACTTTATCCAGACCAACAGTGTTTGGCATATGCTGAGGCGTATGGTTCCAGCCCCACAATCAGGATTTATGTGGCAACACCTGACAAATGCAGGCGCATTCATCAATCAAGATGATGATGTGTTGGTGAAGTCTGGTCTTTGTTTTCTGCGCCTTATTTTCCTACGGCTGATCATTAAGCCTGTTTCTGCTCCATCCTCTTCTTAGGTCGGATCTTTATCTACCATATATTTGATTTAAGCTTCTGCATTGACGCTCAGCCATGTAAACCCCTGGCATCGCATTTCTGCGTTATACTGATTTAATGAGCAGTCCCACCATTAACACAGGTGCAGGACAGCTGCGCAGCTTATAGAGTAGAACTTACATTAAAGTATGAATATTTCATATATTTGCACCAAAGCTCTGGTTTGGTTTAATTTTATGTGGACCGGGCAAACTAAATAGTCTGGATGACGTCTCCAGTCAAGGAACGAAATCAACCTCTGAATTTCACAATGGATGACTCTGCACAACGAGCAACACGTGTGGATGCACAACGTCTGCATTCTGAAGATTGATCTGATCTGGCTCAGCGCAGCAAATTAGATTGGATTGGAGTGGAGTGGAGTGCTCTGCCAAATAGTAGCGCCTGCATACAGCCTGAAAAACAGGCACTAGTTAATGAGAAGGAGTCTGATTAAAATATGCTGCGGTGCAACTCGCTTTCCACTTGGTTTGAAACTTGATGATTTGCAAAGCTTTCTTTTTTGTCATTTATAGTTTGGGGCCTTAATAAAGTACATTTAGGACAAGTTGCAGCCCCGGTGCATCAGTGAACTGATGAGGTGATGTGTTAACAGTTGATGGTGAGGAGAGACGTACAGCAGGAGGAGCCTGCCCCACTACACTGGTCATGCAAAGAATCCCCTCAGAGGTCAACGAGCCAGTCCACGGCATCACGTCTGCATCAGCTCCTGCCGCTTCACACAGCTCGGCATAGAAAACACGACGCACCGTTCTCCTTCTCCTCGTCTTCTCAATCTGCTGCTTTTCTTCCCTGCATTATAAATCAGGCCAAAGCCAAACGTCTCTCTCTCCCTGCGGTTCGCCGTCCTACCAGCTTGTTTACTTTATAATTTATGAGCTTCACTGCAGGGGGGGGCTAGAAAATAGAAATAGTCTCTGCACCTGCTGTAGAAATAGGGTTTAAGCATGTCTCACACTGATGTAGTGCAGTCAGGAGAGTGTGAGTGCAGCAATGATTCTAGATAACTGGAGTTTATAGATAACCTTTTGATCAGATAAGACCACGTTCACATGAAATAACTAATAATACGACAACAAATCTCCACTGAGCAGTTTTCACAGTCCAGTGTTCTAAACGGAAACAAAGGTAACATAATTTAATGTCATTTGAAATAATTGGTCTTTGTGATTAAACAGTTCAGATACAACAGGAACAGCTGTCTGACGGTTCGGCCACGTACTCCTGATGTCTGTGGTTGGAGATTAATATGAAAATAAAGGGTGATCACCTGGTTTCGTCTTGTGCTGTATTTTATCGTTTATTCTCAGGCTTTGGTCTTTAAGCGCTTGAGCCGCTCAGTGAACGTGTTTCCAGGGTTCGTGTCATCCAAGACCTCCATGTCCCAGGCTCAGTGCCATCCCTCTGTATGACGCAGACTCAGCACATGTTGCTGTAGTCACACATTTGTCTGTGACCAGTTGGGTAAATACATCAGAGAACCAAACATGTTGGAGCCTTTTCCATTAACCACAGTCGACATTTCTTTACACATGACAGAGAGGGAAGGTTCTCTGAGTGCTGCATCGTCAGGACATTCACAGAGAGACAAGGCTACTGGTTCCTGCACAACAGCTGACCTACAGTAAAGCATATTGCAAATTCTGTAATAGTGGCTCAAAGGCAGTTTCTCCTCTCATTGTTGACACTGTGAATCAACATGACTGTGTGAAATATCCTCTGTGGTGAACACAGCAGTAATGTCTGAACAGGGCTTCTCTACAAAGCTTTACAGCCCATTGCATCACAAGAAGATTCCTTACCTGAAGACGCGTCTCACTCAACGTGCACTGGCGACATCTACCGTTAAAAGCGATGCAGTGCAGCACATTCAGAAACAGCCACGCATTGCTTTGCTTGAAGTGCTTCTTTCTTTTCTGAGGCCTTGTGGAGGTGGATAGTTGCCCGGGGGCCACACACAAACACTGCTGGGAGCTACACACACCCAGCATCATCAAGAGGAGATGAGAAGATGACAAACTCTGTGATAAAGCTGCCACTTAGAGATGGTTCAGGACCCAACCAGCCTTCCTGGGTTCTGGCTCCACGCTGAGCCTGGTTCTGATTAGATAACACAAATCTTCAAGGCTCAAAGAAAATTCAGTTAGGCCTGAAGATGATCGCTTAATTTTTCTTGCATTTAGCGAAGCAGAAGATTTAGTTTGCCTTCCAGTCCAAGTTTTATCATCACGTTTTAGACTGGTTCTGAGAGCAGCGGGTGCTGAATGCCTGCGTGGCCAGATCATGAAAGCTCTCAGAGAGGAAGTACCTGAGTCTGTGGCCACCTGGACAGGTCTCTAGTCTAGAGACAGAGCAGACACAACTACAAGTAGGTGTCTATAAGGCAGTGCAGTATATGCGCCCAGCAGCAGGGGGCGCACCAACCCCATAAGCCTGAATGAACAGGTACATTTCTCTGTGAAACCAGACCAGGTGCCACTTGATGACATGGTTTTGTTGGATGTTATATTTGTGCTAAATTACAGAAATGATAAATATCTGCTTTATCCAGTGTAGCTGTATTTTCTGCTGGAACTACTTTGTTGCTGGCTGCTAAACCATCCACGCTGCTACAGGGACGTTGTTAAGACGGGATCATGCAGGAACTGTAGCCTTGTTACTGTAACTGGAACACGTTACTGTAAGTTAAGGTCTTGTCTGGTGAAACTCTACAAGCCACAGGATGACCTGGCCATGAAGTAACGACGCGACGCCGGAGGCTTTTCAGGTTTTCCTGTGGGCTATTATTTCAGTGCACGTCAGTTGTCTGCAGTCGGACGTGAAGACGCCGTGTGTGAACAAAGCCAACATCTTTATTCCCGGCATCTCACTCTGAAAAGGTGGCAGCATTGTGTCATCTAATTCAGGATTCAAAGTGAAAACACTGTAAAGGAATTTTAAATCTCGTCTCTACTAAGCGCCAACGTGCTGCCGCCATTATTACCAATTTGGAGGCCTCTGGTTGGTTGATATGAGTGTCGAAATACCGCCTATATTGTCCTGACGCATATGATTGGTTCTTGCTTAACATATGCCTACAATAAACACACGATGAGTGGCTGAGGGAAATGTCCATCGCGTTCGGCAAAGGCCATAAAAGCCCACCCACTCCCACTTCTATTGGCAGAATTTTTCACCTGCATTGACTATACGTTGCTAATTGGTTAGTAAGACGTCAGTCATGCCTATATCAAACGCTATTGGCTGTGGGTACGTGGACAGTTTTCATGGTACTCTTCCAAAACCAGTAGACAGACAGGGACGGCCAGACAGAGTTCGGCTATTGTCACAGAAATATCATGTTTTTAGTAACGGGACCAAAGCTTTACGTTCTGTAGTTTTAACTTTACACACACGAGCGTTGGAATGTGAGTAAAACAAAATTCTTCCTTTGAAGTTCTCGTGCAAGCAGTGGAAACCCGAGCGGACCAGTGGAGGTATTTGCACTATTGTAACGCTAGTCAGAGGTCGGAGAAGTTGACGCTAGCGCCCGGTCGGCGGCGGCGGCGGCTCATTCATTCTGTGGCGGCAGCGGTTGTGTTGCTCACGCATGCGAGTCGGAGAAGTTTACCGTTTGTCTGTGACCGTGTTGAACGTAGCACAGCTAGCGCAGCCTCGCTCCGTGCAACCGTTAACGCTGAATAGCTGAACACGTCTTTTGCCTTTTAACTCGCTAAATGACCGGCGAGGAGCCGGGGTCTCGGATCCACACTGCGCCGGTTGTTCGTTAACGTTCATCACATCCAAGTTTGAGGCTTTGGCGGCGTCCGGTGGAAGCAGAGCCGTCGGCTCAACGCTACGACCTGGAGGCTGTTTAAGTTCCGCTCACACCTATGCAGCGGGGCTTCCTCCCATTTCATGCTGGCTTTGCAACTGGACCTTTGTTCAATAGGTGGCTTCTGGTGCTACGCTATTTTCGCATGTAAGTCTGTTTCTTTATGTAGTGTTTGTGCTGTCCCACTGATCAAATGTCATCTTCCTCACTTACATTTGATTCTTTGTTATATGTTGTTGCACAGTTGAACTGACAGATTGTGTAACTGCCTTCATATCCTCATTATCAGCAGGTTTGTTTACAGACCTGACTGGGACATGGATTAGTTGTTAGTGAGTTCAACTCACAAATCAGTAGTTACAGCAGTGAGTGTTTGAAGGTGCGCTGGGCTGTCAGCAAAGTCAACATTTAACACGAACATAAATTCAGTGTAACTGTTAATGTGAGAGCGTTTCTTCCGTACTCCATAAGGGTTTTGCTACACTCTCTCATCTATGCTACCTTTCTTCCAGCTGTTTAGCCAAGCGTGAAAGGTAAAGGGTCAAAACATCTTCGGTTGACGCACGGAAACACCCATCACAATGAACAGACATGACAGTGCTCAGGTTGTTGGTTTCTCAAGGAAAGCTCCTGTTCCTCACTTTGCTTGTGGTGGACTTGGTAGATGTGACGGGAGGAACAAGCTCGTTTGGATTTGGTTTTGAGAAACGCTGGTTTGCTGATGTCGAGAGTTAAACTCTAAGTTGGTGTGAACACTAGCTCACCCACGTTTCTGTAACGCAACGCCACCTCCTGCGTATTAATAGTGGCTCCATGGTGTGAGCAACATCCTTACAGCTTCTTAAAAATGGGGCATTTCTTGTCCTGAGGCCGTGCTGCAGAGCGTGGGTCCTCTGATATGTTTAGGTATTTCATTCACGCGTTTCACAGTGCTCAACATTTCCACACTCTCCGTTTTAACGTACTTCAGTAGGTTATTCCAAGTCTCCTCAGGCTTTTATTCTTTTTCTTTCTCAATTTGCACTTGCAGTTCTTTCTATTTGTGTGTTTGAGTTCAGTGTCTCTCCGTAGACTGGAGTCCGATGCCCCTGTAAGACACGTAGCGGGCTTCTCAGTGGCTTGTGTGCTGGTAGTTCAGTGGGCTTAGTGCTACCGGGTGGACTTTGCGCTTTGTGAACATGTAAATAAGGGTTACTCATGTCAAGATAAACTGTAAGACTTTGTCATTTGCACTCTGCTCGGGATGCATGTACACGCTGCCTTTTATTGACGTCTGTCCTACTTATTCAAAAAAATGAATCTCACTGTATGTTGTTAGTAATTGATCTCATTCAGAAGCTTGACAGACACTTTGTTTGGTGGCACGTTTAGCTGAAGCAACCCTGCAGAAATGTGTTCAGTCCTCAAACACTTCTCAGTAGACACATGCACGAGGGTGTTTGCTTTATCATCATATATTCTGGAGTCAGTATATTTTATTTTTTTGAAGACAAATCAGACACTGATGAAAGTAGTATATACTTAAAACAAGTTGAATGAGGCATGAGCCTCTTTTCAATAAAGTCTACACACACACACACACACACACCAACACACCAACCTAGTGGCCCAGGACAACAGGTCCAATTATGCAGCAGGCTGTGGGTAAACAAAGTCAGGCTACTGACTACAGCAGCTTTACAAGCGTCAGTCTATTCAGCCACTCTGTTGATATTCAGCTGGTGAGTCGTGCTGTTGCAAGACTGGATGGCATGTGTGTGTTGGTAGAGTCAGTAGAGAAGAGAAGATCCGTGGTAGGTTGAAAAATGTCACCAGATATAATTACTTCTCTGACGTGTTGTGAACTGCTGTTTTCACATTCAGGAGATGGAACTTGCGGTTTAAACATCAGTATTTGTACTTGTAGTACTTATCAGTGTTGGTATGAATTCTGTGCTTTAATGCTTTTACTTACTTGTATTTAAATATAGGTTGTTACTCATATGTGATCCTGTCAGTAAAACAGGTCCCAGCGTCTAAGTTGTGGTCAAGTCCTCGTAGTAATATGTAGAGCACACATCACTGGACGCCCTGTTTAGTTGGTGTTGCGGCTGTAGTTTAAATCTACATGTCAGCAGATGTAGGTGGATGCACAAAAACAAAGGTGAGGTTGCTGCTGAAGCAGCATTTCCTCTAATCCGCCGTGTGTTGTCGTCGGCTGTCTATTAATTTTCCTGTGAACACACTGTAATAAAACCGTTTATGTCCCAACCATTCAAGTAAAGTGCTATTCATGCGACTCAACACCTGTAAATACATGTTACAGATCTCACTATCACTGTGACCAGTTCCGTCCATACATTTATATACACACGATTACCACACGTACATAAAACATGGGAGAAGAAATAAAGAAACTGTTGAAGAGAAGAGAGAAAAATACATAAAGTGTCTAAAGTCTGGGATCAAACTCTGGACAGTGTGTTTTTTGAAAATCAACTACCACAGTAACACAACCTTCAAGCTGCAGCATCTAGCAAAAAAACCTCCATTCCACAGAGTGACAATAACTGGTCCTATTGAAGTAAAGTAGTTGTGTTGAATGAAAAATGAAAACATACATTTATTATTATTATATCTCCTGACTGTGTAGTCGAGTGCAGATCCACAAACGTGTGGACCTGAGTAGTGGTGTCTGGATGGGACAGTGTCCTCAGGGACGTCGTCCTGCTTGTCCTGCTTCTAAACCTGCTCCAGTGTAAACTGGTTCGAGCTGTGTCTCCTTTTTTGCCTTCTACCAATTATCATTATGATAATTATTGTCATGCACTACATGCTTTCAGACCTCTATGCAGACATTTGTGGCCATCGCTTCTTTTTTTGACCATTCTAGCCGTGTTAATGCGCTCACTCATTGTCTACCGCTTCCTCCCCATAGGGGTCGCGGGTGTCTGTGGGTGAGAGGCAGGGTTCACCCGTGTTAATGCATATGGAATAAAATTCCTCAAGGGTCTGGAGTTTGTTCAGATCTTTAAATGTTCAAACTCTGCTCTTTAAATAGATCAGTAATATACAGTCTACATCAAATGGTACCAGCTGACACTATCACAGCTACTTTTAGCCAGTTGACACCCATTAAAAGTAAATATTTAAATCCACTGATTTGAAATGACTTTTATACTAAACTCAGTGTTTGAAATGAGAGAGAAACCTTTAAAATTTTTTTAATGAAAACAGGTCAATGACATACAAAATAGAAAGTTTAGTTGTTAGTAGTATGTAGAAAATGTAATTCATATTTAAACTCATGCTTATTTCTTTGAGATGATAACAGTAGCCCTAATACTAGAGGGAGAGAGCAAGTGTCCTACAAGCCAAGATAACAGCACCCACATCAGATTAAAAAAAAAGTGTTGTAATGAACTCATGGTCATGGGGCAGCGCATAGACACATGTTCATATACTGCTGTGATCTCCTCATCTTCAAACTGGGCCTCTGCTGACTTTACAGTGAGCTGTGAAAGATGAAGGTGCCATTATTTGGCAGATAATGTGGAGCAACTAAATCTGATGCCAGGACACGCTGTCGCCTTGTCCAGCACTAAAGCTTCTGCAAACCTAATGTGGAACTCTTTAGTGATACTACCAGCACCTTGTTCCTCATGTGAGTCGAACAAGGTCACACGGACAAAACATCTAATAAAAAATAATTACACCAACTTAGTGTTCTGGACTTCAGAGCTAATTATTTGTGTGCATGGAAGATTCATTGTTATGAACAAATCCGAATCTGTTAAATATATGAGACTTAAACCATCCAAGGATGTCGTGTCGAATGCGGCACTAAGCTCTAACGGGAGGACTTGACTGTTGTCTGCAGCTAAGAGAAGCTCTGGGCTGTTTCTGTGATACTGATGTAATGTAAAATGGAAAGATCTTTCACTCTTCCCTCCCTTTTGCTTATGACCTGTAGAAGCGACTGTTCCAAGCAACTCCCCGAAGGTCCCCGACAAAGCTGCCATGTCCGTGACTCTTCACGAGCATCGTAAATCCCGCACCAGCACAGGCTCCATGAACATCTCGCTGTTCCACAAGCCTTCACATCCCGACAGCGTCCTCACGCACCTGAATACCATGAGGAAACAGTGTCTGTTCACTGACGTCACTTTGTGGGCTGGGGAGCGCTCCTTCCCGTGCCACAGGTACGGCGTTTGAGCATCTTACTAGCAGACACAGCCAGTGCACCACCTGGACACACAAAAACAGCTGTCTATTCTAGACACACCGGTCCCTGTGAGGTGAGCACATTTTTGTGATGTTGATGTTCTGTCTGTGTCTTTAAGGGCAGTCTTGGCGGCATGCAGTCGTTACTTTGAGGCCATGTTCAGTGGAGGGCTGCGAGAAAGTCTGGACAGTGACGTCAACTTTAGAGACAGCATACACCCAGAGGTACGCCGGTGCTGATGCACACTGATATAGTGTCTGTTTCCTGTTGAACTTGAAACCTGCCCAAACGCAGTGCAGTACAATACTCCAAGGCCCTGGCACGACAGTTTAGAGTGGTTGATTCAGGGAGTACCCCATGCTTTGACAATGTTGTAATGGATTTATGAGTCAGTAAAAAGACAAAGTGGCTGCTGAACAAGTTGTTACATGTGGAGCTTTCCTACAGCTGCTGTATTTAGGCCCCAGGTTAAGTTCATTTGAAACCATGTTTGGCTGAAATGTGCCGTCATGTCTCCGTGGATGTTTACAGCTGGGATGAGATGAGAGGTTTCCACAGAACAGTCGTTATTAGCTGCGCAGTTGAACCATGTAACATTAGCAGCGCTGTTTGAGGGAGGCGTTCAGGTTCAGCACAGAGTAGGACAATTCAGCTTTACTGTAGCATCAGTCTAGTGACGGCGCGTCAGATTGTTCTTTGTGATCATTGTGTATGTGCTGTAGGCATTAAATGTCGTGACATGTTCTCTACTCCTCCAGGTTTTGGAACTTCTGCTGGACTTCGCCTATTCTTCTCGAGTCATCATAAATGAGGAGAATGCCGAGTCACTTTTAGAGGCCGGTGACATGTTGCAGTTCCACGACATCCGGGATGCGGCGGCAGAGTTTTTAGAAAAAAACCTGCACTCGTCCAACTGCCTGGGGATGATGCTGCTCTCAGACGCTCATCAGTGTAAAAGGCTGTACGAGCTGTCGTGGAGGATGTGTCTGTTACACTACGAGACGGTAACGTGATCAGCGCGTATTCATATCAGCTGTTTGTGTGCCGAGCCGTTCAGAGCAGATAGCTGAGCTGGAGCACAGTGAACGGGCAGTTGTAGGATTCGCTGTGGGCTACAAAACTCAGCTGTATGTCTGAAAAGCGAGAAGCCTGAGGTGAGATAAGTCTCCCCTGTGTATGTCGCCCCCCAACCCGTGAGCCTCAGAGGCTCACATGCAGTTTAGCCTTTTTGGTGTCTTTTAGAAGAAATAGGGCTTATTACTGAGGTGTGAACTCACCACAGACCTTTCATCTGTTGACTGTGACCTTTAGCTGTTGTTCACGTCCAGCTGTTTAAACTGTAATTACTGTGGGAGCAGCCTCTGAGTGTGACATCCAAACTGTGGGCAGGGTGCGTTCAGGTGCAGCCCTGCGCGTAGTTCCAGTGGAAACCCAGTATCAGCAGTACTGTGCCGTCCATTTAGCTGCTTTTTAACACTTGATAAGTGAACTTTAATGGATCAGCATTTAGCAGCTATTAGAGGCACTTCAGCTTCTAGCATAGTTGGATCAGGAAACTCAATCCAAACTTGGTGAATCTGTGCTTCAGGGAATGAAAGCATGAGAGGGAATACCTCCTGTTTGAAAGCTCCTTCCCATCAATCTGCAGATTGATTTGGCTGCTGAACTGCTGTTCCAGCAGTAAACACGAATGTCTCACTTCAAAGATGACATCACACAGCACAAACGCTGAATAAGCACTTTGTGCTCCGACATTATACCAACAAAACTATAGGGAGACGTAGGTTTGTCCTGGAAAAGTGTGTGAACTTGGGATGACTTGGTCATAAATGTGTTCTGATCTTCATCTAAGTCTGCTTAAACTGATCTGCACCAACATTTTGTCATGTAAGGATTCTCTGTACATGTGTGTCTTTATCGTTCCTTCAGGTTAGAGAATCTGAGGATTTCTACAGCCTGTCTAAAGATAAACTGCTGGAGCTTATTCTCAGTGATGAACTGGAGATTGAAGACGAGCAGGTGAGAGAAGCCCTCCTTGTTCAGCTCTCAGCCCTGTTCTCTCCCTTTTTGACCAAGCTGACGTCGACGTCTCGTTGCAGATTGTGTTTAACTCTGTGATGCGATGGGTTCGTTATGACTTGGAGGACAGACGCCTTCATTTGCCTGAGCTGCTGAGGGGCATCAGGTTGGCTCTTCTGCCGTCAGAATGTCTTCTAGAGGCAGTGGCGTGTGAAGAGCTGGTTATGGCCGACAAGAGGAGCAGGTACGCTGTGTTCAAAAGCAAAACCCCTCTTCACTCAGAAAGCCTGACGGGCCCCTGAGACTACTAGACTGTAGGGGGAGTGACAAGCTGACAGGTCATCAATGCTCTTATTTATTTAGCGTAATGTCACTGTTGGTTAAGGCTGGATAAGCTGCTGCTGCAGTTGGTGTCTTTCTATTATGATGAATCAGCTTCCCAGCTCTCCAGTGGCTGGGAGAGTAACGGGGCATCAGAGTGAAGCTCCATCATATTCAAAGTCACATTTCTTAGGTTATGTGCATGTTCAGTGATGTGTCTCGCACTTTCACAAAACGCTGAAGATGTCTCTGACTCTACAAGTGTCCACAAGAACAACTGTATTCGTGTGTCTGGATTTTTGCCGAGTTGTTGGTATGAGGGGTTGTTTGTGTGTGTGTGTGGTGATTCCTCAGTTTATTAATGCATTTCCATTAGGAGATCGCTCTAATAAATAACTGGTTTAAGGCCTGCTCTAATCTGTCCTCCTCGCTAATCCTTTCCCGTCCTTTCCTTTTTGCTGGAGTCTGTCGGTTACAACCAAGGGGCTTTAGTCCACACGATGAGCTTCATGATGTTAGACCTTTTAAAATGAAACAAGCCTTTTAAGGAGCCTTGTTGGAATGAAGATTTGTGATCTATAGCTGTTTATAGAAAATCCGGCCACGTCTTTAGTGAGGGTGTTAAATGTCTCCGTATCTCTCTCTGCTTCTATTTTTAATCTCCTCTGCAGGTCAATAGTAGAGGAAGCAATGCAGTGTAAGAAGAAAATCCTTCAGAACGATGGAGTAGTGACCAGTCCCTGTGCTCGGCCCCGTAAGGCGGGACACACCCTGCTTATACTGGGAGGCCAGACCTTTATGTGTGACAAGATCTATCAGGTAACATACCAGAAGACAAAGGTCGCTTTGTGTTTGTTTGATCTGGAGTGAATCCACTGAAAAATTTCTGGGGTTGATTTGTGTTTAGGTGGACCATAAAGCTAAAGAGATCATACCCAAGGCAGACCTACCCAGCCCCCGGAAGGAGTTCAGTGCCTGCGCCATTGGCTGTAAGGTTTACGTGACAGGAGGAAGAGGATCAGAAAACGGCGTGTCCAAAGATGTCTGGATCTACGACACCGTCCATGAGGAGTGGTCTAAAGGAGCACCCATGCTGATAGCCAGGCGAGTTACAATGTACACGTAATGACGACTGACTCGTGTTTACATCGACACCCGAATCAATCCACCGCTGCCCTCAGTCCGGCTTGGCTAACTGCGTTATTATTGACCCTTGGTGGAGCACATCATCATGGTGTTGACCGTTACCAGCCTGGCTCAGCGTGCACACACACTCAATAGGCTCATATGTTCACAGGTTCGGCCATGGTTCAGCTGAACTGGAGAACAGTCTGTACGTGGTTGGAGGTCACACGGCCATAGCTGGAGTTTTTCCTGCTTCTCCATCCGTCTCCCTGAAACAGGTAAGAAAAGCACAGATTCAGCTCTTTTCTAGTGATGTGTTCATGTGCTGGGGGCATGTTTAGCTCTTTAAGACACACGTGACCTTGCCTTTGTTCCCAGGTTGAGCGCTACGATCCTCTCACTAATAAATGGACTATGATGGCTCCATTAAGAGACGGAGTCAGCAATGCAGCTGTGGTCAGTGCCAAACTCAAGCTCTTTGTTTTTGGAGGTACCACAATACACAGAGACAAGGTGTCCAAGGTCAGTGCAGTACGTACCATTTCCTACCAGTGGCTTTCCCCTAAGTCGCCTCCTGAGTGACTCTCGCTGAGCTCGTGGTAGCAGCCGGCCTTACGTCCACGTCTTGTATTTGTAGGTGCAGTGCTACGACCCTGTGGGTAACCGCTGGAACATTGCAGCCGAGTGTCCCCAGCCGTGGCGCTACACAGCGGCCGCTGTCTTAGGAAGCCAGATCTTCATCATGGGTGGTGACACTGAATTCACAGCTGCTTCTGCTTATCGCTTTGACTGTGAAACCAACCAGTGGACCCGTGTGGGGGACATGACGTCCAAACGAATGAGCTGCCACGCCGTGGCCTCGGGGAACAAACTGTATGTGGTTGGAGGTTATTTTGGGACCCAGCGGTGTAAGACGCTGGACTGTTACGACCCCACATCAGACAGTTGGAACTCCATCACCACTGTGCCTTACTCACTGATCCCCACTGCCTTTGTCAGCACATGGAAACACCTGCCTGCCTAATAGCTGGGAGACACGGGGAGCTGCTACTTTCAGGTACACTGTGAATGTGCTTGACCAGAGAATTGTAGAAGCTGAAATCATGTAGTAGTGAAGCTCTGTTCATACTGTGGTGAAGCTGCGTTTACTGTGGAGCTACTGAAAACCTTTCCCGGTTCGCTGCTGTTGTGTAGACTGCTGGTTGTGTTCAGGTGAGAGCTTTCTGAGCTGATGTTGTCTTTCAGTGGACAGAGAGTGGGGCGTTAAAAAAGCAGCACATGAATCTCCTTCATCTATATCCATCCAGTGCTGCGTCGTCTCTACGTCTTCGGCCCCCTCCTTCCTCTTTAGCCGCCCCCACCCTTTCAAAAATTCATGTAATGAAACTGGGCTCCCAGAGCAGCAGAGCTGCTTCCTGTGTACCTGAAGCTTCAGTATTTTTCCTTTTCAGTCTTCCTCCTGTTCATCATGTGCTGGTGGTGCGTCTTCATCTCGGTCTCGTCTTCCTGTGCACGTGTCCCAGGGGCCTCCACTGAGCCGGGCTAATTGAGAACGGATTGAATGTAGCCAGTGTTTGCATCGCTTTGTTTTTGTAGTCATTATTTATTCATCATCAAAGCAGGATGCAGTGATTTTGCTCATGTTGTTGCCGTTAATGTATTTAAATGCCAGACTTTTGTGCAATTGGACAGAAAGTTTGTGGTTGAACTGGCTCAATGAGCGTCACCACTGCCCACAACCACGTTCTACTTACCATGACATCATTGCTCACCTGGTCCATCCTCCCCTGCTGCATGTTCCCTGTTGCTCTTCTACAGAAGTTGTAACTGTTATTGCATGTTTATATAAATGATTAATAATTCAATTGCCTTAAAGTAGCTTAAGCTGCTGCCATTCATATTAATATTTAATGTGCACAGACTCAGCAAAACAAGCTACGCTGGTAAACAAGATGCAGCTCGTGCATGTCTGTGTTATCTGTTGGCAAAGCTTTTGGAAAGGAGCTGGTGACTGTGCCGTCATGTGTCTGGTGCCTCCTGTCAGTCCCAGCCCTGCACATCACACCACAGCAGCGTGATCAGTTGGATGGAGACACGCCTGACAAACGCCTGGAATGGAACTGGAGAGTCAGTACCTCATCAGATTAGCATGTGTGAATCCCAAAAATACTTTCATAGTTTTCAGCCTCTGTTTCAGTTTTGAACTGAGACCTCTGAGTGTTTGAGCTGTTTAGCATGTGGCTTATAGCTAACTCACAACCGTCTATCGGCGTAACAGCTACGTTCACATTCATTGTCTCTTTAAGGAGTCGTAATTAGCTGTAGAGCTGTTGTTCTGATGCTGTGGCCCCTCAATGCTTTTTTTTGTATTTGACCTTTTGTTGATAAAGCGTATTTTTATCAAGGCCAGTACAGGTTTCGACCTGTCGGCACCGTCACACGTAGACACGTCACTGAGTGGCTTCACGTTGTGCTAAACTAAACTGAAATGTCAGATTCAGTAACTGCTGGACTCCTGATGTGTGTGTGTTCACGTGGCAGCAGGTCACTGGGTTATTCCCAGCATCCACCGTGTTGATCCCTCTGAGCTGAGAGATAATTTGATAAGGATGTGAAACGATGAAAGCACCATATTGAAACCTGTGCAGTAGCACCGGGCTCAGCCTTGGAGACGGAGTCAGGCAGAAGAGGCTCCAGGCTCAGGACTAACTGTCTGCTGTCTCTTTCAGGAGCCAATGTCCACTGAGAGACGGCGACTGGCTTGAGGAGAATCTGGTTGTTTACCGCTGACTCGGAGATAATCCAACAGACAGATTCACTCTGAGCGATGCTTCCTGCATAACACGATTCTCTAAACTGACATTTTGATGTTTTGTGATGTGAACCGGTTCTCGTCACGTGGCTGATTGTTTTCTGTGGGTGCTGGAGCTGAGACGTTTCATACGTGTTTCATCACATGGGTCTTTACTTCCTGTAGCATGTTCTCCTCGGACCACACACCTAGTGACAACGGCCTTTTTATTCCCCACACGTGTGAACACTTCCAGTGGCAGTTTTCCGCTCTGGACCGTCGCCTGACGAGACGAGGCACCTTACGAGGATGAACAGTATGAGCCCAGCTGTGTATTTACTGTAGCTTGTGTAGAGCAACACGACTCTTAGCAAGATTTTTAAACATGGGGAACAAAAGACATTTGATAATGAACCGCGTGAGTTGAGGACTTGAATGTTCTGATGAAAATTTGAAGGATGCTGTACATAAAGAACCTCTAGTTTGCAGGATCAACGCTTTCTTCTGCTTCAATTCAACCGTTGTGTTGCTTCCAGTGATGACTTTACTGCTCCTACAGAAAGGTTTCATCCAGATTGGGCCGTGAGTCACAGGTTGCTTCTGCCTTTTTTGAGTGCCAAAGTGTCGAGACCTTTGCTGAGCTAACACCGTGTTTTCCTCAGAGTTCCAACGTCCCAAGTTGCACATGACCTTGTATTATGTATGAGTTTTAATCCACGAAGCTCAGATCAAACCGTCACTGCCAAAGTACTGAAGCCGAATTCTTTTCTTTTTTTTTTTTGATATTTATGAGGAGTCACACATTTGCACCAAGCTGTCAGTCTTCTGTTCGTCATGGCGTCGTAGCTTGGTTCGACTTGCTGGAGTCTTACATTGTTGCGTTTAATGTGCATTAAGCTGTTGGGAGCAGACAAATCACTGCGTTCACTCACTTTGTGGAGTTGGATTTTAGCTACTGCGTAAAAAAGACACTACTCTGAACATGTTTTTTAAATTTTTTGAAACAATTTGGAAAAACTGTGGAGGACAAAACGTGAAATGTTTGTCTTGGTGATAATAAACTGTCCCACTTTTTGAACTTGGTGTAGTTTCATTTGAAGTCAGAGCATTTGTAAACATTGCTGTTTTATTGTCATGGTTTCTTTGTAAGGAAACTATTTCACATAGCAGGTTGTAGTATTTGACAAGTACAACCTATAACTTTCTTCATTGTGCCTTCAAACATAAATGAAGTCAAAGTAAAAGCACGTGAGCGACCTTAAGCTGCTTGTAGACACGTTTAGCAGCAGGAGCGTGTGGCAGTGGTTTCATTTGTGATGGATCAGTATCGTTGTGGAGGAATCAGCTTTGCTCATACACAGCTATTCCCTTTATGAGAACATCTCTAACTCATTCAAATATCTGCAGCATTTGATTTGGTTTTTTTGGTATCACCTTATCCTCGCAAAATGACATTTACGGCAGATAAATAAAATCTTTATTATTCATTTAAAAATCCACAGGTATCAATACTTCGGATGTACATAAAATATATTTACAACATGTTGATGTTCTGCCCTTTTTCCTTAATACATGAAATGAGAAAAATACACTTTGTACCTTCTGTAATTAGTACAAGTACAATTAGGAAGCTCCAACATGCAGCGTTCAACCCATAAGGCCCAACGTGAGTTGTGTGTTTTTTTTTTTTGTCTGAGTCAAATGCTTCATTGAACAGAATTAGAGATGTGTCTTAACCAGCTCATCATACATGAAGGAAGACCGGTGGCAAACCGTTCCGCTGACGTTCTCAAGCACTGGCTCCTCAGTGAGAGGGTGCAGCCTGTGTCCATGCTGGCTTCTCGCAGGGCACCGGGTGTAAAGCTCCTCGTCCAACGTGTCTTCATTTATATTACAGCAGTGCTGTAGCAAGAAGGTGCAGAGATTAAATCCTCAACTTTCACACAGCGCTGAACTGTTACAAACATAGATGAGGATTTGTAGGTTTCGTCTGTACACATTGTCCTTTATTTGGTTTCGGTCTGTTGTGTTTCTGACCCACCCACCCAAGTCAGCAGCTCCCTGTCAGCGTCAGAGCATGTGGAGCTCCTTTAGGCTCTCATGTTAACTGACTGGCCGACACAGCTTTACTCTTGACAACGGTGATTCATAATGCTTTTCTTGATTTGATTAGTTTTTCACAGAGCGAATGTGTTTCTAGTGGGTTAATGTGTCTCCAGGTTAAGTCCCGTTAATCCTCTGCAGTACTGTACAGTTATTACAGTTCAGAAAAGCTACGAGTCTTCCACATTTTCCATCAGTCAGATGACAACTGGTCGGTGCCTGTGATCACACAACACAGGAGCTGCAGCACAAATGCGCCTCTGTCAGCAGAAAGCTGGGACACGACAGTGGCTGAAATATTATTCTTCAGACGAGAGGGGGTATGAATCCCTGCTGCACGGAACAGGAGAAGAAAATCAATGTGGTGCAAAGCTATGACTTATGACTGTGTCTGGATGAAAGAGATGAAGACGAGAGCAGGGACGCTCACTATTTGGATTAAAACTGAGGGATTTTCAACAAGAGATGCTGTTTCTCTTGCCCCTCAGAGCCGTGGCCCCTTCTCTGATACATTCATAACAGAGATTAAGCATCTACAGTACAATTCAACTAACAATGTCTGCTCTCTGAAATGGTTTTATCTTCTCATGGTCTTGTGCACTTATGAAGTGTCTTTGTAATAAATTTCAAAAATGCCGGTCAGACGCAGCCACTAATGTTCTCATCCATGGGCTCGATCAGTTTGACCTGCTGCTCAGGAGCTAAGGTATTCAACCCCAGCACAGTCCCTGAGGAGGCTTCGCATGTCAGGATGCACCGAGCGTCGAGAACGCTGCTCCACCAGCGTTTACACTGACAAGTCCCCCACAGCGGAGGACGGGAGGCTCCGTTCACACCTGGAAGCAGTGGGCCAGAACTGAAGACGAGTTCTGGAAGACAGACTGGAACCTTTGGCAACATATTCATATATTATAAATATTATTGCTTAAAACCTGAGTTCAGTTCACACGATCCAGAATAGTTCTACCAAAAAAAAAGCACTATGTTACATCAGAGACTCTTGGGAGTAAATAACAACCAGAGAAGATAGACACAAATAAAATACTGACAGCAAACCTCTAACAAATCTCACAAGTTAAAGGTTTTTCCTACAAAGCTGAAAATAAAATTCAGTGATTGTCTCATTAGAAAACTTTGTACAGAGCAGGACTGGGAGATGCGCCTGAAGTCAGTATCACATGTTAATAAAAACACTTTTCCCAGGATTAACACGTCTCACCGTGAATCAAACCGTAGTTAATGTGATTAAAGGATCCAAACGGACCTGTCTACATAAGAGGTGCTCAGGATGCCTCTGCAGGTGAGGTGGAAGCTTCATGAAGCTCATGTCGTCTCCAGGGTTAGTACCAAATCACTGCATTCTGATTGAACTAGAAAACACATCCCTCTCGCTCATGTTTATAAAGTGCAGGTTAAAGCGTTCTGCTGTGCGCTGATTGTCACAGTGGACTGAAAGGAAGGCACGCGTGTGACCACTGCTACGCTCATGTTGACTTCAGTGGTTTCTAACTGTTGAAACCAGCTAAACCGACTGAATGGAGTTCAGTCAGAGGGTGGAGCTGTTCGCCACCACCACAGGCGTCCAAAGCTAAGGTTTGATTCATCTCCTTTGATTGTTTTATCAGCTCAGCATGACTCTGGGAGGTTATTATGTTGGTTTGTCTGGGACACGTGATGAGTCAGTGAGTGACTCTTCCTGAGAACCCGGCTGACGTAAGGTCCAGTCTGTCTGACAGTCCACCAGCTGGACCTTCAGGCAGGAGCAGGTGTGGACCTTTACCACTGGAGCAGAAGGCTGCCACTCTGGGTCCTGGTGGTCCACACACCCAGGTCCTCAGCAGAAGAAGATGTCCCCATCGTTCTGAGGATCCACCATCACCGTAGATTTGGCTTCTAACAGAGACAAAAAGGGATGAACAGTGAGCAACCGGTCTGAGTGTTTCTCTCTTTTTACATATCTGAACTCGCCGTACAATGTGCATCTATTTGTCAGGTACTGAAGGATCCTCGTACCTGTTTGTGCCTGCTCCGCCGCTTTCCCCTTCTTCTTCTTCTTGTCTTTCTTCTCTTTGGGCTTGGTCAGCTGCAGGAGTCTGGTGGGAAGCTGTAACTCCTTCTCTGCTCCCTGAGGCTTAGAGGACGACGAGGAGGAGAAAGGGTTAAAGTTTTTGCTTATCCTTTTAGATCCAATGCGGAGAAACGGTTCTTTGGTTGGAGCAGATGATGACAGTTCCACCTGCAGGACGTCAAAACCAAAGATACATCTTTTAGCTGCTCTATGGGGGCAACAACGCACAACGGTTCCCTAAAAACAACTCCCGTCTCACCTCCTTCAGCTCGGCTGCTTCTTTTGAGTCCACATCCAGAGACCCAGAGCTGTGGAACCTTAAAGATTCTTCAGAGGTGCTTGAGGGAGTCCGCTGGTATCTTTGGAGCTGCTCTGACTGGAAACCGCACACAGAGGAACAAGAGATGTTAGTGACATGAAGCTACAAAGACCTGAACCTTAGGAACCGCCCCTAACTCCGTAGACAGACTTTGTCCTGAGAGTCTGCTAGTGTCCAGGTAATGTTGGACCGGCAAAGCTGAGTCATTATTCCTACTAATCAAAACAGTAATAAAATGGATCAGAACCAACTGCTGCTTCAACTATTTATTGTAGAGCAGCATAGGAATGAGAGGAGGCCTGACTGTGACAACTACTGTGGCTCAGCTGCAGGTAATCGGTTACCATAGTAACCGCATCACACCTTGTCGTCACCCATCGCATACAGACGGGCAGAGTATTTCTCTGAGGACACTGCCCCAGCGCTGAGCCTCAAGCCCTGATTTAATATAAAAATCTAATAAAACATATCAAATTCTGACTGTGTGGAAATATTAGTTCTGGTATCAGGAAGAGTGATCTTCTTCCAAGTGCTGGCCAGGAGACCAACTGTGGCCGCTTTGACACAGCTTTACAGCTTCAACTGACAGTAAGCTCAGAAGGCTCTAAGCTGTGTGGGTGATACCCCCCAAGACGCTGACCTCATGGTTCCTCTTGGCCTCGAGTTGCTCAGTGTCTCTCTTGAGGGTCTCCTTGTCTCTCTCCAGCTTCCTCTGCGCCTCCCTCAGTCTCTCCACTTCTCTCTGGAACTCATCCTTGTTCCTCTGTAGCAACTCTCTCTCTTCCACCAGCTCCTGATTCTTTTTCCTGGTCTCCTCCTCCCCCTCCCTCAGCCTCTCCTCCCACTCCCCCAGACTTCTCTCCTTCAGCTCCCACTCCTTCTCTCGTCTCCTCCTTTCTTCTTGATATGCAGCTTGTTGTTTCTGAAACAAGTCACAGGTGTAGATAGGACTGCATTAGTACAGTGTTTGTAGATAGGACTGCATACGCTAAAGACGACACCAAGTATCACTGCGAGAACCTGGAGGCTGGCTGCTTCCTGTCGCTGTCTCTCCAGACTCCTGTGCTTCTCTTGCTCAATGAGAGAGGAGGGGCGCGATGAGGATGAGGACGAGAGCGAGGAAGACGATGAGTGTCTGGAGCAGTTGGCGGTGAGCCGGTCGTTGAGGGCCTGCCGCTGGTCCTCGATGAAGGAGTCCTGCTGGACTACGATAGCCTGACAAGCGGGACAAGATGCTTTTAGATGCAAGAAAACACATCCTGAACTTCAACTGTGAGCAAGTGCACGCGAGCCTCAGGTACCTGCAGTGAAATCAGCAAATCGTGAAGATGTGACACACTCTGCTGGACCTGCTGGAGAAGAAACGGCAGCATTAAATGACACAGGCCTAGTAGAGCGATCTCCGTCTGGGTGAACTGATGTGATCACTGCCAAGCTGTACCTCATTGTTCTTCTTCAGCAGCATCTGTAGGCTGGCAGCAGCTCCCTGAGGAACACACACACCACATTAACATCTGCCACACAAACAACCTCGCTTTCTGATGCGCGTGTGCTCTATAAGAAACACAGGAGCAGATGTGAATGATGGGAGCAGTTTTTAGTCCTGACATACAGGGGTTAAACACAGGCTCCGACACATTTCTGCTTCATGCTTTTAGTAAAATGGGTTCATAAATAATTCACTGTCAATACAAACCCTGTACATAGACGCAAACAAACCCACCTTCTTCAACAGGCTGTCTGACTCAGTTCTGCGGAGGTCCAGTGATTCATCCCCCTCCTCCTTCTCTCCATCTGAGGAGAAGGAAATGAGACAAGGGGAGAGAATGTAAGAGTTTAGATACCGGACGAAGCTGCTGTCTTTAAGTTGACATAAAACAGCTCCACATAGGAAACTAAACAGCAGCGATGACTCATGGCCACTCGCTTTAGAGCTTCTGTCAGGTGTAGAGCATTTATGGATTTGCTGAACAGTAGACACAACAGTCCTGTTTTGTGTGTGTGTGTCTAATAACCGTTGGGCATATGTACAGCTCGGTGTCTTACTCTTGCTGCTGTTCATCTGATGACTGTCAAAGCCTCCGAATGTCTCCGCTCTCCTGGGCAGACAGACCGGTCCCACGCTGCCCCCTGTCAGGTCGGCCGGAGCACTGCACCCTGCTCCACCTACGCCTCTGCTGACCAACGTGTGCAGGCTCTCCACTGCTCACAGGGAAGACACAGTGTGATGCACGCAGCATTTCACCACGGCCAGACACGTCATTTAACACAACCACCGCTCACCTTCTCTGATGGCATCCTTTATGATTGGCTCCCCCCTTGTTACATCATCAGGCGTGGCCCTGAATAGCATCCGCTCCCTGACTGGTGGGCACACGTCCTCAGGGGCAGGACAGTCACTCAGGTCTCTGAAGATGCGCACCTTCTCCTCCAACAAAGAGATGATCTGCTTGTCTTTTCTTTGTAGAAGCTCTGGAACAAAGACAAAACAGTAGACTCCATCTATGAACAGGAAACCAAGCAGTAGGAAATTGTTGCTGCCTCCAATATCCTCCACTGTTCAGCCAAGATGAGTCAAAGTCTAAAACACATGGCTGTCTGGTGCTCAGTGTGTTTAGATCACCGGGCAGCAGACCGGCACCGGTCCGTGGGTCTTTCACTTTGCAGAACCGCTCCCTCGTGAACAGAGGGATAATTGACACATTTCAGACATTAGCAGGGGTTTTTTAAGAGACAGAGACTGAGCCTGACTCTCAGTCCCTCCCAGCTTGTGCGTGACCACCTGTCTCTGCGTTTAGAGTTCCAGGGTATGTCCTACCACAAAGAACCAGGTGAATCGAGCCTGAGGAAGAAGATCAACTGCTGGAGATGCAAATGATGTTGGCCTGAAAAGTATGTTTCAGAGAACAACTGTGCCGGTGATCTAGTTTAAGATCAAGGCAGAATATCCAGAGATGCCAAAAAACACTGGATGACTGGCTTCCACTTTCATCTTTGTGAAGCAGGATTTTCTGCAGCGACGACGACTGTAACACGTCAGGTGTCATTGTCTCCCTTTACCCCAGATGAGACCGGCTCAAAGGAGGGAATCACACGGCTCCACTAATTCAGGGACGGTGAGGTTTTTGTAACGCACTTTGTTTTTAGTTGGTTATACTGATCCGTGAAACTATAGTTTTACATGAAACCGGACTGTGGCCCGAAACAGGGTGGGGACCGCTGGTTTAGACGGTCACCTCGGATCTCCCTCGCTCTGTTCTCCTGCTGCTTCCTGTCCTCTTCTGTCTCACTGGGGACTCCCTCATCCTCGTCCTTCTCCCTGTCAACACACAGATACACACAAATGTAATCTTTTCAGGAGTCCTAAGTGTCAGAGTTCAGCCTCTGCTGCCTGTAGATGACACACAATTGCATTCTAAGGAAACGTTGCCTTTCACTTTTAAAATTGAGTAATTAAGTAATCAGTAAGATGGACTTTTAGCTTCAAACACCAGGATTTGAAGAGAAATAATCATAAAGGGACAAACACGATCATTAAGCAGATCTTCTGGGAGACCGTGCTTGAATCCTTTCTCTCCAGACCGTTCTAAACACATTTAGGGGTCTGCTAAAATTAGTGGGTGCTCACATGCAGTGCATAGCGTCCTGTATGACGGCCCGCCACGAGTTGCGCTCCTCCTTGCTGCTAGCCAACACCTCCACCATCTCTGGTCGATCAGTACCAGCTGTGATCAAGAAGAGACCTGCAAGGTACAAAGCCTAAATCAGTGCCTCAGTTCATCTTAATTCATCTTAACGCGTGTGCTCCATTTGAACCCACACATTTAAATAGCATGACACAAAACTGACCTCGGTCCTCATTAGCCACCTCTCTGACAATGAGATTCTGTATGGACATGACAGTGGAGCGCTGGTCCTGAGGACAAAGAGCTTCATATCACACTCAACCCTACTTAGAATGTGCGAAATTCAGCATTTGCAATGTTCCACTTACTAAAGAGGCGAACACATATTTCTGGTCTTTTTCCTGAAGGAAGACCAACACATCAGACAGCAGCATGGCATGAACATCTGCAACACAGAGACGTCAAAAGATCAAACCCATTTGTTCACCTTCTTAAACTAAATATGCCGTGGATGGCACAGGTCTCAGTGAGGCTGTAAAAGCTGTTCTCACTATGGTGGAGTGTGTACAATTAGAGCAAAAGGTCAGTAGTGGACCAGAAGGAAACGACGACACACCGTTTCTTATTACACTAACAGACAGGTTACTTGAACTATGGGGTGATAACAGTAGGGAAACATTACAAAGACTATTAGACTAAGTATTTGTTAAAGATACTGTTCCCCGCAAGCAACAGCCAACCTTTGAGTCGTCCAGCAGAGTTCTTCAGCTGCAGAGCTCCGTCGTGCAGCAGTTTCCTCCCTCTGATCAGGTCCTCTTTAGCAAACATCTGGCCGCTCTTCATCCTCATGATGGACTTACTGTCAGTGCGACTGAAGATCAGAGAAAACCCAGATTTACACCAAGGCACAGTACGGGCAACTATAACGTAACCTTCCTCCGTTCCTTTGACGTTGCAGTGTGGGGCTGTGTACCTGTACACCTCCCTCAGTCTGCATTTCTTCTCGTGCTCATTGACTTTACTGTCCACCGCTGTGATCAGCTCCTTTATACAGCGCAGCGCTTCACAGAGCAAGCTGTGGTCTTCATCAGAGTCTGTTCCATAGAAAACACGCCACATGTTACACATTTACAAGAGAGCTCATGTTGCAGCCCCGTCCTGTGAAGCCACATCACCGGGCGTGTCCCTTCTCACCTCTAGTGTGCTGGAGTATCCTCTGCATGAGTACAGGATATTTGGTGATCCTCTGAGTGACCAGCAAGATGCACTCCGGAATGCTGAGCCTGCGCACGATGCTGCTGCTCATCGTCTTCTGCAGGGACACGAGGAGGTCGTCTTAGTTCAAATATCTATATCAACTGTGCTCTTAACACTTTCACATAAACAGGAGCATGTGACAGCGGTACTGACCTTGATGAAAGCCTGAAAGCGTTTGTCTTTGGCATGTAGGTCTTTGTAGAGATTAACGGCTTCGTTGTGGCGACTGCAGAACTTCCCGTAAGCTTTCTTCATGAGATCGGCATTAGCATCTGAAAACTGAACATCCAGACACAGCAGATACGGCTTTAATGCCATGTCCCCGGGTGAAGAGAAACACGGATCAGGCAGGATGTCAATATGTAGGACTGGACAAACATTTCTTTTATTGTGCTAAAATGTTCAGTTGGACTGGAAAAATAATGAGGCGCTTTTGAAAAGCTCTCAGTTCAGTTCACGTTGAATCAGTTGTTACCTGTAGTAAAGCAATAAAACCACAAACTAAGCAAACACGCTTTTCAAGCCTTATGCTGCAGACCATGTTGTCCTGCCATCATCAGAGCTGCGGTTCCGTATTCATCATCATCCTGGTGACTCGGCTGCGAGCAGCTCTTGAACTCACTGGTATCGTGGCATATGCTACTTCCAGGGCTCACATGTTGACTGCGTCCCCACAGAGCGGTGGGGCACCTCCTACGGTCATTTCACATCGTCACTGCACGTGTTCTGCTGCTCTGCTGCTTCCACCAGAATGTAATAGAGCATCTAATGCTGCAAGATGTCATCACCCCCCTAATAGCCCGAACCATCTGCTGTGTCTCTCTGGTCTCTAGAATCTTCACTCGTTTTTTTTTTTTTTATGATGTGACAGACTACCCTGTGGGCAGCTGCCTGTTCATCACACTCACATCACCACCAACAGTCAAGTTAGAGTCACCAACTCAAAGCCTGCAGGAGAACCCAGAGAAAGCCCTCAATGAAAGCCTCTGGAGCTCAGAGCGTCTTTCTGCGGGCCAACCATTGCATGTTAAACGTTTCTGTTCACCTGGGTAACCAGAATGTCCCCGATGCGGCCGATGAGGAGGCTGTTCCGCCCTTCAGCTGACGACGCTCTCTTCGTCTCCAGGAGCCTGGAGAGGAACTGTGTGTGTATGTCCAACAGGTTATCCACAACAGGAAAGACCTGCAAAAAATGAAACGCCATGTACTTAATGTACTTCTCTGATCAAGTGCATTGGTGACACGCTGCTCAGCTTATTGCTCACCTTGTCCAGAGTGTGTGTGTCAAGCTGAGTTTCCTTCTGTAGGCCTTTGTAGTAAACTTCAAACATGATCTTCAAGGTCCTCACATGGTGGAACTCTGTCTGAAACAGTTCTGTGGAGAGAGGGAACGCTCGTCTACGTGTAAGGACAGGGTGGGACGTTTACACTTTGATGTCTTGCAACACATTTTACCATAGATAACGTCTTGTCTCTTGATTTCATCTTTCTTCAGTGTTTTCAGGAACTTCTTGTCAACCGTGCCGCTCCAAGAATCAGCTTCCAGATCTTTAACGTCACACTCAAACTCCCCCATCAGCTGACTGTCCATCATCTCAGTACCTTCAGATGCACAAACAATTACAGCAAATTGGCTTTAACATCGGAGACTTTTTCCAGGTGATGAAGTCAGAAGCCTTCTCCAGCTACACGTCTTCCCACTGGTTTCCACTGTATGTGCGCGCACACTACCTTCATCGGTAAGCGACTCCGTGGAGGCGTTGACTTTGCTGCCCTGATGGAGGTTGTCCGTGGACTGGGATAGAAACTTCAGGCCTTTCAGCGGAGCATCATCTAACCTACATGGAACGTAAAAGTTTCTACATTTCACAGAATATGTAACATTCTAGTGGCACCTGGCCGCCACTGAGTAAAAGCAAGTGATTGTGTTGTACAGTATTTATGTATTAAACCAGTGTGGTTGTGTTCTCAAATGGTGCTCATAGGCACAGATGCTGAGAGAGAGGACCTGGCACCGTGGATGGGCCAGAACCTCGCAGGTTCACTACGCAGTGTTGTCAACCTGCCAAACACCAGACTGGGGACACGGAGCGGATTTAGGTCCCATCTGTGCCGTTTGCAGCTCGACTTACCCTGCTATATTACTGATGGAGACGCTCTTGGACAGGTTGCTGTGTGAGCTTAAGATGTTGGAGGGTCTCCATGGAAAGGCACTGAACTGGTCATCAGGGATGGGTAACGTGGACCATCGTTCCCCTAACGGTGAGGGCAACGTGGACGATACGGACGATGCCGATGAAGCAGCTGTATATAAACATCAAAGACGACGTTTAGAACCTCCTTCAGTAAATGCACCTGCTGAATCTAATGAATAAAAACTAGATGCATCGTAAGCGCGACTCTCACTAACGATAACCTGTGTAAGTGAGTCATGTCGCCCCCTGCTGGGTGGATGTGCGTAGTAACGTTGGGATTTCAGACAGATCTTTTATATTCTTTCTATATGCCTGTTAGTCTCGACACATTCTTACTTTTGCTCCTCATGTTAACAGCTATTCCTGGACCAGCGTCTGGCACCATCAGCTGCTGCTAAAGACAAATGCATTAACAATACGCCATTAGGTTAAAAGCAAAATGTCTGCAACACAACCTTCACAGTCGCATGTCAGCCAGTTTGTCGAGTTGTGATCAACAGGAGCACGTGGCCTTCAGAAGAGACGTCATGTGTACAACACTTACTTTGGTTTTGCTCTTGGTGCAGACAGACAGACTCTCTCTGCAGCTTTTATGGGCGTGGACTCCACAACCTGCAAACAGCAAAGACAGATGTTGTTACAGATAAGTGTGTGTGAACCAACTTCTCAGACTAGAAAGAAAACAAGACATATGCAAATCTGCTACACAGCCCTATCAAGACAAGTGATGACTAAATGATATCCTGTTTCCTCTGTGCACTACGCACAGTTTCCCCATCTAAGTAGAAATGATATCGTTGCTATGACAATGACAACATGCACACAAACAGAGAGAGACGCGAAATACCGCAAAGCTCCTGCCACCGCTGGAACAGTGAGACCCACGTACACCAACATCTCTCAGTGCTTCGTGTTAGAAGACGAGTGCGACATCAGCATAAAACGCTCTAATCAGGATGTTTTTTTCCTCTCCGGACGCACAACTGCCAGTAGCTTTAACTGTTCACCCCTACATTTCCACACAGTTCATTTAGACGTTAAAGAGTATTTTAGTTCAGTTTTACTCTACAGTCTATATCCACATGCATAATACAAACCTCAGCACGGATATTTCTGCCACTGAACTTAAATGCACCGTTTCCTCGTAGTGAGAAACATTTGATCCATATACATTTAGGAGATAATTAAACTCTTTACATGTTGAGTAGGACACAGCAGATTTGGAACTGAGAGCCACAGGATGGAGAAAAGCTTTCTGACACCAACTAGGATTCAAGACAGAAACGCAAACCTAAAACTCCTAGCTTTCAAATCGGAAAAGAGCGAATGAACAGAGTTAGACAGACGTTTCCTTTTTAGATTCTGTGAAACAGAAACTACTTATAGAAAAGAGTGGAACAGGAACAGAATACAAGGATGACGAAAGAAGGACAGCAAGACAAGACAAGACAAAGCAGAAGGAAGGAAACTAAGGTCTGAGTGAGGCTTACTGCTGCAGAGGAACGCTTCCTTGTGAAGAAGTTTGGTGCAGTGTTGACATGCTGTGGAAGGACTCAGACTGACCGAGATGAACACATGACCGTTTGTCTTCTTTTCTTTCTCCCGTTCCTTGTCGCCTCGCTTCTCCTTCTCCTGGAAACCAGAAGAGACACAGGTAACCAACAGAGACACATTCAGGTTTGTGTACAGCCTGGTGCACTGGCTTCATGCACCCTGGGAGAAGCGCAGGGATGTTAAACCCGCAAGATGGGAACGGGACAACCAACAGTCACACACATCACACTTCATCAGTTCCAGGACTGTTATCTGGCTGTGAGCTTTGCCTTCGACTAAAGAGGAAGGCGGCCTGCTGTGTAATCTGCTGTACTGAATTTCAGCACACGCTTTCAAAACAGTAACGGTCTGGGGGTCGTCAAACCCACATCAATCACAGGTTTCAGAAATCCAAACTCCCTGGGCTTCACACATCAACTTATTTATTGCACTGACAATACAAAACACTTGGTTTCTTATAGTTGTATAAGAAACATCATTTTAAACATGGTCTAAGTTACAGTTTCTGTAATCAGCAACATGTGGCTTTGACAAACTCATGAGCTGTGGCGTTTAGTATAGATCCTCATTTATCCTCAGAGCACAACAAAGTAACAATCTAAGTATGACATCCATGGGACAGTGGAGTCATCAGAAGGAGAAGGTCCCACGACACGGACTTGTGGCAGAGGGCACAAAAGCAGAACCTGGACCTTCCTGCTCATGAGTTCCTCCAACAAGCGAGCTGACTGAACCAGCTCAGGGGTTTCAGCTTCCTACGTACACAAACGGTCCACCTACAAACATCCAGCGTTTCCAGCTTGGACCTTAAGGCTCTCTGAGGACAGCTCACGTCGGTGAGAAAGAAAAGGTGCCCTGAAGCTGCCGCCTCGACGAAGCCTGCTCCACGTCTGTTTTACTGGAGATCACAGACGCTCCAGGCTTTAGCGTCTAAAGCAGCTCGTCCTCCTACCCTGCACCAACACAATCCCAACCATCATCCTTGTACCACACACACTTTACCTCTTCTGGTCCAGCATCTCCCTTCCACTTTACAGAGCGACTGAACCTCTTACTCAGCATGGCTGGAGCTGTGCCCTGACCCCTCCTATCTCCCGCCAGTCCTTCGGTCTACGCGCTGCTCGTCAGTCTGCCCTTCGACCTCCCTGTCAGTCTCTGGCTCGTCTCGTCTGTGGCTGCATGTTGTTCTGTGTGTGATCATCCTGTGGGTGTCTCTAGACTTTTGTCATTGTCAAAAAGCTTCTCACAGTCTGCTTTCAAGTCAGGAAGTAAGCTAGCAAACATCTGCATAACGCACAGACACACTCTCTCTCTTTAGTTCCTCTTTTACTGTAAGTCTACAGAGTTTTTGTCATTTTCACAAAGGCAACGTTTCAACACAAAACCAGAACAAAAGTGTCACGATAAATGCGTACATGTCATGGTAACGCTCATCTGTCACGATCCAGAACACACACTTTTAGTTAGACTAGTTTAACATATTTTATTGATTTCAACAGATTTGCATCTTGTCATTGCATGATTTCATTTGAATAAGGTTTCACCCCAGGTTTAGTTCGGTTTCAGGCTTATCTTTACTTTGCTAGGTAAGACTTACATGCCCCGTACACTAGGAACGTTAACGATGCTGGCACTGCGGGGACTACACAATTCAGTGAGCAGGTTTATTAGCAGATGGACAAAGCTACAGAGCCTTCGTCACACTGCAGAACCGAGCCAGTTCTCCACAGTTTACCAGCTACATCTAGCACAGGCAGGACTCCCACCGAGGGACTGTGGTGAAATACTGAAGAAGGAAACCACTGAGCTTCCTCTTGTCAGCGGCTGATGAGTTTAAGACAGACTGTATTCATGAGGACGCCCTCTGCCCTGTGTGTGTACAGATCCATTGTTCTCACATTTAATAAAGGACTTCGGCTCTCACCATATTACTGGATTTCACTGAAACTAAATATTGAGTCTGTGTACACGTTTGTGTAGGAAACTACGGAATTCAACACAGTTTTTATCTGACTCCTTCCACAGATAAAGTGACTGTAGTGGGCGACTTCAACATTCATGTAGATATTGACAGTAATTGTCTCAACACCATCTTAACTCACTACTGGACTCTATTGGTTTTAGTCAGCGTGTGAATGAACCCACTCACTGTATTCATCATCCTCAGCATCTGGTCCTGACTTTTGGAGGTGGAGACTGATTGTTATCTGGCCATAACAGACCTGACAACAGTTGGAAAGAAGTTCTTCTACAGCAGATGTTTATCTGATGATGCTGTTGTTAGATTAAGGAGACGATTCCGTCATTTATCACTTTGTGCTGCTAGAACCACATATTACTCATCATTATTGCCTATTATCTGTATGTGCTGTAAAAATTGAGTTTCCCCAACGTGGGACCAATAAAGGATTATCTTATCTTATTCTAAAACTAAATCCTCAGACTTCAGCAGTAGAAGTAGATCGGTGGGGAGGTCCTTTGAGGCAACAGATTTGTAACAGGAGGAGTTAAACTGTGCCCAGGATGCAGACAGTCCTGGCCTACTATAGTACAGTGGTGGGATTGAAGGTGGTAAGTCAAACTAGGGCCTTTGCAGAAGTATTTGCAATAGAAGCTGAGTGTGTGGCCCTGAAGATCAATCATCCTTAGAAGCGTCACTGCTGATGGCCGTGGGAGACGAGTCAGGCCCACGACTACGCTTGTATTAACAGAGGAAAATAAAAACAAGCCCAGGTTTCTCTTTAGCTCTGTAGCCAGGTTGACTAGGGGTCACAGCTGTGTAAATAAAACCAGAACCAGTAGAGATAATGTCTATCAGACTCTCAACAAATGTCACAGATCAACAGCTTTAGATTTGCTGGACATAGTGGAGTTGTCTCGGTTGGTTCCAGTGAAAGTCAGTCCAGACATAGCTTCCATTTCCCTTTGGCTGCTTCCTTCTGACCACTGCTCATGCTGGGCCTTCATCTGACTCGGGTCAGATTGAGGACTTTTCTGTTTCACACATTTATCCATCTGTTCCCTGCGTGTCTCACTAGAAGCAGGACTGTGTCCTATGAACCGCATTTAGCACGTGCCTGTCACTACACAGCACAGCTGATGGTTGGGAATCACTGCAGTAATTGGTGAACATAAGGTTATGCGCAACACTCATACAACTGGTTGAGCTACGCCTTCGCCGTCTTGTGCAGCTTTTGACATACTGGTCTCCAAATTATCCTCTCCAAACTTTTCAGGCGTTTCATCTGCGTATCAACTGTTGGAACTCACCTTGACCTTTTTGCTCATCTTACTGCGTAGGTAGCTGAATGTCCGGCTGATCTTAGGTCCTTGAACTTTTCCCTCAGTTTCGCTCCGCAGAGGACCCGGCTCTTCCTCTGAAATACTGACACACACACACACACAGCTTATAAAACCCTCTTTCATATATCACGCATGTGAAGGAAAAAACAAACAAAAAGAAAAATTAGGAACACACAGGAAAGAAATGTTATTTTAACATAGTTGCTACTGAAATTATTTTAATTAAATGTGGCAACTGGCAACACAGTCTGAAGACGGTTCTCAGTGATTGTCAGTATTAAGTAATTATTGCTACATTCTCTGTGAAACCTGTGTCAGTTTATTGAAGACACTATAAACAAATACACCAATGCTATGACTAGTATTTTATGAGCATTTCTTACCTGTACTCCAGGGTGCTGGCGTTACTGGAGAACGGGCTGAGCCCTGCAGGAGGCAAACGGGACAGTCTTCATGCTGTTCTTATGAGTATGCAGCACAAGTTCAAACTACATAAACTGACATTTGGTCAAACTAAAGATCAAAAGACATGAGCATAAGGTTGTGCTGTGTGTTGGTGTAGATAAAGGAACTTTACACATTTCTGACTGCACTCTAAAGCTAATGCACTAGACATTAGCTTTAGTGTTGGCAGCCTGACAGCAGCAGCTGAAGGTTGGTTGACTCCTTCAAGGCTGTTTTCCTTGTATAATATATTCATATGTCATAATGTGTAACTCTGCAGATAATCATATTATTCAGTGCACACAGCATCTATGGTACGTCTGTCCATTCTGGAGGAGGTAGAGTCTGAAACTTTGTTTCATCCTTTTCCCCATTTGTTTTGCCTTTGTGTACTCAGACTTTAAATACTGGAAACATGCAACACGGAATTAACCATGGAAATATCAACGGCAGCTCACTCACTGCAGTTCAATTTGGCAGTTTTTATGAAAAAAATAAGGGAAAATTCAGTTTGGTCATAAAACCGCGTTATTACAATTATGCCATGACGTGTCAAAATGCACAGGTACCTGCTCCACAGCATAGAACTTGTAACAAGGACAAACTAAGACAGAGAACGTCTCCGTATTCTGCGTAAGTCAATAATTACGGGCTTGTACGGGCAGCGGTTGGGATGTTTGTGCGTTACTGTTAAAATGAGCCACTGTGCTGCCATCTAAGCTGCTATTGGAGATGTGGAGACAACAACCGACCTGCATCCACATTTTTAGGGGCCTAGAGCAGGACTTAACAGCGACGCCCCGGCGTCGACGCAGTAAATGATCATAGCTTTATAACAATATTGCTGGATTCGATAATTTTACTGTGAGGCTGGTAGGTAATCTTTTATGAGACTGGGTGCAGCAACGGCTAATGGCTTGATCTGCGCTTGACGAGAAATGTTATTTCAGTATTAGCATGTCCAGAACAAAGCCAGTGTTGGGACACTGCTCAGAGACGTTTGGGTGTCACACGGGAGAGGGGTAACATACTTGGTCAGTGCTTGTTGTTTTGTTAAGCAGTGTTACAGGACCCCAGGGTACAAACAAGGGACTACTACAGCTACACTCGTCATACTCACTCCCTCTCTCTTCCTCATCATCACTGCAGGAAGACGCAATAGAAAAGAGGCGTCTATTTCTGGGGAGGAGTGGGGAGATACTGAGGGAGAAGGTGATTCGTCGCTTTGATGGAGGAAATCCTCTCACTGAAAGACGTGGATGGGGTGTAGCAGGATGAATAAGAGACGTCTGACTGAACAGCAGTTCAACAAGATTTAAGAAATCTAGTTCTAACTCACCATCGATGTTGCGATGACTGATGGTAACCATAGAAACAGACTTGGTCAGGGTTTGGTGATGGAACATGGCAGGACAGCTGCTAGTCACTGGCAATCCCTCGGATGACGCCTGCAAAACGATTATGGGAATGACTAAACATCTGCACACTATTCACCAAACACCTCTTCCTGCACTGACAATGACAATCTAGACATTTGGTGACGAGACATGATTAACATGATAAAGTCTAAGTGCATTTTGGATTTGTTTGCACATAATTTCTTCCCTTCTCCACAGAGATCAAACTATTTTGCAGCTAAACAGACCCTCTACATGTTCTCCATTATACAAATGCTAAAGAAAACCTCAGCTTTTCAACTTGAGCAATACGTTTCCTTACGTTCCCAAAAGTTACCGTTCACATATGCACCCACACACACCTGGCTATCGATGCTGATGCCATCTCCTTCTTGCTCCTCCTCAGTCAGAGAGATCAGCGAGCCTCTCTCCTGGCTGTCCAGATGTAAACTTCTGCCCGCAGTCCTCTCCTCCTGATCGCTCAGGCTGGGACACTGACTCTGGGGGCTTCCCCTCTGCACCTCAAGACGCTCTAGACTGTAGCTGCATGCAAAAACAACACATATGTGTTTTGTGGTTAGGGTTTTCTCCATAGAAACAAAACCAGCCTCTTGTTATTGACACCTACTGTTTACCTTCTATTGTCTATTTGCTGCTGATCAGGATGCCACAGGTTGGATGGACACCAGCTCATACTGAATAAAAGATGGAGGATGGATGGAGAAAAGCAATGATTTTTTTTAGACCAGAATGTGATAAATGAGATTAAAATGACTAGTAAAGACGTATTATGAGGTGTTACAGAAAATGCAACTGCTCGTAATAGTGGAGAAAAAAATGCTGATGGGTTAACAGTTGCTGAGTGATGAGAGGTTGTTACACTTAACGTTCTAAAAGTTGAGCAAAACAAGAAAAAAAAGGTGGAGAAAGCAAAAGAACCCCAACACATAACAGAAATGAATAGTAATTAAAGTGAAAAGATGGAAGAAACCCTATGACTGTCTGTGTACAGTCGTATGTATGAGACGAGACTTGATCACTGATGTACAGTGGCTGTTGCCATGTTGTGTAACTGACTGAATGTGAACCTCACCTCTCAACCAGTCAAACAGAGGCTTGTTTAGCAAAACTGTAACAGTTATTGAAAATCCAACTCACTGACTTTGGAGATAGGACTCTGGAGAAAATCATGTTTGTGGGGGCACATTGCTAAAGAGCAGACAACTTTAACTCTTAACTACTTTAAGTTTAGGAAGTGAAAATGTGACCCAAACACACACACACACACACACACACACACTGTGCCCGGTTAACCCTGCAGTTCTGTCAGACTGATGCTTTAAGTGTTAAGTGTTGCCGTCAGAATCGGCTGCTGACACTGGACCACATTAGACATTTTCCATCTCCATCCTCACTCCAAGCAGATGGAGATGGGCTATTTTTCATTCCATGGGTTTTCCAGTGGATACCGAGCATAGCACTAGGAGTGTGTGTGTGTGTAGACAAGTCAGAGCAGGCTGAGGCTGGCAGATGGCAGCATGCATGCACTCCAGTGACAAAAGACACAATGACAACACTTGACGTGGTTCCCCAAACAACAGACACACAGCAGCAGAGGGATGACGGTGGACTGTACCTTCTCCGGTGGAGGGGGGGCTTGGCTCTCCTCGCCTCTCCTGGCCGGCTCTTCAGCGAGCTGGGAGAAAGGACACAGGGAATGTTAGAGCAAAGAGAGGTGAGGTGAAACGAGTGACAGCAGCACTTCTACGTAAATGAAGCAACGTTGTGCACTTCCTGAATATGTATGTACGGCTGAGTGATGGCCATTTCTGCTTCCCAGCATCCATGTGTGGACTCTAGACAGCGCTGTGAGGCGCACTGGACTGGACATATCGTGAACGCAAGCTTTACACTCAGAAGGTCAGGTGATGGCCGGTACCTGTGCTGCGTGAGGTCAGCGTCCTTACAGGCGCTGCTCGGGCCCGGCTCCCAGCTGTGACGGCGTAATGGAGACATGGAGCGAAGAGAGGCTCGCAAGATGGCAGAGGAGATGGGATTTCCTGACAGCTGGGCTTTGTTCTCATCTTTTTCTGCTCTTCCTCGTCCTTCTGCAACACCGCCCCCTGTAATTCAGCATTCATTACCCACACATACAGCACAAGCAGTAGTAGGTGGTAAGTAGGAACACCAGCACAAAGGACACGCTACTTAAGCTGACATGCATTATGGTGCACCCACAAAACGTGCATCACAATTTCAATCTCAATGTACTTTGAAATCAAAGATTTCCCACCATCACTTGATCACTCGCTCCATAATCAAGACACAGCAGCATTTTTAAAATAGTAGCAGGTAAAGCAGGTGTTTCATCAGTGTGAGTCTTGGATAAACGATAAGTAAAAGTTGAGCAACAGTGGTACGGCCATGCTTTAGTTTAATTTCTGACCCACGAGTAAGCATTGCTCCCTCACCTTCCATATTAGTCTTAGTTGTGTTTAGCAATGTTTAGTAAAGCAGGAGCCCATAAACAAACCAGACTCTTCAGCCAGCACATATCTCCAACAAACAAACACATGGGGAACTTTACCGGTCGTCTGGGTTTCTGGCTTTCTCTCAGAACCACCAGTGTTCGCTGTATGAGACAGTGAGGATGAAGCCCCTTCACTGGGACTGATGTCTGCCTGTATCGACTCGTCCGCTGAGACACGTACCCCTTTGTCCCCATGTCCCGCACACGAGGGAGGGAAGGGCTGAAGAGAAGAGAAGACAAAAGATGAGCAGTTTGCCATGGAAGGCTCTCATGAGTGGAAAAGAATGACTGTACATTAGCAGACGATCAACAGGAAACAGTCTGTTGTCCTGTTTTGTCTCCAGCTATCTTCCCATCAACACTGACCAGATTCCCAGTCCCTCCCAGCTTGTGCTCGACCACCTGTCTGTGCTTTTAGAGTTCAGCAGTACTTCCCATCCAAGAAAGACCCCGAACTTCCAAAGACTGTACACGCGACCCATCTGTGGACAAACCAGCTGAATCGAGCCTGAAGATGATCAACTGCTGGGGATGCTTCCACTTTCATCTTTGTTAAGCAGGATTTTCTGCAGTGATGGCGACCACAACCAAATCACAGAGTAGACTGTAACACTTCAGGTGTCATGGTCTCCCTTTAGCCCAGATGACACCTGCTCAAAGGAGGGAAATACACGGCTCCACTAATTCAGGGATGGTGGGGTGTGTTTTGTTGTTTATACCGATCCCTGAAAATACTGTTTAACATGAAGGTTCGTGGCCCAAACAGGTTGGGGACCGTCCGAGGGCTTTCTTTTAGTGCAGGCTTTCTTCTTGTGCTCTTTCATAAAGGTCACATTTGCGGGGTGCATGTCCAGTGGACCGATTCCCCTGAGCTGGATCTCTGCAGCTCGTCCAGAGGTAAAAGAACGTGACCTGACGTGTCTGCCGTGTTCCTTGGACTTCATGATTCTGGTTGTTCACTAATGTTCTCTAACAAACTCTTCACAGAACAGCTGTATTTATATGGATACTAAATTACACACAGGTGAACTCGGTTTACTAATAAGGTGACTTCTGAATGAAACTCCATCCACATTAGTTAGTTTCACAGTATCACACAATTTGGTCAAACTCAAGCATTATGAATACTTCCAGGTTCTCAGGAAACACCAGCCAGACTTTTCCAAACCCACAGTGCCTCATGATTGTCAGGATTGTAAGAGAACTCGGTGGAAAAAGGCCACTGCTAGAACAAGTGAGTCACCCTGACTTTCACTGATCTCACACACAGCAGCTGAAGGCTGTTATGCTTTGCCACGGTATGAACCTTCACGGTCCTGTAAGGACCGCACTAAAAGCTGAACTTCATCCAGCGGTGTGTTGGGCAAATTGACGTTCATAACCAACCCAGGTGCTATTACTACTCGTTTCTCTGCTGTAATGACTGCTGGGCTCCTTATGAGCAACTCTCCTCTTTTTAGCGTTTATGACTAGTTCGACTTGGTCCCTGCCAAGACGTTTAGGGGAAAACTTTTCACGTTATGTAACACTTGTTTCCCCAGAGTTTTCCTCATCCCAGGTAATTTTAGAAAAGTGCAGAGGGAGGAAGCTGTAGAAGCCCGGCGTGAGTTTTAGTTTCTGTGTTGATGTCAAAGCATCATTACCTTTTTAAACACACCGTCATCCTGGTCAGAACTGACTTGCAGGCGCTCACAGTCTTTTTGCAACACACCCACTGACACACCATCGTCTCTGCCTGGATGGCCGCCTGGAAGAGAGAGATGACGACACCTGGGTGAGTGGTCAGCAACTTGATCTTCGATGGAATATACAGTACGGTGCCATGTTTGACCATGTTGTACAGCTGGATGCAAGAGACCAGAAGTCTCCTCAAAAGGCACAGAAACCCAGCCTGTGTGCATGTCATCAGCCATCTGGTCCTGTCACTTTGCAGCCAATCCATCTCACCAACAATAGGGTTAGGGTTAACCAATACATTTCAATAACAGATCAGAATCCCAGTGACTGAGTAGTTTTTCCAGACTAGAAGTTAAAATTACTTACTACTAAAAGATCAGATTAATAAAATTTTGCACAGTTGGCATAAACATCGGAATAATTTATTTTGGCATTTGACCATTCACAACTTAGCAATTAACAACTCAAATTAAAAATACAACAAAGTTTGACAGAATTTGGGGATTAACCCTTGAGGGATTCAAGTGTGTGACATAAGTATGGATAATAAAGCATTTAGATTTCATCCTCGTCTTAGGCCTGGAACGTGTCGACGTGACCATGGCACGGTTTCCCCCTCAGATGTTAGCCATGAACGCTAGGCCTGTACTGCAGCTGACTGGGTTCAAATCAGCCCAATTCACTGCGCTGTGAACCTCATGTTTTGAGTAAATACCTATCTGCACTGTACGTTTCGCTCGATCCGAGCAGAGATAATCACCTGAAACGCTTTCCGGCCACAGGCCATGGCATCTTACTGGTAACGAACAGACCATGCGTGTGTAATTCTTGAACAGTTGCCAGACTTTTGTCAAGCTCATGGGATCACATTAGAAAGTCTTGAAGTTCCTCACATTGAGTGTTTTAGTTCAAATCCAATGTAACAAATTGGCGAATGCCAAACAACAAATCAATGTTGATCATGTACTGTACGTTAATGAATTTTCAAGAATAATTTTTTTTTATGTGCGACACTCTGGACTGACTCTCACCTATACAAGATGTTTCTGTGCTGGGTTGCGGGCGAGGCTGGACCGGGTAGCAGAGATCCTTCTCTCTCCGGATCTACACAAGAGAATGACAGACAGTGGGAAAAGGAAAGTGGACCAGAGAAATCAAGACACGTACTGTATGCAGCCTGGATTACCTGCCATGTTTCTAAAGACTAAAGCTAAAGGCTAAACAGAAAGTGTTCTCTGTTCAGCACACGACTGTTTTACATCAACATTATAATATGATGGCGTCACACACATTCCCACCCACTGGCTCCACATGTGACTGATACAGTAAATACACACACAGGTCACAAGAGAATGATTGTTCCACCCCTGCAGCCAGACGTGGCCAGTGCAGTGTTCTCCCTCTCACACACAATCATCTGCGCTGTAGTTAAGAAACAAACTGGGAAGTGGTTAACACTTGCTCCAACAGCAGCCATGTCTTCCTATACTCACAGGTACGCTTGTATATAATTGGTCTACTTCAAACCTGGCCTACTGCAGTTCATCTGAGAAAGGCTACCGTATACAGTAAATCTGCCAAAGACTATTGATGCTATCGATCACAACAATCGGTTACACAAGCTGCTTCCTGTGGGTTTGGACGTTTCTGTAGTTCAGTTTAAACTGTGGCTGGACGGGCTCTCGGCCTTTGTGCTCATGCTGAGGACTGTAAATGCCATTTTCAGTTCCCCTTCAGTTCTACTGCAGTACTGCAACACAGGGCTTCAGATGAGTTTTTAATCTTCCCCGTTAGAAAGCCATGCCGGTGGGGGCTGGTAATGACGAATGCTGCCACAGGCCCCAGTGCAAATTAGCTCTTCTAGATTGCAGGCTTCCTTCAGGGGCCTGCAGACCTCAGATTAAAGCTCCTTCTAAACTCAGAAAACATAAAGTATGTGCATTTCATAAGAGCTAGAACAATCTGCTGTGTCCTTCACCTAGGCCGAAACATCAGTGACCTCAAAGTATTTAGTGTAGCTGGGTGACTGTAACTAAAAGTATTTGCTTTTATTTGTCTCGGTTGACTGGTGCGGGACATCAGATCAGGTTGGTGCATCGGACATTTGGTTTGGGGCTTTTACTGTATCCATGTATAGACTGCTGAGGCGGACGCGCTCTTCTCCATGCCGTAAACATTCAACACACATGCATCCAGTTTTGACTCCTTCAATTCTTTTGGGATTGAGCAACTCTCAAATTAACAGAGAAGACTTTTCCACTGCATGGGCTGTCCTGCCTCCATGCTTTCTGCTCTTTTTATTATTTATGTCCTGAACAACACATAGATGCCAACAGCCATTACTCAGTTTAGATGAAAACTGGTTCTCACATTAACCCTTCAAGCAATAATATTGGGAATTTATTTTAAGTTTTTCCATTGGCCTGTCCTTTAACACCACATCACAACAATGAGAAAGGCTCAAGGCTGGGACTCAGGTTTTTATCGTTTTAATTGTAACAGCATGCATAATGTTGTTAGAATGCTTTTACTGACACCTTAAGATTCTTTCCCAGTTCAGACTCAGTAGAAACTGTAGGTGGTGACATGTAGAACTACAAGGCCCAAAGTCTCAAATCCACAGAAAGACATGGGAGACCTTAAATAACATGTTCAGAGAGCAGAAAAAGAGTCATGATGACATCTTCCACATGAAGAGAGGGTGTGAGCAGTGTGGGAAAACACCAGCAGCCATCAACTAAGCTGCTGTGGTCTAACATGTCCACTCTGCGCACTGTATGCAGTACAGCTGTACTATTTCCGGTTGTACCCCCTGCGTTTGCCAGCCTGACCCTGTCACGGTTGTCCGGCCCTTTTACACAACGCCAGCGTTAGCACGAGCAGCTGCACTGGCTGAACCCAAACACCCACGCTGCTCAGAGCACCACGCTCGGCCTTACAGCTCCTCCAGGCAACGTCCTTCACTACGATGGATAAACCCAGGGCGGTATACGCTCTCCTTCATGGTGAGGAGTCTGGAAACGCACGTAAACGTTTACGCAACAAAATAAGGACTTATGCTGGAGTTTACTACAGCTGTTATTTCTGTGGACTAGACAGGGTGATGCACATCATGTCTTCCTGTGAGTCTCAGTCGTAACTGCCTCAGGAGCTATATCTGCATTACAGTCCATCTATTCTCCGTTCTCTGTTTGTTTCTGAAGCTAAAACATATGAACCTAGTTAGTCTGGTGTTTGTTAGCAACCATAATCAGGCGCCTTTGGAGTCCTATCCAGCTAACTTTAGTTTTACCTCTAGACTTCAATAACATTACCTGCTCCAGAGGCTCTAAACCCTTCTGAGCGCTGCTACAGACATACAGTATTCAAATGGTCTGCTGTTATACAAATAATAAATTAACACTCAAATGCAATTAAATATTTCTGACAGGCTACGCTTTTACACAAGACTGTTTAATTTTCAACAAGCCCTTTAGAACAACCAAGCACTTTTTAAAATCATACTGTAGTCTGTAAGGTAAGCCAGGTCTGTTGCCATGGCAACACTACAGTTTTTAATGTTTGTTTATATGTATTTTTATTATACTGTAGTCCCAGAATTCAGGTAATTAAAACCGGAGAGGTGAAAAAACAACTTCCCTGAAAAATCTACCTGTAAACAGAAGGTTTTACTGCATCTGCTCATATGCAGACACTAACCAAGGTGAAGCACAGTCTTATATAAGGAAGAGGGAAAGAATCCAAAGGGTTAAATGACCCCATACACATGTAACATCCAAAGCCAAACCTTTCTGACCAGACAGACAAATGCGACAGTTTTGCTCTGATTCTCTTCTTCTAAATGTCTGATGTCCCAATGTTTACACATGGACTCTTATGAGTTAGTTCTTATGAGCGCCGTCCGACCCGCCTACCTTAATCAACACAACATCCACAGTCGTCTCTCCTCTGGCGCAGAAGCTGTACCTTCGCCGGTGTCTTTCATACATGCTGCACTGATGTGTTAACAAACACACAGTGAATGTGGAACCATTCCACCCTCTAAAACCTTTGCTATCACGCCTCTGTCTCCCGTTTCTTTCTCTACTCAGGCAACATCAGCGGCTAAGGGTGGAGTTCCCCGAGGAAAAAAAATGTCTTGCCACCAAAAAAGAAAAAAAAAACCATCTCAAATCAACCGAAACATCTTTTACCAGTAATAAGCTACAGAGAGACAAAGCAGTAAAAGTGCCAAACAACACTTCATTAGACTTTGAGGGTGATGCTGCACAGTCCGAAGTAAAGCAGCATGGTGTCTAATCCAGTAAAATCTACAGATCTGCTGTTCCGTCCTGGTAAAGCTCGGGTGGAAAATGAGCCTCCGTGCCCACATCTGTTCAGAACCGTGGCCCCTCCCTCCCCAGCTCCGTCCTTTCTGCTTCAGTCCTTCCATTCCTCCCGTCTCACTAAAACACAATCCGCCCATCACATCTGTCCCTCACTTTGAAACAAACTGCCTCTCATACATTTGCTCCCTCACAGCATTAGGACAATGAGGCTCTATCTGGGAAATTCCTCTGCACTCTGACAGAAAGAGAACTTTTTATCTGCTGCGACAGAAAAAAAAGAAGCTAAGGACTGAGCCACTTGATGGAGTTTCTCCAAAGTGGGGTGTGGTAATTATAGATCCTTTATTTCTAATCTACTGTTACACCCACATACACAATCAAAGCAACGTTAGCACTTTGTCCCACGTGTGTGGTCTTCGTCTAGTTCTTTGTGCGCATTACTTGAAGATTACTTGTGAATAGGCTATAAAAAAAAAAAACCAGTACACGTTGATATGCTCAGCTGTAGAACACGGTCTCACCCCCTGAAAGCAACACAACTGATTCTCCTTTATTGCTGCACGGCAGGAGCATTCTCAGCAGTCTGCTACGTTCAGTATCCACCTGCACTACTGGTTCATGCTAAGCAGTCAATTCAATTCAGTTTCTTTACACACATGTAGCATCACAACAAAAGCCACCTCAAGACAGTTTACAGCTTTACAGAATTATATGAAACTCATCTGCAACCAAACAGCAACACACAAAACCAACAACCAATATCCTGCCGTGACACACACATCTGGAAGCAGTTAGAGCCCATCTGGCCACAGGGGGGCAGCAAAGGACGCCTCCACCTATCACATATACGCAGCAAAGTCTGATCAACGCAGGCTTGTAGAATTGTGTCACTGCTTAAACAGAGGAGGCGTCTGAAGACCTTGGAAAAACAAGGGATGTAACAGTCTACAAGGTCCTGAGGAAACACAAACACGGCTCAGTACATGGCACAGACGTAGGGAGGCAGTGGACACGCGCCACATCTACTGGACACCAGTACGACACGTTAAAGCCCGGTGTGTGTGTAGACTGCTCACTTTGAGTCTAGAACACAGTCACAATCCTTCACTTGCTACTTTATCAAGTTACAGCATTTGCTTCCTTCATCTCTAACGCAGTTTCCTGTGAACTTATACGTCACACTTCCGTCCTCCCATCTGTTTCTCTGACATTACATCATAGAGTAGAACACACACACACACACACACACACACACAAGCCTTCTCATGTCTTCTAACGTGACCTGCTGCGAAACTACTGCGTCATTAGACGACGCTGGGAAGTAACTGATCGGTCTACTGGTGACCTTGGCCTGGCCCACACTGACCCGTTCCCATTTTGAAAGGCTTCATGGGGAACGTGAGTACAGCTCAGCCATGAGTCTCAGTGGGACCCAACTATCACCGCTAGTATTAGCCTCGTTTCCTCTGCACCCTGCCCGTTACCCAGCTTGTCTGCACTTTGATCCACGGTTCAATATTCTTAGAAAACCAAACAGCCCTGCTGTGAACTCACCTGCTCGGTGTCTGTGCTGTCTGGGAGCCGGGCCTGACCAGACTCTCCTCCAGGGGGTGGACCTATTTCAGCTGCTGTATGGGACAGAAAAACCACCTGGTCATTACAGAACATCATCAGCTCAGTATTCACCATTACATTCAGGTCTAATGTAAATATTACAGGCAAACTTTAAAACACACAGCCATGACACTGCACCACGGGAGAAAGCTCAGACAGCTCCATTCAAAGTCTTGTAGGACTTGCATACGTTGAGAACTGTGGTGCTGGCCGACTCTTTTCATGAGCTTCAAACAGAAAACAAAACAAGGCTGGTACCCGAAAACATGAACTGAGCCACAGTAAGAGACGTGTCCCGTGTCTCACTTCATTTCTTCCTTGCCAGGCCAGGATGACATGTCCATCAGTTGTTACTGCGTTTACGACACATTAAGGGTGATGCTAGGTACAGTAGCTAGTGCCTTACACATTACGCCACTGATGTCATCCAGTGTTTACCAGGCAACATCAGTAGCCACAGCAGAATATCATTCAAATATTTGAAAACCATATTTCAGTGTTCTCTATGATTCTGTGGATGCTTCCTTACATGTATTTGTGAAGAAAGGGACGTTTATTGCTTTGTAAAATATTATTAGTACGCTGCAGTGTACTGTACATCATTGCCTTATGCTTTCTAAATGACAACTTTAACCACCAACAGCAATGTATAAAGTGGTATAATAATAAATAATAATAATGATGATGATGATATGAATGCAGAAGCTATGTAAATGACACAGTGACACTAAATATCACATTTAGTCTGTTGTAGAGACGACGAGCTGTGCAACAAAAGCTAAAATTACTACCATTACTAGGAATAAACACAAGCCCAGATTAGACTGAACCACTAGACCTTGTTGCTGTGAAACATGACTGTTTACCACTGTAACCTTTCTACACAGTGAAGGTGTGATGTGGCTCTGCATGACTATCCACGTAAGCACGCTGTTATAATAATAATAATTATTATTATTACTACACAACCGCCTCGAACATGTAGAGAAAACAGTAACATCTGCAATTTTATCTATTTTACTTTGAACTGTGCAGGAAGTGGAGGGGTAAGCCTTGTGGATGTTATGAAATAGGTTAAGGTAAGAATTCAATATTGGCCATAGTGAATAGGAAAGATCCAAATCTAGGAAGTGATGGGGGCCACTTGTGAGCTTCAAGTCAAACGTTCAGGACAGCATGTACGTGAAGTGTGCGCAGCTATTTACCTTTTTGGGGCGTGTCCTGCACAGTAAACGTGTCTTTTCTCGCCTCCTCTACAAGTTCCAGCTTCTCCCTTTCTCTGTGCTTCCATCCATCCACTAGATCCTGAGAGTCTGTATCACACACATCATCCACAGCAATAGGCTCATTGCCTTCACTCTGACATTCGACAGGCTTCGAGTCCTCCGGAGACTGACATGGCTGCAAGTCCACTGATTCTGTGGCTGCAGCGGCTGGTGGTTGCTCCGGGCTGGGCTCAGTCACAGGAGGCGAGTGGCACAGGACACCTGGAGGGACTGGACTGTGCAAAAGTGGCAAGGTGTGAATTTCCGCATCATGTAATATTTCTTCCCAGCGGTGGCCACTCTCACGCTCTTCATCCTGGACTGTCTTACTCTCTGAGCTTCCTGGACCGCCCTGCTCATGTTCCGGCCCCTGTCCACCAGCTTCACCAGTCACAAACTCTGCAGGAACAACACCAGCTCTAGAAGCTGGACAAACCTCTGTGCTCTGAACACGTAGAGCTGACTGTCCATCCCTCTGCGTCTGACATGCAGGCTGATCTTGGGGCTCAGATTTGGAGGCAGGGCACGCTGCAGCGGCATCTGACCCGGACTGTTGTCCTGTGTCTATAGGAGGACAGGGGGGCTGAATCTGGAGCTGCATGTGACTTTGGCCGTCTACCTCGGCTGTAATCCGGTCATGTGTTTCTGGCAAAGGGCTTGTATTCACTTGCGGTAGTTCGGGGTCATCGGACAGCGGACATGGAAAGACGTTGTTGGGTGCAGTTTCTGGCTGGATTTCCTCTATATGGACTAGTGTTAAACCAAGAGTCTCAGTTTTAGGCTCTGAAACTGATGCCTGAGCTTGAGCCTCAGAGTCAAACTGATCACTTGCCCGTTTGTCACTTGCTACGTTAGCATCTTGTACTATGGCTGGAAGTGAACTGCCAGCTGGACTGACTGGCAGGTTACTTGCCAGCTGCTGGCTCAGTTCTACTCTAGCCATGGCTGATGCTATTGCAACGGTTACTACTGCTACTGCTGTAATAACCAAGTCGTCGTCGGACCTTTGCAAGTGTTCTCTTTCTAAAGAGGGAGACTCCAGATTTAGTCTTTGTTCTACAGAAGACAACAGCTCAGTGTCCATCACCCTGCAGTCGCGCTCTTCACTCGGCCTCCTCCGGCCTGTGTCCTTATCTTCCTCTTTACCCTCCCGTAGTTCAGGCCTGTTTTCCTCCTTGAGCTGCAGATCTCTCAACATCTCGGAGGACAAACAATGCTCTAAATATTCCCTCGCAGTCGTCTCAGGGCTTCCTTCCTGTATTTCAAGTGGTCTAACGTCCGCTGTACCTTCACATGGCCGAGCTTTGAAGGGATGCACCGAGTCCACAAAGCCTGAAGGTTTTTCCATGGGATTCACAGGTTGTACCGGTTTGTTTGAGTCCTCAGATTGCACATTTAGTTTATTCTCTTCAGGAAATACCACAAGTAACAAGTCCTCTGTGAGTTCTGTAGGCTCCGTTATTTTAACGGGAAGTTCCTTTGGAAACTTAGATTCCATCAAACCTGTCTGGTCCCCTGACGCTACAGCCACTGTCCTACTCTCGTGTTGTGACAAGGCCTGTGACTCCATGTCATCCACAGTTGGACTGGTGCTCCCCTCTAAATCCAGCTCTGTAGGAAAAAGCACGTCCTTTCCTTTGGGCTGCCCGGGGTTCATTTCCTCTGCATCTGCCTTTTTGATGATGGTGTCATCGAGTTCTGAAGTAGCCACAGTAGAATGCAAATTCAAATGATCTGATCCTGGAATCCTCACGCTCTCACCCACTGACTCCTTGGTTTGTGTCTGTGAAAGCATAGGCTCAGCCTGGTCTGTCCCTCCATGGTTTGCTGGACTGGTACAACCCGGCTTATGACTGCCCCTGGTCTGGCTCTCTGTCTCGCTGGGTAGATGCATGGCGTCCTTGTCAGCTTCCTCTCCAACCCGAGTTGGCTCAGAAATAGTGGGCGAGTGAACGGGTGCCCTTCCTGTTTGATCGTTGGCTTCAGACTCTGTCTCTGACTGACGGTTTAGGTTCGTCCCTTGTTCTGTCTGTGTCTCGTGTTGATTGTGAGACTCAATACTGGAGCTGGAGCTAAGCTTGGCCTCAGAGCCTCTTGTCTTCCCCTTCTTCCTCCTCCTCTTTTTCCTGCCCTTTGCTTCTCTTTCTTCTTCCCCTGGCTTCTCCTCTCCCCACTCTTCGAGCTCAGCTGTTTCACTGTTCTTTCTGCTGTGAGTGGTCTCTCTGTTCCAGACCTCGCTGCCTGCCTCCTCCCCTCCCTCTTGCCAATCTGGCCCTACTTCCTCTTCTCGACGCGATCCCTGTACTTCCTGTCTTTGTGTGGCCAGCACATGTGACGGTGCTGGCTGTGCTCCAGCAGCATGTGGCTGACTCAGGGCTGAACACTCCTGATGAGAACTAAGACCCTGTTCCAACAGCTGTGAAGGACTTTTATCAAGCTTTTCTGGCAAATCCCATTTTGTCTGCTTCAGCTGTTTGTGTGTTTGCTCATCAACGTCATACCAAACTGTCTGGGAGATTACTTCCTTTCTGCTGGACTCTTCACTGACACCCTGCTCCATGTTTTCGCCCTGATGCCAGACTGTTTTTGCTGCTGTGTCTGATCCTAGTGAGGGCGATCCCATTATGCTTCCAAGCCAGCCTCCCTCCTGCCACAGGGTTTTGCAGGGTTTTCCTTCCATGCCTGGCGATTTGGGGCTGGTGCTGCTATCAGATCGAGGCTTGCTTGCAGAGCCAGGCTGACGGGGCTCCTCTGACTCTGACTGGCTCTCCTGGGATTGTTCCTGACCCATGGTATCTGAAAGATGACAGTATTAGGTTAAAATCTATTTAAAAACCATGCAGGTCAGTTACAGCTTGGCTCTTCTTCTCATTTAGTAGTTTTATGTCCTCTGGAAATTTGGAAAACGAGTTGAAAGTAATAATCCAGATATCACAATACAACTAGAGCAGGTAAGACAGGTTCAAGCTGATGACAAATATCTTTTACTATAAAACAGAATTTTGTTTAATGTAGTTCAGTCCATTTCTAGACTGTAGCACCAAACCTCAGCATCCGTCGTCTCTCTTACCTTATCTTAGCGCATATGACGCAGAGTAACAGATATTCGGACGTTCTCTCATTATTTTGATATGCTTCTTTCTTTTGAATACGTAATCTGGGGGTTTTCCAGGTTAGTTAGAACATCAATATGTTTCTTACTATAACTGAGCCATAATTAAATATGGTTCCATGACCTTTGACTCAGACTGGGGCACCTAACCCCATCCATCAACCCGTGTTAGCATGTTGTTATAGCCTTTACTCACACAGTTTCTACTTATGCTTCTGCTCTAATGGAGTTAATGTAATGTATCTGGATTAATCTTTAAATAACATCAGTGTCTCAGTGGAGAACGAGAACTCAAAGCTTACAAAAGTTTATTCGAGTAAGGTTCTTAGTACCACAGGATTTGAAGTACTTGTAATGGAGTAAAATGCTGTGTTCACTGTTCACTACCACAGATCCACATGTAGGCTCATGCTCTCTGCGTGTCTGGGACTCTCTCTTGTCTTGGATGTCATTGTCTTTCAGATTGACCCACAGGCCTAATTCATCCAGCAGCCCAGTGGGAACTGTCTGATCTGTTCTGCCAAATGAACTCTACCATAACCACAAAGACACAGAAAGAGTCGCTGCTGTTTGCAGATTTTAACAAGCATCTAAGACATGGCTAAATTTAGAACAAAAAATAAGATTTAGCCCTTAAAAACTTAAAAAGATAAAAAGATTGGCAAATTTAAACGAGACATCACAGACTCCACAATCATTCAAAGCCTTAGGATTCATTTTAGCATGGATTGCTCTCCAATAAAGAGACACACTGAGCCCAGCACGTAAAAAGGTTAGAACCGGGCCCACGTCAGGATATAAGGAAGAGTCACAGAGCTACCACAGAGCAACCATTGGACTGTGAATGAGTCCTTCACATGTGTAGAGAGAGTGATACTCGTTAACATATCTTCCTGATTTCTCAGTTGTAACTGAATCTGTATACAATCTGCTATGCTAACAAACTGTAAACAAAATAAAAGCCAATGTTATTTGCGCAAGTTATTACATCTAAACAACCAAAGAGAAACCTTGTAATGGATTATTTGATGGGTCAATCGAATGCTCGGAGGAACTCACCTGCCCTGTGTTCAGCCGACTTCACAAACTCCGCTCGTCTTGTTGAGGGACTCTGATTGACTGCTGGTTCCGTCTCGTTCTCTACCGCCTCCTCACACATCAGCGCATCAACTTCCCATTTCTCTCTTTCCTGTTTTTCTGTGATGGTGGTGGTAGCCTTCCTGCCAGTGCACGTCCCATCATCAGCTAGTGCAGACACTGGCTTTATGGGTAAGGGAGTCTCGACCGTCCCTTCACTAACGATGCTCCTTACTGCTAGATCTTTGAGTGAAACCCTTCCTTCCGTGTCTGCGAGACAACATCTTGCTGTCATCTCACTCAGTCCCTGTGCATCTACTTGACTTGCTTCCAGAGTGCTTCTGCTATTTCCTGCAGTTGCACGCCTTGTGGTTTTTGTAGTTCTCTTTTTGTTCTTCCTTTTGCGACCGGCAGGAGACTTGGTAGCTGTTGTACGTCTCTGTCCTCCCACGGCTTCAGGAGTAGCAGAGAAGCTTCGCTCCGTCAGACACCGTGGACTTCCATGTCGCTCTGCTGTAATACTACAGTTCTCTGTGTTCAGCACCGCCAGGCTTGCATCGGGCCTGCCATCGTGTTGTCTGCTAGAGCAGAGCTGCAGGTCACCTTCAAGGCCCACATGTATCGCTGTGGTGGTAAAAGCGCAGGCGCCTCGCTGTAACAAGCAAAACCCACTGTGAGAAATCACCTACAGCTGCCTTTAATTACAAAATGGTAACGTGATCACACAATTATCAGTCTCTGCATTATTAACACCACATCAAGGTTAAATACGACGCATCTAAAATAAAGTCAGCTACCTCCCACTAAAAGCTGCGTCAGGACCCTCATCGTTACTCAGCACGAAATAAAATGACACAGTTGGCATCGACAGTATTTTACTTTTAGCCTAAACCTACATTCTTTATTACTGTAGGCAAGTTAGCAGCTGCAAAGAATATACAACGCGCACAAATATGTTATCTGGTACCAGTGTGTTGATATCCCTACATGAAGGGAAGCTTCCATCAATAATTTACCAACACATATAAAAGCAGAGCAACATGTGGAAACAAGTGGCTAACAAGCCGAGAATTTCCAAACATCTTTTGTAATACTGTGCAAATTTAGACTTAATGGTAAATTTCATCTGAGGAAATTAATTTGTTTATTTTATGGTGTCTATTTCCAAAAGAGATACAAAGCAATGCCTTTTTTTTTTACCCATATGCATGTACACATCAGTAGTCGAGTTCATTCAGACGCACATGCTGTGTGTAGGCTTTGCATGTTTCACTGACGACAGCATGGACAGTCTTTTCACTGTGCTAAATGCAGCAGGTTCTGCACAGTAGGTGTCTTCCAAATCTGGCGATTACGCACTGAGACGCCTGTCCACAGGATTGTAACTTGAACTTTAACAAATTCCACCACACCAAGAAAACAAGAAAGATGATGATGAAGACGGGTAATGTGTCCCTGTGCCTGCTCACCTTTATGTTTCTGTGAAGCTGAATCAGTCTCCTCAGCTCCTCTACCTCCTGTACAGCGTAGCTGTCCCCTCTCTCAGTCCTTGCCTCTGCTTCCACCTGCTGCAGACAGAATGTAAGGGTGTAGGCGCTGTGCTCTGCATGATGCTGAAACAATCTGCCTTCCTGGTGCCAGAGCAGTTGATCAGTTGGTTCCACCAGACCATCTGAAGATGTCTCATATCTGCAGTGACACAAAATAATATGTCCGACTGAGACACAACATATCACTTACTGTCCATAGCCAAACAAGAAAAGATTCAGAGTGGCAAACCTTCGCAGCTTCACATAGCAGGACTCTTACCTGTTCAGTTCTCTGAAGTGCAACACTAAAAGCTCCAGTCCTTAGAAGGAGCATCTGCCCTGATAACGTGACAAATGAAAGACAACCTAACACACATGCCGAGTGCTAATCAAGTCTTTACTCAGCCAAAACTCTGAAAACCACGCCCTCCCAAATCCACCTACGCCCTAAACCGCTGCCCGTCTGTGCCCAGTGCTGTCAGAACACCTCTTACACATGTTTACACATAGTTCACAAAAGGTGCCATCACCTTCCTTCACCCTCAACCCAGCCCTGTGGGTGTCAGGACCAGCATTCACCCTTCACATAGATTCTGCTGAGACACACACACTCACTCAGGTAGGGTGTTATAAACACAGATCACCGTGGAGCTGGGGCAGATATGAAAACACACACAAACCAGTTTGTCTTGACAGTGACAACCCTGATACTTTCAGTTAGATTGTGCTGTCAAGTCAAAGCTTAATTGATGACAACATGTTTTTGGCACCAGTGGCTTTTTGACTCACATGTGTGACACAAACACTGTGGTAGACTAGGGGCAGGTTTTCCTTTCATGTCCTGGAGAAGCACGTTTGTTTTGTTTTAAGAAAAAGCCAAAGGTGTGGCTCGTTCTTGTCGGGTTTAGCGACCTAGTTCAGCTCAAACTGAAACAAAGCAAGTGTTTCAGTTATTACAGCTACACCGGTGCATTGTTGTTCAATTTATTTGAGTTATTTGAGCGCAGGGAAACGCAGAGCTAAAGTCCAGGACTTCAAGAGTTGAAGGTGTGCAGCTGTGTGTGCGTTTATAGACAGTTCCCCTTTATCTCCTACGCCCATTTTAGCCGTAGGTGTTTTCAGAAAGCAAACCCTAGTCATCACTACCTGTTCAGCAGCAGCCCGAGACTTAGTGTGATAGTTAGACAGGGGTGTCATGGTTCTGAAACCGCAGTATAATATAATAAGATGCCTCCTCCCACGGCCCAACCCACTGCCATCCTGTTGCAAGCATCCGGCATCCCACAAATTTGATACTAGTTGTGTCAAGAACACCACTAGTCTTTGCGTTCAGGCTTCATCACTGTAACTTTACAGAAAGCATTGACAGCATTCCGGCTGGTACACATTAGTGGACCTTATTTGGCCTTTGAGGACCCCATCGGCTGAGACAACAGTGTTTTTACATGCTGATAAGTGTAAAGTGTAAAGAAGTCTCAAACAAACGTCATCCTGCATATCTAAGGGTGTAGCCAGTCTGTGGAGGTAATTCATTTGCCTATTGAACAATTTCCGATTTGTTATTGATTCCTTGTTGAAATTAACCTTCCATACAAGCAAAAATTGGGGGGAAAAACGCTGAAGGTCTTGGAACGTTCTTCAAATAAATTCTGAGAAAACAGAGGTTATTGTACCTCAGACATACGTTATCAATTTAGACGGTTAAATGACTTAATGCTAGCTTCAGGATATTTCCTTTACCTCATATACTACTACCACCATCTGAGGAATACTGATAAAATGAGGAGCATCCTCTCACAGAGTGATGCAGAAACAGGAATCCCTGCATTAGTTCCTCCACGACTGTAACTTCCTGCTCACGGTTTGTCCCAATGACTCTTGAAAAGCAAGTTCATTGAAATGCTGCAGCCAGAGTCTGACTGGACTCAGGAAGAGACGTCACATTTCTCCTACATAAGTTTCTCTGTCCTGTAAAATTCTTGTCTTCACTTCCAAAGCTCATCCTAAAGGTGGCCCACCCTACAGGGTGCATGCAGACACACAGTGCGTTAGATGTGCACCTCCTCCTCTTTTCACATGGTGCTAATTAGTCTCTCCCAGAATGGAACATTCAGAACTCTCCACCTTGTTGACGTAGACGAGGGTTTGTCATGACACAGCCCCACCTCAGACTCGGCCCAAACACCGCCCAGATCAAACTCCACCCAAAACTGGATTTTTGCAATCACAATATTAAAAGAGTGCACCAGACACTGTGGTCAGCTCCACTCAGTAGTTGCAACACAAACATCCTATCAATCGCACACTTAAACTATAGTGACGTCTGGTTTGACCACCAACGGCGACTCACCTGACCGCAGACGCAACTACAACAGTATCAACGTGGCACAGCCACTGTGCTGGAGGGAGGAAAGCTGCTGTGGATTTAGATGCTGGGACCTCCTTCATACACTGAGCTTCTCTACTTTCCTCTTTCTGTCCTCTAACACAACACCATGTTGTTGTTCTCCCGTCTCTCTCTCTGTCCTCATCTACAGGTATCATCAGACTCAGTGGGTGTCTCCACGGTTTCGCTGCTGCTCCAACCGTTCTGCCTGTGTTCTGTTGCTGCTTCTGGTTTTGGCATTTGAAGGCCATGAAAACCCATGCCATGAGGAGAAATGAAGAGATGGCTTGGCAGCAATAATGCATCTTAAGGAAAGGGTAATACTAAAATATAAATTAAACATTCTTTAAAACTCTGATGTACTGTATATTTGCGACATTTCATACAAGACTGTGCTTTCAAGAGGTAAATGCAGCTCTACTGCCACCACCTGTCTGGCTTTGGACCTAAAAGTTGTTCCATAAAGCACCTTTTGTAGTGTGGACAGAAGGAACGATCAGTTTACACCTCTCCAAATGTATCTTAACGTACACATGGTCTGAATGTCCACACTAACTCCAATCATGACTGATTTCATGGGAAGAAGTGAGACAAACACAGTTTACCTACAGTAACTGTGCCTCCTGCAGACATGCGCCTGTAATGTGACTTGTGGCCTGTTCAACACATCATTCCTACACCAGCACCAGTTAATGTTAATCTCAACATTTACATGGCTGTTCAATCCAGCATTGATTACTACTGTGTTTGAATGTTAGCTGTGTTGTTTTCTTCAGCCTTTGAAAAAAACATTGCTATGACCATAAAGTCATCAGTCAAACTGAATCGGAAAGAATAGACAACACAAGCTACACTATGACGCAGTTGATGACAGCACAGTAAATTTAAAGCTCATTTCCACTGTGGTGATCTGAATTTTAATGAGATTTCTTTCTTGTATATATTACCATTTTAAACTATTTCAAAAAAGTCGTCTTCCTTTTTGGAAATCGTTAGAGAAGCAGCAGGTACAGTCGTGGCCAAAAATATCGGCACCCTTGCAATTCTCTCAGAAAATTGTTCCAATTGCAAATGTTTTGGTTTTCACATGTTTATTGTTTTCATTTTCAGTGGAATAACACAAAAAACACAGAAGAAAAGTCAAAATGATTGGCACCCTTAATAATATTTGGCAGCACCCCCTTTGGAAAAAATAACCTAAATCAATGCTTCCTGTAACCATGAATGAGTTTCTTTCACCTCTCTACTGGAATTTTAAACCACTCTTCTTTTGCAAACCGCTCCAGGTCGTTCACATTTGAAGGAGGCCTTCTACCAACTGCTGTTGTGAGATTTCTCCACGGGTTCTGTGGGATTCAGATCAGGACTCATTGCTTTGTTTGGAGCCATTTCTGGTGCTTGTTGAAGTGTGTTTGGGGTCATTGTCCTGCTGGACGACCCAGGTCCTCTGGTGGAGACGCAGTTTTCTGACGCTGGCCACTACGCTGTGCCACAAAAGCAGCACAGCAGCCCCAAAACGTCTCTGAGCCTCCACCATGTGTGACTGCAGGGACTGTGTTCTTTTCGCTGAAGGCCTCATTTCTGTAAACTGTGCCATAGTGTCCTTTGCCAAAAAGCTCTGCTTCTCTCTCATCTGTCCACAGCACGTTCCCCCAGAAGGTTCGTGGTTTTGTCAAACTCCACTTTTTCTGCCTTGGTGTCAGCAGTGGTGCCTTTCATTCAGATGGCGACGGATAGTGCCAGTGACACTGTTGTGCCCTGTGTCTGCAGATCAGCTTGAATTTGTTTGGAAGTTAATCGGGTTCTTTTTCCACCTTTCCAACAATCCTTCGTTGTAATTTTTCATTCGTTCGGCTCTTCCGTCCACATCCAGGGAGGTTAGTAGCTACAGAGCACAGTGGACTCAGGAACATTCAGGTCTCTGCAGATGGACTTGTAGCCTTGAGATGGTCCGTGTTTTTCCAGTGTTTTCCTTCTCCATGCTCAGTGTGACACACAACACGGCTGAGTCCATTTCTCTATTTTAACTGGTTGTCAGTGTGATGACTATGTTGCCCACACCCGTTACTTGCCACAGGTGGGTCTAAATACAAATGACACTACAGTGCCAATAATCTTGTCCAGTCCATTTTTGAGTTCTGTGTGAATTTCAGGTTTGACTTTCCTGTTTTTTTGTTCCAGTTCAAACAACAACAATAAACATGTGAATAGCAAAACAATTTTCTGAGAGAAGTATTGCGTTTTCTGACAGAACTGCAAGAGTGCCCATATTTTTGGCCATGACTGTATCTTCTAATAGCGAATACTAGCAAGAGACTCACTGTGTGAAAAGCTCCACCAGCTGCGCGTGTCCTTTGCCCTGTGCCACACATACTGGAGTCTGTCCCTGAGCGTTGGCTGTCCTCAGAGCCTCTCGGGCCCCTTGTTGCTGCAGAAGGAATGACGCCACTGTCCTTAGACCATGGCTGGCTGCCAACAGCAGCAGGCTGGACAGCTGCTGGCACCGAGACACCGCTGGACAGGGATTAAAAAAAGAGAGAGTGAGGAAAGTGGATTCAACCTAAGTGAGATTGCAGAAAGAAACGATAATCACAGCAACAACACAGTTTTCTGGCGTTAGCGCTGCTCACTCATGAATCCTCGCACTCATTTTATTGTCGCTTCACAACTGTTCAACCAACTGTAGCACAGCACTTTAACAAATAAATGTATGCCTTTAAAGAGTGAATCGAATGTTGCATCAAGTCGACTGACGGGGAGCCACAAAGCGGACGATGTTGTGGTGCTTAGCAATGGTGAAATGATTTGACTTTCTTTAGAACTAGTCCCTCACAGCCTCTGGGTTCGATTCCCAGTTTGGTTGGGTGCCCAGGTGCCTTTCTGTGTCCGCTCTCCCTTCCTCCCATGAAGACATGCAGTGGACAGACAGTGGAAGACTGATCCACCCACAGTGCAGGAAGGAGCGATACCGCAGGTCCTTCATTCCAACGGCTGTTAGACTTTACAACCAATCAGTCTAGCAGCCCCACCCTGCACACGTTATATTTTGCTCTATCTGTAAATATTGTAAATAGTCAATCTTGCTCTCTCTTGCACATTTCTGCTTCTTTTTGCACTGCCCATTATATGTAGCTGCTGTAATAATTGAATTTCCCCAACGTGGGATCAGTAAAGGATTATCTTATCTTATCTTAAATGGAACATTTCAAAGTAAAAGCAAGCCAACTGACCGCTGGCTTCCTTTTGTGTATCGGTGTCTGGTGCACATGTGGGAGAAGGTGTTTGTGGTGCAGTCCTGTGATGGGACAGGCTAAGGTGTTTCAAGGCCAGGGCCAGGCTCTGATCCAGCCTCTCACACTCCTTCAGTGGAATCTGTCAAACAAATCACACACAGTTACGTTCCTAAAGCAGCATAACAGCGTGACATGTGTTACAGTTTGACCTCTGCACACTCACCTGCTCATCATCCAGTAGTAACGCTTCCTGTGGAGCTGTGGTGTCAAGCAGGAAGTGGGCCATGTCGAGAGCTAAGTCCTACAAACAACGCACACGGATATTAACAACCTCCGATAAATGTTTTTCTTTGTTTTATTGAAAAGTCCATTGTTCAAATTCCAGACTTAACATGTCTGCGTGCTTTGCAGCACCGGGTTGTGTCTTATATTTCCTCAATTTCTGTTTGTGTTAATTGTTGTCCAATTCCTAAATTTCACCAAACATACATACAATAGAAAACTGACCTTAGAAGTTCAGCAACATCGAACTAGATAACAGCTCGATAACACGATGTTTGACTGTAAATTAATCTTTCTCTTACGTAAACAGAGGTATTGTTGGACATTGTGTGCTTAAAACCGTGAAGAGGACATTTACAGCGTCAGTACCGGGCAGACTGTAACACAGTCAGGGTTTGTGAAGGGAGACGTTCTCAGCGCCCAGATCCCACCGGCTTGTGAAACCTCACGGTTTGTTTTTCATTTGGACATCTTAGGATTGACTTCAGCATTCAACAAGCAGGCACCAGGGTTAAACTGTTGACTCTACCATCAACAGGTGGGCACTCTGCCATCTGATGCACTGCCAACCCTGACTCGTGTTGTCATTTGGAACTTTATGTGCAGTACTTTAAATTTGTATAATGTATAATCTTCACCTTCCTGATTGTTTGTTGCTGTGGTAACAATTGAATTTCCCCACTGTGGGATCAATAAAGAACAATCTTATCTTAAAGGACCAGCAGTACAGTAGCTTTGTACTACTGCCTCATATGCTGTGGATGATTATTACCGTTACCAAACGTGCCAGTAAGGACAGTTTTCTAAAACTACACATGCCTCACACAGAACCTGACACAGGATATTTGATGTCAGCATGTCATGTAAAGGAGTCAGATTCTTTGCATGGTCGACAGGCATGACGCACTTTACAACAGTGGGAGCAGTGTGTTTGTACCTGAACATAGCAGAAGGCCTCCTCAGAATGTGTAGCCACTGGTTTACCAGGACAAGCCACACACAGAGTCACCAAGACCTGTTCACACACATTATGGGCTACACACACACACACACACACACACACACACACACACACACAGTTATTTAAACCCAACTCCAAAGAACATGTCTCCTGCATTCAGAATAAATAGCTGAAGAAGTTACATTGTCTTCTGCAGAAGAAATCATAATCATGTGTGAAAGGATCGTTTCAGCAGCTTCATGGCTTCCTTTTCACGATTTTGACATTTTATTTGACTGCAGGTTTTGGTTAACAATGTTAATGATAAAGGTTTAAGCGAGACTTGATGTAACGTATCTGCTCTGTGACAGAACTCTGTACAGAGGAAGCTAGGAAACATCTTTGCCAAATCACCAGGTGCATCCTTGTCTGCGCACATTACTAAAACACTGGTTTATATGTTACAGAAGCGCTGTCAACTGAGCAGAGCCTGGTGGTGTGTAACAGAACAAGCCCTTTGTGTGCGTGCTGTACCTGGACACACAGCTTGCAGCGTCAAGTGGCTGACCCGCACGGTGCTGCTCACATGTCTCTGGGTGGAGCCTGAGAATAAAAGATAAAATTCCACCTCCTCCCCCCCTTCTTCTCCTGCATCGGTGTCGTCCAGCTGAACGGTCAACCGGCACTCTCCCTGAGAAGAGATGCAGACCACCATGAGGAACGACAGACACAGATCCACCGGCCTCTCAGCAAAGCAGTCCAGACATGTTTGACAGACTGCTGTGACTAGACCAGAACCCTCCATCCAACAATAGACAGCTGGAGGAGTTGCTCGATAAAACACGCACATATGTGGCACTATTGTGCTGTACTGTCGCTATGATAATGATGTAGCTGCACACTGGAAATGATCAGGTGTCTGCAACAGAGTCCATGCTTCAGCCATTTCCACATAGGATTCAATCAAGTCAAGAGAAGGCTACTACAGAATAGCGCATACTTATCATCTAAATCGTTTATTATTCATAGTGTTGGAGGATACATGAACGGTTACTGACAGCTCCTTAATATGCTGAAGTGATTAATAAGCCCAGCACTTACGCAGCATAGCACTAAGTATAATACATGGGCCAAATATAGCCATATTGTTCAACACAGAGCTGTCATGACTTGGAATCCATAAAACTGAATTCCTACACAGATCAGAACAGTAAGACCCAGGAACATGAATGACACATCAAGATGTTTGGAAGTAAAGCTCCAGAAATAATTTGAAAACTTACTGCTTCTGTCTTACTGACTGGCTGAGAAGATCGGTTTAGATGAAGGTATTAAAATGACAAATTACTAGAGACAAAGATGTGCAGTCTTCCTGGGAGGAGCGGAAGCCTTCAGACTCTATAGTGTGTTTGCACTGGTGCATGAAAACACAACAACACAGACACAGTTCATGCTGTGAACATGCGGTTAACAGTCTGTTATGAGCCACACCCACACACTCAGGCTAACAATAGCACACAAGAATGTTTCAGATCACTGTCACTCGAGAAACAACACACACAGACACACTACCGTTGTAGAACGTGGGCACAGTAAGACAGACAACACATTGTTCCAGTTAATGCAAAAGGAAACATTCAGGCTCAGTTGGCATACTTGTTATTCAGCTTGGGAAGAGCGTATGAGGGTAACAACAACATGAGTCACCACTTCTCCTCTGCTCATGACTGAGATTTAGGTTTTTTCATCGTGACTCTTAAATGTCGTAATTATCTGAATACGTTTTTGCATTGGATGTCTTCTCAGGGATGACCTGAGACACAGCTGCTCTGATAAACTGGCTGACTATTATACAAAACCAATGTTTTAAGTGTATCTAAACTAAAATAATAGTATAATAGTATAATAGCTCGACAAGGTTTAGCTTTCCTAATGCAAAAATACATGATTTTCTATTTTTATTATTAGAATTTGAGACGATGTGTAAAGATTCTGCTCTGGGTGACAGGTCTGTTTCCATGTTCCACAAGAGAATGACACAGTTGACCAATAATAAGTGCATTATGAAATGAATGCATGATTATTGTGAAATAGTATTTCATTTTGTTTAACAATGTCCTACAGGTGAAGCCAGTGATGCAACTGGCTGGGATGGAAGCCAACTGGCTAGATGGTAGACGGCCTTTGAGTCTGCCAATGTAAAGTAAAGGGGAAACGAACATATTGGTAATATCTCTGATAGTTTCACTAGACAGCACTGAAACCTGTCATGACTGACTCCAAACTCGACCTCGTTCACATCTCCTGCTCTGACCCAAAGAAGCACTTTGACGGCTCAGCCTTTCTACCTCGCACAATGTGAACACTGTCACCTATGACCGCACTAAGACATACAATGTGTGTTATTACTCACATAGAGAGGAGCGTGCTGGGGAGTCAGTCTCATGGTGCTGGAGCCTAGAGGAGCAGACAGAAAGACAGAGATGTGAGCACTCATTTTGCAAGAGAAGACATATTAGAAACAAACACTCTGCAGTGCTGGTTGGAGAGGAATAAAAATGGAAATGAACAACATCGTTTATTTCAAGGCTCAACTATGTTACCTGTCACCACAGTCGTCCATTTTCCTAACCGCCTGTGCTAGTAAGCATCACCGGGTGCTAGAGTCTATCCAGCGGTTCCAGGGCCACAACCACAAACACTCACACCTGCGGGACAGTTAACCCGACTGCTTATCTGTGGGCTGTGGGAGGAATCTGGAGAACATGGAAAGAACCAGCGCAGGGAAGGACGCCACACAGAACAGCACAAACCTGCTGCTCAAACTCAGGTTCTTTCTGCTGTGTGGCCTGCACGTACTGAGTGACTGAGTATTCGTATATATCCTTAATGCCTGAACATATGGGATATTTACAATTTTGGTCCACAACTAGTAAAAAGCACATTCTCTAATGAGGCCTTTGTGACCAACAGGTGCAAGCGGTTTCATGTTCAAATAGGTGATAAATGCAGCAGGATATTAAATGGTTAACCAAAGATGTATATGAGTGGACAGGTGGTCAAGTCAGAGGTTTAGTACTTTTCAGAGCGCTCTGCACCATAGCAGGCAGAAACATGCATTGAGGTCAGTCAGTGTATTTGGGGATAATGTCACAGCTGTTCTGAAGATGCAAGATGTGACAACATGGACCACAACTTCTACGCCTACAGAAACAGACTGTAAACAAAGGGTTCACACCTCTTTACCCTAGCGGTTTCATTACGAAGGATTACGTCACGGTGAAAACATTCTGGGACTGGAATGTTAAGATGACACGAAGACTAAAAGGAGAAGTCTTAGTTTGCCCTCACGACTTTTTCTTGGTACTCTACGTGTTTCGACCGCTCATGATCACAGCGATCGGCATCATCTCACGTACGCGTAGTCAGCAGAAGTAGAGTACAAGCGTCTAGCTGTTCTACTTACGTGTCATAAAGTCAGAACCAAGGTCAGTGTCGCCATCGACATGCACTGATGTGGTTGAGAAACAGGAAACCGGAGGAAAACAAAGCAGCCTTACAAGTTCACACAGACAGAGAGGCAGCTTTGCATCTTCTGACACAGAGTGGATATTCACTAATGCTGCATTCCTAACGGACAGCAGTGGTTGAATACTAATGTGCAGGCTGTACCGCCCAGGGATGTTCTATCACCTACACACTCAGCGTCTTATCAGATAAGTGTGTGTCGTCTGGACCTTCCCACTTTTTAATGAGAAAACCCAGCATGTGCTTGGTTTTGGTGCTGTACTGTAACAAAACACACCACCTGATTCGTTCAACTTTCCAGGCCATTACAACCAACAATTTAAGGCATTTAGGAAAGAAATGATGAGAGAGAAAATAAAAAAATAATGCTCTGTCTTTGTCGTAGAAATCCACTGACAATACGCAAGCAAACACAAAGACAGTTTGTATATCTGGCACCATTTGACAACAGTTCATCTAAGGGCACTTTACAATCAAACAGTAAAAGAAGACCACCTTTGCGCCGCAGCCTTCATACACCGAACCACAAACGATGTTGACTGTTTGTAATGTTACAAATGGGTCGGAGGCACCATCTCAGCCGTGTTTGGACCAAAGCTGACCAGGCTGATTGTGTCACACAGCAGCAAACCGTAGGAAGCATTACCACACATGGACACATCACCAGCCGGGCCAAGTGCATGGAAACTCCGCAGACTACGGGACAGACGGAGTGCAATGATAACAGGCAGCACACTTAGGAGCCCGGAGCCCAATGTAGTCCAGAGGAAGAAGATGCGAGGAGGAGTTGGTGGGTTTCTGGGAGTGCTGCCGTCCAGTCCATCTCCATTACTGAAGCCTCTTTCCCAATACACTACATAAAGTTGCCACTGTATTTTACATAACCAAAGACACCTTCGTGCTAACCTCGAAAAAGTAGAGTTGCTGTGTTGGATTTAGCTCCACAGTATTAGTAGTAGTAGTTTGTATAGCCAGACACAGATATTATAAATTCTGCGACGCTAAAGTAGTGCACACACACACTTGCTTGTGGTGAGAGGAGCAGAGAGGGAACTATGTTTCCACAACTTGTTGTAATTATGTGTTATACAACTGAATGCTGACTCTGGCTGTTCTTTTACAGGCAAGTACAGCAAGAGGCTACAGAGCAACTCAGCTGGCCAGAAGTTATGTCTGGTATGGAAGGAATGAGCCTGAGAAGAGGAAGGAGACAGAAAGAGAGAGTGAGAGAGAGCGGGCAGAGGAAGCTGCAGCTGCTAACCCAAACCGACCTCCTGCTTTCAGCTGATGCGCAGCGGGCTTCTGCTCTGCTGAACACAGAGCTACAGAGTCACTCACTTCCACCGGCTGCACACACGAAGTGGCAGCCAGCTCTGCAGTTGTCACAACAAGCTGCTTCAGCTTCGGTCGCATGCTGGAACTGCAAAGAGCAGTGAACGTGCGCTGCTCGATCGCAGCCGCTGACACGCCGTGTTACACATTTCATTACAGCGTTCAACCATGTTTGGTTTTACGGTCTGCTACGTGTTCAAACCAGTCGACAGTACAGACCGAGGCACATTTTTCATAGAGCCAAACAAATAAAATCTGAGTCTGATGGTGTAGAATGAAGACATGTTTGTTTACAGAACATTAAAGCAGCACAAGCCGAGTAGACGAACGGATACGTGTTGAACTTCCTTAACTGCCCACTCCCCCACTGTTAGTTCATTACTCTGACCGTGTGCTGGTACTTTAACATCCATTTAAAGTCTGTCCAACCGACTCAGACAGTAACTTGGAAGGGTAATCTCTGAAAGACCTTAAAGATGTTCAGACCTACACAGCAGTCACATCAAAAATAGTTTTCCACCTAACCCTAACCCAGTTTAATGTACCCACTTTTAATAAGAGGCTCATCTTCTCTCTTTACCCCAATGTAAAACCAGAAAACGATGCATAGAGTCAAGCCAAACCAGGAGCATACGACTTTTGCCTTCAGCCACATTAAGACTACTAGAAACATAAAGGTAAATGATAACCTGGAGAAAGGCGTCAGGCATCAGCAGTGGACAGAGCTACTGTAACAGACAGCTTTCGTCCGTGTGTCCCCCACAGTAAATGTTCCATGGAAGCCTCCACGGATGTCTGCATGCAGCTCAACAGTCCAAGTGCACATTCCAGAAAGGTTGCAGCTCAGTTCACGTGGAGCCTAGAACATTTACACCCACAATGTGCATGCGAGTACATCACAGTGCAAGCAGACAGAATCTCCCTTAACCCTCGTGGGGCCTTCGAGGGGTCACACCGTAAAATAGGGTGCGCTCAAAGCTCAAAACCCACACAGGGGTTGGATAAAACAGCCGCAGACGGACGATAAAACACGTAGAGTTGGATGAACTTGTTCGTCATAGACCCACACGTGTTCATTGCTTGGATGTAACGCCCACGAAGGCTGTTTGATCCAACCCTTGTGTGTGATCTGGATCCTTGACATACATGTCAAATGTGCTGATCCACTAAATCCAACTACTTTAAAATCTAAAACCTACCTACTGTATGTTTGGTTTTCTTTGAGTTTTAACTAAGATAAACTGAAAGTACTGAGCAACAACACATGTCAAGTCTAATCATTTTCGGTTTAAAAAGGACCTCAAAGCATTAGTGCATCTGAGACGGAGGCCTACAGTAGATGAATGCGTGTGTGTGACCTCAGAGCCCAGCAGCGCCGCCACACTGCCAAAGTACTGGAGTAGACCAAGATGAAAATTGACTACTGATGAAGCAGGAGTGTTTGATTTGCTTGCAAAAACAATGTGTAAAGGAATCAGTCACCAGCATGGAGCCATTTGTCTGCGGGAAGCAGAGGCCTGCACTTAAAAATGCTAGATTTAATTACTGCATGTTTTATACTGCGTGTCAGGTTATCGCGCATTATTAAACACACCAAGTTCCGCAGGGACGCGATTAGTGGCATCCCAGACGGTTAGGACTCATCAGGTCTCCAGCAGCCCTGTTGGGCTACGTAATTCTCACTAAGATTAAAGCTAGCTGCTGCCGACTGTGCCAGCTCTTCTTCTTAACAAAGACGCCTCACATAGAAGAGCCTCAACCGCATTAACATGGTCAGACACGAAGAAAAAACTTCTTTCTCTTACTCAGCTACGCACTTTGCTTACGTCATGTAGCAGTCACACAAACTCTCTTTATTGTGTGAAATAAATGAAACATGAGCAGAAAGCTGAGATTCACTTCTAATAGCAATCATTCCACCTGTCTAGCTTGATGCGTTCAGATGCAGCACATTTGTATTCCTCCGTCTCCCTGTCTGTCCGTCACTATGACGTCTAAGTACTGACAAACATGACTGGATTTGCTTCTTCGAGTCCCTGTGACATCTACCCCACCAGAGTGCCTCCAGTCCATAAACAGAGCAATTTCAGCCCTCACAAGAGGTTTTCATCACATGAAACTGGTGAAGACGCACTAATGATAGAACACAAAATGATGATTGGCGTAGCCTAAAATAGAAGATCTACAAAGTGCAGCAGCTTATATACTTGGCTTAACTGTGCTATCCAACATGATCTAAGACTTGCCCTGAACCAACTTCCTTTAAGTGCCTTTATAATAACTTTAACAATGTTGAAGTTATTATAAATGCACAGTTTTTAAATTGAATTGTCATACTTGCATACAGCCAGGACCTTGTCCTTTGTACTACTACAGGTCCTACTGAAGTCTCCTTCGCTAACATGGGTGGAAAGGCACACGACTACTGTGCAGTGAGGTCAACAAAGCATTAACCACAGCAGATCAACAACAAGGAGCAAGGAAATACATTCAGGCCAGAAAACATGGTGGCACAGCAAAAGTATGACTCAACAGTATAACATGCAGCACTGGTTAGCCTCTGCATACCATAGCTTACTGCTTACACAGCAGGGACACCGAGTCAGCCAGACAAAGACTGGAGAACGCACGCTGTGTACACTCCAAGTGCTTTTTGGCCTTTTAAAGAAGCTGGGATATGTGAGATAACAGAAAGCTATAAATAAAATTGCTCCACAACCAGCATGGTCCCTGTGTTTCATACCACCTCCACGGAAAATGAAAGCATCTTCTGTCTAAAAGAGTGGCTTTAGCGTTCTCTGCACACGATGTACAGCCCTTCCCACCTCCCGGCGTACTGCCGGTCCCTTCTTCACATTCCCAGATTTCCACACCTGATCTTAAACGGTCAGACAATCCAACCTCTGACAAACCGTGTCAGCAGCCGTAAGACCAAACTATGTGGGAGCCAAAAACACGGGTCCACATTTTCAGTTCAAACAGGTGATCTCACGGGTTAGTCAAATATGCCAGAAGTTGAATAGCGACCAGTGTTCAATAAGCCGCAGATACAGAGCATTCACACATAGGTGGAAATCACAACCGTCTGGGTTTACGTCATCTGCTCCAACCGACCTCTCCACCAGTGAACTGAGGCCAGATTTGGTTCACCAGTGTTCAGTGCCTTAGGCATTGAGCCTTCATTGTAAATTATATGGTGCAGAGGAGAGAGAGACCTAAGGGGAAAGAGAAGAGACCTCTGTATCTGCAGCGTTGAAGATGAGTGAGTCTGTACGACATGTCAGCTGGCTGCTTTCTCTCAAGCGAAACAATCTTCACCTTATCCCAAGTCGCTTTGAACAGGAAAAGCTGGCATGAATGAACCGGCGTCAGTGCTGACCAGGCAGCTAAACGGTGCCGAGTGAAAAAAGGAAACAGCTGCAGAGAGAATGAACAGATCAGCAGTATCTTGTGTGATTGGCCAGGCTGAGTATTTGGATTTACTCTTTGTTGTTGCAGGTGTAACCACACATCCCAGTCCTGCAGTAGCATCACAATGCTCCTACAGACCATTTACGCCAGTGTCCTCCTTTCTTAGCGTTGCTGTAACACAGCAGCATAAAAACCCCACAGCCAACTAGGGCCAGGCAGTGTCAAAGGGACACAGCGGACTCTCCCCATGCGTAAACTCGAAGCAGGAGCACAAATAAAGCTCACAGACAGAAAGACAACACGTAACAGCTGATGGCGTCTGCAGTCAAGTGCATGACCAGTGAACATACCAGGAGTCTGCCCAAGACTCCAGGTCGAACTGCGCAGCACCAAGTCTAATTCTGGCATCCGGACGGTTTCCACCTCTGTGCCCTACACTTCCTGCCGTGTTTCCGCTTCACGTACATTTATTCAGCAACTGCCGTAAAAGCTTTTTTCAATCTGTTCTGACGCCCTTCCTTTTAGGTTTTAGATTAGTTGGTTCTGGCCAGTGAAAACTCAAAGTCACGGCACATTTTATAGGAGTGTGCTGGTTTTATTTGAGTTATATAAAAAGTACAGTGTAAATCAGTTCCAGTAGGGCCATTGTGCCAGGTCTGCACGTTTTAAATAAAAGTTAGACACTGACAGCACATCGGTGTGATGGGATGGTCCTGGCAACCTTGAAATGAGAGGTAATGCTAAGTAGAAGAGCGACCAGAAGCTCTGAGCTCAGCCCTGCTCTGCGGTCCGTGGACCAACCTCTTATCTGAGGACAAACACGGGCTCACCCTCCGGTCCAGGTTCTCCGCCAGCCATTAGTAAGTCACGCACAGATAACGCGGGTTAGGTCAGAAGCGGCGCGGCCCCCTGGGGTCACAGAAAGGTGGTGGACGGAACAAGAGAAACACCTGCGTCCCTGAAGCAAACCAAATCACAGCGGCACAGACCACAGACACGCAAACGAACTTCCTGTTATCTACACGCAGCGACGCAGCGTGAAGGGATGAGGTCAGCTCACCGACTGGGCTTCGCCTGTCAGGGTGCAACCGGCTGCTGGCTCTGCCACACGCAGCAGCGGCAGAAGTCACCACACGAGCTAAGCAGGAGGAAGCTAACGCTCCGGCCGTTACTCACCCGGAGCACTCCCTGCTCCTCCCCGCGCCGCCTGCGCGACTGTGTCGAAGAAAGAAGTTTTAAAAGTAGCGCTGTCCCTCTGCCGAGTGACGAGAGCGCCACGGGCCGCTGGTGGAAGCCATTCCGCCTCGGGTTCAACCCCTGCTACCAGTTCAGCGCTGAGCTCCGCCGCGGAGATAGTTGATCCATGCTGCGAAGCCCCGATGTCAAGATGACGGAACGGGGATGTCGACACTTCCGCTCACACCTTCAAAACAAACACCTGCGCGTTGTCGACAATATTCCTTCTATTACTGTCAAGGGCCACAGTTTAAACATTGTCCTTCTCTGGTGAAGACCACGAAGTGACGGCACGCGGGGAGCCACGCTTCTTACCCTGGGGGCTCCGGAGTCAGCTTTATTTTGAAGGCATGGCCATCTCTTTTCCGGAAAGATGGTCTCTTTTTGCGGACTAATTGTGGGTTTTCTTCTGTAAAATGTAAGCAGCGGTCGGACACATTTTACTTCTGGTTTGAACTAAAGAATTACTTCGATATAAGATCGCAAGAACTATGCAATAGCAAGTTCGAAGTTATGACAAACAACACAGTTTCAAAGTAAACGCTGAACTGTCTGATTCCCAGTAATGTCACACATTATTTAAAACAGTCCATTTGTACAAGGCCCCTGCCACAGCCTCCGGGTTCCCTAACTGGACTAGAGGCTGCAGTTGGAAAGGTGGACCTCTGCAGGTCTAAGAGGAAACACACAGATGAGGAGAACGAACCTTAGGGGCACAGCTGTGGGTGAAGATGAATTTCAGAGTGTATCAAAACATTTTTCAGGATAATGTGAGAATGTCTGTACCTCAGCTGAAACCAGAATTCGAATGTCACAACAAAACAATGCTGCAAAACACCGGAGTCAGAGCGAAGGACTCAGAGCCCAGACTCAACCCAGCTGAGATGCTGAATGACCTGCAGAGAGACGGACAGAGAGACGGAGCTACAGCAAGACTGGACCAAAGCTCCTCCTGAACAATGTGCAGGTCTGATCCTCAGCGACAGGAAGCACCTGGTTGAGCTTATTGCGGGGGGGGGGGGGTCAGACACTTATTCACTTCAAGGGTCCGCTCACTGTTTCTACTTCCATTTTGACTGATGAACGTGCTCAGTAAAGATATGAGAGATTATAGTATGTGTCAGTACTCGACTTAGAGGAAGGTCAGTTCATGTTTTATGACAAGCTAATGGAGAAACGCGTCAAAGTGAAGGAGGTTCGCATCCTGTACGTTTATTCTGTGTGCTCTCCTGGAAATCACCGGCTTCCTTCACGCTGCCATGACCCCTGCTGGTTCAACGTGTCACATACTGGAGGCTCAGTCCGTTCTAATGTTGTTGTCTCTCGGAGTCGTTCGTTGCCCCGCCCATGACATGATGTGATCTGGGGTCATGTGGCTGTCTACTGGTAGAGTAGTCCCAGGCCCGGAGTCTCTGCATTGGTAGACTGTTGAACATCTACATGATCTTTGAACTTACTTAAGATGTTTGAGCACTATGTGAATCATCAGTTTCCAAGTGTAGATTCTCTTTTGGGTGAGAGATGTCTCACATAAGCCAAAACATCTTGTGTGGAGCAAACCTAAAGCATTTTTCCCATTGAAGAAGCTCTAGTCTATGCCTCAAGCCATTTCCATAAGAGACTCCAGATATGCCAACACTGGACTCTTTCGCACTCATTAGCTCAAGGGTTCACATACTTTTCCCACTATGCGTTTTTTATGTTATTCTCAATAAAGACATTAAATTTATTTATCTGTTTTTATGTGACACATAATGTCAGTGTCAATACCCATAACTAAGATGAAGATGAGCATAAGATCAATTGATAAATGAACCATGTTCAGACTGTTCCTTGCGTTTGTGTGTTTTCCCATCGTTCCCTGGTCAGTCAGCCGTTTGTTCATAGCCTCTCTCACTAGTCTGGAGCTGTGGAACTACTTGCATCAAGTGGCTGGACCTCTGCTGGATTGGGTCGGACATATGCACACATTTTTATTCAAATGTGTTGCACTGCACCGATTCAACAGCAGAGGGAGTGACAGGGTCAAAGCCTTCATTCAAGATAATCAGGATAAAACTGTGATGATCTGGTTTCTACTCAAAGTTAAAACCTGCTCAGTCATTTCCCAGCGTGCGTCTGTTTGTTTGTGTTGTGTACGTGGTAAGCGTACAGATAAACCTGTAGACTACAAGTATCTAAGTGTGGTACTAGACCTTTTCTGGTTGGACTCAGCTACCAACAGAGGCTCTGCTCTGCTTAGGCCCAAACACATTTATAAGTGAAACCCCCAGAGTCTGTCTCGCTGGATTAAATACATTAAAGCCTGCACATTGTGCTCAATGCAATATACACAAGTCTGCCTGTGTTTTAATAGAAATGTTTCTCATAATTTTCTGTTTATTAACAACCTGTTGCAGCCCGATCTGAACCCACGTCAATTTCATACTGAAATCATTAAATTATAATTAATATTAGACCATTTTTATGTTATTTGTGATCAGATTTCTCACCTGGACGTGTATAATAATATTAATAATATATAATCGTGGGTGTGCAACCAACAGCTTATCCAGGACAGTGACTAGTCTTAAAAGCGTGATTGAGTGGAGGGTGACAAACCATCTTCCTGGAACAGACTCTAGCACCATACAAAGAAACTTCACATGTAGAAAAGACCACTACCAGGAAACAAGCTCATCAGGTTCACTGTAGGTCTAACACCGGCTTGCATTATGTAAAACTGGCACTAGATGTTACTACGGTGTAACGTGAGCCTGAACTTGAAACTTCACAGGGTTCGAGCTTCAATCCAGCGTCTTGGCTGTAGACAGCGTACGTCAGCTTTCGCATCCTCTGTCCTCTTTTGCTCCTGAAAGCAATGGAGCCTGCAAGAGTGATTGTTAAGACACGTTGCTGCCTGGCGGCCTGCGCTAGTGCTTTGAAGCACAACGTGAAGCTGATTGTAGGATGTCCTTTCGTGTTCCTCGGAGGGACACAAACTTCATAAACCTTAATATACAGAAGTCGCGTACACTTATTAAAAACCACTAAACCTTCCCCAGCACTGATAACGTATCACAGGTGAATTATTCTTATTTATGAACAATGACAATGCTGCATATTTACCGTTTTCTTTGTTTTGATGCTTTTACTGCCAAGTCCAGCATTTCGTCATTATTTCTGCAGCATTTAAATGAATTAGAGGCTAAAGGCGTCTTACTTTACTCTGCTTAAAGCTCTGCTTAGTGTTTCACCCGGAGCCTGAGCTTTGGACTAGGCCACAGGAAGGAACCTCCAGCAGAACGCTCGTCTTTCTCCACTAATGGCTTCTTCTCGCTTCAACAGCGTCTCGTTGTCCAACTCTCCAATTTTTATTGAACATGTTCTACAGGTTTTGTGTTCTTCTTGTCCAAAGTGCTGCTTGATGGCACCTGGACTCGCTGGACTCTGCTAAATTCACTTTCCAATAATTACTGTACCTTTATTGACATTAGCGCTGGCATGTAAGACACAACCTATGAATAGAAACACATACTATGACAGTAACGCCACTACCTTGATGACAGATAAAACAATCCTCCATCCAAATTCTGTACTTCACAGCTGTGTTAGACCATATATTCATACGCAGAATAATATTTAGCACATTAACAGGTAAACTGTTCCAGAGAAAGCCTCCAGGCCACCGAGTGGCCCTGACTCAGCCAAGTGTTAAATAACTACAGCTAGTCTGTGAAAAATGTGGAGACTTGACAAATCTACTTCATAACAACTGAATACACATGTAGTAGATATGTGAATGTAGAACATAGTACACAGCACAATCTATCTGGACAACCCACCCCACCAAGTTCACACCGTGGCTCCCATGACCGAGCAAGGACTCCTGAACGGGTCAGCAGCTCAAGCTCAGCTTCTATACTTCACAGCTGCATTAGACCATATATTTTATTATATAGGCTGTGGTTAAATTACTGTAGGAAGGAAAGATTAACAAAAATGAGAGAATGAGTCAGAGCCTGTATAAAAAGTTAGAATATAAGTAATATTAAGTGTGGGTTGAAATGTAACAATGAATGAGCTTAACACAGTAGGGGGGCAATAAATGGTTTTATGGCTATCCGACCTAGTCCTAACGCGCTTCAATTAAATGTCAAGGTGTCAAAGGTGTTCCCTAATATTTTGTTTATTTTATTGTCTTACAAATGTAGATGAATAGGAATCCTTGCAAACGAGGTAAATGAATAATCCACAGAAAAGAAAAGTAAAAAGTGGCATGAGGTTATGGATCAGATGTCTGTGACACATAACATAAAGCGGTAAAAACTGTATGACCTCCTGTTACCGCACCGTGGCCACACCACCTATATTTATATCCTCCTGGCCTACCGATGACAGGCTCACAATGCCACCAGACAGGAAGTGAAACTACACCATTAACCTTAAAATTAAGTCAAACCAAAACAAATAAGAAAAGGAAACAGTGGCTCCTACAAATGGGATGATGATTTGGTGCATGCACACAGGAAATTATGAAGATAAAGATTAAAATGTGGATTCAATTGACTTGGTGTTGGAAGAATTTATAGAAATTATTAGTCTACATCAATAATGGGACTGGAAAGTAAGTATCATATCTATAACATTAGTCTCTAGCAACACAGTAACTATTAGTACATGAGAAGAAATAAGTGTCCAAAGGCTGATAATTACCCGGTGTTTATTAAAGTAGGTGCTGATGGAGAGTCAGGGAAGGCTAATTTGATTTTGGTCAGATGAATGTAAGAGCTTCTATTGAGGTTGAAGAATCTAATCAGGAATCAACTGAAGTGATCATTCAAAGAGCAGCTTCTAATAGCAAAGGTAGCAGTAAAAAAACAAGCTCATCACAGTGGAATGAATGAGATCACAATTAAAACATAAAGCATTTAAAATCCTTCAACGCAAACAAACATTAGTTCAACAACAAGTCTGTCACTACTATAAAGACCAACAGATGATGGTGTCAGCTGGCTTAGCAGCGTCCTTGAACAACCACACGTCCGTGGAGGGAAGAAACGACATGACAGAATTTATATTTCTCTTTTTCAGGACACCAGGACGCGCTAAACACAGGTCAGGAAAAACCGAAGCTCCAGTCCCGTAGGTGGCGGCAACGGCACCGCGTCAGCTGCCGCCAACCGCCATTAACACCAACGAAGAAGAAACAAACTTCCCCCAAACACAAAGTGCTGCTGGAGTTTGCTACGCTCCGTTTCATTCTCGGCCATCGACACTTTTGCTACGAACGTTAAATGAGCACATAAAACTACTTTCTCTTCAGCGGATCCGTGTGTCTGCGACAATTACGTTGGAGCACTGACCGTTTTTATGAACGTTACACCGCACTGCTGGGACGCGTGTTAGCTAGTAGCTGGGTAGTAGTAGAACCGCACGGGAACGCAGCCTGCGGGCGTAATAGTCCAGTTACCATTTGTGTGGAGGAAAACTCTCATTGCTTGAAAATGGTGAAGGTAGAAATGCTGAGGCAGCTGATGAACGAGCGGCTGGCTGCGGTGGTGGAGGAGATATGTGGACTGTTCGTAGCTACGGTCGCGGAGTACGAGGAAAAACTCTCCTGTTCAAACGTGGACACTGAGCAGCAGCCTGAACTGCTGACGCCTGTTTTAAGCGACGGAGGACAGATGCACTACCCAGGTTGGTGCTGCCTTCCTTATCCCACCAAGGCTAAGCAGGAGATAAAGTCACGAACCAATGTCTTCAGTGTTTTGATCTTGTTATATTAAATAACCAGATGTTGGGACAGGGATTAGCAATTTCAACAAATTCAAATCAATTAAACATGTGTAATCTTTGCGACAGATGCTTTGTGCACAAAACAAACCGTTATGTGCACATATCCAGACAGAATTTAATGGATAGATATTTTTGGACGACTTTGAAATGAAGTTCTGCAAAATTGTAATAAAAACCAAAAACGTTGAGGTTCAGCTTATGATCTCTTTCAGCTTCCTTCCATGTGGGACTTGTGTCTCTCTTATGGAAATGTTTTACGTTCATCACATTTTGTCTTACAACATGTTTTTCTGTGTTATTTATTTTCATTCTACTGAAAAGGAAAACATATGCTTGTCTGGGTTTTTCACCAAACTATAATAAGGTGAATTAATCCAAAAGAGGATATTACTGTGTCCGATTCTGATTAAAGCTGTATTTTTGACAGTCCTGCAGTCTGAGCGCAACTGTAACTGCACAGGAGGTGGTTTGGAGACACACTGCAGTTATGTCTGTATGTTTGTCTTCTTCTCCTCTGCAGAGATCAAGAGGGTGTTTGCAATTAAAGAGGAGCAGCAACAGGAGAGCTTCAGTTTGGACCAGAATCCCATGGAGCTCCTTTACATTAAAAAGGAAACGGGGGAACCTGGGAATATCCTGGAGGAACAGCATCTTGAGCAACCAGAATGTCCATCCTCTTTAACTGGTACGTTCTTTTTTTGAGTTCTGAACTAATTGTGGGATAGTGTAGTAGTAGAATATTTGTTTCCAACATGTATAAGAGTGGGGATTGGTAAAAGGATAGACCAGTAAAGGGGGGCAGGCATTTGGCACGATGGCTTCGTTGATCAGCTTCAGCACCTCCCTTAATGCTACATGGGTTAACTGCTGTGATGACATAACGCCTCCATCGTAGCCTCTAAACGTGTCCTCTAGTATCCACAGCATATACTCCACTGACCTCTTTACATTGTTGAAGTCTGTAATAAGATGAGATGACTTCTTGTTTAATCACTTTGTATGAATGGTTCTACAACAGTTCTTTAAATGTGTTTTTAATTTTCCATGGGCCCATCTTCGAGCATAAAACAACAACAATGGCAATAATTATATGCTAACATTTGTTAAGTATGTAATACAAAAGCTATGTTTGTTCTCAGTATAAGAAGAAATTTAACAAAGGTGATATTAACAAACTGTGATTAATTTTATATTTGATTGCATTGTTTCCTGCAGACACCCAGCAGGTGATGTCTACAAACCAAGCTCCTTCCACGCAGCAAGAGCGAAAACGCACTCGAAAACTCAAAAACCCAAAGCCTCCACACAGTGATGGGGGACAGGAGACACCCTGCACCCAGCGTGAGGAATCACCTCCTAACACAGAGTGCAGGGTGGAGCAGGAGAGAGAGGCTGGAGGGGATGAAGAAAACAGAAATTCAGAGTGTCCAGGCAGCTGCTCAGCTCAACACATGGAAATGAAGGGAGAAAACTGTGACAGAGCAGCTTTGCAGGCAGATACTGCGAAGACCTCAAACTCTTCTGACTGTGAAACTGAAGACAGCGACGATGACTGGAAGACAATGCCTGCACAACAGTCCAATTCAAAACTAATGAAAAACACTGCATCAGAACAAGTCAAGTCATTGGCTTCAAATTGTGGTTTAAAATCAGGTAACAATTTACAACCAGCTTGTGAACTACAGCCAGACTCATCTGAGCCTGAGACTGAAGACAGTGAGGATGACAACTGGAATTGCAGTAGGACACTTCAGTCCGGTTTAACCTCCGTGAAACCTGCAGAGGTTCCTGAGAGTTCTTCACAGCCCTGTCAAACATCCTTTAGCTTTTCTATTCGTGGTAAAGGTTTTCAGGGCAAGCAGCAGGTAGAGAAACGCAGGAGAACACATCCGCAGGAGGCAGCTTCACCTCAAACAAAACGTGGCAAAAAATCCAGTCACACAGCGAACTCGAGCAAACCCTCTAAGCCAAAGAAACCGTCACACAGCTCAGCGTCCAAGACAAAAGGGATGGAAGAAAAATCCTTTCGGTGTTCTGTGTGTGACACAATATTCAAAAAGAAAACTTACTGGGTTTTACATATGAAAATACATAAAGCAGAACGAGGGCACGATACAACGCGTGTTGGAGGCAACACTTAGTGGCTCAGATTGAGTTAAACCTGCTTATCGCAAATATACGTTCATTCAAAAATCACTTCAAATTGTTTTTGTTTTCTGGGAGAAAATCAGATTTGAATCTGATTGATCAGGAATAAAGTGGAAGTACCGTTAATAAATAGTTTCTAAACTGGTCTGGAATGTCAGCGTTAACCAGAACCAAAATTTAATTATGGGGGGCCATTGTTACATGTAAAACGTGACATAACGACAACACATAGGATCCACATTTAAGGGTTTGCTGTAAAATCTAAATGATTCTCTCACTAATTATTGAACTCCAAGCAGCTTTGAAGGTGTTCTCTTGTATCTTAGAGCAGCACATCTTACACATTTCAATATTTAACTTCAATGTGACATTTTCTGGTGTGTTTTAGGCGACAGCATGAAGAACTGATGATTCTCTATTAATACCAATATTTTACATTAGGGTCTTAGTATTTTTAAAAGTCAGAATTGTTGTATTGTTTGTCTGTGTATGATTTTTATTCCCAATGCGTTCAGTAAATGCAAATAAACAAGAATTGCAAAACAATTTGAATCATTACTCAAACTTCCTTCCAGTGCACACAACACCTTGATACAGTGTAGTGTCTGATTACATAGTGCCACTGAGATTCTGTGGAAATTTTATTTAACAAACTCAATGACTGAACTTTAACACACAGATTTAAGCAGAATTACACTTTTAACAACATGTTAAAAGGTTCACTTGTGTTTAGAATGAAAAGGCTAAAATTCCACCTTGGACATCCAAAGCTGTGCATGTATTTACTGCTGCTTTCAGGAACACACGAGACTGTTTACTGAAACTTGGCAACTGAAGAGCCTCTCTGCTGCGTGGAGAGGCATGTGTTGTGTCTGATGTCCTTTTTGTGTAAATCTAAACGGAGCAGCTAAATGGTTTCTCTTCTGTATGGATCCTCATGTGCTTTGACAAGGACTGACTCAGAGAAAAGCTTGTGTTGCACACAGAACAGGTGTAAGGTGTTTTCCCCTGTATGGACTCTCACGTGTCCAGCTAGGATTCCACTATGTTGAGCTGCTGACGAATAGAGCAGCTGAATGGCCTTTCAGTGTGAATTCTCGTGTATGGACAAACCTGTGCTCTGGTTGAATCTTTGGCCACAAACCGAGCAGCCATAGGGTTTCTCCCCCGTGTGAATTCTGATATGTCACATTGTATCTGATTTTGTGCTAAACTGCTTCTTGCAGACTGTGCACATGAAGGTTTTTGCTCCTGAATAGGTTTTCTTTTGTATGATAAAATGTGAACCCGGAATAGATTCTTCAAAACAAACTATCGCTGTTGTCAGCTTGTTCACAAACGATGACAGTCTCGGTGCCGTCAGTTGGTTGTAAAAAGGTTTCTGGATCAGAGTTGCAGACTGGTACTGATCCTCCAAGCTCCTCAACTTCTGTTACCCTCTGCTGAGGTGAGTGGTTGACTGTCCCTCTTTGTCCCCATCGGTCGGTCTTTGATGAAGTAGCGAGGACTGAGCCTCATCTTTAATATCCTCACTCTTTCCAGGAACAAGAGAGCGAAGCAGTTCTCCCTCCCAACTGCTCGACAGCTGCTCCTGTTCTTCTTTAAGATGTGGGGGGTCCACGTCCACAGATATGAATACATGAATCTATTCTATATGATATATTAAAATCACATACACATCTCTTAACTCCATCACCCAACTCAAATTAACTCACAGGCTTTGCTTGTATATGTGTTACAAGCTTTGTGGGTTCGTGTTTACATTTAGAGACAAAAGTAAACGTCAATGTCAAATTAAGATTTACATTAAAATAATGAACTCGTCTCTTTGACGTATGACGCTGAAGCTAACGTTACCTGTTAGCTGCCAGGGCTTGTTACGATATGAACAAACCGCCGTCTGGATAAAAAGGTTGCATGCTACCTCCACCCACCGCTAAGTTTACCGACATCCAGTGTTGACGGAAACGCTTCTTCTTCGTCTTTTCATAAAAAACTTTTTTTTGTTGTTTTTTGGGGGATTTGCGCACCGTTACGTTGCGTTTATCGCCACCTAGTGGCAACAATGTGAGCTGTGGTTGACTAGCAGGAAAATTTTCTTCATCTTGTCTTTTTTCAAAATAACCTTGGCCAATAAGCCTAGAACTAATATATGTGGGGTTTAGGATGCACAGAAACGTGCTCACTCTTCAGCTGCTCCTGTGCTAAAAACTGCATCTGATGAACAATTACACCACTTTTAACTCAAATGCAAATTATGATGGTTAAGTCATTTGGCCTACATAGAGCAGAAATGAGAGCTGTGTGGTGGTCTTCAACATGGCAGCCAGAACGGTGTGAATCATTCGATAAGAGAAGTGGGTTTTTACCTCTTGCCTCAGGTGTCTCCATCAGCATCATAGACATGTATCAAAGCATCCAAACATGGGTCCTACGGTGCCACACCGTTACAGCGCTGTGTTGTTTGTTTCCTGTCATCTGCGATTGGCTGTTGACATCTGTACTCTTTTAACCAGTGATGGCAAAGTAAAATTTCCAACAAAGACGCTTCAGGTGGATGTTTCTTTGTGGGAACTATAATAAAGTGTCTTTTCAAGATTTCCTTTCAACAAATTATCTCCCACAAAAAGAACAACTACATGGTCTCCCCAGTGTAAACTAATTCCTTTGGTTCATACACAGAAAGAATCATTTATGAGATTCAAGCAAACATGAGGGTGCGACTAATGTTTGTCTGTCTGGCCCAGTATTGATGGATTGATGACCACGGTGTAGCTGGACTCAAGAAGTGCTGAACACATTAATGCATAACTATACTTTCATAATAATAAATAAACATTTCTGGATATAAAACATTTATTTGTTATCTTTCACGCAGGGGGCGCTGTCCTAATTGATTAGAATAATAGGTGTGATTTTAAGGCGTGTGGAACAGATCTAATATTTCCCTCATCTCACCAATCATATCCACGGAAAAAAGTACGAAAAGCAATGATGGAAAACAGATGTAACACTTACAAACAAAAAACAAAACAGACTCATCACAAAGTCTTTATTTTTCATTTATTACTTGAACAGTACATGGACAGGAACAGCTTCATTTATATATGTATTTATATATAATATAGTTCAACTTTACAGTACACATCTGAATGACAACAGAGCAGGTGAGTCGTTCTACTGTTAACAGAAACAAGCGCAGAGGGAAGACTCCCACACTATGAAACTATTTAGACAATAAAGGGGGAAAAAAGAAATTATTGCTCAGTACAAATCAGTTCTAATGTTAGTAAGAAGAATAGCAGTAGTACATAAACTAACATCATTATATCAAGATGAGGTTATACTCATATGTTTCCTAAAAAAAGAGGAATTCCAACCAAAGAGGAAGAAAAATACGTCAGTGTTTTCTTCACAATACGTTAGAGTTGTAGTGTTGAGTTGGGTTAACCAGCTGTAGAAAGGCAGCTGCAAGGAGGAGTAAGGACTTTACAAACACATCTACTGCTAACAGGAGCTGTGTATTTCCAGAAATACATACTGAACTTCAATACTGACAGACTTTGAGGAGGAAGAGGAAATTAAATCAGAATGTTTCATTTGCAGGGATAAAGTCAAAGGTTTGGGTTCCAATCATAGTGTGGGCCCGTGGGAGGACGAGGCATAGGTTGACAATGCTGTACAGCACTTCAAAAGGGGTGAGTTACATTCAGGAGCCTCCCAGGACATTGGGTAGACGAAGTATCCAAGGAAACCAAAGTGTAGATGGAGGAAAACAGCTAAGAAACACTGAAACATGGTCAAAGACGGACTCTGCCACATGCAAACTTCAGGCTGTGAGAAGAAACTGAGATGTTTGACCTGGTCAGTATTCCCCCATAATCCCTCCTTTTTATTATATTTCAACTTTTTAAACAGCTCACAATGCATCAACAAAAGCACATACACACGTTTAACATTCCTTCATCCAGTTGCTGTTATCAGGGTCAGTTTCACTCTCTGTGTCTGTACAGACGTTTCTCCATCGCTCCGTTGCCACCACCATCTCTGAAATGGACTTCAGCTGATAGCCCTTTAGGGTGCAACTGGGTTTGCCTGTGAGAGCCGGGGCACCTTGTGTTTTTAAAGGGAAGGGTTCTGTTCTAAGGTGGCTGGGGGTCGCCCTACATTCTGAGCTCGGAGCCCAAATGGCTCCAAAACAGCCCCGTCCCTTACAGGCCGCCTCAGTGATGTGCACACCTCCGTGATGGAAGAGACACGACACACAAACTGTAAAAGGTCTATGAATACAGTACATTACTGAACTAAAACTACCCACTAACACGGACTAGCCTGGTGAATGGATGGTCGCACTGAACACAAACACATCAGTGAATTTATATTTCGGGCTTTTTTGGGGCCGTGCAGCCTTCATGTGAGGAGCGGGCGGTGAATCCATGTGGTGGGGGGCAGCTGTGGCACGTTCAGGGACAGGGGCCTGGTGCTGAGGCCCTGCTGTGGTTTGGCTTGGGTCAGAGTATGATTGTCATGTCACAACGCTACGAGTACACAATGCTCCACGCTTACGTTCCCATTCACACGCACATCCACAATAAATGCTCCCTCTAGCAAGTATTCATGTAATGGATTGTCTTAGACATTAGGATGATTCACAGACTAAAGCTGCACCAGCATCACTGGACTTATAGAAAATAGTAGCACGAGGGAAAAATATGACCCAGATTTTCTGTTTCATAGTTTAGGAGGTTTCATATCACATGTCAAACATAATGCACACGTTTTACTCTAAAGTTGTAATTTAAGCTTATACTGCTGTCATAATATTCCAACACGAGACATAACTAATTCATATTTGATGGTAAAATTGCTGAACCCGACGAAGACTCTCAGTCCAGGTGAGGTTGTCTGGAAGCTGAGTCATCAGGCTGATACCCCTACTCTCTATCTACAGTAGGTAGCTTTATCAGTCTGAGAAGGGGAGGAGGGAGGAGGAGGGAGGAGGAGGGAGTGGTCTCAGCTCTCTCTCCTCTGTTGGGGCAACGGTAGCGGTGGTGGCCTCACACACAGCCTGCTCCCATTTAACGTGCGGCTCCTAAAAGATCAAGACCAATAGGTCACTAGGTTGGGTGAGTAGGTGGGAGTCTGGCATCCACTCACTCCCCCCTTCCTTTGTCCTCCCAACTAGTCAGTTCTCTGCTGGTGTGAAGTGAAAACCGAACTGGAGCAAACAACTGGTCTTCAGCCGACTGTTCTCAGACGGATGGAGCTACCTGGACTGACAGAGAAACAAGTCCTGAACAAACACAGAGAGAGTTACTGCCACTTGGTCCAAACAACAACATGCACACACACACCTACACACCCCACACATCCCCACACACACACAAACAACTGATGCAGAACACCGTACCACCTTGTTCTAAACGCCGCCCTCGTAAGATATTTTTCTTTTCCACAGCCTCCGCCTTCACCTCTGTACTGCTCTGTGGATGGGGTGGGTGGGAAACACGTCAAGACACTTCAAGAACAAAAATGTTTTCTACATCTTTAAGTGCAAGGGACGGAGTGGTGTCGAGGTGATGCTCCAAAGTTGTGGTTGGGTTTTAAGTAGTAATACATGTGATATTTACAGTAGACGGGAGAAAATGGCAAACAAGGGGATACTGGGAGATAGTTTAGGACGAAGAGACCTGTCTTCACCTTATTTATGACTTTCCTTCCTGTTGCTCGTAAGCTCTGATCTCTTGTCTGATGACTTTAATCACATCTTTCCTTTCTCACACTACCCCCTGGCCTTTTCTTTCTTCATCCCTTCCTGTTTCTCTCGTCCCCCCTTCTCCCTCTTTTAGTGGCTTTTCAGCAGGACACCTCCATAGTTTGGGTGACCGTACCAACTCCCTCGGTGCTGTCGGAGTGCGTGCAAGCGCGGGAGCGGGACCCATCCACAGAGCCTGCGCTGGTGAGGGACGCCGTCCTGGAGCGCGCCAGTCGAGTCATGCTGGCGGAAGGCACTGAGGAGAGGAGAGGGGAGAAATGGAAAATGGGGGAACGACAGAAACACTAAATGATAGTCGAGTCTCTCAAAAGAACACGATTACTTAAAGTTGGGAAAACGTGGGGAGTACATGCTATTGCAAAAACCTCCTCTTAATAAAAGCCAGCGACTGGCTCAGAGAGGAGCAATGACTTTGGTTGTCTACACAGAGAGACACTGTCAGAACCATGCATCAGAAAAACGCGGGGATCAGTTTGTGTTACATAAAACTCGCATGATGCGTTACCTCACAAGCCAAACCTCTGGAGTTCTCATAATCACGGACTCAATTAATACTCAAAGAAACATGGCAGCATTGACTGTTACGATAACCTCTAGGTACATATTCCATTTTTCGGTTTGACCATAAGAAAAAATTGTTTGCTTACATTTTTTCTAGTGGTCAAAAAAACAAACAAACATGTACCTACAAGCCATGTAGACAGTTTGTAAAATGTGCTCTGTCAGAAGTTTGTGTAGCTTTAATTAAAAATCATTAGATTATGCAAATTATACTTAGGGCTCTGTATCATTTACATTTAACATCTAAAATAGTCTTCTATAAAGTTGTAGTCTTTTATAAACTAGCTGAAGGCCATGCAAAGTGGTCTATTAGAGATGCAATGGTAAAGGAATGGAAGGAGGGAAAGTATATTTTTCCATATCAGGAAAAATTGTTTTTGATAAAACAAAGATGAGATTTAATGTCCTTGGGAAAAAAAGAAAAAGTAAAACAAATTCGGAACAGCCCAAAAATCTGTATTCATAACCAAATCAAATGAACATAAATTTCAAAATGTCATAGAACAGGGCAGCAGTAGCGCTAACAGGACAACAGGGAGGAGGAAGTACCTGGCCCTCCACTTAACCTCCGATCCTTCACATAAGCGACTGAGAGAACAGGGCAAGGAAGACAGAGGGCAAAATTAACAAAACACACGTCCCCCTGCAGGAAATATTTCACAGTATGTACACAAATAACTGCAATGATGCGTCTCTTGGAAATAACAGAGATATGAGATAAACTGATACTTACTGTAGCCCATTCCCTGCAGGAAATACTTGAAGGCTTCGGTCAACTTGCCAGGCTGAGAAACAGTACGTCGCAGATTTTATTACACTGATTCTAAGTCCCAGTGTTTACCTGGATTTTTGATTCATTTTATGAAATGTGTGTTTATTGAGGGTGTTACCTGTGTGAGCTGGGGGAGTCCACCAGAGTCAGCCATCTATCGGACAACAGAGAAGCAATCAGCCACGTTTCTGTAAGTTATGTTGTCTGAATCGAAATGTAAAGGTGGGAGAAGGAGCTCTACCTTCAGGAAGGTGGTGTTGGTCGGATCCAGTTTGGAGTTGCAGTCAACCTTAAAAACAAAAATAGCAAGTTGAACTAAAACTAATCACTTTTTAGAGAGTAAATAAAACCTCCAGGTTATTATGCGTGTCATCAACACATTTCATCAATAATATACTAGACAATGCTTATGTGAGTGACCCAGATACTGCAGTGAGCTGCAGAGATGAGTCACAGAAGGCTGGGAATACAGCCGCAGTGAACACACACACACACACACACGACCACTTTCGCTCTCTCAGTTACGACACAAACACGCAGCCACTGCCACACTCACACACACAGGACGTGTTTTTTGCTGCCTGCTGTATCCTGCTGTGTTTAGTGTTTAATCCCTCCCACAGATTACAGAATTACACAATTACATTTCCCCATCTGACATTACACCCGAAGAAACTAAATGCTGCATCACTGAAACTGACATTCAAATGCAAATGAGAAGCAAAATATATGTGACGCAAACGACGTCTCTCTATTATTAGTATTAAGACGACCTTCATCTGTCACAAGCAATTAAAAAACATTTGCTCATGTCGCCTTGCTGCTCCGCTCATGTATTTTCTTTCTTTCTTCCTTGTTTCTGGTTGAATAATAAGACGCATCAGTGATTCGATTTCAATTTAAACATGCGTCACATGAACCCACACAGAAACATAATCTAGGGCACATCACGCTAGGCAACCCCAGAGACAGAGCAGGGCCATCTGGCCACCAGAGGCCACACACACACACACACACACACACACACACACTGGCCTAAAGCACTGAACAGGAGAAATCAGTGGAATGAGGAATAACCTAGACTAATATTTCTCAGAAACAAGTTCACTCTGATGAAAGGTGAGGTGAGACGGGTCCCAGACAAAGAGAAAACGTCAGTGAGGAACAGATGACGGACTAACCACTCCCTCCTCAGCAGGGGCGTTGTCTCCTACAACCAGCATCACAGGACACCTACAGGAAAAGAGCATTTTGCTTTTGAATGTGCTCATGCAGCAAAATCATGTAAGAAATGAGCCTGTTAATAAATGAAGGCTCCACACAGAAAACGACCTTCAACCAGGGGCTTTTCTGTGTGGAGCCAGTTCAACGACATGCAGTTACTGTAGGATCAGTAGTGATTCTACATTCCCCACATAAGTGATTGTGTAGTTGTATAGTTGTGTGTGTCTGTGTGTGTGTGAGCAGGTAAAGCAGTTAGTGTGGACTTACTTCAGGGTCTTGGCATTGATCACAGATCCTCCGCGGTTCATCTCCAGATCTCGCCGACTGAAAAAGTGGGAAACAGAAAACGTAATGTCATTGCACATTTCCGTTTGCGTGTCTGTGCCCATGTCTACCCACCTGTTGTACATGTTCCAGAAGAGCTGCAGGTTAAACTGGTTGATGGTGCTGTTGATCTGTTGCCGGTAGCTCTGCACCAGCTCTGTGTTGTTCATCAGCTCCATCTGAACACACACAAACACGTTTCGTTTAGTTGGGAACCTTTGCGTAGATAAAGAAGCTTTGCTGTGTTGACAAAGCCAGAACGGATGTCACAACTCGGTTTATATTAGCCTGTGAGCTTACCTGACTGAAAAGATGGGGCAGCACAGTATCCGGCAGAGTGCTGGTCAGACCTGACAGCTGGGGACACAGACGGAGATTATTACAGCAAGCTAAGAGGGGCTGGGTGTCGTGTGTAAAAGGCAGGACAGGTACCTTGGTGGCAGCCCAGTCAATCCATCCTTTGCCATTGGGGTCTATGTTGAGCAGAACCAAACCCTCCACCAGGTCAGGGAAGATTAGCTGAAAGTAACAAACAGCACAATTCATAAATGAGAATTATGGCACCGAGCGCATGGAGATCAGGTAACCTGGGTGCAGAGGAATATGTGGGACTTACAGCAAACTTGGCCAGAATGTAAGCTCCAGCTCCAACCCCGATCCCAATAATGCTCTTGAATCTGAAACGGTTCCTCATTATTAAAGGCGTTCATACACAATATGCAAGATGAATGAACTGAGTCTGGCAGCTGTGCTCAAATACTTTAAGAAAACAGGCTGATTCCTGCATTTGATCATTAAAATACCTACAAATGTATATGTAACGGACAATGACACAAATATCTGGTATTTGTCAGTGTTCGAGGTCCCTGCAGTTGTTAAAATATTGGCTATGAATGTGGGCTACTGGAAACTGTATAATGAAACCACCAACCCAAAGTGCTGCACCACGGTGGGCAGCATTCCAGCCAGCTGATCCATGGTGGGGTACTGGTACCTGTGGGGAGGAAGGATGCACCTTTCAGTGTTACTATTTAAACTGACTACAGACTGGGCATTATGCTGCATCATCTATTATCTGTGGTCTCATCAGCGACCATTAACATATTAACATTTATAATAAATCATTCTTGATCAGTTCGTTGAAGTTGTTGTTTCTGTACCCCTGTGGCAGCGGTTGAGCTCCAGTCTGTTGTCCGGGGGCATCGACGTGGCAGACGACAAAGTGCTTCGTGATCTCCTGCATGTCCTCATTGCTGAAGAACATGTTGAAGCACAGCTTGTCTGTAAGGGAGGGGAGGCAGAAGAAGCAAGGAGTGAGAGGAGTGAGAGGCCAGAGAGACGGGAGCGAGCAGTGTGAACCCATTTAATATCCTCACTCGGAGGGTTGGCCATCTGGACCCACTGCCACCGTGCAGCAAGGAGAAGGCAGCAAATCTCAGAAATCAACCCTCACGCACGTATTTCTTTCTGTAAGAGGTTAGTTTCAGATCTGGCATCTTCATCAGTACAGATTCAGCATGGAGCAATGATTGTCTTCAGTTTGTCTTCATAGCCAGGATTGGATAGTTTAATATTGGAAGCTTTGTATTTATATGTTAAAAAAACTCTTCAGCTATCAGAAAATGTAATATAAATCCATCATATAAATGATCAGTAAACTTACAAAATGACAATGATTAGTGTCTCATATTTGTCTTAGAGAGCTGTTCCATGTAGTTATTTTTCATGGCACAACTTTTATGAATTGTTTTGTAGTAAGAGATCGATAATAAATACAACAAGTCCCAGAATTATGTGGCATTATGCCAATAGCTCAAAATAATGTACTGACACTCTCGACTTCCTAAAAAAAGTCTTGACTTTATAATAAATATTCAGGACTTGAATTATTAAGTTACAAATCAAATAAATACATGAACACACAAATAAAAGTATTTATTATTATTATTGTTGTTGTTGTTGTGGTTGTTTCTGGCTTCACATTAGCCAGAGAACCAACAGCCGGTTACTGGTGCACTGCCTGAAAAGGTCTTTCACAGGTTTAATCTGTTGAGTGACTCACTGAGGATTCTCTGAAAGTTGTATTTCCTGAATATCTAAAGGAAAATGTAGACACAACATTAATAATAGACACCAGCTCTTTGTTTGTCCTCCTCTCACCGGCTCTGCAGTTGGCCTACTTTCAGACTGTGTGTGTCAGACTCGGTGAAACCATGCAGCAAATGTTGTTTCCTCCTCGAGCTCTGAACTGAGTGATATTAATTAAAAATGAGGATGATAACTGGGTCAGAGATGAAAGTAGAGAGTCTGGGACGGTGTCACATTCGTCTTTGCCGCAGCTCTGGTGCCAACGGTACGTGAGGACACAGGTGAAAAGATTCTCTGCCTTCCCTGCAGGACATGCTGAGTCATCAGCAGCCCTCACAGTCTGCACTCCCACTGACTCCATGACCTACTTTCTCCAGCTGTGCTCCTTCCCCTGACTGTTTATGCCTCTCGGTCTCGTCCTCCTCTTTTCCCCTGAAGTCTTATCAACTGCACCCTGAATTGAATTTATTGTCTGCCACAGATAACAGAAAAACCCAGCCGACAGACAGAGACACATATCCAGAGTCCTACCGTCTGCGTGGATCAGCTCTAGCCTCCATCCCAGCTTCCGGCCATCAAGAAGCTGCCACGGGCCCCGCCCTGCCTCCCGCGGCAGGATAGGGATGTTTTTCTGACCTACATTTCACAAACGCCTCTCATCATTACCCGTACGTTTGCTTCCTCTCCTCCTCTTTTCTGTTTTTGAATTAGTGATTATACTTTTTGTTCTTCTTCGACGTCTCTTCCATTGTCTCACCCTGGTTTTACAGCCCCTGTGTTTCTGTCCATCTGTCATGTTCTCTGCATCTTTCATGTAGTGAGCGCTGTGTCATTGTAGAATGATACGAACATGCTACGCTTAGTTTTTAGACGTCAGCATAACGTGATGTCTGTATATTTTAACGCCATGTTCTGTACAGTTGTGACACCGGTGACACAGTGTGAGGTGAAAGCAGAGACCAGTGTGACGTGGAGTGAACAGAACTAATGTGTTTGGGGGATACTCACGGTTAAGCCCCACATCGTGATAGGTGAGGATCGCTGGCTTGTTCCCCTTGGGTGCGCCACGGATCACCACATGCAGCATCCCATAGGGGGTCTCAACATCATGCTCCTGTGAAACACAAAAACACGGCGCTGCACATGTATGTGGCAGAGCAGAAACACACTGCACGAGCCCACAGTCGTCTGCTCAAACAGCAGCACAGTGGTTCTGTCACCGTGCTCTGCAGTGGTTCAGCTCTCCACCATTGTTGCTGTGACCCACATTTTGTAAGCACTTGCTGGTCAGAGCCAAACTCAAAATGGAGGTAGTTTTATTTTAGGCTGCACAGTGTGGGCACACACAAAAGCTGAGATAGAGCCGCGTGGCATTCAGGGATCGCTCTGCTTGATGTGGGCTGGACGCTGCAGCGTAGCCTCGTTTCCACTGTCACTTCAAACTAAACACAGACCAGCTGAACATGTGCAGCATCTATGATACAAATTTAATGTAATATGAAAAACTCCCTAGAGATTCACGGTACAGAAGCAAACACCGGTTAATGATGAACGCAACTGCCTGAGTTCTTAATAACACCAGCAGATAGCAGTTATGAGGTAATCCGTCAGATTATCTCTGATTTATTTCAACGTCAGTGTTATCTGCAATCAGCAGTTTAACAAGGGGCTTTGTCTGTTTTCAAACTGGGTTCTGGTAAATACGAGAAGACATTTTTTCACGATGTCCTTCGGGTTCATCCAGGGCAAAAATAGAAAATTGTTAGCGTATCTCCAAGTGAGAAGCACTTTCAAATAAGACATTTCTTCAAGTCTTCTAATCGACTTAACTGGTGTGACTTGATTTATTTCATCAAGCAAATGTGTTGTTTACACCTTGGCTCCTTTTCATCTGTTTCAAGCTTTCCAGAAATGGTTAATACCGTAAAGGGTTAACACGTAATTCACGCTCTCACACATATACACAAGAATGCGTTTGTGTTTATCTGCTGAGGTATGTGCGTCAGAGCATTGCACAGCGTCATGAGCTTAGTTAAGTGTGTCAGTGGTCCATGTTCAGCACAGACGCTGTGGTTTCTCACGTTGAACCTCTGAACAAACATACTGCGCTTTCATTCATGGCCACATGTTGTGGACCCACACAAACTATGAGGAGATGACTAAAACAATGCTAAATGCCGACACCGTCCTGATGCTACTCACCCCGTCCCAGCACTCAGGCATGTCTCCGCCGTAACTGCACGTTCAGCCAAGCAAAAAGACGTCAGGCCTCTCCTGATGCTAAAGACTAGGTCCTGGAGCGGCAGCAGACTGCAGAGCTGCTGGTTAAGTGCTGCAGTGTCTCATGATGCTCACCGCTTCTCCCACACGGGCTCTTAAGCTGCTCAGTTGCTGCCCTCCTCCCACTTATTTCCTCTCTCTCCTTGTCTTGCACGCTATAGGCAGAGAGTCTATGTGATGCTGAAGGCTAGAGACAACTGGCTCACATTATTAACGCCCCTGTGCGGGATTGGCCAACCGTCTTGTCAATCATTCATCTGAAGGCAAACAGTGTGTCTTTCTCTCGCATCAGCACCACTGATGCTCTTTTTTTTTTTACCTGTTTCTGCTTCCCTTTGATTTCCTTAGTAACTGTGTTATGTTTGAACCCTCAGGCAAAACAGACTTTTCTGTGAATCATTGCTTTATATAGCACTAATGTGACAAACACAGATGATGAAAAATATCAGAAGACCTCTACTGTACAGGTAAAAACTGGGCTCAGACAAGTCCACACGCAAGTATTAACAAGAGTCGTCCATTTAAAACATGGTCACAGCAAACAGCAGAAAGCTTTTATAATTTAGACACACATAGCTGGGAACAAAACACTATAAATAACCGAGAACTGCTGAACTGAATGCATTTCCTCATCTGAGAGCATATGGGAGTTTTAGAGATTGAGCAGCTGCATAAATAGTGACAAAGCAAAATAAAATAGATTTTTTTCTAATAATATATTTCCAGTTGAATTTAAAAAAGCGAAGTGTGAAGAGTGAGACGCTTACGTGCATTCAAATGACTGTGATGGTGTCCAAGCGACAACCCCCCCACCCCCACCCAGGCTGTGTCAGTCTGTTCCTCTCTCAACACTCGACTTGAAATGGGACTGTTCACTGTCGTTTCCTCTCTCTAGGCTTTAACTAAAACCACTTGAAAAAGCAATTGCCAGAATGGAAACTGAATTATATATACAGTAAATAAACCACAATGACTAAGTGTAGCATTAACCCTGGTGCAGCCTTCGAGGGGTTAAAACGACTCCACTGATAACTAGGAGGCTCAAAGCTCAAAAACACACCAGGGTTGGATCAAACAGCCTTGGTGGCTGTTACATCCAAGCAATGAACACGTGGGTCTATGATGAACACGTTCATCCAACCGTTCATCTATGAAGCGTGTTGTGATTTATCGTCTGTCTGCGGCTGTTTGATCCAACCCTTGTGTGGTTTTTGAGCTTAGAGCCCCCTGTTTTCATTTTGACCCCTCGAAGGCCCTGCGAGTGTTAAGCTGCACCAGGCTCTTGTTTTTACAGTAGGTCAGAATGTAAATCAAAATCAGTTTACTGTGACAGTATGGACTCGCTTCCCCACCAGGGGGAGCTATTTTGGACTTTGAGTTTGTTCCTTGTTTGTTCCCATACTGGTCTCCCATACACACCTGTTTGTCATTATCATCACCTGGTCTTCATATACTCCCTTCAGTCTATCATTTGTCGCTGGTGTGTCATTCCTGTTCGCTTGGTTCGTTTGTTCTCCCTCTTCCCCGACCTCTAGCTCTACTCAACTTTAGTAAGTCAGTCAGTTTTTCATAGCCTGTTCGTTTTCCTGCTTTGCAGTGTCTTTTGTTTGGTAGAGATAACTTTGTTTGTTTTTTCCCGCTTGCGGTGACTTTGTGTTTGTAGACAGTTCAGTTAGGTTCTTTAGAATAACGTTTGTATTATCCCGCTTTCGGTGAATTTTTGTTTGTAGGATTTTCATAGTTAGATCATAGTGTTGAATTTGGCCCACTATCGTTTTGTGTTCTTGTTTATTCCAATTTGTAGTTTCTCCAGCTCAGCTGTGATTTTCTGTTTAATAAAATCTTGTTGTGCGGAACTTCAATCTACTGGGTTCATTTGCACCTGGGTCCGACCTCACCTTGTGTCTGGCTCGTAACATTTACTGCTAGAAAAAGATTTAGCTTCACTGAAGACACATGGAAGAAAAGCAAGCCGCTGTCTCTCCGTACTCCGTGCTGCATGCTAAGCTGTTGGACATGGTACTTTTCTGTACCTGAATTCTTGGGAACTTGTGAAACGTCATCAGCCGAAGGCCAACTACTGATCAATCAAAGTACACAGACAGTCAAACAGATCCAACACCTCCACCCTCAGAGCAGAGTAGTCTGGACCTATGGAGCACAATTGTACTTTATGTTTGTACTGTATCAACCTGCAACATATCCATTATCCAGTGTACTGTATAAATTATCCAATATATCCATAATCCAATATATCAATTATCCAATATATCAATTATCCAATACATCAGTTATCCAATATTTCTATTATCCAATATCTTCATTGGCATCAAATTGTCTGTCTCATAAAGAGCCAGCAGGCAGAAAAAATGTATACGTGTAGAAGACACAAAAAAGAAATCGTTTGTATAGTATTTCACTGGGGTCCTAGATGAGACAATGCTTCTCACAGTAACTGTAAAATTAGATTTGTGAAGGTGCAACCATCCTTCTATTTGTTGACTCGAGCAGGTGTCACAGTTTAACCAAGTGAACACATACACAGACATGAGAAACAAAGACGAAGGCTGATAGATGGTGCTGACACAAAAGAAGGGACGTGTTGATAAGGAGCCAGACTACGTCTCCACACAACACAAGCTGCAGCAGCATCTGTGCACACTCACACCTCCTACCTTCCAGTCCCCCGCTGGCATCAGCTGCTCACAGCTTTCCTGCAGAAAAAGGAGAAGCAGAGAGAGACACAAGCAGAAAGTTAAAACAGGAGCAGAACTAGAAACCCGGACGTGAGGGTTCATCCGCTGAGCTGAAGAGGAGCAGCTCTGTTTACTCCATGGCCTCTGTTCAGCTGGTCTCTGGTTATTTTACAGTTACTAAGTGTTTCTGTAGCTGCTTAGGTTCTGAATAACCAGTTAATTAACATAATTACAGACGACCCCTGCGACCCCTGAGTCTTATCCTCTGAACCTGTAACTGCGCCTTCTCCGTTTAGCATCTGTGCTACGTGATTTTCATGCTGGTGAGGCGATGCATGGACACTGTTTTGAAAGCTGGACCCCGCATTGAGAGTAACATGTCCTGCTTCGTTTATTTGTAGTCTAGTCATATCATACATGACAAAATATATATCATATTTTATTCTGGGCCTGTTCCTTTTGTTTACACAAACTGTGGTTCAGGTCAAAACTCACAGATAAAACAGTTTCCCAGAAAACGTCAGTTTCTGAGGAAAAATATGAAAATATGAATATGGTTATTAGTGAAACTATGTTCAGCTCAGGATGCAAACCTTTATGTAATACAATTGTGTGCTTCATTATGTATTGTATAAGATAACGTCTGTCTACTGCTATGACATCCTCTGTACTGTAGAAAGCTTCCTCCAAAGCCACTGAAGGAAACTTTCTTCCCACTGACTTCGTCTTGCTGAAGAAAAAGGTGGAGCGCACCTTTAAAAACTACGTAGTCAGCATTGTAATACATCAGCATGTCTGTTATTAGTGCCAGATATTAGACACGTTTATTAAAATGCACATGAGTAACTTAATAATGGATGAGAGAGAGAGCAGCATCCAGATCCGCTCAAAGCAAGTCACCTCAGCTTCTCATCTACATGTGACGATGAAGAAGAAAGCAGGGCCTAAAATAGAATTTTGGTCATGTGGCTGCAGCTGAGAGGAATCTGAATCTCTGCGAGCCAGTGTGACTCCTTCACTGTCAGCCAGATACTTCCCAATGTGATGTTCGACATATTAAAGAGGAGGTGCAGGCTTTTTTCAGAATATGGTCTTGATGAGATGAATCCACAGCTCAACGTGATGAGTGGATACACATGCTCCACAGCATTTCAACAGTAACTTTTCACTTCGTTAACCTGTCACTTCTTATAACAGTGCAGAACAGGTTCAACCATCCCAACCGGTGTTACTGAAGCACATTTATCAGCGTATTTCTGCTCTGTTGCTTTGATTACGCTTGAAGCAAAGCAAACATCTGGAGCATAATATCAAAGGACATGCACATGAGGTTCAGCTTGTCAGACACATGGTTCCACGTTAAACATGCAAAGGTTAGTTTGTGGGAAGTGCTGAAGAGAGATTCTGAAAGAAAACATGAGTTTTAACAATGGAGATGTTACATATACAGTATATACAAAGTCTAAAGGAACAGGGATCCTTTAAGGAAACACGGTGAAATTAAGAGGTTATTAACATTGAAGACACACACAAAGAGAGACAACGGTTTCACTGTGAACATCAGGACCTGAAGCTGCCCTGAAGAAAACAACTTCAAATACGTCCCAGCACGCGACTGCCTCATCACCCGCGAGAGGCCGGACGTTTGAAGGGGAGGGACCCCAGATGAAACGTGTGGCTGAGAGGCAGCTTTAGGGCCTGCGGGTCCACGCAGTTGTCTCTCGCACATTGAACATGTTTGCGATGGCAGCATAGCGGTCGGACCAGCAGGTGGCAATCTCCTCTTTCTTATCACTCCAACCTCACCCCACCCTCTTATGCTGCACCAGGAGCACGTGCAGCAGCTCAGTGAGATGGAATGTGCAGCGTAGGTGATGACAGACAAAACGTCTTCGTGAAGGTGAACACATGCACAACCAAACTGTCAATGCTGATGCAAGGACTTGAGGATTTTGTTAGCAAGCTATGCTTAGTGAATGGCCGTGGATAGGACCTACAGTAGATCAGCCTACAGCACACAAATAACAAGACAGCTGGACGACTCGAATGCTTTGTGTTCAGGGCAGACTCTGGACTATGCCAGAAAAAGTACCAATCGACCTCAGCTGTTCAGCGTGAGATGCAGTATTTGTGAGGCGTCCAGGTTGGGTTGAGCTGTTTTTGGGTAAACAGCCCTTCTGTTAGTGAGGGACACATAGGACCGAGTTGCTGCACATGGGGTTTTAGCATAGATTTGACTTGCTGTGTTTAAAACAGCAGCATTTTGTGGGTCCAGGAGGATCAGGGGTCAAAGTTAATTAAACCTGATCCCACAGAAGGTATGAATGAAGATGTCCAGCTGGGAACAATGGCAGCACTTAATAGAAGGATATGCAGCTCAGCAGAGGCAAGGTCAGGAATATAATGGGTGGCTTTTGTGTTTTGTAATGCTCAAGCAAATCCTCCTGTGAGCAGGATCATGCTGTAACCATCTCGTCCTGCTCTAGTCTATGTCTATTTTTGGTGGGAGACTGACGGCTGCATAATGTTACTAATGGCTTGTTGTGACATTAGAGCCTGGCAATCAGTCCATTTTGGATTTGCATTGCGTGTTTTCCTGCATGTACTGTAGACTTCATTGTTTTTTCCTTTCTTCTACAGCAGAATGATTTCTCAACATACTTCTAGTAGCAGGACTGGACATTAACTATGGTCATGCCAGTGTTGGATTATAATTTAGTTTACAGCAGACCACATGTGTATAAATACACATTATGACAAGTTTAGCGTGAATGTGATTAAACCTGGTAACTTGAACATTATTTGTACTCAAAGCAGGAACCTCAGCAGACTTACCATCAGTGGAGAGTCAGTAGATGACGCCGACTAAAGCAGCCTGCACATACTCTACAACTACAGGGACCAGTGGGGTCCTCACTTCAGTAACCATCATTAGGTCGTACACCACTGTGAATTCTGTTCATCTGAACTGAGCTGTGTGTCTGATCCCGTGTGCTGGGAGTCAGATGTTTCTGCTTGGTTCTGGTAGTTACCGAGAGGACCCCACTGGTGCGACAGCGGGTCTGGCGGAGCCAGTGCCGTGCGATGGCATGCCAGCGGTGAGTGGAGCGGCTGGGGGGAGGGGGTTGGTTGGGGGGCACGGGGCTGGCAGGGCAGGGGGCCCCCCCCGATGCCTCCTCTCCTTTATCCTGCTGCGTTGTGAAACAACAAGCACAATCAGGTAGTTACTGGGTAAGAAGCAGGGCAGACATTGCAGCAACTGAATAAGAACATGATGCAAATCGTTAGTCATTACTGAGTCAAACAGTAGAGGTGAACTCCACATTGCAACATTCCTGCTGCTGGAGACCTGGAGCAGGAGTCTGTCCCAGCTGGCTGAGGCGGGGCACACCCTCGATGTGATGGTGAGGGTGGTCGCCAGGCCATCACCCGGCCACGTACACAGACCGACAAGCATTCACACCTACAGGCAATGTAGCATCTCCAGTTATCCTCAATGCAGAACTGAACTCTGCAGCACCAAGCTCATATTCAGCTCGACACCGGGAATACGATGCATTCATGTCACATGGGATACTAAAAAAAAAATATATATATATATAGAACGCTGTAGAACAAGGCCAGAATCAGGATATGGTTTTATTTTTCTCTAAACCTGAAGAAAAGTATCAGGCTTATTGTTCAACTCAGTTAGTCTGGCTCTAAAAATCATGGCAATGAGAAATTACTGTATAAAAGTCTTTGGCAGGATTTCATGTGATTCCATAATGTAGTAAAATATAGTTGACCATGAAACACAGAGAAGCAGGGGGTCATTGTATCTGAGGGGATGGATCTACTGTAAAACACAGGATGTGGACATCAGACGTGTAAAAATGTTCAGTCAATCCTATATTTAGCTGATAACCAGAGAGAAGCGAACTGGATGATTGGCTACTAGCTACATAAAGCTACATAGAGCTACATAGAGCTACATAGAGCTACATAGAGCTACATAAAGCTACATAAAGCTACATAAAGCTACATAAAGCTACATAGAGTTACATAGAGCTACATAGAGCTACATAGAGCTACATAAAGCTACATAGAGCTACATAGAGCTACATAGAGTTACATAGAGTTACATAGAGTTACATAGAGCTACATAAAGCTACATAGAGCTACATAGAGCTACATAGAGTTACATAGAGTTACATAGAGTTACATAGTTACATAGAGCTACATAAAGCTACATAAAGCTACATAGAGTTACATAGAGCTACATAGAGCTACATAGAGTTACATAGAGTTACATAGAGTTACATAGAGCTACATAGAGCTACATAAAGCTACATAGAGTTACATAGAGCTACATAGAGCTACATAGAGCTACATAAAGCTACATAGAGTTACATAGAGCTACATAGAGCTACATAAAGCTACATAGAGCTACATAGAGTTACATAGAGCTACATAACGCTACATAGAGTTACATAGAGTTACATAAAGCTACATAAAGCTACATAGAGTTACATAGAGTTACATAAAGCTACATAGAGTTACATAAAGCTACATAAAGCTACATAGAGTTACATAGAGTTACATGAAGCTACATAGAGTTACATAAAGCTACATAAAGCTACATAGAGTTACATAGAGTTACATAAAGCTACATAGAGTTACATAGAGCTACATAAAGCTACATAGAGTTACATAAAGCTACATAGAGCTACATAGAGTTACATAGAGTTACATAGAGTTACATAGAGTTACATAGAGCTACATAGAGCTACATAAAGCTACATAGAGTTACATAGAGCTACATAGAGCTACATAGAGTTACATAAAGCTACATAAAGCTACATAGAGTTACATAGAGTTACATAGAGCTACAAAGAGTTATATAGAGCTACATAGAGTTACATAGAGCTACATAGAGTTACATAGAGCTACATAGAGCTACATAGAGCTACATAGAGTTACATAGAGCTACATAGAGTTACATAAAGCTACATAGAGTTACATAAAGCTACATAGAGCTACATAGAGTTACATAGAGCTACATAGAGCTACATAAAGCTACATAGAGCTACATAGAGTTACATAGAGCTACATAGAGTTACATAAAGCTACATAGAGCTACATAGAGCTACATAAAGCTACATAGAGCTACATAGAGTTACATAGAGCTACATAGAGCTACATAGAGTTACATAAAGCTACATAAAGCTACATAGAGTTACATAAAGCTACATAAAGCTACATAGAGTTACATAAAGCTACATAGAGTTACATAAAGCTACATAAAGCTACATAGAGTTACATAAAGCTACATAGAGCTACATAGAGTTACATAGAGCTACATAGAGCTACATAAAGCTACATAGAGCTACATAGAGTTACATAGAGCTACATAGAGCTACATAGAGTTACATAGAGTTACATAGAGCTACATAAAGCTACATAAAGCTACATAAAGCTACATAGAGCTACATAGAGCTACATAGAGCTACCTAGAGCTACATAGAGTTACATAGAGTTACATAGAGCTACATAGAGCTACATAGAGTTACATAGAGCTACATAGAGCTACATAGAGCTACATAGAGTTACATAGAGCTACATAGAGCTACATAGAGCTACCTAGAGCTACATAGAGTTACATAGAGCTACATAGAGCTACATAGAGTTACATAGAGCTACATAGAGCTACATAGAGCTACATAGAGTTACATAGAGCTACATAGAGCTACATAGAGCTACCTAGAGTTACATAGAGCTACATAGAGTTACATAAAGCTACATAAAGCTACATAGAGTTACATAAAGCTACATAGAGCTACATAGAGTTACATAGAGCTACATAAAGCTACATAGAGCTACATAGAGTTACATAAAGCTACATAAAGCTACATAGAGTTACATAAAGCTACATAAAGCTACATAGAGTTACATAAAGCTACATAGAGTTACATAAAGCTACATAAAGCTACATAGAGTTACATAAAGCTACATAGAGCTACATAGAGTTACATAGAGCTACATAGAGCTACATAAAGCTACATAGAGCTACATAGAGTTACATAGAGCTACATAGAGCTACATAGAGTTACATAGAGTTACATAGAGCTACATAAAGCTACATAAAGCTACATAAAGCTACATAGAGCTACATAGAGCTACATAGAGCTACCTAGAGCTACATAGAGTTACATAGAGTTACATAGAGCTACATAGAGCTACATAGAGTTACATAGAGCTACATAGAGCTACATAGAGCTACATAGAGTTACATAGAGCTACATAGAGCTACATAGAGCTACCTAGAGCTACATAGAGTTACATAGAGCTACATAGAGCTACATAGAGTTACATAGAGCTACATAGAGCTACATAGAGCTACCTAGAGCTACATAGAGTTACATAGAGTTACATAGAGCTACATAGAGCGTCAGACAGCCTCTGACGCATGGCTCATGTGGGGTTATGGTGAAACACAATGAGGACAGGCACAGAGTCAGTGGTTGGTCAGAGCCAGGCGAGGGATTATCAGACAGCTCCATCACAAAGCGGACAGATTGTAAATCCACTGTTTTGAAACATGATTTTAAAAAACAGCTAAAAATAACAAAAGCAGTGCACTTCTACTGTCTGTCCACACACAACAACATAAAACAACCATGAAGGGATTTTACCATAATAGCGGACCTGTAAACAACATTCCCTGCATTTTCAGCATCCCCATGTGGTCGCAGGACGATGAAATCCCCCATCACTGGTGGCATTTTATTGGACAGTTCACCCATTAAACTGAAAGCAGCTTTTTTCTGACACGGCTTGCTGTGTTTTGAGGCGGGAGGTAATTAGACGGTGAGTTCTCCTAAAGGTTACTTACCCAGTGTTAGCTACAGGCTCTAGATGAGAGGGGAGGCAGGCAGGAGTTAATCTCTTCAACATCAGCAATAGAATGAAGGTAAAAACCCGGATGGAGGAGGCAGCAGTAGATGGTCCTGATTATCTCCACATCAGCAAATGCTAATAAACTGGCCTGATGGCCTCGTCATCGACTAAGTGAGCTACAGATCACATTCTTAGGCAGCTGCTACCTTACGTGGATTCATGCAGCTGAAATTGGCAGACGGCTGCTCCACACTCGATCACTTCACCGAGTTGTTTACCATGTTGTGCCTTCAGACATAAATCTTCAAGTGGCTTTGTTACCTGGTTATTGTGGGCACATCTCCATTGTCTCCGTCATTCAACAAGAGGCTCTCAAATGTTAAGTCAAGCACAACCTGTTGCTAAGGTAATGGGGAAGTGGAGTGGAATAAGTGGCCTTTATGTAACCGTCGCTCTCTGCCTTGGCCTCCATCACTTAAATGAGCTTTCTTTTCACTGCGTTATCAGGAGTCCTGGTTGGATGAAGTTCATTCAGTTCCACGTTATGTAATAACAGGCCACCCATCACAGCTAGAGTCATGGGGATGTTCTTTGTCGTGTCTAACAGTACACAGCTACAGAGGCCATTCAACTGTCACATTGATCAGCTTTTAAAGGACTGAGATGCTTCCATTTAACTTTTTCATATCGTTTATGTGTTTTACATTATTTCGCTAAATGAATGAGAGACCTTTTCAAATCCTCTTCAGCTTTGTCTTGTTCCAGCGTCCGCATATTTAAGGATACAGAGACCATTTAAATTTAAACAAGTCTCCAGACATTCAACTTTGAATCTTCCATTCAGTTTGAATAACTTTGGTTTAGCTTTTGGTGAATTTCTCCATCAGTGCATCTGTGCTGGAGTGGGTGATGTCACAGCTCACAACTTTTTCAGTTATAGGATGATGAATTAGCCAACTGACCAATTTTGTATCAGAGTCTTGGGGAGAAGCAGCAGAGACTGCAATCACTGTATAAAAGCCCCCCCCCCCCCGCTAACAGTTCCCATGACAACAGAGCATCTGTGTTAAGTCATCTTTTAACAAACAGGTCAGACTCCTGATGTGCAGAGTAGAGAGCAGCTCCATCTACACACACAGACCCAAATTCAAACATACAGCTAGAGCTCTGTTCAATAAACATCCGTGTCTGTGCTACTGACTTGTCTCACACACCACAAACACACTCAGACAGAAATATACACAAGTTAAACACACAATCTAAACTGTTTGTGACAGAACCATGAGTGTTTGTGTTACTGACTTGGTTTAGAAACACACACACAGTCTAAACAGCTCTCTGTGATATCTATCTGTGATACTGACTCAGAAACACCTGCTTGCTAACACACCACACACACTCAACACAATCTCAACTCTGTTTTCCATCATCGCTTGCGAAGACACACAAACACAGCAGTACACAGGAATTCGAACGCACAACCTCACCTGTTTTCTGTTAGTGTCTATGTTAAGCACCTTAGTCACTACTTATGATGATCATGACTCTGTGGATGTATTTGCTTTATATCCTTGTATTAGTTGTCCTAAAATTTCAAAATTAAAACATACAATGATTAACAGGTATTTAACTACATGCTGAGGATTCTGAGTATGTCTAAATAATTCTGACTATTAATTGATCTCCATAATGACAGTTTTCTACAACCCTCATGTCCTTTCAAAATAAGTTGTTCCTTTCACCGACGAATTCCCTTCTTCCAGTTGATGATTGAGATTATTTACCAAATTCTGGAATAAATTCAGCATTTCAGCATTCACAGTGCATGTTCTACAATAAACAGATATGGTTAAATGTGCTTCACTTACAATGTCTGGGTCCACACCTCTCTGCTCCGGCAGCAGGGGCTTCTCTTCTGTGAACTGCTGCTCCTTCATCCCCGCCATCCTGCACAACAACCTGCAATCACACACGCACGCATGCACACGCGCACACACACACACACACACACACGCACACACACACACACACACACACACACACACACACACACAGGTGTTACATCTTTGTTCCATTATGTAGAAAACAGAGTACATTCATCTGTACTTGCATTAACTGTGTTTGAATGTCATGAACAAATGTCATTTCCCCCAGTTTAATGTCCCACGTCCCCTGTTTTACAAAATGATACCATTCAGATCAGAACAGAATAAACAGTTTTTTTTCATTTTTACTCTTGAGCTGAACAGTAGCAGTTGATTTATGGTGTTGCATTACCTGATCAATGCTTTTCAAACAGTCCTTTATGAAATGACATGAAACAAAATGTACCCTTCTACACCATCTACCAAGATGAAGCAAAGTCATGTAAAGTACAATAGCTGTGCTGCGTTTTCAGTTAATGACATTTGGTTTGATCATAACATCTAAAACATTATGACAGACATTATTATAATATAATATTACGTAGTATGAGACATCCAGTGTAATAGCCTCTCTAAACTAATTGTTTTCACCCATTGCTACAGACTCATTAGATCTAAAATGATGAATGATGATTTAAATATATGTTCTCTTTAAACAAATACACCAGTGAAGCCCAGCCTTTCTGTCTGTACGTACAGTATCATTTCAGCAGTAGCAAAGCGTGTAGAGAAGAGTTTAATGAATTTAACTCCCACGTCCACAGAGGAGCACCAGAAGCTGAACAGCCAGGAGGCTCCAACGCATTAACACGCGTTACACAGGAAATCTATTGGTTTATAAGTGATCAGGTCCACTTGGCATAAGCTGATTTCTGTCTTCTGAGAATGCCCACAGTTAAAATATGGAGTGAAAATGAGTGAGGCATGCGCAGGGTGCTTAATGTATTCTCACTCCTGAGCTGCCTGCACATTCTTCTACTGACCTACTGTACATGCAGGAAACGTACCGAGCTCCAAAATGCTCTGTAACTGAATAAAACAATGCAGAATTGGGTTGTCTGTGGTGCAAACTAGTAACACATCTATTTCCAGTGAACGTCTCCTCATAAAGTCAGGAAGCTACATTGTTATCGTGACAATACAGAGGCTGCTCTACAACAAACAAGCAGCAAGTATTTCCCGCACACTACAAGAAATCAATCTGGAAATAAAGGGGAAAGTTAAGCGAAACGTCTCTTCGCTCATAGTAGTGAGAGAAGCAGTCTTAATGACATTTACAAAGAAGTTCAAGTTCAACAACGATGTAAGGATGCTGGCAGTGTCGACTACTAGGGTTGTGGTTTTATAGCTATGAGGATATAAATCTAATCGAATACATTTGTTTAAACCAAGGAAAGCCAGGGTGACAAGGCCAGAAAAACACAGGAACAGACTGAAGTGGGATCACGCGAGAAACAAAGACAACTGGTGACAGAACTAAGAATACATGCGGTACATGCGACTGGTAGAACAGAAAACAGGACAAACACTTGCAGATGAATGTAACACTTGTAACAGAGAGAAGCTGGGAAGCTAACGAAGCCAGAGCAGCCTAGACAGACTCCCTACGGAGCCTCAGCAGGTCAAAAGCGTGGTCCAAGAGCCCGCCCCCCCCCACAGTGACTTAGTGGTTCTGGTTAATACTGGTTTAAATAGTATCTAGATTGTTTAACTGCCAACACCATCATCACTAATCATGCAAAGACTAATAACAGATCAAAGTTCCCTTTGAGGGCATGGCTGAAATCTTCAATGAAGGCTGTTACTCAACTAACGCTGTGTCAGTCCTAAAACCTGTTTAGGATCTAAGCAGCTTCACTTATTGCAACCCGTGTCCAGATGGAATAAACATTCAGCAGTTTGTCAGACCCTGCTATCAGCTTTGTGGTAATGCTTTAGTTTACAGCCCAAGTCTCTGTCCAGGCGATGAACATTCCTCCATAGTGTTCATTTCTTCTTGGCTCAAAACAAGCCACCAACAGGACAGTTAAGCACAAAAATGTTTCTTCTCTTTTTCATCTATGTAAAATCTTTGTATCCTGTTATTTGCTATGACAGGACAAATGCAGCAGCAACTGCATGTCTGATTTATGACAAGCCAAGACGCACAGAAACGTGATGGACATGTTCCCTTCTCTGCGCTGGCTTCAAAAAGCATGGTGCTCCGCACAACAGGCAGAAAATGGCCCAGACTAAGTGTTCAGATCAGTCGTCTGACTCTCCACAGCCACTGCTTTGAGTCTCTCATTCCTTTATCACCACGACTTTAACTAACAATAACAAAAGTATTTCAATTCTTCACTATCTGTGACTTACACACTGTTTTTCAAATGTAATTGTTGTGAAATTCCATTAACCTTCGCTGGGAAAAGGCAGTAGCAGACAAGTGTCAGAGGCAAACAGAGACTCGGTATGTTGCTTGGGAGTAACTCACCCTTACAAGGACCTGCAGTAGAACAACAACACCTCTGTATCTCCTTCCTTCTGCCTCGTCCCTCGCTGTTCTCCAACTCTAACCTCATTTGCCCTCTATCGCTCCCTCTCCTCTCTCTGGCAGACATCCAGCATAAGCTGTGCTTTTATCCAACACCCTTAAAGAGACAAAGCCCAGATGCCATTTAAAGTTGCAACCAGCAGCTGATGAAGTGCGTTCCTGTGTGTGTGACCCTTGACCGTCTTCAGCACTATGTACAGTGCAAGAGAAGAATCCATGACACAGAACAAGCAAGAAACAAACTGACTTTGTCAACACAGACGGAGTCGGTGATTAGCTTTGTGAATGAGCTGCCAGGTCAGCAGTGGTCTGGTTGGTCGGTGCAGGACCAGTGGTTTGGTTCATTGTTGGTCACATGTTGAAATATGCTTGAGCCAGACAGCAGCTCGTTGCATGTGTTTCTTGTCTAAGTCAAACCTTCTGAGGTTTTATGGGACACCATCCTGTTTCCATGGATCAATAACCACACTTAAAAACTGGCAAGAGTATTAAACTATAAGATGAGTCATGAAATTAGTACCAATTGAAGGAAGGTTTGCCACCGGCCATCTGAAATGAGATGATGTTAAACCTCTGTACACAAATGATCCCAGACAATGGCCAGTTAAGCAATGACAAACTTTATTAACTGCTTCAATATCGACTGTAATCAACATTACTGCAGAGCATCATTACAGCTGTTACGGCTTTTTGTTTTCAACGTCTGCAGGCTTTAGGTTCACATGTAACGCGTAGTAAACACAGTTTTACGCTCATTCTGATAACTAGAAGCCGCTGACACGGGCTTGTCCTGGTTCCTGTCCGGGCTGAGCCTACAGGTCGCGGTCACCATGCTGCTATGTGCGATGAGAGCAGTGTGTTGGAAGCTCTGCAACAGACAAATCTAAATGAAATCAGTTCATTGTGTATAATATGCTGTGTGTTGTGAGCAGCAGATTTCCTTCGGAGTCTTGCTATGATCGCTATGATCTAATTCCCCCTTTTTCCCTCCTCCCTGTGTCTTTGCTTTCTCACTCTTTCTCACTCCGATCACGGCCAGTTCATTAAATGGGTGAATGTGACCTTTCTGAAGCTTCTGGACCAGAGCCATGAGCAGTATTAATATGAGGACACAGCCTCTCTTCCGCCTGCTCCATCACTTTACCACGTCCCCTCTGCTGTTTCGCTGTGTCACTGCTATCCCTCTTCAGCGTTACTCCCCTGATTCACATTACTTCCCTTTACTCTAATGCTGATGTTTTATGCTTTTTGACGTTTGAAGTCAATCAGTAATTTTATTTTCAAAATTCTGGATGCATGTTCCGTCTTTTTATCATTTTGTTATTTGCAGATGGGGCCAAATACTACAAGACCCATGAGCCTTGGCTTCTGTTGTGTTGGGTCTGTAGGTCACTGAAACACGGACCTAGAATGGGATGAGATGCCTGGAACTTCAGTGACGTCACGTTCCTCATAAACTCACCAGCTCACATCAGCACTAACTGGTGTTCGAGGTCTTGCTCGTATAGACGTTCAAAACGCTGATGAATGAAACAACGCTTTGCAGCATCCCACCAGATTCAACACCAGGGGAGAAATGAGACCTCGCTCCAGTCACATTTCTAACTGTCTTTGACAAATTACCTCCACAACAGGAACACACACAATTTCTGGTGCGTCTGACGACAGCAGTGAACAACTGGCAGAGCAGGATATGCACAACAAACAACACAGCAAACTCCCACTCCACCTTTTCCACATATTTAAATAGACTGAGAGGGTCTTCTGAATGTTTTTATGTTCATAAAGAAATAAAAGTCAGATCAACTTCACTCAAACTGACTGAACCCGAACATCTTTTTTATGAAGACCAGAACCAAAGCTGCAGAGTGTTCTCCAGAATCACATTAGAGTCTGGAAGAGGCGCCTGTGGATGCACAGACTCACAGTCACATCAAATCAGTGACTTTGTATGAGGAGACTCAAGCCGAGAACCTGGTTACAGGACGCGATGGTGCGTACTGGAATTTTAAAATGACACATGCTCCCATCTGAGCAAACGTGTTCTCCGGAGATGTCGGTGGCTAACTCAGCATTTAAACGCAGCCTCGTTCTGTGGGTGGTACGACAGTGGGGCTATGGACACACGAGTGTCTCACTGGTGCCAATAACATTAGTACGTTTTCCTTCAGGGATAAAAGTGGATTTTAGCAAAGTCTAGTCTGCTGTAGATTCGATTAACACAGATTAATTCAGTGCATTAATAAAGGGTCATGTCATGTCAGACACATGTCGGTTTGTGACCCAACCCAGCTACTGTACTTGATCAAGCCTTTTAGGAACCACCAGCAGCCATCTGCCTCAGCCCGTTGGAGCTTACAGCACCTGATATCTGTCATCTTGATGTGAACGTAAGAGCCAGTGAAAAGCGCTGCTGGTGGAGGCACTGAGCGAAGGACCGGACTTCAAAGTGTCTCTTGATCCCTGCGGACAAGCAGCCAAGCCATCGGTGGGTGAGGAGTTATTCGCAGGCCTTATTTGTTTTGTCCCCTCTCACTAATGAATCCTCGCACTGGATTTGTGTCACGAGGAAAACATTCTGCTTTTACAGCAGTTGGATGAGAACAGCATGGACTTGGCCTCTTTTCATTTCTCCCCCTCTTCCATTTTTTTCTTTGTGGTTCTGCCCAGACAGCGTTGCTATGACAACTCAGCTTAATCCCACTGGGTCTGGCTCACCTTTTTATGTTTTTTACATTTAGTTTCCCATCATTCCATCTGTTCGTGCTGTCAAAACTATATTGTGACATTACGTTGATTTTAAATCAGCCTGTCTCCCTTGCACATCACGCTGGGCGTGAAACTGGGAATCCACAGGAGTCTCTCTGGCTTCAGACGCCCTCTTTGTTCCCTATTCACAAGCGCTTCTTGCCACAACCTGCTGCTTTTCCTTTCCTCCTCCTCAAGTTCATATAAGGTTTTAGTACACATTTTTATTTTTTTGCTGTCTTTGAATATAATTGTGATCCTCTGTACAGGTCACATCTACAATGAGCCTCAATAACCAATTCCGTTTCCGTTTCCAATTTAGGAGAAATGTATCAAACAAAACAAAAATAAAAAATAAAAAACTGAAATCAGAATAGGACTAAAATGAGAATCACGATTTTGTGAGTCAAGCACAACGTACGTACGCGAGTCTACCTTCTAAATAACTCATGCAGGATGGAAAGAAGGCTTGTCCAACTGTCCAGTGTCCATGGAGCACTTAGAACAGATTCATGAACAGTGGAGAAATTCAGAGAACTTCCCATTAGCCTGGAAACGAGCCATGGTGAGTGGAAGCATCTGATCTAATCTACTTTCAACAAATCGATATGTGGAAACTAGGACAGTCCAAAGATACAGAGGCAGAGAAACAGCCAAGGGAAAAAGGCCGTAGCAACACACACACACACACACACACACTACCTGCAAGCAGAAAAAAGAAACAATGCCAAGTCCAAGTCTTATCTTGTGGAATATTTTTGGGCTGATGCTTCAGGACTACATTCTGCTTAGAGTAAAATAAAGTCATGTTGGGTCAAGTGTGTTTTTATTACCATGTTGTCTCTGTGCCGATATGTCCAATACCCAAGTGGATCTAAACTGAGCTGAGCATTCAGTACATGGTATCAGGTGTCCTTTGATACCAGAGAGCTTTGCTCTGACCGGGGATTTGAAGTCAAGGCTATGAAAATAGCAGGTCAGATCCACACTTGTGTAACTAAGTAGATGTCAAACAGTCACGTCGTCTGCATCACATACACAATATGTAAATGCTACATGGATGCATCAGTAGAGTAACTGCAGTTAGTAGACCTGCATGTCTACATACCAGCAGCCCATGTTTAAATAAGGTGTAATTCCTGGAGGAGTCATTTTGAGTGATGTGTCCTGTGTCATTCCCACACATCACATCAACCTTTGCATTACCATCACTCCACCTGTTCAGTCTTTGGACGCTCAACCAAACTGGAACAATACATCTGCAAAATGACAGTCTGCTAAATCACGACATAAGTCAACTCCTCCACCGTTTTCAAACGAAGCTTTTAATTATGGATATCTGCTGAATATCTATTGCAGTGTGTAGCACAGAGGCTCCACAGAGCAGATGTATCAGTGAGGGAGCAGAGGATTAAATATTAAGCACCAGTTATGTGCTCCAGATTGAAACCCTCAGCAGCTCTTCCTCCTCCGTCATAAACAGGCTTCCAGTCAGCACTGGCAGGTGAAAGCTCTGTGTCTGCAGAACACTGAAGCCAAGATCTTTGAGACAACCACACCTTGGATTGATGGTCGTGTATACTTGTGTTCATACTTAAGGACAAGTCGACTGAGAGAAAAGACAAAAGAAGAGAGCGACCCACCAAGAACGTGAATATGATATTCAGTATATGTCAGTACCCGAGCTCCATCTCATCAAAAATGTAATAATGGATATTTAAACATTCAAGACCAAAAGCTACTTAATATTAAAGCCTTGTAAGATTCTTTTTCTTGCATACAGTAGATGTGCAACATGAATTTATAGATTCATTTGTAATAATATCTAATAATTATATATAATTATTACTAATACATTTTTAGTAACTACAACTGACAAATAAAATGATAAATAAATAAAACTACTACTTCCGTAGTAATATCACGTGTTGATGAGGACAGTGGTTACAATAGCTCGACAGAACATCTTCTAATATTTTGTGATATTGTTCAAAATCCTATTCAATAAAGAGTTTCCCCTGCTGAGTCTCAACAGAACCCAGACCCCTGGGTGCACAAGCCACCGCGACGGTATTGTGTGTTTGGCTGAAGCCAAATGACACAGTTGGACGGTGCGGACGCAGAATGAGGAGTCGTTTCTAGCGGCGGCGTGGTACAGTGCGCCCACGGGGCTGCAGGGTGGGTGGCGGCAGAGCAGACGGGCAGACAGTGTGTGGTGCTCACGCCAGCGTTCTTCCTGAACCAAGCGGGGAACCAGATGTCAAGGGGAAGCGCTCGGTGGAGCAGAGGGATGAATGGGTTCCTCAGCAAATCACACGCACGTGGTTGTAACACAATGTATGTGGGCCTTCAGAAAACCAATGATGATTCCACCGCCTGCTTCCATGTGACAGCAGAGTGGCTCTACGGACACGTTCAGTCACCACCATGCAGCCATCCTGCACGTATTTCTTGACTGATTTCGCTGTAAACGCTGTGGCATCTTCTCCTGCTCTGATCATATTGACACGTATTCCTGCTCTTTGCTGCATATTTGGCTTCTTCTTGCTCAGGACATTTACGTCTACTAATCATACCACAGTCACTTAGTCGAAGATGTGGTCCATAAAGTACGTAATCACTGAAGCTATGCTCTAACGGTTGGGTAGGATGCAGCGATGTGGAACATGCATCACATGTTCACACAGGACAGACGCCAGATTTCAAATCTGACGGACGACACTGGTGCCACACACACGTTAAGAACAGAAACGATACGTGTATCTGTGTTGACAAATGGTGTTTTGGTTATTAATATTAGTACAGTGAGTTAGATAAAGACGACGATGATATTCAGCTCTTCTTAGCGGTCAGTTTGATCCTAGTTTAACCTACTCAGAGATAAACGTTTATGCTCCACAAAAACAGACAATGTCATGCACACAATTTCACACAGTTACTATCATTATCACATGTGATTCATAGGGGTATGTTTAATGCAACTATGCAAACAATGGCTGATGTTGCCTTTAACAACATGCTGCTCATCAACAGCTACTGCTACAAATGATATAGAATGAAATCTCATTATTTTGCCTAAAACCAAAATGCTCAATGGGAAAATGAAGCTAGTAAAGCTTTTTAAAGCTTTTTTGCCAAACAGAAATAGAATTGTAGTTTGGAGACAACAAGTAGGTGGATAAAGCACAGAAAAGTTGGCAAGATGCATCAGCGTACTGTTGTATTTTATGAAGGGGCTTTTAAATGTAACCAGACATGTGCTGACACTTACAGGATGAATGTGTGAATGTACTGGACTGGCTGACAAAATGAAGCAGATGATAAAAAAGCCATTAATGACCCCACACAGGCTGGACAAGGGGGGACCTGTGTGGCGTAATGCACGAGACATTAATTAGGCAGGTACAGTGGCGGCACGGTCCTACGTACACGTCTGCAGGAGGCTCTGTGGAACCGTGCAGGGAAGTCCCAACAATCCAGGCCCCATCTGGCAACAGGTATAAGAATACAAGAGACAAGAGCTACTGGTGTTGGTGCATTGCAGGTGCAAAGGCATATGATTCACAAAATTATGATAAGAGGCATCATGTGATAAGTCTACACACAGCAGGCAGAAGGTCAGAGATGAATAGGACCCTGTGTAACTGTCTATTAAAGATGGGAAGAGGGAGGATGAAAGGTTATTCATTATTGGAAATGTATTCTATGAATGATGATGATGCTGGTATTAGTAATATTAGTATATAGTAATAGTTATGTATTAGATTCAATAAGGCAATAAGAGAAAACCTTTATTAGCATCCATCACTACAAATCACATAAATAATAATGATAATACTCTTGTTTCCAGCCAATTAAAGTAAACAGACGGGTGTAGCGAGGCGCATGTACAGTAACACACAGGAGTAACTAAACTGCAGCTTCAGTTGTGTAGATGTCAAACTGAGGCCGGGCTCCAAGGACAACAAGAGAAACGGAGCTTTGAAAGCCACGAAGCTCAGAATCTGTGAAATAAACGAGGCTTCAGCAGAGAAGAGCATCTGCCTGAATCCTTGGCAGTAAACTTAAATCAAAATGAATTAGTCCTCCTGCAAAAAATGTGGAATTCTGCTGAGAGCAGGTGGTTTTTCTCACAACTGGTTTTTAAATTCCTTCAGGTTGTGTCATGTACCTTCACTGCTGTGGTTACTTTTATTCTTTTAGTCGTGTAAAAGAAAAGTCCTCTTGTGATTTAAAGGAGCTTTGTTACCATTAGTTTAGTTTTGTTGGCATATACTGAACATAACTGATTTTATTCATAATGTTCATAAAAATGTTTCAATGAAATGTTTTCGTTAAGTTAGCTTCTCGATTGCGTAGCGACAACGGGACGAAACATTTAAATCGACCACGTTTAAATCGAGTGTTGTCCCTTTACGTTCTGGACACGACTGATTGCTTCGCAGTCCAAAGTCACCGCGTGCTAGTTGACCTGATGTTTAGCCTGCGTCGCTCACAGTTGGGCCAATCCCAACAGACGTCTTCTCAATCATATAATTTCAGCATCTGCTGAGTCACTTGCTGCATCAGCCAACAACATAAAGCAGTGCCAAGGTAGCATGTTTCGCTTTTAAGCGTCATTTGTCCATATAGTAATAAAGAACAACAGGTCGCCCTCAGCCTAGCGCCAATATTCAAATAAACGCAAGGTTATAACAAATATTATGTTATGTGTTAACAAATTTTGCACTTTCATGTATTGTCATGCTGCGTCTGTGTGGTTCATCTGGGAACAAAAGCAGGAGCGGATTGTTCTTTGTGAATCTATTTATGAATGCTGAGCTCAGAAACAGACCCACTCCCAAGAGAAGACAGCCTGGGTTTCCATGTCCATGAGAGGAAGGAGCGGCCATAGCACATTAAATGTGACAAACACTCTGGGCAAGACGGGAATAAAGGGAGTGAAGATCTGGATCACACAGCCAAATTATGTAACAGGGCAAAACAAAAATAGGACATTGACAGTGTCGCTTCAACGGATGCTGAGTGGAATTCAACACCACCCATTAGACATAAGACTGCATTAGAAAATGCTGTATTTGGTCAGAGGTTTTAGTTCTTAATACACAAATATCCTCATTATCCTCATCACAAATATCCTGTTGCCATCAAGCCAATGCAGGAAAATTCAGGGCACCACAGACAAAAGCCAACACAAAATTCAATCAGCTGCTACGGCTTCCACGAACAGTAAATTCAGTCAGTCAGCGCAGACGTGTCTCAGCACAGACCAGCGAGCCCCATTAAGACGTCCTCCTCCTCCCTCTCTTCACGCCTCTAACAAAAGGGCTTCAGCACACGCAGGCTGGAATCTTACACAGCCAGCTTTGGCCGTTCTTTACAGAGAGAACCAGCTTTACGGTACCTGTGGTGGAGGTCAGCGTTTCCCCAGTCAGTGCAGCCTGGTCTAGCTGTGTTTTTGGTCTCGCTGTGCGTCCCACAGGCTACTACGCTCTGAATGTGTGTGTAGCACAGAGTGTGTGCATCTGTGGGCAGACTAGACGAAATGACAGCGTCAGAGTCGTCCACACTCCCTCCCCTCCCTGATGATAAACACCGAACACGTGGTTTCACCAGTGATGCAGCACGCGAAGACCACGGCACAAAGAAGTGCATGCGTGTGTGTGGGGGTGGGTAAGTGTGTGTGTTGGGGTGGGGTGGAGAGAAAGGGAGAAAAAGAAGAACGAAGGACATTACAGTGAAGAAACCAGTTGAGTCTGGTGGCGAGACGTTTGATCTGTGTACAGTGTTAGTTGCTTACATGCACTTGCTCGCCCTTTGCCAGCACATTCTAAAGAGCATGAGTAATTTCAAACCTTGTGTGCCAATCTGTAAGATGCACACACTCACACTCACAGCAACACAACAGCCGACAGAGCACCAAGAGCTATTGTGTGTGGATACTGTCAAAGATGTGATCTGAATGAATCAACTGGGCCACGAAGTGATGACGACACCCTGGTTGATGAATGAACGACTTTATCAATTCAGGCCAAATGTCAACATAAGCTGCAGCAAATGAAACAGGGCAGGTCCCTGAAACTCTGTGAACACGTCATCGTTCATTGGCTTTGAACAACAAGCTGCAAATGGTGGCAAGACCACGCATCCTGCACCAGTGCTGTTCTGTACGGGGCAACGAGCAAACGTCGACTGAAATGCAGGCTATGATGAAAATCATAGAAATATTGATGATGCTGAACTTCTGTCACAATGTGTCATAGGACGATGACATGTTTCACACAGTGTCTGTACCTGCCTACAGTAAGTAGTTCCAGGACATTTCAGTGAAAATAGACAAACTATCTGCAACTTGCACATGTTTTTGACAAATAGGCCTCATGTCTCTTCTAATAACAGGCGCATTATATTTTCTGCCATGTCTGAAAATAAATTACAAAGGTGTTTGAAGAAGAAAAGGGACGTAACGCTGGCAGCATGTCAGTTCAGTCTCACTGCTCTTCCTCTGTGCTGTTTGAAGAGCGCGTCTCCAGCTTCTCTGGCAGGTGGACGTGAACTGGGATAAATAATGTGCTAACACATCTTTCAACTCCCTAACAGCAGATCTAGAGCTATGTCTAGATCCGCCTTCTCAAGACCCCGGTGAGCTCTGAGTATGTTCACATTTTACTACATCTATGAAACATGCAATGCTGCACACAACTCGGTCAAGTGTAACAACTTATTGTTAAAACGTTGTGCAAACTACAAACCTGTTCTCATTTGAGGCAGTTGAGGCTCCAGCTGTAAAGATACGTAAACGGAGAGATTACATGAGTCTGTGAGATCCACCAGGTTTTTAAAATTATTATTTGCATTAAGTCTCATGCTCCAGCTGGCTTCATTCCCAGAAGTTGCGTATTGTCAGAACACCGTTGTAGCGTTAATACACCGACATATATGAATCCAGGTACCTTCAGGAGAAGTACTGTCATATATCCAAAATCTTGACAATTTGTTGTGATTTAAGTGACTTCAATAAAAAGACAAGATAATAAATTCAAATCATGAATCCACATTTTAAAGGCTTTATTCTAAATGCCTTTTCCCTTGTTCTTCTCTAACCGAGCTTCCCTTGAGTTCTCACTAATTGCCGTTTTCCATTTATTTGGCCACTTCCCATGCACCTGCCATCTGAAGTCATGAGTTGATTTCCTGGCTAAAATGATGCCTCGATTTGTTAATATCTCATCCAAAAACAGTGGGTTATGAGTTCCATCGAAGCTGGTGCACAGAATTCCAGATTGCACATAAAAAGAGCCGTTAAGTAGTGAAGCTGGCTTGTGATGTCACAGAGAACGGGCTCAGACGGTTACAACAGAATTATAGAGTAGAATTATACTATATGTTAAAATAGATTTTCTCAGTTACATTTGACTATAGCCACTTGTGTGTAGAAAGGCACTTAAAGGCATCGTTTTGTGGAGGACAGGCTGATGCCAGTAAGGATGGAGCAACAACTGAACCAGAAAACCCTCCAACCTACACTGGAGACTGTTATTGTTCTTTAACTACATAACCAAAGGCTCAATCTCTGCAATTTCCCACTGTGTCCATCAACACTCACACATCCTGCAAAGATAGCCTCGAGCCTGTACGTCCAAAGGCCGAGAATTACAACATCAGCAGAATACGGGTATTATACGAGTTTTTTAAGAAACGGTGGTAAAAGGAGAAGATGAGACACCATCAACTCTGTGACAGTCGGTATCAGCTTTTTTGACACTTTCACGGGATGTGATGTGATGTGTGTTGTCACAGGCTTGGAATTGTCTGGCTCAGTGCTTGGGATAATGGTCAGAGGCTTCTTAACCACATGACCAACTGTCCAGCTTTTCCACTGCACACACGTGATTAGACGTCTCTTGTGTAATGTTAATAAAATGATTATTTACACTGATCCTGCTGTACCGGGCTAAATGCCCCTGGTAAGGCCTTCCAAGCCAAACTAAGACAATCAGGTCCTGGACTGTCTTCAGCCTCCCTGATCCGGAGCGTGTTCGGCTCGTGGACTACTGTGGTCATCTGACCTTCCACTGGCAAAGGCTTCAGACGTGGAGTCCATCGCCTAAGCTGAAGTCTCAGAGGTGGTTTGTTAGCTCCTTGGTGGCACTGGAGGTGACATCTGTCCTGAGTACCTCAAGTCTCCGGATGTTGTGGGGCTGTCCTGGTTGACACACCGCTGCCACATCGTGTAGAGGCTGGGAACCAGAACGTGTGCCCCAGATAAAGCGGATCAGACCTCTCCGGGGTCCAGAGAAGCTCTATGTCAGGGTAAAGGAGATCCGACAGTCAAACCTCCGATTTGTGAGGAACAATGCAGTTTTTGACACCGCGCCCTCACAACGGGGCTGGAGGGTCCGGAGCACAGCTGAATGTCACTGACGAGTTCTAACAACAGTCCCAGCTTTGTTCAGCCAGGGAAGTAACACTATCGCCTCACCTAACTTGTGTGTTCATGTACATCATCCCCCGAGTTTAAATCCATTCACTTTTTTTTACTATTTTGAAAGTTAATCCCATAAATACAACATGACGGAATGTACAAACACACAGGCAGAGATTAAAACTACTGCACGGCCCAGACACTGAGCTTTCAACCCGGCATGTCTGTGCCCTACATCCATTCCCATTGATCCAGCCTATAAAAGCACACACTCTGCGCGTAACGCCACAGGAGAGTCACAGTGTGTCTCTGCCAACACACAGACTGGCCTTTGTAGGTTTCTGTAAGCGTGAGAGTGGGATAGATGTGGCCAGAGAGTGAGCCCCAGGTTTAATGCAGCATAAATAATAAGACCCATAGTGTGATGCACCCATCATACATGTAACGATCCAGCTTTCCTCAACCAACTTAACTGCTCAAAACATAGTTAGACAGAAGGATGTGAAGCAAATAAAAGAAACAAGGAGACATTTACAACAAGATGAGAAGCAGTGAAATCAGCCTCTTAATGTCTGTTCCACGCAGACAGACGTTGGCGGCTGTAAGGAGCTGAATGGCAGCGGAATAATTCATGGATTATTGGACGGATAAGTAGACTGTCAGACTGAGCCGTCTGCTGAATATCCTGAGCTTAGTCCTGGCACTGTATTGATTGTAATGTTATTCCTGCTCCATTTTTGAACGTAGCCTGTTACCGCATGTGATTTTACGTAAGAATCCCTGTTACGCTGTGACGTCTGGTTTTCCTACACATCTAGACACCAGCCTCAACCCAAATGCGTCAATTATAACATGACAACAACGAATCAATGCTGAAAGGCCACATCTCTACATGATCTGCCTCAGTTAGAGGGTCGCTGTCACAGAAGGATGCAAAACTGACTCGCACCCCCTGGACCAGACTGGAGGCTCTGCAGCTCCTGTGGCAGGGCAGGAAGGCGCGTTACCGCCGGCCGGTCCTCCCCACTGCCACCAGACGAAATGAATATTGTAGTGCAATAACTCATATCACGCTGTAAAAACATGCACATTAGTGTAGCTTTCAACTGCTGCTGAAACAAAGCAATTTCCCCGTATTGACGTTTGCGTTGTCTTAATTTCTGTCATAGTCAGACACGTATCATCAGCTATCAAACACCTGCTGCAGACATCCGAGCTATGCCACCCCTCCTCCTCCCAGTCCTGGCAGCCACCGTCGGCGTGGTTGAGGGGGAGATGAGTGTCGCTCTTTCAGATGTGGCTAATCTTCGCACGTCATCACTAAGACATGACTTGCTGCTACAGAGCTGCTCTCTCGCCATTTTCTTGCTTTTTTTCTTCTCGATCCGTTTGCTTTCTTGACATCCAGCCCTTTTCCTGAGTCCAGATTGTTTGGCCTGGGGCAGTACACGAACGATCACCTTTTTGTTCACAGTTGCCGGTTCTGTCGCTTCATTCAGAGCAAGTAGGGTTTAACAAATGGCAGCAATCACAACAGTGACTGTTCCCAGGGCTCTGGATTCTATTAGGATGATGTTCAGAGCGCGTACAGTACGCTGGCATTTTATGTTGGCAAAAGGTTCCCTGACCTAACAGCTTCAGTGTTCGTACATCGTGTCTCTTCACAGTGCGAACTGTAAATCAGCCTCCTGTGAGTCAGCAGCTCTGCAGCTACAGTACATTATAGCTACAGACGGAGACAACGACAGTATACGGACCATTAATGTTAAATTATTAGCTGTGTGAGACCTTGTAAAACACTGTTATTCTCGCGCTGCCTGGCCTCACTGAGCGCATCTGTTCTCCTCCTTCCATCCATTTACATGTCACCCTTCTATTGTATGTGATTAGCTTTGTGCTTCTGCTTCTCCCTCTGCGTCGTTGGACTCAGAGCTGTCTCTGTAATGGCCGGTTGATGGCCCAACCAGCCTGCCTGTGTTGTGTTGTGTTTGCTGCCTTTTGTCTTGTTGCTTGTTGGATGATGAAATGTTACTCAGAATAGAAACACTGTCTTCATAAAGAGAGAACATGGTGAAAATCCCAAGTCTGACTCAAGCAGACAGGGCCAAAATCCAAGAGAAAATCAGAACAGACATGGTCTGCGCGCAGTGAAACAGAGAGGGACACAGAATAGGGCTCGGACTCCTCCCAGCGATCATGTGAAAATGCTTTCCCTTAAGTCAGACAGGAGCCAGAGGCAGTGTGAGCCTCGGTTTGCAGATCCTGTCTGCCCTTTGCTCAGACTGGCAACCAAACCCCACAAATGTCCAGAAAAGCTAGAGAGAGAGATTCATGCTCATTCATTACAACGCACAACAGAGTCATAAGGCTGCAGCATTTGGACGGAAGCTCAATGTCTAAAGATGATCTGCTGACAAATGCGATATACAACGAACACGTTTTGGGTGTGACAGCTGAGAGCACAATCCACCTACAGGTCAGGACCGAATCCTTTACTCAGGAGTCTCATCCTTCCAGGCGTGTGAGTGGATGCGTCTTTGTTCCGAACCCGTTTTCTGTCGTGTTCTTCTCTTAGAAAGCCCCTGAGCTTGTCTTCATTTTGTGGTTAGGGTCAGGGTCTTGTAATATGAATTTGCAGCAGGCATCGGTATCATCATCACCACTAATTTACAGTTGTATTGTCATAATTACTTTATCAGAAAAATGAAAAGAAGCTTCAGTGGAACTAAGGTGGGGGAACAGGTCATGGTGTGGAGCTTAGCCATTACATCGTCAGTTTCCTTTGGGGTAAGGCTCTATGTGTCCTTGATTACGTAATCATACATCATCACGTACTGGAATAATGGTGATGATGTCCACTCTCTCCTCATTAAGGCTTTCAGAGCGAGCTAGCCTGCTACAACAACCCAATTTTTAAATCATAACTGTTTGTGATCAGCTTGTGCTATAAATTCTGTCTCAGTTCGGAAACATGGTGCCATTCATTGTCCTGATAAAGATTCACGTTCTGATGGAGGACGGGCAGTTCATCAGATGGCAGGTGGACGTTTAGCTATGTTACCATTAAACATGAACCAAAACATACAAGTTCTTCATAACACTGTGCACACTTCTCCTTCTGCAAGGACGATCTCACGTCAGGAGTAACGGCCCAGAGCCAACGTCAATGTTTTCATCAGCAGTGACCTTTCTGCTGACACGCAATCCATCACCTGACCCACATTTAACACATCAGATATGACTGCTCCACGCTCACATGCTTTGTTACAGACCACAGCCCAGATACTTGAAACGAAGCACAACATGCTCTGAAATACATGAAATGAGAAGCTTCCAAACGGGGGGAAGCTCAGCTGGTCGCATTACGGCAACACTGTGACTGGTTCAGTACCAGTATGGACGGGAAGGGAGGGAGACACTGCATCAACACGTAGCTCAGCTGGGAGCGTCACCTTAATCAAGGTTGGACAACGTGTCCTGCAGTCGGTAGACAAGTGGAGATGCCCTGTGTACTGAGTTTGCAACAAACACACTGATCTGTTGGTTTTGTATCAGTGGTCGACGTACAAAATACCAGCAACACCTTCCAACGATAAAACGTTGACAGCGCGGTGAAGACAGTGGGCTTTTCCTGGTCAGACGTAGGTAAGTACATGCTGCTGTTTCACAACGTCTTTTCATCTCCCCACATCACATTTCAGTGTTTGGGATGCAGCAATGATTCAGACAGTGATTGACGAAATCACCACAAAAGCAGCAACACAAATGACTCATTTTTTCGGATAGTAAACAATAAGAAGTGAGCCACTTTTCAGCCAATTACCATAATCAGCATTAACACAACAATCACTTTTTACCAACTTGTAGATCAAATAAACAATAACAAATTAAATGTCAAATATAAAATTAATACAGCGTGAGAGTGGGAATGAAAACACATTTATAGAGTTCAGCCTAGTCTTATTTGGAAAATATGTCGTGTGCATCATCTTTTGAAGGAAGATAATTGAGTCTTTGCTGTCTACAAACTGGGTGGAAATAAAGAAAACCCACCTGGCTCCAACTGAACAGGAAGTCGTCTGTTGTCCTTCCATCCTTCCACGTTTGCTGCGTAATGAAATGCGCTCAAAAACCTGCCCAGTTTATCACTTCTGAGAAAATGGAGACATGCATCCACCCCTTTATAGACGCCGAGAGGCCTCTCAAATTAGGCTTTATTTTATCATGATGTCCAAGAGAAGGTCCAGTGATTTTAAAAATATAGCCTTATGGACACGTATGTTTAAAGGAAAGAAATGAATTGAAATGTTTTCAATATTAATATCCAGACCTATATATAGAGAAACTAACACTATTACTATGGATACAATGGATAACAATCAATAAATTACATTTAATTGAAAACTTGCTGAACCTCATCAGTCTGACCTATTTCGACCCCAGTTCCAAACTGGAAAATGTTTGAATGTACATCTAACTTACTATGTGTGCGTCTACACACATTCCATGACCATGTAACAGAACCAGTACCAGAAATGTCCCAAAGTATGTGACTTTGAGCTTCTTAACCAATATGTACTTATGTAGCGTGTTGGACACAAAAAGAAACCGATACATGGCTTTAGGAGTGAAACCGTGGTTGGAAAGGAGAAACAGCGGTTACTGGAATTGAATGATATAAGGTGTAGCAGGCCTCTGTCATGGGCTAGAAATAAACCCGCAATGATTGACTGAAATAGAATAGCTCCCATCCACTGTAAGTGGGAAGTGTTTACACTTTACAGGGGTTCTTCGTCACTTCCAGAACGAGTCAGGGCTCTGGTGTGTGAACACTTAAATGCTGATTTCTGTTCAGAGATAGATTTTTTAATTGTGTTTTTTTAGTTAGCCAGTCTTCCTCTTGGGTTTTAATGGGACGGTATTAGTTTTGTAATGGTTCAGAAGCTGAAAGCTTTTTTGACAGGTAAGTACCAAAGTTGCTGCATTGATACCCTGTGTGTTGCAGGGTTACACCTAAGTCACTGGAGCCATTATTCAGCCTTCCTACCGATTGCCCTGTTATGTTGTTATCACAGATCCTTTTACCAGAAGGCGGTCAATATTCCACTGGATTTCAGTTAGTTTCTCGTGGGTCCACCTCCACACGCTATGACTCACCGGCCTGCCCGCTACGTAGTTAGGTGATGGAAACTGGGAGCACGGGCTGTGATGAGTTAAAACCGTGGGAAATGCTGCACACTGAACCTAAATGTACTCTGCATGTTAATGTTTTGATTATTTCAGTCAATGTGGTGGGCGACGCTCACTGGGAATTTGACCAATCTTCCACCAGCACTTGGCACCTGGTGGGTGGTCACTGCATATTCTATTTACTGTGCTAACAGTTTACATTTGGAGCTGACCCCAATCTGCTTGGTGTGGCTACGCAGACTGGTTGCAACAAGAGATACGTGCTTTCTAGTTAAAACATTTCTTAATAAAGAAATAAAGGCTGTGCAGCAAAGACTTGCGTACGAATGTGACAGAAGGCGCCTGTTAAACACTGCTACAAGAACGAATGCAAGTATCTGTAAAATTAGTCAGAACAAAGGTGATTGAGTAATGAGTTGCTTTATAGCAGCTTTAAAACAACTGTAAGAAATCCATATTTCCACTGACCAGCCTGCATAACTACACCTGTGATGACACAAAACAGAGCTAAAGATTACTCAGTGAAAGGCTGTAACCAGGAAGTGCTTAAGGATCTTTACTTATCTTCACAGAGTAGATCATCAAATACCAACTTCCATTCGTCAATTTCTGTCACCGTCATGGACTATGATGAAATAAGTAGGAGACACACTTTTTTCATTCATTTCGAGCTTCAAGCTCAAGTCAAATGTCGTCATGGACGTCTTCTTCTGACGTTTCTTGAAGTGCTGGCCAGCATTATAGTCTTTAAAGTGCAGCTCCGGGTCAGGGCTGGACGTCAGTGATCTTCCTTTTGCGGTAGTTGAGAACCAGACTGGAGGCAGTGAGTTGTGAGGCCTGACCCTTCTCCCAGCTCTGAAAACCATTGAGTCCAGTTTGCCCTGACCGGAACAGGGCCTTCTCCAGGCAGTCTAGACGCTCCACCACTGCAGATGTGTCCTCGTTGTAGGCATTCTGGGACGAGTCCATCGTCCGCCTGAACCGACCGATGAATGTCTAGACACAACATGAAGAGTGTGTGATGTTATACTTCTGTCAAACTTCAGATAAGTACAATTTCATTACTTACCTTTGGGCATGAACATGAACACATTAAAGCATGTTACTGAGTTCATTGGATGGAATTCATAATGTTCACCTTTTTATATTTTCCTCTGCAAAGTGATTACCAGACATGATGATGATTATGAAATCCATCAGTCTGGTAACAGCTGCAGCTGCCTGTGCTTTATGGTCGGACAGTGCCCTCTAGCTTTAACACCTTTAGTAACACCGCACTCCATGAAGTCTATGTCTCAGTGAATTAGCGTTCATACAAAAAGGTTGACTTACTAGCACGTTTGTCTTAACTGAAGTCCTTTTATGTAGTTTTGCTTGTTATCATTTAGATATAGTAGCTATGCCTGAGACAAGGTATTCATCTATTACAAGACCTCACAATTTAAAATACTTTATGTATTGATCACAGAATTAGTGGCTAAAAACATTTTCTGCAGGAGAGGTGAATACATTTGTATTCATATTATACAATTTATATTTAAAAATTGTATCACTTTATTTCTATTTATGACATCTTCAAGAAGAAGATGTCTGGCCAAAGAAGAGCAGTTCAAAGTATGTGAACCCTCTGGGATGACATGGATTTCTGCATAAATTGGTCATAGATGTTCTGATCAAGTCACAAAAATAGAAAATCAGTCTGCTTAAACCAATACTGCACCAACATTATAAGTTTTCATGTTTTTATTGTACATTTTATTTCAATTTATGCAGAAAATCCATGTAATCCCAAAAAGGGTTCACATACTTTCAACTTGCAACTGTACAAAAATATATTGCAGGCTGGTAAGTCATGTCTTTGTGTAAAATAATGTACAGATATTTTATTGTCTATGCTAATTTTAGCAGTTAAGAAACAAAACATCCTGTCTAGTACGAGGTGGCTCATCAAGAACGCCAACGAATTGGACTGATCCTGGCTTTGACACCTGAACGCTCATTTCCCTCTCTACTACATCCAAAACAGACAGACCACAATACAGAATAAGGAAAATACCCAACATGTTTGCAGAAAACATTCATTTCTAGTAGAATAGGTAGGAATAGGCCATTTCTACAGAAATATCAGTAGCTAGAATTAATCTACGCTGGAGGTTAGCCTGATCTGGACATGCCTAACTTCAGAGATTAAATCTTCATAGTAACCTAATCTTGTTGCACGAAGGCAGATTCAATTAAAGGCTATGTTAAGCCATGAAAAGTGGATAATCACAAAACAGGTGACACTGAATATATTTCCATGCAAATGAACCAGCCAACGACAATATCTGGAAAACATTTTTAAATAGCTCAACTTCTTAGTTTAGGGTGATTTAATTGTGTCAGGTTTGCTGGCAGGATGAAGACAACTGTGATGTGACCAGACACTCCAGAAGTTAGAGCAACCATAATTACAAAAGAAAAGGAGTGTGAATACTTTTAAGAGGCCAGTCTGCTAATGTAAAAACTGAAAGAATTGATGCATTTAAGTCTTTCAAAGGTTATTCTGCACTACAGGAACTAGTATTGCTCCTAAAACACAAATGTTCTGCAAACAGGAAAAAAAAAATCTAGATTACTCATAACAATCTGACATTTTTATTTAATTATTTAAAATGCTCAGCTGATAATTTAGACACTGATTATCTGACTACATGCTGTTTGCTTGTGATAAAATGTGTAACCAGGGCTTCTTACGTTTTCATAGTTCAGTACAACCCCTTATGCTGCAATAAGCGGTTTTATGTTTTGTGCCTATTAATGTGATCGTCTCTAGTTTTAGTGGTTCTGCCAGTTAATTACCTGCAGCAGTGTCTGTGCGATGTCTGGGTTCTCTGGGGAGTCAAAGTGCAGCATCTGGGATCCCAGGCCGTAGTAGTAGGGCCCCATCTTATGCAGGTCCACCACCCTGGGGTCGGCGTTGAATACGGTCCTCCAGCCCTCTCTGTACACCTTGGGCAGCTCCACAGACAGGACCCTCCGCTTCCTCTCGTACAGACCCTTGGACAGCCACAGAGGCAGCTCCATCTTTGTACCCTGAGACGAAGAAACAGCGCTTAGTCAAGCTAAATGTTGTCGTTTTAACTTCTCACATATATTTAGCTGAGCTCCACAGACTGAGGACGTTTTAAGCGGCGCCGTGTCTCGCTCCACGGCTTTCACCGACCTCCGGTATGTCCTGCGTGTCGCTCGACTTCTCCAGGAAACCAAGCCGAGGGAAGGCGCACTCTGTCCGGACGGGGAGTCTGTCGTGAGACAGCAAAATATCGTCGAGCGAAAGGAAATTCTCCTCCATCCCCACTCCGGGTTGTACTGGAAGATAAGACTGTGTCTGCATTGGTCCCTGACTAAAGCAAACACAGGCAATAACGCGGTGTAGATATGAAAAGTACAAACCAACAACTCAGCTGCTGCGGCTCCAGCTGCCTTTTGCGTTTTCAACTGTTTTGGCGCCACGACGTGCGGACCAATCACAGAGCGGCGTTGAGATATAGACCAGACGAATCGATTCAATCAGACTCGAACAGCAATCCCAATCGATTGTCGCTTAGCGTTTCCGTCCGCTTTAGTTTATTGCCAACGTTCTTTGAACTGTTTCCAATTCTGACATCTTTTAAATAAAAACGTTCAATATGTTTATTTAAATGTACAGTAGTGTACATGTACTTATTTCATACATACATTATCTTATATTATTAATATAGTGTGTATATATATAGTATATTTAGTTAAATACTTATTACTCTATTGAACTATTAGTTATAAATTAAATTACTTACTTTCCCCATCACAGTTAAAGTACAATTATAATTGTCGCCATTAGGGGTCAGAATATTACTGTTAGAAATGTCAGAACTCCTCTTTTGTCCTATTTCTGTGAATGCTGTTTACTCATGCTATGATTAATAGTCATACATATAATACTAATATTATATCATTTTTGTCCTATTATTACACAAAAATAGACATATTAATTCTTCAAGCTTGGACTGGGACGTTAACCTTGAATTTCCAGCAATTGAAAATGGCAGAAGAAAGGAATGCTGATTTGCATGCTACATGCACATCTTTTGCTTAATCCGTTTGCAATTCGTCAAGATCACATGCATCAGTTGAAAAATTAAATATGACAACAAGTCCATAATCTTGTTTCTTTTCAACTTCCATTAGTTGACAAATAGAGACAGAATCTATTATTTATCCATTTTATTTTTTAAATTGTATTTCTATGTCAGTATATAAAAAGAAGTCATTTAATATGGAAGCCATTATCAATCTCAGAAAGTAAAATAAACCATTATCATTATGAAAAAGTCTAATGAAATAGACAAAGAGTTCAGCAGCTGCGATGCCATTTGGTTTCTTATGACCTTCTGTACTGGTTCCCAACTGTGCTAAGCTTAACAATGTCCTCTTTCTCGAACCTTCTGTGTCATGGTCCTAATAAGGAACAAGGGTGGTCTTAGTACTAAAAGGCCTGCAGCACCGTATTTGAAGTGGTATTCAAAGGGAATCATAACCATATTATGATCACAAGTGCTTTACTATGCCTCAGTATCAGATGTGATAAATTACGAGGAAAACTCTAGTGGGACTGAATATTTCTGCAGAAAACAATTTCATGCCAAATTCAAATTCCACTAAAACTGAATTAGACATAATCATATGATGGCAGCAAGAAGCAGCTGTTTATTAAAATGAAATTGAATTCCACAATCAGTTATTCAGACCACATGAGTAGTTTCACATTGTTTTTATGTTGAGATCAAAGTCAAAATTCTGAAAGTTCATCTGGTTTAGTGCATATATAATTACTAAATGAACTGGTCATAAACACAGTGGTAGTAAGTATCAAAACCTTCACAAGGTTGTGCAACAAATGCATTTACTCTAATGGAGAAACCACACAAACTTGGAGGAGGCGGCTGCGTTTGTGCAAAAAGACTAAAATGCTCTTTAGAGCTGATGGCAAGCTCATTATTTATCTGGCTGAATATATCTATTGGACCCTGTCGTATCACGATATGATTAGCCACAGCTAAACCAGCCCTGGACATTAATCCTAGCATACTGTATATTTGAGTCGTGTATTTGTCGTAGGTGTAACTCCAACCCTTAAACACCCATTTACACCAGCAGAACAGCAGCTGGGCTTAAAAAGTAAACGATACAGTAGGACCATCAAGTCTTGTTGTGACTAGTTCTACATTATTTTTTTATAAAATGTGAATTTACATAGGTGGCTAAATATTTATAGACAAAACAATCCTCAGAGGCATTGACAGGAAAACAGCTTGTAGTGTATGTGTCCTGCATTTTTGGCTCCTATTTCACATAGAAGCTCTTCAGTGTGTATTTAGATACAACACATTTCTATCTTAAAATAACTTCTGTGGCAAAATGTTAAGTAAAGGGGAATTTTTCCAGACCAACTGTTGCTTATTGCCCCGTTACTATACAGATATAATAAACTCTCTGTGTCAACCTCAAAGTCTTTAGTAGGAAACTGTTGTATGCAGGTCACAAAGAAGTTGAAAATAGAGTCTGTCATCTAGCACAATTTATTCCACCATTTGTTTACAGTAGCATTGGAAATGCAGTTTGTTTTTATGTTGATTTGAAGTAGTCTTCATCCATCGGCTCTTTGCATTCTGAAGTGTGAATAACTCCCACATTATTGGAATATTAAACAAATATTGTTAAATATGAACAAAGAATTAAATAAGCCCCATTTAGTGGATCCACAGTGGGACTACAAAGTCCTTTTTTAGGTCTGAGTGGCTCACATCTCCAGTCACAGTCCTCCAGACCTACTCTAGAAGAAACACAGCGTGGGGAACTGACAGTAGCATGAATCACGCACATGCGCAAACAGTCATATGCATGGATACACACATACACATGCACGCACACACGCATCCTTAAACTTCAGCCTCTTAAATAAAATTACAAATCATGGTCGCATGAAAATCTGTCAGATCTAAAAATAAAGAACAGAAATAGAGGTTACATGTGTAATTTACAATATGTAATGTCGCTTCTCTGTAGCTGTAAACATCAGCAAAGTAAAGGGAGGACTGCCAGTCTCAGACACACACACACACACACACACACACACACACACGGCTTTATCAATAGCTGTGTTCACTATTCCAAGCGCTCCCATCACTTACACACACATACACGCACAAACACATAGTGTACGTACACATATCAGGTGAAAACCCGACACTGGAGCATCCCAAACACACATTATACAGTAGGAGCGTAAACTATATTGCTGGCCCCTTCCTTCCTCCGACGCCTGTCCACACCCAAGTCCACCTACAACCCCCCCCCCCATCTGTACATACAGGACAGACTACTGTCCCAGGTTTGTTTTCATCCTTTGTCCCTCCCTGTCTGCCCGAGTGTGTGCAAACCAGATCTAAGAAGCATTTTGGACGCTTTTGACTTCCTTTTTATGATTCAATGTGACAAGCGTGTGGAACTGGGCCAGTATGATGAAGAAGCACTCCAGGACATGTTATGAGAGGACATCACGGAGTCGGAGTCCTGCTATGAGATGAGAGCCTCACTGAACATTGCACAAGCCTTTCTCCAGCTGCTATGACTCAACAATTCGCCATTTGTCTCATCCTATCTCATCTTCATTCTCATCCTCTTCTTCGTCCCCTGCTTCACTTCACTTCAGTCCCTACCCTGTTTCCTCCCCTCTCCCTTGTTAAGGCCTTGGGAGGGCTGGGCATGAATAACTGACAGGCATGGATCCAGACACAGATAGAAGGCCAACTGCTGGAAACCTGACCATGGCTGAGCTGAAGGGGGAGCTGAGGCCTGATGAAGGGACTCTGCTAGGCTGCACACATGGGAGGGGAATAAAGAAAGGACTTTGTAACCAGGCTCTTCAGTAGATGTATAATCAGTGGGCTTGGGAAGTGCCCTGAATGTACAGTGGTTTCACTTTTTTTGGTTCAGTTATGAGGAATAGGTTTGTCTCAGTTAGGATGATGCCAGGATACATATTTGATGATCTCTTTGATTGTTTCATCCGATTCAGTTGACTCTGTGTCCAGATATGGAAGGTCCATGGATGGACCATAAGATGTCCTGGAGACAAAGAACAGAGTGGAGCAGAGACCGACAGACGAGAAGGGGATGTGAAACGTGATATTAAAGATGTCACACAAATATGCATATTTCTGGGTCGAGTACCAGGCTGAAAGGCTTTTGGTGTAGCCATCATCAAACAACTAGCATCTCCTATTGTTGACAAAATTCATGCATGCATGAACTGGTTTACTGTACATGTGCTATAGATTTAAATGATACATGAAAGGAAACATACCTAGAGAAGTTTCCTCATGGGCTTTATGGTCAGTCAGTCGGAGGGGTGTTCTGGGCAGGACCGATTAATCTCAAACCATGAGTCTATACAGCTGCAAATACACAGACACGCACACAAACGTTTTCCTGTTTAACCACAAAAACAACAAATCACAAGCAAAGCAAAGGGAATCTGAACGAAACAAATGACTTGACAAATGATTGTCCTGTTTACTGGGTGAGGTGTTACAGAGGACTGTGGGCATCCATACACCTATAGTCATCAGCAGATCATATACCAAACACTGTACAGCATATAAATGAGACCCAGAGGAAAACAGCAGCATGATCAGGATTTCAATGAACTAATCACAGTTTTGCTGTTCAACATGACTTTTCTGTTACTAATAACACAACAGAGATGTATTGCTGTTAAAATAGTTCTCCTGGCACCTTTATCATGCAGTGGTATAAAACAAACAACCTCTGTGTCCATCCTCTTTATTGGATTTCATTAGAAGAAGTGCAACATTACAGTACATAACGGGCAGCAATTTAAATCTGTGTGTAGGTGCATGTCACCTTTTGTGGTAGATGCAGAGGCACGGCAGTCTGGCAATGGTGTCCCCTTGCTGCAGCTCCTCTAGACAGATCACACACTCACCGGCATCCCTCGCCAACACATCGTCTATGGTGAGAGGTGCGCACACACACACACAGACACACACACACGCACACACACGCACACACACACCGGCAGAACACATCTGAATATGCATCGGTAACAACAACAGTTTCACTCACTGACAGCTTAGACATTGTGAGTCTGCTTCCAAAGTAAAGAAAAAAGAAGCGTCCATCCTATTCAACACTGAATGCTTTCATTTCCACCCACATACAGTAATGAATTCAGGATCATTGTGTTGAAAGTGTTTTTTTAAAAAGTCTGTAGCAGATGTCATCAACTATCTGCTTATTTGTTGTGGGCTATTGTTAATGCTAAGCTGATGCCTGTGTGTATTTTAACAGCTTTTAACAACTTTTCATTGTTTACTTTATGTACAAATGTAATTATTTCATGAATTCAATGTCATTTGAGTTGGTGTCATTTTTTGAAACACTGGGAATTTGAATACACACTTTGAATGTGAATAAATATGTTTTTAAATGGCAGCACTTTTAAAAGTTTGAAATGCAGATGAAAGGTGACACCTGTAGGCTGAAATGGAGGCTCCTGCCAATCAGCGGCCAGTCTACAGGTGTAAATGGTTAACTATAGCAACATCTGCTGTAAATTATTACATACAGTTAATGAAAACCTATAATTGCAGTTAATTCAACTTCAACTTGACTTGTAATAAGGTTTAAACCAGAGATTCGATGGCTATAACAAGTGCATAACAGGGACATGGTTAAAGTAACTACTAGTGTACTCAGATATCATTTTAAGGATCTATTTTACGTTGATTGTGATGTTGTACTTTTACTTCACTAATTCTACAGGAATTCTGCAGATTTTTATCAATGAATGAAAATGCATATATGTGATTAAAGATTAAGCACCTGTCAGTACAAAAAAGGTTAAATCAGCTCCACCTCTACCAGCTGCTGTTTCTGTTCTTCACCACATCAAATATCCATCCATCTTCTTCCGCTTTTCCCCGAAGGGGTCGCGGGCGTGCTGGAGCCTATCCCAGCTGGCTTTGGGCGAGAGGCAGGGTACACCCTGGACAGATCGCCAGTCCATCGCAGGGCCACATATATAGACACACAATCACAGTCATACACACACTCACACCTATGGGCAATTTACGCATCCAACCAATTGACCTAACTGCATGTCTTTTGACTGTGGGAGGAAACCGGAGACCCCGGAGTAAACCCACGCAGACACGGGGAGAACATGCAAACTCCACACAGAAAGGCCCCCGTTCGCCTCCGGGAATCAAACCCGGGACCTTCTTGCTGTGAGGCGACAGTGCTAACCACCACACCACCGTGCCGCCCACATCAAATATCAGCGATGTAAAATTTTATATATAGTAATTTTCCTAATTTACTTAAAACATCACCTTGGCCGTGGGAGAACAAATTCCTGACATCTCATAACATAATTAAAAGTAACTTACAGTTTTTGTCAGTAGCTTGAAGTCAATGTACAGTTTAATCATACAAGACTGTCTGAAGGTCAGTTGATAGGTCACTTTATCATTTCAGACACACGGGTGTAAATGCATCTATGCTTTTTCACGGTGACGGTTACAGCCTTTGTGCCCCTTCACAGCACACTGCACACAGAAACACTACCAGTTCTCACCTGTGTTCTCACTACCTCATGATCAGAACTAATACCACTACTAACTCACCCAATATCTCTCACGTTCGGGTTTTACTGGTGCCAGCAAAGCCAGGAGAAGTGTTTTAGAGGAGTGAACTCAAAAGAGCTGAGATTATTTACCGCATTTCTTTTATGTGGCAGTGAATACCCTGTTCTCAAGCCTGGAGAGTAGATGTCTCCCACAATCCTTAGCGGCAAGCTGCCATTTTGAGTTTGAGCTAATTTTGTTCTATCTTTCTGTTGGATGATTTCTACTTTGTACACACTCTTAGCTCTCTTTCTCTTGTATTCTCCTTCCACCCTGATCAAGAGCGTCTGCTCCTGTGGAAACCTCCCCTAAGAACAAGCTGCCGTCTCTGCCTCTCGTCACCCAACAGCAGACATGTTTGTTTTGACGGCCCTCATCTTCTTCTGTAACTTTCCTTGGCAAACAAATCTGATCAGAAAACACTCAATTAGCTGCCAAAATATCTGTATGGTGTTTTAACAGGCACCATTTACTATGAAGTGTGTGGAATGACCTGGGCTTTTGTGCCAAGGTGAAAAGGTTCAGTAATCTTTGTAAAAATGATATCACCTACATAACATTAATGGCTGAACTCATCATCCTCCTGCCTTGGGTCAGAATTCAGCAGCGAGGCTTTTAACGGGATGACAGAGGAGCATGTAACCCTTGTTGTAGCTAACGTGGCTCTTAGCAAATTTCACCACTGAGTCAGATTTCCCTGTTCATTTATAAAGCTTTTCATGATCCTGTAGCTATAGTATAACCCAGCACGTGACCTGAAATCCTGTTTCCCAGAGCTGAAACTAGGTCAATGCAGTGCAGAAAGTACTGTACGCTAAAAACAGACTCAGTGTGTATATGGAATAGTCGAATAAACTGGAATATTTTAAACACAGTAGACGTAAAGGACCAAACATAGAATTCATCCATGAGTAACTGAATGAGTAACTACGCCCTCTTATCTTACTTTGCTCTACCTACTGTATAATCCACTCATTGGCCTGAAACGGTAATTTGGGTGAAACATTTCTTTTGCTCAATTGAAGCTAACGTTGTTTGCTTAGATTTGCGTTGAGCTGTTTATGCCGTAATAAGCAAGACTGAGATTCTCTGAGAGATCTGCGTATGGTAAAACATAGAACTAGTGATGTTTGCTGGCTAGGAGCTGACATATCAGTCCACCTGGAGTACATGCATGTCTGAATTCACGTGGCAGATGTAATGAGATTCCAAAATTATAGACATAAATAAAGGACCTGTTGTTTTTCCCCATCCTTCCCTGAGCCACGCCCCTTTAGTAACTCGAGCCACGCCCCTTGCCTCTGTCCACGCCCTCTTCCTGGTCTTCTACTCAGTGAGTTTCACCTGTGGTCTGACTCGCTGCAGTACACGAGTCTTTCCTGCCTCTGTTGGCAGATTTCCCCTCCTCACGGACCTGCAGCCAGCTCCTGATCAAGCTGCTGCTGTGTCTGACCAAGTACGTGATTTTATGGCGTTTCCATGACCAAGTCTGATGAAGTCAGACTACATGTGTTGACTGTTTATGCCTAAGGGGATTATTTAGGTGAAGACCAAGCCACGTTAAGAAGTTAAGGAATCTAAGGATCTTGATCTAAACTCCTGAAAGATGTCCGGCGTGTATTCATGTTCTAGCTGGCATCTTGTTTCTGAGGACTGCCGTTGTGCTGACCTGTACTGAATGAAAGATGAAGAAAGGTTTATTGCTCATCTTTTTGAACTCTTGACTTGGAGACTGCGTTTGGAGGTGTTTCCTGACGTTCCGTGTTTTTACTACTGTCGGAAACCTGAAAACATGTCTGTCACTGGCACAGAGGCATAACAGCACTAACAAAACGTTTAGTGCTTATGAACAGCTCTGTTGATTATGATTTACAAAAAGACTATTCAAGTATTGATACATTTAATGATTAGACGAAGGTCATGCAGTGTGTCCTTCACATCCATTATGCTCCTTGCTGCTCTGAATCACAGGCTCTGTCTTTGTCCTCCAGTGACCAGTGCTGCCAGACCCAAACTGGCATTTTCATTACCTTTCTCTTACCCTTGCACTCTTGCTTTATGTGCCTCCATGCCACCACCTGACTCATGACCCCCCTCGGTCCATGATTTCATGTGGCCCAGTATCACTCTCTGTGTGAGGGGCTATATTTAGTCGGAGGAATTAAAACCCCTACAAAGTCAAAGCCCAGAAAATATCCAGCGTCCAGCTCACAATGATGCTACAAACCTGCTACAGACACACACAGAGAGATGTTTACACTTAGTTTTAGTACCTTTACATTTGATTTTTAAAAAGAAACTGAACTAGAAGAGTCCTTCAGCATCTCAATCCCTACACACACTGTTCCTAACACACCTTAAAGCTACAGTAAGTAATTGTGACCCACAATCATTGAAGCATCTGACAGCAACAGACAGAGATATCTGACTGATAACGCTCCTAACCAATCAGAACAGGCTCTGACTGACTCACAGCAGAGGCAGCACCTACTACAGTAGGTGAAGGGCTGGAAAGAGCTCAACACACGGAGCTGGAATGGGAAATGAGGAGCGAGTCCCTGGTGGTGATAGTTTTACACCACAGCGTAACAGCAATTTGCTTGGCCAAGTGGTTTCAGTACATGCTGTGGCAAAGCAGTCGCACACACAGCAGGTTGTGATACACCGTGCGTTTTGACTACTTCTGAGCTTTAGGCTTTGCAGATTTGTGCCACACTGTTCATTGGACTCAGGAGGAACAGGTTGTTTACCTCTGACCCCGTGGTGAAACCAGTAGAGATCAAACTACATCACTAAACAGTAGATTAAAATCAGATTCTCTTTTTTCGTTTTTGGTAATTTGCAACTCTATAGTGAAATTAATGGAAAGTATTGTCTGACAGGACGAGTGTAAACAGCCTTTTCTATAATTATTCATTTACTCACTCTCTGTCCTTGCAGCAAGGGCAAGTTGGAGCCAATCTCAGCTGCCAATCGAGCGAGAGGCGGGACACTGCTGGACAGGCCGCCACACAGAGACACAGACAAGCACTCACACCTGCGGACGGGTTGGACTCCCCAGTCAACCTGACTGGATGCGGGAGGAAACCAGAGAAGTCCAAGAAACCCCACACACAGACCCTGGGTGTAACCCAGAAGTTAAAATAAATAAGCCTCATTGAAACGTCCTTCCTTCAGGTGTCTGGATATCTAGACCCGTGTAGTCGCCCTCAGCTAACAGACAGTAGGCCCAGGTGAGTGACAATTGACACCCAAGCCTGTTGTGAAATGAGATAAGCCCGATTCATCCGGTTTAGTGGGTCGCATCAACCCAAGAGAACAGAACAGAGAGAGGACGAGAGAGAGAAGATGTCACAATTACTGAGGGATTACACAGCAGGAACACTGGCTGAGAGACAGACTAATAGAAGAGAGGGACGGAGAAAACCATGGTGGAAATAAAGAGTGATAGGGCAGACACGGCTGTATAAAAAACTGTGGAATAAAGGGAGGCTTTCTCCTTTTACCCTCTCTCCTCTCATCGGATATCGGCCGTCAGGGTGCTCCATCACTTTGCATTCGATCTTCCTGAAGACAGTTTCACTCTCCTCTCTCTGCCTGTTATTCAATCTTCTCTCCCCTCAGTCTGAATTTAGCTGCACGCTTGAAACTTGCACTGTGTTTTGTTGTTGATGGCTATTTTTAGAGCTGTAAAATTACTTCCCTCCTTCCTCACCCTAACAAATGAACATGATCTGATGAGATCCTCATTTTAGTTTTTTGCCCACAGACTCCCAGAAAATGACAAACCTGTGTCTAATCATTCAAATCCGTAGCTGTCAGTCAGCATGTTGCTACGGGTTGTTTGACATGTTTGCTGTATCCACAACAACGAGGAGCAGCAGCCAGGCCATAATTAAACCAGCAGCATAAACTGGAAGGTGGACAGTGAGTGTGTGAGTCTGCAGCAGTATTATTATGTCACTATGGACACAGCGTAATAAGCATCCATGATGTTTATTTAATAGGCCTGTTGCTGCAGGTCCTACTAGTTCTGTGATCGTGTAGCTTTACAACGATGGAATTTACATATAAAAGAGAAGCTGATAAGAACTGTCCCAATTAAAAACGGCCTTAAAGAGTGTGAACGTGTTTGAACCATAACATTCTAGATGAAACATTTACTGTATGTGCTTATAACTGAGGGCAAAATCTGTGACATGCAACATGGGTAAACCTTCTCTTATTGTTATTATTATTAGTAGAAGCATTATGGCACAAACCAGTTTGAACAACATGAACAAGTGGTAGATTAATATGCACAAAATCCAATCAATGAACTGGTGAGTGAACTACAAAAAGAAAGACAGCAGGACAGCACAGACCGTGAGGGATGAGCTGGACGATCAATACAGGAAGAACATCTGGACGTCTGGCTCCCACACGACTGACAGACGATACACAGAACTAAAAGGCTGAAGAAGCTGAATCCTGCATCAGTTCAATAAAACTCACCATCCCTTTCTAATTAGCATGAATACACGAATTCATGAACGACACCCAAACTATGAACCGAGGAGAAAAGAACTCACAACGCAGGATGTCTCATATTTTAAATTCCAAGCCTCTGCAGTTAGTCTGAATGGTCTGTTCATCCTCTCCGCCCCTTTCACACACGCCTGGAATCCTCAACATGTGAGGACGTGTAAATAAGAACCTCTGAGATTTCATGTCAGGCTTCAAACTGACTTTTGGCAGTGAGCTGTCTAGTCCGTCCTCTGCCCAAATGAGCTGGTGTGTGGAGTTATCCGAAGAAATCAGAGGTCATGTTGATTATAATACTGAATTTATTATCATACAGCTGAGGCTCACAGCAACACAAACATGTTTACTGCTACTCTGTCATCCAGAATGATGATCTGCTCAAATCACAACCACAAACCTCGACTGGCTGCTCTCGATGTCGAGAAGCAGCGGCTCCGCTCTGCTCTAAGCCGTTTACCCCCCGTCTGCCATCACTTGTAGTCAGGACGCAGAGTTCATAAGCACCGATGAGAGAAGACGGTACACTGAGCAGTAAATGCAGAGCTTTGCCGTTCAGCTTACTCTCATTAACGCTGCCATCACTGACCTCTGCACTAGGTGCAGTGTGTATGGATGAGTGTGCAGAGCTAGCCTGGCAAATGTTGACTGTATTTCTTATCTGCAACATAAATATATCAACGATAAATCGTTAGACTACACTAGTGTAACAGGAATAAATGAAGTGTGTGGACAGTAGGGAACAACATAGACGTACAGGGTTAGATTTGGGTCCAGACTCTTTCTGTTCCTAATTATTAGTAATTGTTTGTGTGCCAAAAACACTTTGATACAGCAACATATGTGTGACTTGAAAAATTCAAAGTTATGTTTAGGTGTCATATGACAGAGCCTGCTGTTTGCAGAGAAAACTAAAAAGTCGTTATCATGTCATTATTATCGTGATTTGCCAAAATCCCCGTAGGGATAACAAGCACAGCAGCTGCCTGGTTTTCCTTTTCAAGCACCCGACCAGAGTCTCCTGTCAAATGAAGAAACAGTTTCAAGGCATAAACAGACAAAGGTGTTGCTTACCGTTATAGGAGAGGCGAGGTTTGCTGAGACACATGATGAAGTGAACTTCCATTTCACTGGACGCCACAGACTTAGAACAGACAGGACATTTGAAACCTGGGAAGAACAGCAAGGGATTGATAAGAAAATACATATACTGTGCTTTAGTATCAGACTCATTATTCATAATGTACTTTTTTAAAAAGCATGTCCCCAGGACAGGGGTAAAGGTCCTTATTAGATGTCTTTCCATGACAGAATAATTGTGTTACAGTTTAAAGTGATGATGCCCATTTATCTTCTAAGGTCTAGGGGCCTTGGTGATGAATTACCTACAGTATCAGCAGACCACTTAAGTGTCGCTGTTTTTCCTCGGGCCTCAGAGTCCCATCAAATGACAAACTACGCTAAAGTTGTCGCCACGTTTCTGTGTTAGAAAGCGCAGAGCGGCCTGGATGAAACAGTCACTAGAACACCGTCATACCTTAAGCTCATGTCAAATGCTGCAATGCAAAGCTATTTAATGCTACAGTTGTTTATTTCATTATAGCCATCGTTCAGTTCAGCAACTGTTCCACCCTCGCTTTGAAAGAAAGACGTTTAAAATGATAAATTGACAAAGAACACTGAGCTTCAGATGTGGTTTGTGGCCTTAAATATTTTACACTTCTACTTGTTCTTCTACTTTTCTGAGAAAACCGCATTTCATCCATGTGAAGGGAAGTGGCCAAGTGTTACATTTGGCTTAAGGTCAGCGAAGAGATAAATACAAGTGACATAATGTCAATAAACCCAAATAAATCAAGGCACATGCTGGCTTGAGTGGAATTAGCCGCACTTCAGTGAGTCATGTGACCTTTGAAAATAGTTTTCACATCAAGTTTGTTTCTACAGTACAGTACAATCTGTATTCATTCGTTATCAACAGTGGACAGAAACATTGATATGTTAAATATCAGTTTTTGTTCAGACACCTTATTGGGGTCTTCAGGGTCAATATTCTTTAACCTGGGAAGCATATTAGGGGATGTTTAACACATGACAGATGAGTAGATCATCTGCGGCGCCGCACGAGGCTGAATTCAGACTCGACTGACCTCTGATACAGACCTGAAAACAGCAGCAGTGCTGGGCTTTGCTTTTAACATAGGTTCAGCATCACAACCTGTACTTCAGCAGCTAAACCTGTTTTCAGTGCTGTCTTCCATCCAGCGTGTGTGGTTTAATTAAAGGGCAGGATGAAAGAATGTATAAGATACCACTTTAACTACACAATATAGCAATTCATTGATTTACGAAAGAGATTTAAGACCATATGAAAACAGGAATATAAATATTAATATTAGTATCTGTTCAAATGAATTGTTTGCTTCAGTCATGATGCTGCAGTAGATCATGGGACATACTGATCTGTTAGTACCAGCTCACTGTCCATCTGTGTCTCACATACAGTAGTTGAAGAGAAGTTCATGAACTGTAGCAATCTACACACAATGTAAAATAATTACAATGTTACAATTCCTGTGATTTTCCCAGTCAGAGTGATTTAACCTACACATCCGTTGCATAATGACCTTGTAACATTGCACCACACAATGTCTTGCTGAGGCAATAAGGCATTTTACATCACAACATAACCAAACAGGTTCCAGAGGGACTGAGAAACTTCACTGTACATGTCAGTGGACATCGTGCAGGATAAGTCCGGCTTCACTGTTCCAGTGTTTGTGTGCAGCTGTAAACTCACTCAGCAGTTTGTCTGTTCTTGCACCTCCTCACTGAAGAAATGTGAAGAACTAAAGTAAACTATTTTGAAATCACAGCCCCCCCACCACATGCCCAACACACACACATACACAGCAGATGACCCACATTTCCCTTGGCTGCTATTTTTGGATGGTCCATGGGGATGAACAGAGAGAGCAATAGAGGAAATGAGTGAAAACCATGTGCAGAAGGAAGGTGAGAGAGTTCAGGCAACTGAGGAGAAGTGAAGGTTTATGATACATGGTTCAGCAGGACTCAAGCTGTGCAGTGTGTGTGTGGGGGGGTGAATAGGGACAAAAATAAATCACAGGACTGGATCATACATTAATTATAGTGGTCCTTCAACTAAATTAAGGCAAGACAGAGGTTATTGTATTTTGGACCATAAATCTGTTGACAGGAACCTTGGTGTCATCTTTGACCAAGAGATCTATTACCTCATATAGAAATATCTACAACTACTGTTAAGACCATCCTTTATCCAAGCGATGCTGAAAACCGCATCCACGCGTTACCTCCGGTTTGTTTCTTTATTTTGAAAGGTTGCTTCCGGTTTCTCGTGTCGTGTGCCAACCAACTTCACCTCTGTCTCATTTCCTCAGTGACTGAATACTCGCCTCAGGTTTCATCAGTGACAGCATCGACGGCTTTTACCTGCCAACATTCTGCTCGGCCTCATCTCTCTTTCGTCCATTTATTTTTGTCTGATGCCATTTTGTCATCTTACCAGGTCACGTAAGCTTTGTATTGTTGTTTTCTTGCCAGGAGATCTCATGGTTATGATCCAGATTTCTTCATGCCTTGTGAGGAAATGTGTGTTCCCAGAATGCCTTGGGGTGAGACGCCATCTTACCTACAGTAATATGACCCTGCACTTGTTGTGACGAGGTTTATGGGGATCTTGGACCATTTAGTCCCACATCTTCCCAACAGAACGCTTCCTTGGTCTACCTGTGTGCTGTCCCTTTCTACAGACATCTTCAGACTCCGAGTCTTCAGTCTTCAACCGACTTGCCCGTGTTCTGTTTTGTCCCTTCTCTATCGTCTTATATTTTAGAAAAAATATTGAAGTATATATAAGTAACCTGCCATTTATTTCTGACTATAGAATATTTCTGTGCTGGTTAGGAATCTCTAAGTATAAAAAAAAACTGTCTCCACATGGGATTTGTGGAACGCGTCAGAAGAATGAGAATGAGTCTGAGCTATAGAACTTTATTTCAGTGCAGTGACACTAACTTTGTCAAGTGCTTACACATACAGTTTTAGCTTAGTTGCTTCTCCCCTTCAGTCTAATACGACAAACGGAGGAGCCGCTTGCTGCCGTCTCTTTTGTTCAGTCCATGTCTGGAGTGCGTCCAAGTGCATTTCCCAAACTAATTAGAAGTATGTGTGCCTGCATAGTGAGTAAAAGCCATCTCTGTGACAATCCTCAGAACTCATTCATGCTATATTGTCTCATATAATGATCAGTGGCGTCCATTGATTCTGTTCCTCTCTTTGCCTTTTGACCCCGTGACATTCCTGTTTTGAAAACAGCAGCAGTGATAGTTATTGTTCTCTTCTTCCAGCTGAATGCATTTGATTAATGAGTAGTTTAGCTTAGTTTATTTACGGACAGTGAAGTGGTGAATAATATTATTGTCAGCATCAAATTGCTCCATATGTTTTCAGCATTGTGACTGATATCCTCACTGTGAGGATGCAAGAATTGTCTTATACATAATTATATATTAGTGTGTGCAATATATAATCACTGTACCTATGATTGGTTGTTTCTGTTGTTGAGCCTATTAGCCAATAGTGATTATACAGTATGTACTTTAGTAAAAATGATCCCAGAGTTAAAATAAGACCCAGTGAAAGGTCAGAGAGCAGACCTGGTGAACGACAGCAGGGAGCTTGTACCGCGCAGGGGGCAGCAGATGAGAGGTCAGAACAGGGTTTGGGTGTGGAAACATCCACAACAGTGTCAAATCTGGTAACAGGATGGAGCAAGCACACAATCAGGTGCAGTGTGTATGGACTGAATGCAGGGCCGTGGCCAGGTGAGTATGACAGGGCAGCAAAGCAAAGACTGACTGAGTCTGAGTTCCAGGAGCAGAGATTTCCCAGTGCTCTGCCAGACAAACGGTTTCCTCTTCTAGAAGCTCGGTGATTTCTGATCGTTCTGCGCCTCAGGAAACCACGTACTGTGCTATTAAAGCAGCACTGGAGTTTCCAAATGATCTGCTTAAAGTCTTCTGCAGAGTCTCCATCCCTTAATGCACAGTACGTTTGTTTGGATACAGCGAATGAAAAGTCACGTGTTGTTAATTGGCTGCCGATCACACAAGGGAACTGAGAACTGGTGACATGCCGTCATCCCAGCGATGAGCCTAACAACGGACTGAACGTTTGAGTTGTAATCCGCCTTTGCCTCAGCACACACTGATTGTTAATTATCAAATTTCATTGCTGAAACATCACCAAACACCTGCAGTCGCTGTGGTAATAAGTGCGCTTTCTGTTCTATTTAGGGATTTTGAAGTCTAACGGTTAATGGAGGGCAGTTGTCCCTGAACGCTGCACAGCAGAGCAGTCGCTGACAGACAGCTGAGTCACACAATATTACTTTACAACATAAAGCCTGCAAAGATATTGTAGAAATGTATAATTTGTAAATTTCAAATCCATAGCAAAGCAATTTGCTTTTTCACCACCTCCTACAGAGGATAAACTGTAATTATGTTTAGTTATATTAACCCAAGTCCTTTTAATCATTTTAATCTTATACTGAAGTTGAGTCTTGCCATCTTGACTTTTCTCCGCTCGGTTGAACTGTTTCCCCAGACACCGTCATCAGAGGAAAGTTGTCTAGAGACCACAAATGCATCCTCCAGTTAGGTTTCACACCTGTAAACTAGACTTATCAGGTGGACAAAGGAAGGGCCCACTTATTGACCCTGATGGTGGGAGGAGTCACAGCAGGTCAGAGACTCACGCCCACGGCACCGACTACTCCCGGTCCCATAGGTATCACGTTCATCTCGTCAGGAGCAGGGTGTGGTGGGAGACACCAGTCAGTCCGTATTCACTCACACCAAACAGCTCGGTTTTGCGCTAGCCTTGGCAACAAAGAGCAACAAAGTCACCCGGCAGTGATGATGACCACCTGCTGTACGAGCAGATCCATTAAAGAGCCCAGCCACAGCTACACTTCCAATAATAATGGAGTCTTATCCTACTGAGGGCGGCAATGTCACTGTCTAGATAACAATAACACAGCCTGTCAGGTTAGGATGCAGGTCCACCGTGTGTGAAAGTGCCACTGAGAGTTTGAAAGAAACTCAAAGTGTGAGGTCTTGTCTGTTTGTGAGTGTCGTGTGTTAATCAATGCTTAAGTTAATCAAGTTAATACATTCTGGTTTATTATTTATGATGAAATGAACATTTGACTTCGGGTCTTTTAGGATCATGCTGACGTTGAGGCGAGAGCTACTTTGATATTGTAATGAATCACTTCAGGAGTCAGGACTTCTGCCACAAGCGCTGCCTGAAGGTCCACGTTCTTGTTTAGGACAGCACTACCGGCTGTTACCACTTAGAGTCTTATCATTATTTCCATGCAATTACTTCAGTTGAGATACTTCAAATGATTGAAAGTATTATGGTGTGTAAACATTTGCTGAGGAGGAAGGATTTGATATTCTTAACGAACAATGAGTTCAATCATCAAGCTTCAACAATGATTAAGCTCAATCAAAGTTAAGGCAACACGTTTATGGCTCTTAAGCAAAGCAAGTCTTTTGTTTGCCGTTGTTTGTGATGGAAGCTGCAAATGGTCTGAGACTCGTGTCATTACTCTGGAAAACCTGGAAAGAATCTCTTTACTTGATGTAAAATCAATCAGAGCAGGCAAATCAAGACCTTCACATTAACAATGATTTATAGTCAGTAAGTTTCAACTCTTCAATCACGATCACAAGTGCTTTCACTGCCCAAACCGAGCCGTAAAAACCTTTAATAACCCAGTACTTGTACTGTAGCATCAAATGTTTTGGCAGGAATGAAAACTAGAAGCAAATTTTGAATGACAAGTTCTATATCAATGTATCATTTGTTAGTGTAACAGTTTTCCATCTATGGTTTGGTTCAGACCCAGATTTTATTTGTAGAACCGTTGAATTAAAAGTCATTATTGTCATTATTTTATTGGAAAATGTAATACATGTTGTAACACAATGTTGCCTCTGGATCTGCTTGGAGTTGCAGACAGTGTTCACCAGTTCTATTCAGAGTTCACTGTACAAATGGCGTTAGGGTGGTTTCAAAACGTAGCTAATAGTGGATCATCATGATACAACAAAACAAAAGCGCATTCGGGGGAAATCCTGTTAGATGAGACAACTAGCACTGAAATAAACTGGAATTAATTTGATAGTTCAACTAGAAACTGAACCCTGCAGCAAAATGTATTGTGTTTAAATCTGAGACAAAGAAATCAGCCATTAAGTCCTTGATTCCATATCATGAGTCATACGGAAGAACTCCTCAACCAAGCAATGGGTGACAGTGAGATGTGGCAATAGGCAGACAGTAGGACAATAGGATTGAAACATGGAGCAGGTTGTCTCATAATGAAGAATAATGTCCAGAAGAGGATGGTTGGATGGTAGATAGCCACAGTGTCAAGCAGAGCCAGATTAAATCGAGGTACTGCCCACAGTTGTAATGACTGCACAAACAACTCTCCAAGATCCGATCAATAGACCAGTAAAATCCTGGCTGTATTCAAACCTCACATAAAATGACTGAGCAGACGAAGCCTCAGTTATTGTTTCCGATCCTGGCTGCTGTCTGTGTTCACACTCGATGCATCGATTGATAAGTATCAAGAGCTGCAGAGGACATGCAGACGCTGGAGGCAGGGGAAGGAGTAAAATAAGGATCACAAGTCCGGGGGCAGAACTAGAGAGGAATCATCCAGCCGTCTGCTTTACGGCCCACGAGTGAGGAGGAGGAGGAGGAGGAAGCCACAGAGCGAGGGAAACAGAGGGGACAGTAAAGTGGAGAACGGCGAGACAGAGAAAAGGAGGGAAATTGGTGAAAAATACAGAGCAGACGAGGATACACCTAAGACTAAACACAGTGAAGCTGCGTCACGACAATGGTTAACGAAGCAGGAGAGCAACAAATAGGCACAGGAAGAGAAGAAAGGCAGCTAAAACACAGGGAGAGAAGAAAATGATGCGAAACACCACAGAGAGCGTCACTGTGCAAACCCCAAGCAAGTTCAACTTACAGTCACCATCCTAAACCGCCACCCGCTGCACATGTGAACGCCGTGTAATAACGCCGTGTAATAACGCCGTGTAATAACGCCTTGCAATAACGCCTTGTAATAACGCCTTGTAATAACGCCTTGTAATAACGCCGTGTAATAACGCCTTGTAATATCTCCTGTTCATGAAACGGCAGTTTCAGCTTCAGGTTCCGAACTGCAACAACCTTCTGTCACTCACATCTTTAATAACGGCAGGTTTATGGAATATCATATCTGTAAGGTGTCTCTGCTTAGAGGAGAGACGCCTTCATCTTCCTCTAGATCTTCTCTCGCAAGCACCATCTTTTGTTTACTGATCATGGCTCGCTGTTCGTGTCTTATCTTTTCTGCCTTAGTCTGCTGGAGCCTCATATTAACACATCTGTGGTCTTTACTCCTGTTCTTTACATTTAAAGATCTTAAGGAGAAGATTATTTGTCCTTTATGCAGAGCAAAACACGAACCAGCTGACCTAGTAAGTAAAGATGTCTCCATGTTCCCGCATACAGAATGTATGGTAATCTAACTGGACCCACAGAAGCCAAGTTGGCGCTTCAGCGTGAATGCGTCTCGAATGCTGCAGAGGCCCGTCCTGGTCCCTGGATGACGCCGTCAGAAGACCTGCATGAACAGATGTTCTAGTACTGCTCGAGACGGCAACTTCACCAAAACACTGAACCACACCGTGACCTTCAGTAAGTAACGATGCAATCGATGTCAATATAGATTTGGAATTTGTCTAAACTCGATTTGTAAATATTATAAATAAACTGCTCTCTTCTGCACATGTTTGCTTTTTTGCACTGTCTATTATCTGTAGCTGCTGTAATAATTGAACTTCCCCAACGTGGGATCAATAAAGGATGATCTGATCTTATCTTATCTTAAATCAAGGATGTTGATATGAAAGAGTTTGAATGAGAATGTATTTTAGTATTTTCCAGTGGCATCGTTTAAGCTTCCAACTGTGGATAAATAATACATTTCAGTAACTGTTTATTCATTATGATTTGGGATATACACTGATGGTCATATTGGGAATTCGATTTCATTACGCATAGTTAGCTGCTTGATTCACCAACATCATATGAATAACATTTTAAACAGGAAACTGATGAGGAATCAATGCGGCATAAGAGAAACAGAAATGACCTGCAATTACAACCCAACAATACCAAGTCTGTCTGCCTGTATAGCTTGAGCTACAGGTCACATTCTGTTGAATATGTCTCTATTGGAGAGTTACTGGGTTTGAGATCTGTTTATTCCCATGGCTTTGACACATGGAACTAGACGTTACTGACATTGCTTTGCTGACACCAGATGCAGCTGGACTGTAGGAACTGGATCCTAGACTCGATCTCCGATACCGACGGTTCATTAAGAGACGAACTGATGAACTGTGCAAGTTGTGCAAGAACCATCTGTTTCCTCTCAGCAGTTGTGTGTAGCTGTATCTGGTGAAACTGGATCAGCACAGTCCAATTAGTAAATAGAAATTATGAAAACAAATGAAGATGAAGTCACATGCAGTCTTCTGCTACGTAGTGACACCAGCTCCAGACAGTTAACTAAGTTTAACCCAGTTATTCACACAACTCACTCAAAGGTTCATTAGTAAAAGCGAACTGTTGCCAGTCACTGCTGCCATGTTTTCCAGTAAACAGGACCTAAAACTGAGCTGCTTTCAAAATATTTATTTATACTGTAATTCGCTCATGATAATAGTGTCAGGGTTTAGAATTGAAACTGTATTTCCAGTGTTAGATTCAGCTGACGGCACACGTGCTACATCTAATATCTGTATATAGAACACTGCGCAAACAAACTGCACACGGTCACATTTGTGCAAAATATGAAATATTTGAGATTTAAATAAATCTTGTGTGAACACATTCAAAACAAACTTTAAGGAATTTAGCATTGCTGAAACTAACCCTGTTAGTGGCATGATCAGCTCTGCATACTCTGTTAGACTCATATTCATAACAACATATTCAGCTACACACACACACACACACACACACAAAATGGCAGACAGACTGAAGACAGAGATTCAACTGCAGAAAGCACAACACAGCCATTCTGGGGGTTTAGCTCTGTGGCGTGGCGGTCTGAAGGCAGATATTTAACACACAGAGACACTCCAGAGCAGGAGAGGAGACAGCGTTCTCAGAAAGAAACGTCTGAGAACGCTGGTCCGGTCCTTGTCATGCTGCAGTGCCAACCAGCCACGAGAAATGTGCTGGTTGATGTTTAACATTGGATGAATTTATCCAAAAACAATCACATTTTTGTGGCACTGTCTATTTTTTTACAGGTCCATCACCCAGTGGAGCAACATCCGTCATCAAATCATCTGACAGATCTAACAGTCAATAGCTAAACTTCAGGCAAATACACAGAGAAGAGAAACAGTCCAAGGACACATAAGGACACTGTAGACGCCTGAACTCCGACCTCACACTGCAACAGGCTTTGGTAACTGTGCTCCTCCTACATCTCTTCTAGGCTTGTCGTAATTCTACATTGTTATATTTTTGTCTTCCATACAGTATAAAGCCTTGGCTTTTGTTGTGTATTGGGGCTATAAATAAAGTGAATTGAATTGTTAGCGTATAACGTTGAGAATAATAAACTGAAAGCATGTCCGTGCTTGTATTGTGGACATGGCTGTTTTTTGTTCTGTGATTTTCTTTACGTCTGGACTGCTTTTGGGATCTTTGACCGATGTTTTCTACAGGCAGACTGTCCTCATGGCCTCGTGGTGCTGACTGTATTTCTATGCCATGAGCTTGACTTGCTTCCTTTTTATTTTGAACAGATAGGCACTTGCTTCCTTCCATAGTCCTTCCAGTCACCTTTACTTCCCTTCATCACAGTTGCCTTTTCCAGTGTAGGTTCTCCCGTTGTCTCTGTGAATTAGATTGTCTGCTTGGTTGCCTTTGACTGGACCGGGCCCTGCTTTGTTTGCGGACCTGTCTATTCTGCCTGGTTGTTAGCTTCTAATTGTCAGACTGTCCTGAAGGGACGGTTGCATTCAGCCTCGGGCCCTTTCTGTCCTGACGTCTGCTCTGCTCCCTGTAGCTTCCCTCCTTGCATTTGGTTAATGCAAACCCATTCATTTTTTCTTATCCATCGATCCAGTTCACATTATTCTTATTGAAACCTTTACTTATGCTGCCAGTATTGGCCATTTTCTTGGGTCTTTGAATATACAGTTTTACATTCTGCTATTGTTGATGTTCATAAGTTTTAATACATGTCTAATCCATGTTTTATCTGCACTTTAATTATGTAGAAGCAGGAGTTGCATTAATAGCAATATGTGCACAGGCACTGCAACATTCGCAGTAAACACATAAAGACGAACGTACGCTTTACCTCAGAGAGCCTCCCTGTGCCGCAGTCAGACAGAAGGAAGCCTGATCGTCAGCAGCCCACCACTGTCATGACCATAAACGGCAGCCCTGGAAACTGTTTGCTCACTTACATCACAACACAAGTCTCTCCAGCAAACTCTCCTTATTTTACTTGAAAGAGCAGCAGTTTCCATGGGAGCAGGACAGAAAAAGAGAATGAGGAAAACAGACCAAAGAGAGATGGAGAGACAGAACGAAGCGAGGCTATAGAAACACAAAACAGAGAAAATGTCTTTTGTGTTTTTACCACACGAGGAGGAACTGTGACCTTAGACGGTGGTGACGGGGAGGACAGGTGGACTGTGTGCGCTAGAGAATGAGAAATCAGCAGCCTGTGCTGTGGGGCTGGACCAGTGGGAAGAGGGGTTAAATTAGGACGTTTGGTACGACGTCTCTGATTGCTCAATCAACCCCTCAGAGCCCTGCTCAGCAGAACACTGGTGGATATCATTAAGGCTCCGCCGTGCTGCTCCGTCTTACCCGCTGACTGATGTATTATCTATTCTAATCATTGTATGGATTTGTTTCTTGTCTAAATGACTGTTTGTGCGAGATCTCCTCCAGATGTTCCTGATAACAATAACAATCAGCTCATATTATATACATCTAGTGACTCTCAACCTGTGTGCCGCAGCCCATCAGTGTGCCATGAGAGATCAGGTGTGCCATGGTACATTATCCAGTTTCACCAGACCATTTTTCTGCGTGAGCGGCGTTTAGTGACAAGCAAAGCAATGAAACGCTTCCCAGAGGAGTGTTGAACGTTCCCCTGCCACCAGCTGGACGAACCGCTGAACACGGTTCATAGGACACATCTGCTTTGAGTGAAAGCAAACAAGGTGAACTGAAAGTTACCTTGTCTTTGGGTTGACTTTTACTGGGAACCAACCGAGCTAACTCCACTATGACTGGTGTGAGGAAAACGTTGTCCAGTATGGACACTCACAATTAAACGCCATCTCCAGACAAGACACCGAACTTCACTGCAACAGCACAGACTGTTAAGTTAAAACGCATGAACAGACGCAGAAACAGGCAGCGTTACTTAGAAAAACCACCAAGACGAGTGAGAAAGTTCTGAACGCTACCATGTTACTGAACTCATCTAAAGCCAAGCAAGCTACACATCGAAGCAGAGACATTGATGCTGCCTGGAAAACGTCATGAAGAGATGCTCGGCCCTGGAGCCATTAAAGAAAGAAATAAGTCCCTCCATCAATTAAACGAGACTAGATTCTCATTATTCATAGGTTTTGTGGCATCTTTGTTTGGTGGTGTGCCGTGTGATGTTTCTGATGTAAAATATGTGCTGCGGCTCAAAAAGGTTGGGAAACAATGATATATTTGATGTTTGTACCAGTTCTGAGGTGTGAAAGAGAAGCCACATTGACAGAACTGGTCTGGAAGCACCAGGCCTAACGTTGAACGCTAAGCACAAAAATCGAATCTGATTATCCTTGAGTGCAAATACGTGGTTGACAATTTTGCAGATGCTTTCTCATAATCAGAAATTTGGGAAATTGGAAAAACATTAATTACAATTTGCAATAGCTAGCACTGATATGTACCAATATATAAAAAAGCTGCATATAAGACTAATGAAGCCCCAACTCTGGCTGGTAATTGTTATAGAATCACCAGCAAACTGCACAAATGCAGAGTAACGAATTGTAATATTAAAAATCTAAATCACAGGCAGACTGGAAACAAAACGCCAAAATCCTAAATTAGGAAAAAAAACGCCACAACAGAACTTAAAATCACTGCATGTGCAGATCCTAATTAGACTAAAAAGAGAAACCAAAACGCTGTCTAACTTTGAAAGTGAAATCAATGCACAGCAGGAAAAGACATTATTCACTTAGAAAACAAACTGGATCTAACAATAACTTTGACCAAATACAGAAAACATTGACTTGGTATTAGGTGTGAGAATCAAATGCTAGAGGTCAGAATGGGAGGACAAGCAGAAACCAACATGAAGCAAACAGGGATGACACACTAGACAACAGAACAACAGAACACGGGTGAACATACGTGATGCCTGACGACGTGATGCAAAGAGCCTGATACAAACAAGTCCACGGAGCCGGAAGCCAATGCAGCCAAAATACAAGTTACAATGACCCATAGGGGCTGGAGGAGCACGGAAGGTCAACACCCTCCTTCACAGCAAGACAGCGTCTGAAACCAGGGCGACATCCACATTATACTATGTTATGTTATACTGCACTTTGATTTACCAACTGAATCCTGATGAAAATAACCCATAAATTATGTAACATATCCCCTTTTAATGGAGAAAAGCATTAGCAGTGTTTAACTCGTGAGTTTTCCTGTGGCCTGCGTAGCCTCCTGAACGTCACTGCTGCCATCCCGGCTCCTCTGCTCGTACAGCTCAGGCAGAGATTTCTGTTATCTCTGCTTTGCCGTGACAGCATTAGGTGTTGACTACGGCAACAGTCACATGTCCCCTGACTGTCACACCGACAACCGGACCCTTGCTGATGGTAATTGGTCAGCAGTTTGTGCAAATATGTAGAGTTGCAGCCACAGCAATGTTAAATGTGTGTGTGAGTGTGTGTGTGTCTTACCCTTGCATCTATGCAGAATGTACATTGGAGGCACATTACAGGGAGGAAAGAGAGCGATGTAGAGAGAAGACGGTGTTTGTGTGTGTGTCAGGGAGAGAGACGCCCAAGAAACTGAAATAAATTGCAGCGCTGACCTATATTCATGAATCCTGCAACCAGACAGTTCAGCGGCACAGATGTTCCCCAATCCCTCTGTTCCTGAAACCCTTGGCTGTGAAATCCAGCCACAACACCCGCTTCTATGGAAAGACAGTCAATCTGATTAGTGCTGATTTGTGCTTGTGTGTGTCCCACGTATGCTACGCATCACATTTTACTTGTGTGCGCACCGTTGCAGTACGTGTGGGCGGACTTGTGCCTGATGGAGCACTGATTCCAGGCATTGTCTTTCTACGTGTATATCTATAGATGCCAAGTTACATTTGTCGCTAATCTGTATCTAGTTGGATGGTCCCTAAACCTGGTGATCGGTCCAAGCAGCAGCAGAGACGTCTTCTGATTTTCTGACCAGACGGAGGTACGATGGGGCATTGACAGGGATTTAACCTGCTGGTCTGACTGTAAGTGTTGTATTGATTAAACACTGATGAAACCTTGTATTAACATACAGTGTCAATAGGGAGTAGAGCTGAGTCTTTCAGCTCCTGTAGCTCTCTGCGTATCTGGGTTGTTGTCGTTAAAGGCCCAACCTTCACAGTATAATTACCTCACTCATCTTGTGCTGCTCAGTCCTGGGCCTAACCAGCTGGCTTGTCGTTGCTTCTCTGACTGACTTATTGGGCCTGACTTACCTGATGATGGTGTTGAATCTTTGCTTCGTTCCCATGTAGCTACACAGAGGAGAGCAACCACCAGCAAACCTGAAAACAGAGCCTATAGACTATAGGCCAACATCCAATCTCTCCTCTCTGACTGAAATCCGTGAAAAAATAGATGTGAGACAACTTTGTGTGGGAAGAACCTGGTTGAAGATTTTCATACTGTGGCCTATGTGTGGATCAGCAGGTGTCACAGTCTGCTCCGTTTAAGGCAACGCACCCAACCAATGACCACCAGGTAACGTGGTAGCGCATCGCTGTGAACGCTTGCACTTCACACATCACTGACAAATACAGATAATGGGTTGGGTCTATTATTGAGCTTTGCTAAATAGGGTTCACAGAACTGAACCTGTGCCAGACTCCTCCCTGCTCAGTGTCCGTAGCACAGTACATATCCTGTGCTAAGTGAACTGAATTCCACCTGTATTACATGGAGTGATACGTGTACAGCTCTGCCGCCAGTAATCACTACAACAACTATACCTACAATCTGTAATTGTATTAGATTTTGAGTTGAAACTATGGTTCTTGTTGAGGTTCAGTTGTAGACACAACTCTGAATTAGACTGCGGTTCCTTCTTGGTCTGATTCACACAGGCGTAAGCAGCCATATGTCCATATGAGATGATAACAAAACAATGTCGCAGAAACATGAATGAAACACTAAATTCTCCCACATTCACATTCCTGAATGCAGCAGCAGCCATTTAATCCACTGCAGCAGGGCCTGTTTCACCTCTACCTGCACCAGGCCAAAGATGGATGGGACAGAGATGCAACATGACTGCTGCTGTTCTGTGTGTGTCTGTGTGTGTGTGTGTGTGTGTGAGACAGAGAGCTTGCAAAAGACAAGGCTACGTTACAAATGGAACTGGCCGTCACTGGTCTGTGTCGTGATAAATATTAGCCTAGTAAACGCATCTATTCACATCTGAATGGATGTTCAACTCACACCCACACACACTGTTTGTCTTGAATTTCGAAGATACAATCTTTTTTCCATGTGACAGTGATTTTGAATCATTCTGTGTTCACCTGCCTCCATTTCTGTCTTCTCACGCACACACACACATGCACCAACCTCCCAAGGGCAACCGGGGGAGCGGTACCTGTGGCCTGCCTGATTACCATCGATTTTACAGCAGAGGGACTGAGGTGTTTTCAGTGAAGTGTGTCTTCTGAGGATCAATCTAACAATGAAACATTTGCAATTTGTGTGTGTGTGTGTGTTACTGTAGGTGTCTATGGCAACAACCCCTCCCTGTATCAACAACAAGAACATACACTCGACAGGGGACACACTCTTACTGGATGATGATCAGCTGTGTGCTGTGACTAAATGATTAGACTGACAACCCATCTACCTGCAAAGCACAGACATAAAGCTGGATTCATAAGGCCTTAAAACAGGAGTTTGCAAAGTGTCTGAAGCTTCTTTCGAACTGACTTCTTTTTACTCTAAACCCTTGATAAAACTAAAACTATCCTGTGTAGTGAAACCATCACCTTTCTGAAGCTTTCAGCTTAGTGTAGGTCTAACAACGCAGATGCCCATTAACGTTGCACCAGCATTGTACAAAACCAACAAGTGAATTTTTGTTTGCGATCATCACGGACATGTTACTATATGCTTGTTGCGTTCAGGGACAGTACAGAATGTAGGTCGTCTGTATTTCAGAAACAGGGCGCACCTTAACCCCTCCGTCCACCCTGAACGGCAGAGCGCAGGAAACAAGGCTTTTCTAATCAGGCAATTTCCATGTTTCTAGATGAATCGTTTCAGAAGCTACTGGTGACCTTCTGGGGTTTACCCCTCACACAATGACAGCTGGGATTGTCTCCACCCCCACAACCATTATGACGACAAGCTCTTAAGCTCTGCTAATTCCAATGATTGGATTTATTGTATAGTATAAAGTACTAGAGTGTAATATATTACTGTATATAATAAAATCATACCACTAATATATTACCGTGAAACCAAGGTAGGATCATCGTATCACTAGTAAACTGCCATCTCACATTCACTCTAAATTGTGCTGCATAGTTCATTTATTATAATAAGTATAAATAGAATTAACAAACTCAATAATGTTACTGGTGCACACTTGTCACATCCTAGCGTCTTTTCTTCACCTACGAGATTTTAAAACTGAAGTGGTTTTCTCTTTATGCGCGAAGTCTTTAAATTTAGCAATACTTTGTTTTTTCATGTGAGCTTTTAAATTTAAGGCATTGATTTCTTGCTTCTGACAAAACATTTGAATATGTACCTATGGGCCACCATAAAAATCACCTTAGTACAGTGTCAGTGCTTCAAACGTTTTTGCTCACGTAACAAATCAAAGTTCTAAAAAACGCAACATTGGTTTAGAATTGGTAACTCAGATCAGAGCCGTCCAACCCAACCAACTTTTATTTCAAAGTGACACTTTTCTTCTTTTAGTTACAACCAACATCTGGAAGAACCCTGACCTGTTCCCACGCTGACTAAAGGTGACCACTCAGAATGAATTCCTTATCTGGCGTCTTAGCCACGTTTTCCTCTGTAAACAATTGGAACTTTTCAACCTTTTATTCATTCCCTGAGACGGAGCCACACTATTGAATGTTGGTAAAGATTCCCAGTCAATAATTGGAATGATGAAAAATGAACTGGTCAATAATCAAGTTGCTTAATGTGAATGGAGAACCGCAACATTTCTGTGTGATGGCATCAACCACATATGGAACCAACTACACACAAGCAATGTTTCAGTGCTTCATATTGTATTTGTCACAGTACATTTCCACTGTAACATTATTCCCTCACATAAATAATGTCGCATTAATCGAGAACCTCCCTGCACCTGCATGTTCATTATCACTGGTTTCTCTAAGGCCTTATGTTTGAAGCAACATTCAGTCCAGTTCCATTCAGATTTATTTCTATAGCGTCAATTCACAACAAACGTTAATATTATCTGTCTGCTGACCACACAGCCATGCTACAGGTGAGTTTAGTTATGGATACGTGCTCATGAGCTTTGACTATTCCCCGAATGCTTCAGCGTCTCTTCCACGGTCACCAGGCGACGCAGGGACGGAAAAACAGCTGCGATGTTGACGTCTAACTTCCAGTTCTCCTGCTGCGGGGCTGGACAGGGCTTTGGTAATGAGGGCCTGGGGACCCGGCTGAGCCTGCTCTGTGTGTGTAGGTGTGAGAGAGGGTTTGTGTGTATGTATAGTTTGTGTACAGTGTGTTTTGAAGGGACCCGGCTGTGCCCATAACATTCAGGGGTTGTGTGTAGATCTACAGTAAGTTGCAGTATTTGTGTGTGTCTGCCTGAGGGTCCCACAGGGTTCAGTCACCCAAAGAAACATATTATAGTTCAAGTGGTGAGCGTGAAAAGGCCCTCAAAGCCGTCGCTCTGCCTTCTTCCTCCCTGCCTCGACTTCCCTCCTCATCCTCCCCCCCTCCGCTCTAATCGCTGAGCTAATTGACTCAGCCAGATTTGGCAACAGGCTTATTACTGTCGTCTCAGACAACAAGGACTGACCTACGCAGGTGGTGCAGTGGTGACAGTCGAAACAGAGCACACCTGCAACGTTACGGTCATCAGACTCATTCCCACACACACGGCTCGGGCTCGGTTCCCTCATTTAACCCTCTACTGCTAATATGACCTATTAACAGCTACCCAGCCAGCTGTTCACCACATGGGAGTTGATCTCGCTCCAGCTGTAAAACTCACTATCCTCCATGTCAGACACTTTCCTGTCGAAGAAGGTCAAGTGCATTTTAACACGTATCTGAGAGAAAGTGTGTGTCATGGAGGTCTGCTGGCTGGTGTCCTCAGATCAGCTCCCACTCAGCTCCTGTACCTGCAGGTAACCGAGGTGTGGAGCTGCAGGTGTGTCTCCCTGCGCCCTGGTGTTTGTGGGTCGCTCTGCTATGTGCTTCCCTCTGATGATTAATCCTTCGGCGTCACCCACGTTCTGTCAGTGTGCGTGCTTACCGCTATGCGCGCTGAACCAGCGGGGTGCGATGTGTAGGGGCAAGGTGTCAGCCAGCGACCCCCGGGACCCCAGATACAGCACCCCGTCCGTGTGGTGCCCTCCCCCAGTGTCCTGGTAGCCGGTACCGTGGGAGGCGGCTGTAGTGCCCCCTGACCCACCTCCGGATCGATCCGTGTCAGTCCCCCTTGGGGTGTAGAAGCCGAAAGGCACGGCGGGACTGTGCTCGATGCCCATTCCTGCAACGGAGCTCACCGAGCGGCTCCGCAGGCCCATGGTGCCGCTCGGTCGGTAGTGGCCGAAGTGGGCCGAGGGTGGCACTGCGCTGTCATCCGTAGAGACACCGGGAAAAGCACCCCGGGGCCGCCCCGCCGTGCTCTGCTTTCCCCCCATGCAAAGCGGGAGGAGACAGATGGGTGGGGGTTCTGAATGCAAACCGGAGGGGGCTCGGCTCGATCCAAGGGTCGAGAGAGCCGAACCAGGCTGTCGCCCCCTCCCCTGTCTCCTGTCTCTTGGCCTTCCCGCCTGCCTGTCTGCGCGCGTTTCTCGGCAGGCTCGTCAGCTCTGACTCTCCGCAGACGCAACAGCCCGTTTCCCTGCTGAGCGGAACATGAGCCAGCCCTGACGTCTGGATTCACCTCGCAGACAAAAGCCTCGATTCAGCCAGGGGCGAGAGAGATAAACAGATTCACACCTCTCCACTCGCTGCCCCGCAAGATTATGACGGCTGTATCATCGCAGTTGTCCCGCCCGGTCCGGATCAGCAGCGCCGCAATGTTCACTCCGCCGCTCTCGCCTCATCTGATCTCAGACATCGTGACAACTGTTGCTGTCTGTCTGACCGCGAGCAGCGACGGTCTGGGCTTGGCAAAACAAACTGCGCTGCAGTCTGCAGTCCGGTCCGGTCCGGGGGTCTCCGCCCGGGCGTCGCCTTTTCCTCGGAGTTCGGGGTCACGGTGAAGCCGCTCCCCTGCGCTCAGATGGTCGGTCCGCTCCTCTTCGCTCCGCCGCTGCTGCTGTTGCTGCTGCCCAGACAATGGAGACGCTCAGTGCGCAAGCTCCGATCAGCAGCACAGACAGGAGACGGTGCTGCTACTGGACGCACAGAGCCCAGCCGCTAAATCAGCAGCCTGCTCACTGACATGACACTAAGCATATTCACTTCCAGTCACCGTTTCAAAACAGGCTCCAGTGAGAAGCTGTTAGGCGCCCAGACACTAGAACTGAGTAAAATATCAGGCAAGTAAAAGCAACAATAAAGGACACCTCGATTACAGACGCGCCTGCTGTGCATTTACTGTGTCTGGGTGTTTAGTGGGGATAACTGCCCACTTGTCCTCACCGCCCTCACTCCCTGTCCGCGTTTTGATGTCGTTTTTCAGAGAAGAACTCAACGTGGAGGCCTCAGCAAGTTAGTAAGCAAGTGATGGGCCTGAGAGTCTATGAGCCAACATTCCCTCATCGGCAACAAAGCACATCAGAACTCAAAGGCACTGCTGAACTTCATATTATTGAATATATAAGAAATGTTTTAAAGTGAAAAAACTAAATAAGCCAAAAGCTGAAATGCGACAATTTTCAAATTGGGCATTTAGCTGCTGGTTTTACTGTTGTGACAATGATTTGACTCCGCGGGGAGACGCACTGCGGTGACACTGCTATGGAACCATATGCTGAACTACTGGGATTACTGGTCACGTTTTGTATGAGATTACTTGGTCTAATCCAGTGGGTGCACACGTCTGAATGTGTAACTAAGATGTTTTTCTTCCATTTGGCTTCTTCACAGTAGCATATGGTCTGTCATGTATTTCATACCAACAATAGGAGATAAAGTATTGGCAGCAGGTGTTAACCTATGAATGGGTTGGGTCTCAGGAACGCACACACTCCTTCCTTTAGATCTGTTTCCATGTGAAACGATACAACCTTTCCTTACGTGCTCACATAAAGTTCTGAAATGAGGAGGTGGCCCAATCCCCCTGCCCCTCAATGGTAACTAACCCTTTGGACTCCTTTCCTGTTGCTTTCAGTTATGCTAAAAATAAAGACACATTGTGTATTTCAGTGTCCCTTTACCATCACATGTGCTGTATTTGCACTTTCCTGCATAAAAAAATATACATTAAAAAATTATAGAACAAAGTTATAATTAGCTATGAGAAACTGTTTAAGCTACAGAAACTCAAAACCAACTACATACAGCTTTTCTTTAACGCTTTCCAAGGACTGTTGTCCTGACACAGTGAGCCACTGTTAGTTTGTTAAAACAAAATTAAATTAAATTGACCCTTGAGCAAGGCACCGAACCCCCCCACTGCTCCGGGTGTTTGTTCACTGTGCGTGTGTGTGTGTTTCACTGCTGTGTGTAATCACTTAAGGATGGGTTAAATGCAGAGCACAAATCTCCCCATTGTGGGACTTATAAGGGTTCACTTTTTAAGCAAAGTCGTGTATGTATTAAATATGGATTTTAAATATAAGTCTACAGACCCGTGTACAGTTGCTGGTTTGGTAATTATCCTAAAATGTACAAAGACTGTACGTGACAGCGTAATTACAGTCCAAGCGTGCTTAAAACGTTAACGGTCAGTTCTTGTGAAACAACTGAAAAAGCTGTGAACAAGTTACATTTATATTCACAAAACCCCAAATTGTTAGGGCCACTTAACTTAAACAGGTTATCAACATACTGTACATGTGCCGTTTGTTTCATTCTTAAATTTACTAAAGCTCACAGCAACAGCCTACAGACTGACTTTAGAGATGCGCCACTGCCACTGTAAGGTGGAGCTGAGTATTGCATCGTTGCTGAATCACTTTAACAAGACTAAATAAAACCGGGGAGAGCAACCTGGAAACTGTCCCCATCAGAAAGACACTGATCACTCGCTCTGTCAAATACGATCATTTCTCACAGTGATACAACAACATTGTTTTCTTTAGAGTTTAGGTGAGGGAAACAGAAAATAGGACACATGTTTAAAATCAGCATTTGCGGTCCAGATGCACTGATAAGTCTACAAAAGTTTAATAATTGTTACATTTGAAAGAATCTGAAATCTTTGTGCGGATGAAAAAAACAACAACAAACATTAAATAATCTACTACGTTACAGCTGTAACCTTTAAGGACATGATTTCTGTTGCTCAGTCCATCTTAAGAATTTACCGAAATAAAACATTTTAGATGTTACTTCTACTTATAACAGTGACAAGCAAATCTAAGACGCTGAACTAGCCATTAATGCTTTGTTCTGTAAAAACATACATTCTTTCCAGTGTGAGTGTTTTCATATTCACATTTGAAGCCAGCGATCCCTGGGTGTTACATTTCATCAAGACATCACGTTTTAACAGAAAACCGTTTTGTATGCAATACACACTAAAATACCATTTCATTTTAGGCTATCGACTCTTCATTTAAAGTTCTCTAGGCAGCAAAATTTTGTTTGGATTCATGAGGTTATTGGGATCAATAGCGTCCTTGAGACCCTGCATGAGCTGAATAGTAGTGGGTCCCACCTCTTCACACAACAGGGCTCTCTTCCCTAAGCCAACTCCATGTTCGCCTGTGCATGTACCATCCATGGCCAGGGCTCGCCTAGGGTGAAAACAAACCACATTACGTTACTGCAAAAACTCAGCTTGTGCTCTGTATAGTCACTCTGGGCTTAAACTACTAATCTTGCAAAAGGAAGAACTGAAGCCAAAGATCTACAGCTTCTAGGATTTGACATCTAGGATTTTGTATTGTGACACTTTCACAATACAAATAGTCTGCAACAAAATCTGACCCTCGTGCGTAGAATAAAGCGTCATTCACACAACCTCAGCTATGCTGCTACAGCACCTGATGCAGTGCACTCGCACAGCCAGGAACAGACTGGAGGACTGTCCTGTTAGGCCCATGCTTGGTCCTCTTTTCTGATTGGTTAAACCCTATATTTTCCTGCAGTATAAATCCCCTCAAACTGAGGTTAAAATAACTGTAGGCAGTTAATGACTTTTGAGGACAGCAGGTTTACAGTCTCAGCTAAGGGAGCACTTAAATACACTAAGATGAGTCCTCCCATCTTGGGGCCCATTTGAAAACTGTGTGATGTGTGTGAAAGAATCAAAACATTTGCATATTATGTGAGCATGTGTGGCTCACAGAGGAGAGAGAAGTGTTCACTAAATGCTGTCAGGCCACAGGTTGAATGGTCCTGAGATTGACATTCAAAGAGACATTCACAAAAATGTTACACATTTGTGATTAAATTCATACTGAGATCGTTAAAATGTGATCCCATGTGATCCTATGACAGCTTTACGTTTAGGATGTAAATATTTTGCCATTCCTGAGCAAACTCATTTCACTGATGTGCAATTCTTCTCCAATTTTGTCAGTATTGTTTACCGTTGACAAAATCCAACATACAAGATAAAACTAAATTTGGTATAAAGCCAGATATTCCACCAGATGCTATTATAACGCTATTCTAACTATTCCTATGATATTTTTCCCTGTGCCTTTACCTTTTTAATTCACATGTCAACTTTGACAAAACAAAGCAGGCAGGATTACGCTTTGTTAGAGTCACTAGCGCAGAGTTAAACTACCCACAGAGAAAAGGGATAAGGTGTGCGAGAGTCACCTGGCCAGCCTCTCGCTGAACAGGTGGACGCTGTGCAGCTCCTCAGGGTCGTTGGGATCCACCACCATCAAACAATGGAAGTTACCATCACCTACATGACCTGCTATGGGACCTGGAGGTGGACAGACGGACGTTCAATGCACTGGAACACATATGCATATATTTCAGTTTGTCATTTTATCCTCTGGTCGTCTAACAAAGATTTCAGGCTGCTTGCTCTGAATCCCATGAACACAATATCCCAGGAATGTTTGAAAGTTTTTGCATAAGTCCATTTGGGATGAACTTCATTACTATTACTACTCAATTTTAGTGATGAAAGAAATTAGAACATTTTGCAGTTACAGAAATTGTATTATTACCAATGCTATGAGTTTTTATTTATCTGTACTCAGTGTTGTAACAGCAACAGTGTAAAACTCACAATGAATCCCATCTGAATGAATAAATATTAATGTGACTAACACAGACTGTGCTTCAGTAAATGCCATGTTGCTAGTCACCTGTAAGTTTGTTTTCAGTCAGGTCCTCCTTCGTCTCCACAATGATTTGAGGCAGTCGAGACAGAGGGACACACACATCTGTAGAGTAGGCCTATACACAAACATAAAGGCAACATAAGGTCACAGAACTAGCCCAGGTGCCTGCCTTACCATCACTAGGGTTTAAACCGAAGGAGAAAGAGCCTCATGATGGTCACAAGAGAAAACTTTATTCCTTTTCTTTATTTCAGACCAGTGATTCCATTTACTCCCCCAGCGATCTCACGTTCTGCCTTTATTGCATTAAAAGCAGATCTTCTTGATTTTCCACATGCTTTGTGTTCTTCGAACAATCATGTTTTCCGTTTGAAATAACAGTACCAGCAGTGTGACTGTTGCTTCCGCTTTGTTTTACCTTGCATCCAGGTCTGAGGGCCTGAGCTGCGTACCAAGCATCATGACGAGCTTTCCACAGCCGGTTCCTTGTTTCTACATCTTGAGCCCACTGAAAATCTGCTCCACCATTACTCTGGGTTATGTCCGCTGTAGGAACACAAACAAACAGTAAGAGTCCTTTGTTAACTCATTGCTAAAATACTTAAACTCTGCATGACTCATAACCAGCTGTTTACTGTTAATTCTGAAGATTGCTCTGTAGCCTGAGACGTAGCATCCGTTGCCTAGTCAGCAAAGAATGTGTGTTGATATTGTAATTCTAATAAAAAGTGAGAAGATTTTAGTATTATATTTTACATCTGCCCTGTGAGACAGTAAGTGAAACATCTTTGCAACTACCATGCTGTATTTACCAATATCTGTAGGATAAGATCAAGAAATCAAGGCACTACTTTGATAACTACTTAAATATGAAGTAGCATCCATGCTGACTGAGGATGTTTACACAGGATCGCTCACACTTCCATTGCCATTGCCACTTCTCTCATGGCCTTAAACAGGCCTTTGTCATCTTTTTGGGAGATCTGATTCTCTGGTGATCTGTATACTCACGTACCAGCTGAGCGGACTTGCTCCTCAACGCTTTGCTCTGAGCCATGGAACTCCAGGAACAGCGTTGGGGTCACAGGATAGGACAGACTGCTGAACCTGTTGCACGCGTCTATCATCACATCATCCAGAAACTCTGGATAACGCACACGCGCACACACACACAGAGTGAAGGCAAATGTCAGTTGGAATCCATTAAGATATGGAGATATATTCTTATCTCAGTTAAATTAATTAAAAAATTAATTATGCCCCTTTTGAGAGCAAAACCAGTCATAGTGAAGTTAGCTCAGTTAAGATAACTTTCAGTTCACTTGTTTGCTTTCATTCGAAGCCTGACTGTGTCCTATGAACCGTATTTAGCGCGGTTTGTCCAGCTGGTGGCAGTGTGGAAGCGTTTCATTGCTTTGTTTGTCACTACACACTGTTCTGAAAAGTTCCGTTGAAATTGTTCCGCGGTACACCTGATGATTTCTCACGGCACGGCACAAAGGTTGTGAATCACTGCACTAGACAGCTCAGACACTCAACAATGGCAAATTATTTGCAGACAATAATTAAGTAGTATTTAAAAATGTTTTTTAGATAAATTAAAATTGAATAATTTCCCACAGCACACCTGATGATCTCCCATGGCACACTAATGCACAGCGGTTGAAAAACACCTGCTTTAAATCAGATTTCAAATTTTTTTGGGATGAGGGGATTCTGTAGTTTCTTGGTTTTTTTAATGCTACCAAGACGATATTTAAATTTTCCAGTTTTCTCAAAGAAATATGATTGTTCACAAAAAGATTGTACTGCGTTATTAGAGTGGGTCCCCTCACCAATGCGAGCGATAGGTATTCCAGCCTGCAGGATCTGCACTGTGCTGTCCACAGCAGCTTGGACAGAGGGAAAAGAGCAGACAGCTGACACCATAGCCTCGGGAATACCGTACAGACGCAGTGTGGTCTTGGTGATGACCCCCAGGGTGCCCTCCGACCCCACAAACAGGTTTGTCAGGTTGTAGCCTGCTGAGGTTTTCCTGAAGATTGACGATGATGAGTAAGAATGAAGAAGTGAATCAAAGCCTATACAGTAGCAGTTTCAGGTCATTGTCCAAGGAATAAACATGGTTACCTGGGACGTCGACCTTTTCCAGCTGTGTGTATGATGGTTCCATCAGCCAGCACCACCTCTAAGTTCATCACATTTTCCCTCATAGTTCCATAACGCACTGCATTAGTACCAGATGCACTAGTGGCAGCCATTCCACACAAAGATGCATCAGCCCCAGGATCTGCAACAACACAGCACGATATGTATAAACTCAAGATTTTGGTGTAATAGAATAATATTTTGTCCAGAGTAGTAGTCCATTAGTGGATATCAGCTGCTGTTCTGGGACTGTACAAAGGTTTCAATGGTCCCAAATGTCTTATTTGGTCACCTGACGATTTATGGCTTATAGTACACAGTAATCAATCAATCTAAGACATTTTTGCCTCAGTCCATCTTCATGTGACAGAGCTTCTCTCTTTCTCTCTCCTCTGCACTGTTGAATTATACCACTCTTTTATAACTACAGTGTAACTGACCAACAGGAAACCACAGGCCAGTGTCTCGCAGGTATGCATTGAGGACCTTCCGAGTCACACCAGGCTCCACTGTCACATCAAAGTCCTCCTGGTGAAGATCAAGTATCTGGTCCATGTTCCTCAGACTGAGGCACACACCACCCTAAAAACAGGAAGAAGAAACTGTTGAAATTCCATACCTGCTTCCACAAACATCAGAGAACCACACGATTGTCTTTGGGTTTTCATATGTAAATGTCACAGCATTTGTCTTTGCATTTGCATTCTCTTGCAGCATTGTCAGCAGCTATCTCTACTTTCTCTCACCTTTACTGCACCTACTCCTCCTTCCAGCCCGGTTCCAGTGCCAAAGGAGATTATGGGAAGGCGGTGCTTGTGGCAAACCTTTGCGAGGGCGCTAACCTCCTCCACACAACGAGGAAACACCACCACATCTGGAGGGCGGCATCTGGCCAGCAGAGATATAGTACAACATTATCATAACTAGTTATTTCTACACCACACACTATATTTACTGTAAACACTGTCGCTACCATCCTGAGTGCGAGTGAAACACAGACCTGTGAACAGACTCATCTTTGCCATGCTGCTCTCTTACAGCTTCCCCTAATGACACGCCATCCTCTCCACATATAGACCTGAACGTGGACAGCACATTGTCCAGAACAGTGGCCTGTGCAGACACACACAGTAAGAAGAGAAATTGCAAGAGAACTCAAAAAGCCTTTGTCCCTTAAACTGGAATTTGTATTTTCCCAGATTTTATGTTAAAATTTTAAATATATTACAAAAATTTTTTTTAAAAAAAATTTACGTAAAGCATGGACTTATTTTATACATATATATTAAACATATTCACAATGCTAAAGGACTGTGATTGTTACCTGTAAAACAAGCACAGAAAAAAGACACAAAATGACTACACAATGAAAAAAATAAATAAAGTCACTAAATACAGCCCCTGAAGTTGATATATCAAAATGGAATGCAACAACCTTTACGAATTGCATAAATATAAGATGTCACAAGTGGCTCCTTATAAACTTATTTATCTGGATATATTAATGCCACATTTTCTAAAACATTAAACGTAAATGGGACCAGACATATTGTGTCTTTGATTTTCTAAATGGTTATGTGTGGCTTTGAACTGGAATTTACTTTGACACTTTGACACAACATCTGCTGCATCTAATAAATGTCATTCGCTGCATCTCTGTTTGCTTTAAAAAAAGAAAAAAAGCACAACCACATCGAAGCTGAAAATAACTCTGCCTGGTTAACATTACCGTATACGGTTATTATGTCTTTATTATGGGAGTATTACACAGCACTCATTCCTAGTTCCCCCACAACTCTCTGAATAGTTACTAGCACAAACTGTCACCACAACAAGAAAACAAAAGCACCAGCCAGGTTCAGCACAATGTGTTTTCAATGCAACGTAACATTAAAGTGATCGCCTGCATTACTGAGCTGAACCAACGCGTCACTGAGCTACTGCTTCAGTTTAACACAACACAAATAAAAAAAAACATAAGATTTCTCCATTATTCAACAGTAACATTCATCAACAGCCGTGCCTGAAATGACAACATGCCTCTATAGATGTTAAGGGGTTTTAACTGCAAGTGGGCATAGCCAATAATGCTACACAGGACAATTACTGATGAAACCAAGCACAAGTAACAAATCACACATCCTCCATATGGAACACAGTGGTTGGCATCATAATTTGATATGTCAACCCAAATTTTCATTATCATTAAAGCACAGTCCAAAGAATAAAGTATAAAAGTAGTTTCACAATGTACACTCAAGCATGAGAACTATTTCAAGAAATGGATACTATTTATTCAAAAATAACTGAAACACAGTTGCTGTAAACTGTAGGAAAAACATGTTTTGATCCTGGCAAAAGAAAACCTACTAATAAGAATAAAACAGCAGATGGAGAAACATGGAATAGTTTAATGACTGTATGAAGCATATGAATGCCACCAAATTGCAAATGATAATGTTAAATAGTAAAAAGAACTTTTGCAAATCAGAAAGTTTATTTCATCAACATTATATTCTCCTTGACAAACTGTAGAGGATATCTGTTGTAGTTTTGGACTTAGACCAGAGGCTTATTGCACAAAACCAAGATAAGGGATTAAGGTGGATATGACTTGGTTGCACAAAAGCAGGATCAATTAATCGCAGTCTAGTTGCCATGGATTTATTCAATGTGTATGTGTTGTGATTAAACACGTATCCTGGTTTAATTCAGCCAAGGACGCTGAATTAAGTTACTGCTCCAGAGCAGGTTAACATCCAGTACGAGTCAATTCCAGTGACTTCACTTTTGCTTTAGCTGCCTGTTCAATAACAAATTACAAATATGTTGCCTCATTTTGATTATTCTGCATTAAATTGATTTAAATGTGTCCATGGTTGTGACGTGAGCAGTTACTTAATACGTTGTTTTGTAGTGTTAGCTTTATGGAGATTGTTGCTCATAATGTTGTGGTTTGATGAATTTGTACATTTACTGTTTTGCGATTGCTGCGTTTATGATGAAGCTGTAACTGTGGTTCAGATTAAGTCCATGACGAGCAGCATGTCCTGTCTTGAAGGACATAGCAGACAAGCAAACGTTAATACTCGGGGTCTGGTGGTGTGTTAAAGCCAGTACAGGCAATAAAACACCCGAGACGTCTTCTATTCATACACAGAACTACTGTACATCACAAACAACATTTCCTTCAACTTCACTGTGGCCTTTTAAAAGACGGCAGTAGTGAAATTTGTGTGTTTGGCTTATAAGCGATGGCCCAGCACACAGGCAACGTGTGTGTCCATACCCCAGTGCATCACCACTAAAGTCACTTTCTCCTAGATCTCACGGCGTCTAGCTGCGGTTGCCGGTGTTCCGTATTAACAAGTGACTACGTTAACTGGTGACCGACTTCCGAATGCCGCACTGGTTGCTCGTAGTTACGGCAGATGTTTGAAGGCGGAAGAGAGCCTGTTAGCTGCCCTAGTCACTGCCTAGTTGGATGTTTGATTGTGTTTACGCCATAAACAAAGTGCTGTTAACAATCTTTAGAGTTTTAGCAGAAATAATGTGACGCAGTCTGAAAGTCGGTCGTATCACGGAAGTGGCTAAAACAGAATGAGGACTGAGTCAGTCTGCTCTGAATCCCTGCGATGTGTTGTCAATAAAACATCAAACCTCTCCGTTTTGTCTTTGAAGCCTTGTTTGGGTCTAATAAGCATCACTTATTCTAAAAATATTCTGAGTCATTTTGTAAAATTAACTGAATCGTCAAAACGGGACTCGATCCCGCTGCGACGGTAAGAAAATCATGAAGGCCTTTAGGCATAAGCCTTAACCGCTGAACCACATGAAGACCAGGGTTCTCCACAACGCGTTGAACGTATCTAACATTCAGATTCCCGCTCTCTACGGGCAGTGGCACCAAATCAACTTGTGACCACTTTGACTTGCAGTTACGACAAAGTTACTGGTTTTAGTGCGTCTCCGTTTGCTGCAGTAGCAGCGGTAGGTTCCTCTTTACAGCCGCTGTTACCGTTTTATCACATCATGGGTTTAATTCGACTGTTCGTGTCGTGTTTGTGTGAACGAGTCCACTTTGAACGTGAGGCGGAAGCGGAGGAGCGAGTAGCTTCGCTCACTGATTCACCTGCTCTGGTTCTACACATATGCAGCGAATGCTCGCTTTGCTGTATGACAGCATTTCTGAATGAACTCAAACTCTGTGGTGGCTCAGACAGGGGTGAGAAGGACATGGATAAATCATTCGCATGGAAATGACTCAGGCTGCGATCGCCTTCTGTCAGATTCCCACAATAAACACAAGACAAACGTATATTAGATGTTGTTTCAGTCTAAGGCTTCCAAACAGAACTCGGCTGGTCAATGCGAGTCTGGATTCACATGCGTCCAAACTTGCAGTTAAATAAAGGATCACAGGTCGATCACAGCAGATGATGAACCAAATACCCACTGATAACGGCTGGTGGCCTCCAGTTTATCGTGACTTCAATGCGAAGGACTTGGATACAACGTCGTCAGTTATCGTATCTAAATCGATACGACTGACGGCCACAGGTAGACGGTCACAGGCTGACGGTGACAGGTAGACGGTCACAGGCTGACGGTGACAGGTAGACGGTCACAGGCTGACGGTGACAGGTAGACGGTCACAGGTAGACGGTCACAGGCTGACGGTGACAGGTAGACGGTCACAGGTAGACGGTCACAGGCTGACCACAATTTTCACAGTTTTTTCTTACCATGGCAGCGGGATGGAATCTCATATTGACTAGTATAGTATAGTATATTTCCATAAGTGATGCTTGTTAAACCTAAACAGGACTCCAAAGACGCAACCGCTGTGACCGTCAGCCTGTGACCGTCTACCTGTGACCGTCTACCTGTCACCGTCAGCCTGTGACCGTCTACCTGTGGCCGTCTACCTGTGGCCGTCAGTCGTATCGATTTAGATACGATAACTGACGACGTTGTATCCAAGTCCTTCGCATTGAAGTCACGATAAACTGGAGGCCACCAGCCGTTATCAGTGGGTATTTGGTTCATCATCTGCTGTGATCGACCTGTGATCCTTTATTTAACTGCAAGTTTGGACGCATGTGAATCCAGACTCGCATTGACCAGCCGAGTTCTGTTTGGAAGCCTTAGACTGAAACAACATCTAATATACGTTTGTCTTGTGTTTATTGTGGGAATCTGACAGAAGGCGATCGCAGCCTGAGTCATTTCCATGCGAATGATTTATCCATGTCCTTCTCACCCCTGTCTGAGCCACCACAGAGTTTGAGTTCATTCAGAAATGCTGTCATACAGCAAAGCGAGCATTCGCTGCATATGTGTAGAACCAGAGCAGGTGAATCAGTGAGCGAAGCTACTCGCTCCTCCGCTTCCGCCTCACGTTCAAAGTGGACTCGTTCACACAAACACGACACGAACAGTCGAATTAAACCCATGATGTGATAAAACGGTAACAGCGGCTGTAAAGAGGAACCTACCGCTGCTACTGCAGCAAACGGAGACGCACTAAAACCAGTAACTTTGTCGTAACTGCAAGTCAAAGTGGTCACAAGTTGATTTGGTGCCACTGCCCGTAGAGAGCGGGAATCTGAATGTTAGATACGTTCAACGCGTTGTGGAGAACCCTGGTCTTCATGTGGTTCAGCGGTTAAGGCTTATGCCTAAAGGCCTTCATGATTTTCTTACCGTCGCAGCGGGATCGAGTCCCGTTTTGACGATTCAGTTAATTTTACAAAATGACTCAGAATATTTTTAGAATAAGTGATGCTTATTAGACCCAAACAAGGCTTCAAAGACAAAACGGAGAGGTTTGATGTTTTATTGACAACACATCGCAGGGATTCAGAGCAGACTGACTCAGTCCTCATTCTGTTTTAGCCACTTCCGTGATACGACCGACTTTCAGACTGCGTCACATTATTTCTGCTAAAACTCTAAAGATTGTTAACAGCACTTTGTTTATGGCGTAAACACAATCAAACATCCAACTAGGCAGTGACTAGGGCAGCTAACAGGCTCTCTTCCGCCTTCAAACATCTGCCGTAACTACGAGCAACCAGTGCGGCATTCGGAAGTCGGTCACCAGTTAACGTAGTCACTTGTTAATACGGAACACCGGTGCTGCAGATCGCGCTCGGCCTTGCCGGTTAACCAGGCTACTCCATTTTGGCCGTAACTGCGACGCCGGGCTCCAAAACGCGTAACACTGCGTCTTCGGTGGCTCGGGGCACGTCGCCAGAGCGTCGCTAGTCGCGGGTCGAAGGTAAAACCAGTGCTAGTAGTTTGTTAAAACAACCATTTGTTTGACAGCTAAGCCAAAATGCAGCTCTTCACTGGCTAATACTACGCCGTAGACATCAACACTGCCTTGTGCTCCCTCTGCAGCGTTTGGACCGTGTTTCCTGACCCGCAACCAAATGGCCCGTGTTCTGGATGACTTACTCTCTCGGTGTTTCCTGGTTTGACGTAGCGACGCTGCAGGAGGCAGTGGCGCGGAGGCGCGAGAGTTCGGCTTCGCGCCAGTCCGAGCATCTTTATGTAGCACGTGCCGATTGCTGCCTGGCAAAACGTAACGCACTGGCGTGTAGGGTAAATACGGTATCCGGTATTTCCCTCCAGAATAAAATACGATAAACGGAAACAACCCTAATCAAAACGTTATAGTTTGAATCATTTGGTTAATGAACCGATGAGCCCACCTCTCAGTTTATTATATATTAAAGGTTATTTTTATGTACATTTGTCAGATTGTAAGGACATACATTTATATTCAAAATGTACATCAGCATTTCACTTGTGTTATTATGTGTATCTGCTGTTCCATTACAAACCTACACTCAGTATTTGGATTCAGATATGGCATCTGTTTAATTATTAGATTGTTGCTATGGATTCGCAATCTAATGAAATAAATTTGAGCATATTTGTGAGTGATTTTTTAAAAGGGCACAATATTTTTTACGTGAGAACGTTTCTTTTCTTTTGTATATTCCAGTGTCCATGTTTGATTCCGCGTTTATTTTGAAATCAAATCACATTTTCTTTAGTTATGTCTATGACAGCTTGGCGGACTTTGGAGAAGGACCAAAAAACACAGTTTTAGTTTTTCTTTTTTCGAAAATATTAATGATTAATGCATTTTTATAACACAAACGTATACTTTATGCAACACGTGACTTACATAATCCACACGTGCGCATGCTTGGAAACCTACGGAGTGATGTAATCCCTGTTCGGACTGAGAAGGTGGCGCTGCAGGTCAGTGAAAGGTGTTGCTAGTGGTTTAGGTAACTCACGTTAAAAGCGGAGCCCACAGCTCCTGTCAACATGTGACAGCACTTATATAAGAAGAAAGGTAGGATTCATTCAACTCCCTTAATCATCCACCTAACTTTTACTGTATTCATTGTGAAACAGTTGTTCTTGTTAGCATTGCTAGGTTAGCAGCTCAAAGTGCATTAAACTCCAGCTGCTCTGACGTCAGTCGTAGAAAAGTCTGAAAGCAGCTCAATTTAAGATGCAACACACCAGGATTATCTGCATCATTTATAATAGCAACGTGTACCGAGTGTGAGTTGAGTTGAGGAGATTGTCAGGCATCATTGTGTTGTCATGTGTTTGCACAGGTGGATCGTCTTGGACATGGATGGTTTTAACGTAGTATGGCCAAGCAAACATCTATAGACCTATTTGACTGCGTTTTAAACTGTTGCAGACCATGTACCCTGTCGACCTTCCAGCTTTAAAACACACAGACCTGACATCTGCAGCTGAACAATACATTTCATCTCTAGTGTCAGGACGACGTAATAACGAATGGTTTGAATTACCACAAACCCCGAAGGTACCATTGCTTTATATGAATGGCTCTACTGTACGTAATAATTATGGGTGTGTTTGCTGTGCGGTGGAGACTTGACAGAAATATCCCTAATTGACCCCTGAGTTACCTTTTGATAAGAATGGTTGTAACTGATGTAAGCAGGGTGGAGAATTCTCCCAACAGCAGAAAATATTCTTAACAATAGGTTATAATATAATTCCCTGGCTTTGTATCCAGGTTTCTCTCTCGTATCCTCTTCTGTTCTTTTCATTTCTGTCACAGTACAGCTGATGACACGTCACATAGATACACTATAAACATATTTAATCCTTTCTTCTGTAATACTACTGTTTAAATGTATGGTTAATTTCACATTATATTATTGTTATATATTTGCACAAAGTTGACTTTCTGCCTGTCTGCTCAGGTGCCAATAACTGCAAACAATGTAAGGTGCCTGCAGCTGTTTGAAGATGGCCAACCTCACTGTGCAGTGGTGGCACTTCACCCCCCTGATGATCCAGCACAAGGTTTGCACATGCATGCTTTTATACACGCCTGCAGTTATACAGTGAGTGCAGAGGCTAATGCTTTTTCTCTGCTTTCCAGTGCTGGCTTTATACCTGCATGACAAGTGGTGGAGTGTGGATGACACATTACGAACCTCCGACAACACCAGAAGTGGACTGGTATCGGTAAGTGTGCATTTAAACGCGTCTAAGTAAAGACATTTCAGCTTTTTTGATTATTATGTATCTACAGCAATGTTTGCATCAGATCACCTGACTTTTAAGCACTGGAGTTGTAACGTATAACATCCAAGGCTTGTTGTACAGTACATGTGTACTGGGCTTGATATATGGAAACCATTACTGTACAAGGCAAAATATGTAAGTGCACGGGCGAAGATGAGGAAAAAAAACAGTTGGTGACAGACGCATCAAGAGAAATACAAAAACATCACCCAGTAGCATAAATAAGCAATGTCCACAAAGCAGGATTCAATGTACCACAATCTGAACCTGAATTGCTTCTCCTCGTGAGGATGGGGGTGCTGAAGCCTGTCCCAGCTGTCACTGTAGAGACAGGGACTATTTTATGAGTAGAAATACTTCAAAAGGCTCAAACTTTTCATCAGCAGTAAACTTTGTAGAGCCAAGTGAGAATTTCTTGAAAGTATGACAATGAAAGATGAGGGATTCTAAGGACTAATCTCTGCCAAAGTGATGGACAGGCAGCGTGTGGAGGAATTAATGATCTGCTCATACAAGATCATATATTATTTATTTTTGGAAAGTGTAGGTGTTTTCATTGGAGACATAGTCCAGATTGAAGGTTTATTAGATTCAAGGTTAGGAGCTGTGTGTGAGTGGTACTGTACCTCCTTTACCGCTTGCTTTCATCTGTCCGGGGAGCTTCCTGCAGTGAATCAGCGTGTTGTCCCCAGGTGCAGTCGATTATGGAGAGGCTGATAGTGTTCCTGCTCAGTCAGGTTGTGGAGAGGTCTTCAAAGGAGAAGGAGCAGTTCTCCTTGCATCCCCGCACAGAGATTATCAAGTTGTTTTGGAGAGATGGCCAGGCTGTAGGCTTCTACAGCACCAAGCACAAAGGTACAACATCTGCTTAATCCAAGTGGAGTTTTGCTTCCTGTTTCCCGCTTGTTTTACTCCACATATTTCAAGTCAGTCTCTCTAAGCACAGGTCACAAACACAGTAAAGTAACATCCCAAGGGGTTACCTCTTTATGTAATGTTTGGACAGATGTTCAAATCTGAGGGCAAGATGCTGCCAGAGGAGAACGTTATGTAATCCACAATTAGAACCAGAGAGCGTAATGTGATGTGTAAAAACTCTTTGGCCTTTTTATTGTGGTGATGTTGAGATTATTTATTCCTTGTGTGCCCATGGAAAAACATTTTTCTTTTGTTACTTACTAGTGGGAATCTGTGCTTCGATGTTTTAAATATGTTATATATTGTGGTATGTAATGATTTGTTACTAACCTTTTCTGGAACAAACTGTTCTGTACTGTGCTCACTGGCATCACTTAATCTGGAAGCGGGATCCCTCCTTCCTGAGGTTTTCTTCTCTTTTTTGTTCTTGTTGTGTTGATGTTAGTTTTTTGAGGTAGCTTTTTATTTAAGGTGCTGTAAGATGCTGTTTTGTCATTTGTGAAGTAAGTCCACTGGAGCAAAGGTCACATTTGTCACACACATCGTTTGTGTAAATTGGGTTTTCCACTTTGGATAAATTGCTGTTGGGAACCACTTTTACTTTGAGTGACCACTGTGTATGAAAGTATTAGACAAATCAAACTGACTTGGCTTGACTTGACCACGCTATGGTTACACTAATTGTTATCCAGTATATAGATATATTACCACGATACCCTTAAAAGGGGGCAGCAGTGGCTCAGTTGGTAGAAGCGTTATCAGGACCCAACTTTCCTCTATGGCTTCATAAAACACTGAACCTCACAATGGTTATAAAAACCACAGTCACTGATGTTGCACAAGTTGGGCAAAAGTAGTGGACAACTGTGTCAGAAATGGTTTTCAGCATTAAAATCTATGCGAAATAAATGTGTGAACCATGGTCTCTTCGGTGCCACTGACCCTTCCACTGATTGTGTTTCAGGCAGTCTGTGTGACAATTGGAGCAGTCGCTGCTACGCGCTGTCTGTTCTGGACACGGTGCTGGTCAGGAGCAGTTGGAGGAGGAGAGGCCTCGGCCTTCAGATGCTGGAGGATTTTTGCTCCTCGTTCTCCACAGAAGAGTTCCTGGGAGTCAGCTCTCCGTTATCACCCAACATGGTGGCAGGTCTGCCGGGTTAACTCTTAACTAGGGTGCAGTTTAGCGTTAGCAGAGGTCACAGAAAATGTGTTTCAAGCGATGGTGATTAATTTGGATTATGTACTTAGTGATCTGTGACACACTTTCATGCACCCAGCGAGGACATGAAGCACATCAAACACCCGTTATCTAATGCCGTTTCAAACTGTAGCACTAGTATGTATTTGACCTTTGACCTCTGTTTTGTGTAAATGAAACAACTCAACAGCTAATGGGGTTGTATGTTCTTATGTGCTGTGAGTTCAGTGTGCAGAAAATTCCTGCAGCAGCACGAGGAACATCGGGAGCGTCTGTATGAGGCGGAGGCTCCAGGGAACTGGACTCAAAGACGAAACATCTGGCTTAACATCCATCTGGGCCGTTACTCCATCGGTACAGTGTGTTTTAGCCTTTATGTAGTTCAAGTCACAGCTACAGCTCAACCATTTGTTAATGGTTTTTCAAACATGTTTTATCATTAGGAAGTGTTAATGGCTTCAGGTCCACTAACTCACTACACTTCTCAGTCGTGCCCCCTAAGAATGAACTATAATAACTTTAGTCAGCTCTGGTGTTTTATTTAACACAGTCAGGTCAAAACCACCATTTGTCCAGAGATTGGATTCAGCAGTTATGAATCAGCTCACCTCACCTTCAGTTGGCATATAAAAATTTATTCATCTCAGCTGATACATATGTAATATGTACATTCCTTTGCTTGTAGGGCTAGTGTGAAGTCCTTACAATCGAGCCAAAGAGAAGCAAAAGGCAGAGGACGCACACTGACATGCAGAATGAATATGCAGTCACACTTAGCACAACTTTCCGACAGCCACGGTAGAGCCTGGTACTAATAATCGCTACCACTGTACAACTGCTAATGTGCAGTAAATGGTTGTTATATTCACTTGAATCTGAATAATCCCATGGAATCACATTTACATGTATTTTTAGGCCTTAATAGAAAAAGCTTTATTTGTATTGTGATTCTTGTATTGCTTTCACTTAATAGATATAGATTTATTATTAGATATATTATTGTATTGCTTTCTCTTGATAGATATAGATAATATTTTAAATTACAATTTCTTTGATGCCCTAGTTGTAGAATAAAGATTAGCAATATAATGAGACTCACTTTATAAATTAAATCATTTTATATAACTCTGAATATTGTAGCAAGTGACCCAACATGTTTTTGTAATTCCAGTTATCACGATTAATTTGACTCAGTGGTTTTAGGTTTTTAATTCTTCACAAACGAGGTTCAGTCGCATGCTTAATAAGAATCAATTAGAGACTACAGCCAGCAGCCAGTTAGCTAAGCATAAACAGGAAATGAACTGAGGAAATCTATCTTGCTATCTTGGCTCTGCCCAAAAGCAACAGTCCTATTCATAAAAGATTCTTGCACAAACCCCTCTGTAGCGTCATGTGTTCTTTTTTTAAAATTTGTTTTGTGTACAGGTTAAGCAAACACGTTTTTATTTGCTACATCCTCAAGTTAAACTGTATAAACCCTCATCTCAGTCTTTGCAAGGAAAATATATTTGTGTTTATTCAGATCGTGAATAATGGAGGGTTCAGTGGAAACATTACTTAATTTTTCATCTTTCGCCTCTTTGCTTCTTTGGATGTCGCAGAAGTACAATAATTCACCCCTGTTCCACAGCTATTTATGATTCTAACGGACAGGTCACTTGACCTGACTAGAACCGTGGGAACGACACAGTGGCAGCACCTGAGATCTGCAAGCATTCACAGCAGAAGGTTGGGGTCAACTACTGACAGACTGATGGGACACAGCTACAGTATATACTGCAGACGAGCCCAAAGTTTTATTCACAATAGACCATAGATAACATAACAAATGTGTAAACTAAGACATTTTACACTTTAGTCCAATAAATAAGCTTATTTCATATTTGATGCCTGCTACAGGTTAAAATAGCCTCAACGCCCCAACTTTTCCAGAATTCTGGTTATATATTCAAGTCCAGGTTTCTACATGAAGAGAAGCCAGAAAAGACGAAGTTTAAACCCAAACAGTGCGTCAGGACAGGTCCCATCCTGGGATCTGGGCATAAACTGGGTCTGATCAACCTGATCTCCGCTGAGTTCGCCCCGGTCTTGACCCGCCCCTGCGTCCACTGAGGACACTGGGTGGTTAGTGTTGTGCCACCGTTTCCGTTTATCATTTCCCTTTACAATGTATTTATTCTTCCAGCTGACGTTCAGTTTTACTATATTACAATCGTCTTTAAATCCTGTCTGTCACCGCCTTTTCTGCATTCCACAGCTGCCAGCGAAAGCGATATGAAAACCGAGCGCACCCCTCCCACGGAGCCGCCGCTGTAGGAACCGGAAGTCCAGGAACAGGGAAATCTGAACGACAAAAGTTACTCAGAGAGAAATGAGCCGGATTTATAACAACGAGTCGTTACAGAATAAACCAGTGCACAATGAGAACTTTGCTCGTGTGTGGTCTCCCTCTGCGTATGAAAGGTAGGGAGCCTGAAAACCTGCCTGTTATAAACCCATAAGCACCTTCACGCCCCTGCTGCGGAGACTCCAGACTCCAGGGCGAATGTAAAGGGTTGCTGTGATGTTAACATATTAACGCTAACGCTTAGCGAATGTCATCACAATAAAAAACGTGTCACTTCAGTGCGTGACTGAAGAAATAGCTGATATTACTGAGTTTATTAGGCGTAGTTCAAACGTCCTCACGCCATTGTTTGACTGGTTTCCTGTGGTTCCTCCTGCAGTGGCCCGGGTGTCCTAGTAGAAGGGACGCTGCTGGACGTGTCCAGGCACGTCATCAATGACGCCCAGAAGCAAAAGGTAAAGGAAACGTGTGTCTGCAGGGAGTGTGGTAGGTCCAGGTATGAGCCGCTCCACCTGCTCACAGGATGGGAACTACTCCGTGTGAAGGGTCCAAGCAGCTGCAGCGTCTGCTCACAAATGACCCAGCCAACATTCATGACTCAGGGTCGAAACTGAACGATTATGGGAAAAGGAACAGTGTGCAAGGAAGGAGATCATCCGACAGATATGACAGCGTTCGCAAACACAGTGTACAATGTCTTCAGAAGGGACAGTACAGAATATACAGATACTAAGCTGTGTTATCTTTCAGCATCATCATCTAAGGTTCTTGTATTTGGTCTAGCTGTTCAGTATCTATTAACCACTAACAGCTGGATCTCGTATTGGTCCCACCAGCTATAAATGCAGTCTGAACAGGCAAACCCTACATCTGACAGTGAGCATGGTCATTCAATGCTATTTAATGAATAACACATGTACCATAATGAAACACAGTGGAGCAACACAAGCTTAAAAGCTTAAACTCAATTAATGCTATAATAATCTCTTACGGTTGTGTGTTCAGAACTTCAGTGTTATTCTTGTGGAGACTAAACACCCGCACTTTTATTTGCAGATTCGTTACTATGTGCTGTTCATCAAACCAAGTCGCATCCATCAAAGAAGGTTTGATGCCGCAGGGAAGGAAATAGAGCCAAACTTCAGTGACACCAAAAAGGTCAACACTGGCTTCCTCATGTCGTCCTACAGTGAGTCTAAGCTGACGTTAGACAAATGTGTTGTCGCGATTTCTCTACTAATGTAATTTTCTTACGAGAGGTGTTTTGTCTTCTGAAGCATTTTCTCCGGTTGCAGCTCCCTGTCCTGTGCGTTCATTAAAATGAAAGCTGCTACATGTAGTTACTGTTCAGGAAATAGTTCTTCTCTGTGTTTGGTTGATGTGCATCTCCTTTGTTTACAGAGGTTGAAGCTAAAGGCGAGTCAGACTGTCTGTCTCAGGAGCAGCTGTCAACTATGGTGAACAAAGCAGAGCTGGTGAAAATAACAGACAAGCACCAGCCCAGCGGTACTTGGGCCTTCTGGTACCCAGAGTCTGAGATGGACAAAACAGAGCTGGAAACAGGACAGAACGTTCGCCTAAAAACGAGAGGAAACAGCCCCTTCATATGTGAGTCTGTAGGTCTTTCACCCTGTTTACACTGGAGGGTTACTGCCAAGACGCCATCTCGCTGCGCTGTACGATTCTGTTGTAGTCTTCACGCCACCGTCATACACTGCAACCAGTCGTGTGTTTTCTAACCAGCCAGACGCCAGTTTTACGACAATACTGACTATGCAGTAAATTATTCCTACTCCAAGTACAGTAAGTAGTAGTAGTACAGTGAGTACAGTAGGTGGAAAATGATGAAATAATAATTATGTTCTTAAACGTCACTATCACATTGTTTTTATTATTATATTTGTGAGGAGGCCTAAAATAACCCAGATCTGCATCTACAGTAATAAAGCTGCCAGTTGAACATCTGTGAGGCATTTGCTCTTGCACTGTTCTGCTGTATTTGCACTCAGCCAGTCCTGGGGCGTCCCACTTTTTGTCCTGCTTAGTAGACTTCAAACACTTTAGGTACTTTAAACGTCTGAACGGTCGTTCAGTATGTCCTGGTATCTAGCGTCATTCATTGTCTTTATCAGGTAATAAACCAGCTGTTTTACTAACCCGTCTTACTCCTGTCACTCCTGCCAAGAATATGACATATGTATACATTCAAAGGAATACAATAATGAATCTGTTTTGTAGTGACTCTGTTGGTTGTCCTAGAAACAGCAGCGTTGTAAAGTACATTGTAGAACTAAATCCCAATGGTGATGCTGTTTCCAGTCTCTTTAGCCAAAGTGGATGGCGGCACAGTGACCAAATGTAACTTTGCTGGAGATGAAAAGGCCGGGGCCTCGTGGACGGACAAGATTATGGCCAACAAAGCAAACACCGGCAGCACTCAGAATGCCGGAGGAGAAGGAGCCGGAGCAGAGGAGGATGAATGGGTGAGAACGTGTAAATCAAAGCCAAGCTAACAAGATAAATAAATCTTCCTCACGTTATACGAATATAAAGCAGAGAATCTAACAGCACTCCCACCCTGCTGCCCCCTCAGGAGGACTGACGAAACCACACCTGGCATCAGCCTCAACTCTGGAACCTGCTCTACTCCCTTAGCTGAACCGTGTCAACTTGACTCTGTACCTTTCTCTTCGTCTTTGTACTCCTACATTACACCTGAGAGATAAATTGTTAAAAGCAGGGAAACCTTGTACCACATCTATGATATGGGACTAGAAGTGTCCAACTTTGTATAATCTATCTGGTTCTTATCTGTAATACAGGCTACAGAGGAAACTTTTGGCCTCATCCCGTTGTATGAATGAACAAAATAAAGGAGGTTAATTAAGGTGAGATTATTTTTAGGCCCCGTGTACTAACCAGGCTCAAGTTTTGTTTAGGCAGACACACTACACAGAGTCAGCTGGAGTCCAGTCCACCCTGAACTCACTGCCTTTGATAACGGTCCGCCCAGGTCACATTCACATGCAGAGAGGCTGAGGCTTCTTCACCAGCAGTATTTGGTGAATTTAGTGTTGTTTTGCATGCCCCAAATCAAGCACATGGCCGACCAAATTATAATTTACAGAAAGAAGAAAACGACAGTTATGTATCTTCTAATTATACTTTAATGATATGTTACATCAAGTTAATTCCATTTAGGTTACAAATTTACATCAGAGTATTCAAATATAGCAGGAGTGTAACAGAATCAGGGAGTTTATCCTTAAATTAAATGTCTTCAGCATCCGGTGAAGACAAATGATTGTAATACACAGGCAAAAGCAAAGAAAAAGCACTAGAGAGAAATGTTAGTGCTGTGTACCACCCATTTTTTCAACATAAATAAAAGTCAAACTACGTTTTTCAAATTTACACTCACACAGTACATACAGTACGGTACATTAGGACTGTGCGGGTGTGATGTGGTTTATGGTTTGACAATGAGCAAAACAGCCCCAGCACTATAATCAGAGTTTGATTTAAACCTTCTGCTTGGGACCAGTGAGCAGAACACAGATGTGAACAGAGAAACGCTGAGTTCTCTTGTGAACCAACCAAGTCCTTTCTCACGTCGGCTGAAAATAGTGTGTTCAAAGAAGGACGCCCTGTAAAACTGTGTGTGGTGAGGGATCATATCAGTGTCACACACGACAGGCACGAGCTGCAACATCATCAACAGTAAGTAGGCAAACCACTGCTGGATTGTTTTCATTAGGTTAAACAAAATGAGGGACTGAATGTGAGGACCTGTGTTTACCCATTTTTATTGTGATATTAAAAATAACAATTTCAACAAGATAAACAATAGTTTGGCTCATTGATTATAATTATGAAATATGGATTATAATATAAATCTGATCAAAGGCAACAACAGAAGTAGATTTTAAAAAAATGAGTTAAATTTATGCACTTACTTACATACTGTACATAGTAGACTTCACCAAAGTCTGCACATGGACACTGTTTCACTGTGAATTTAATTTAATGTCATTTCATACATTTTTGTCCTGGCAGAGTGAGACTCCCTCTTGATGTGTGCTCGTACGTGATGTGGATTTAATGGGGGATGAAAAGATTAGTTTGCATCTTACTACTGATGGGATCCAAAACAAACGTCTTTGCCAGTTTATGTCTCTGTTTCAAACCATTCCAGGACAATGTCTTTGTTCTCGCTGACCCACTGGATGTTGACGCGGGTTTGTTCTATGGCCTGCTCCACCGCCCCGGTAGCATCGCCCAGATCATAGTCCTTAGCAAAACGCTCCAACTGTACATGCACAGAGACAAGTCATCACGTTAGAGCAGTGCTACACACAGGCCTAAACACAGTACTTTAATAGTGTGCAACTCACTCTGTCGACCTGCTGACGGAAGGCAAGTAGTTTTGAGGAATATTGGTCAAAACTGTAGCAGTGAAATCATCTAAAATGTGGTCATGACAGTGACGGAGACACTGCAGCTCACGCACAGGGTTTTAACAACATGTGCTTAACAATAGAGTATATGCCCAGTCGATAGTATATATAATACTTCCACACTTTATAAGGAACTAAGAGGAAATCACTGTCACCATTATTAGAGCTGTTGGTGACGGGCTTCTGTAGTCACTGTTTATTCATGTACTTACATTAAAACGAGTGCGTGACTGGACAGACACAGGTTTACAGCTGATATCACTGCGTGCTGGGATTATGATTTGATTACCTCCTGTAGTTCAAACTGTGTAGAGAACCTGCTGGTTACTTCCTCAATCACCGTAGCTCCGTCCCTGACAACACAGAGAGACACGCAATGTGGATAAACGAACTGTTAAGTATTACACAATGCAAAGCAGTGACGCAGCCAGATGATCTGTGAGACACACAAGCTGCTGATTAGTTGATTAGCTTGTTTGCACACAAAATAAAATTGTCCGCTCTGTTTATTTAACTGATGATATGGATCGATTTAGTTTCCCAGTAACGCTATAAACCATGGTGAGCTGCATTGTTCAGCTACCAGAGGACCTTCGCACTTGATAAGACCATGTAAGCTGTCACAGTTTATTAGTCAGCTTTTTATGCTCCATCAAATAACTGGATCACGATTAACTTCGAAAGGCTTCTGTAATGACCAGCCTCCAGGCAAGATCCAGCCAGTTCAGCCTCTGACCGCTCTGCAAAGTTGTTGCCTTCACTGTCTAACGTATGTGCTACGATGGCTTCTCCACCCTGAGAAGCTTATTTTCTGGGGTCAGCTGTGAATACACGTACTTTTGTTGTAAATCTTTTGGAAAAAATAACTACACTGAATCTTTTCTCTGACACAAAATACAGCCTACGACCTCAAACCAAAAATACCAGCAGCATCTCGCCACGGCTGCAGTTTGTGTGTACGTGTTGGAACAGAAGGACCTACTTGCTTGGATTTAAGATCTGAATATGAGCATTACACAAGGGTCAGATTTTTACCTGATGGCGCTTCCCCTTTTTTACACACTTTTCCAGGCTGTGTCCCTTTCCTACAAGGTTTCTCCTGCCATCTCTTTTTCTCCGGGTGAAATGCGTGTGTGGGTCTGATTCTGGCTGTTGTTTTTGTCCTGTTCTTCTGCAGGTTGTCTTTAGTCAAGCCCTTCGTTTCTGCTGCCCAGTCCACCTATGGCTTCTTCTTCTTCTTCCCACAAATCCTATACTAGTATTTGCTATAATCCCACATTATAGGTCAGGTCTAGTTTGTTATATTTGTTTATTTTAACAACAGTTGGAGTCATAGGTGAAATCACTTGGGGCTACAACACAGTACATCACAGTACAGGGTGAAGCAGAAGACACAACCTAAACTGCAACTTACCCTTGATTGATGTAGTGCCAGTGTGCTCTGACAAAGTTCCAGGCCAAAGCCTGCCCCGCCTCATTCCTGGCTATGTAGCTTATAGTGGAGGCAACAGCCATCAGACGTATCTTCTCAGGGTCCAAGGTGTATTCCAGGTATCTGTAAGATAAGGACGACATGAACTAGCTCCTTTAATTGCATGGTTGAGATTCACCTTATCGCAGGTGTGTTTTTATGACACCATTCTGTAAATTAGAGGCAATCTTCTCAGATGACTTGATATTTACAGTAAGTCTGTTTGCAGGCTTTACCTGCTGAGAAGCCAGATCTTCTTGGTGCAGGACAGTGCTTTGCGAAGCTGCTCTTTCTCCGAAGTGTTGTTGGTGTTCTGGAACTTTTTCCAGGCAAATTCCCATTCTGCCTTGTCACCAGCAGCCACAGCTTGGCAGTAGATTGTAGACCGCAGGTTGGGGTGGATGCTGAATCGCACAAGCACACATTTGATTGGATCCTGTCTCACCTTTCATTTACACAGTAATGAAAATGTGTCCATTACAAAACATCATATGTGGAAAATTGTTGTTTTGTTCATGTCCTGATCTTAACTCAGCTGGAGCAGATCCTTTCGAGACCTAGTAAGTCAAGTCAAACATCACTAAAATCAAAAATATGACCCTTCAATTATGTAAACGTAAATGCACTGTAACGAACACACATCCACATGCAACAAGCCTCCATACATGTTCAAAAGCTACATGTATGCGTGTTCAAGGAATGAGCACATGTTACTATTTAATGAGAAAGCCAGCGTCTCCTAAAGTCAAAGTTGCACTTGGAAGGTTGTAGGTTAGTGAATTCATAGATCAAAAACGTAACCACGGTTCTTTATTGTTGTGGTTTTTATGATGGGACATGACTGGGAGCAGGATCTGTCCTCTGTGGTTGGCTTAAACATCCTGCCAAGTGCAGCTTTAGACATTTACAAACAGCCACGGACACAGAACGTTGATATAAGGACACCTACCTTTACTAATTACTGCACAGTAAAGCTACAGAATGTGATAAAAGCTAGTTTAATTACAGCAATCCTCTAGAAACCAGTGACATTTAGACTGAGTTTTGTGAAATTCAACTAAATTGTGGAGCAGGAAGATAATATGCAACTGAAAATCAAAATGATATATGTACTCAAAACGTATGTGCATACATGTTGGTGTCGTTTGTCATCCAGAGGGCAAACATATCCTTCGCCATTGTCACACAGTCTGGGAGGCCATTGAAACACGCCAACTCTATGGCGTTGATCTGGTTGTACCTGTGGGTAAAGCACAGTACGTGTAAAGTAAACTTTGGTTTACGCAAAGCTTGGATTCCTATTTTCTGTGTCGTGTGAAGTCAGACACACAACAAAGAGCAGAGTTAACATTCATTTGTACTCATGGTGTCGTCCATCTGGTGACTGGAACTGCTGTCTATTACAGCTTCCTATTGCCTTGGTCCTGGCTTCTTAGTAAAAAGTGAAATATATGTTTTACACAGGTTTTCTGCTGTTTGGTGCAGTGACTGTATAATCCAGAACAAGATGCTTCCTGACATAACGATTGTGTAAAGGAGACTAAATGAATCAGCAGAACTGAAATGGAATTTAGTTTGGAATACGTATATACAGTTGGTATATAATCATTTGATGCTATCAGGCGACCATATTTTAATTTGGCAGTGGGACAGATGTCGAGCTAAAGCTTATTTGCTGTGTACAGTACATATCATGCATATCTAACACTTGTTGCTTGATGTGGTAAACATTCTACAGATGATTTATTAAAGAATCGTTGAAATGACATTTCGAGATCTGGTTCCATGTTGACACACAACACAGTGGCAGGTCAAGGCAACACTACATTATGAAGCGCAGGCGGGCAGACAGCTTAAACGCTGTAGGTACTTACTGTAGGGAGTGGTCCTCTGGGACGGTAGAACTGTCTGTGTAGTTCCTGAATAAGCTGTACAGGCCTTCAACCTGTTTCAGGAGATACGTCTACAGGAAGACAGAATTTCACAGCAGACTCTCAGGAATGTACTCTTTACAACGTCTTGTGGTGAGGGCCAACAAGAAATTGCCCAAATATCTTTCTATCCACCACAGGGCAGATCAGTTAATAAAGCTTTTTTTATATTCACCACTTCATGTTAGATTTTAATGAAACATGCCTGCATGGGTCCATAAACCTCGGAGCGGTCAAACATGAGCACAAAGTATTTGAGGTTCCTGATGGCAGACTCCCAGGGAAGGTACGTCGTCTCATTACGAAGGAAGCGGGTTGTGTTCAGAGCCAGAGTTACGTCAACAAGTTTGGCCCTGAGGAAAAATGATCGGGAGGAAGACATTTGCTGCTGTACAGAACCTGATGGGTTTATCAAACGTGGTACAAACAGTCGTACAATGGGGAAAAAAAGTATTTAGTCAGCCACCAATTGTACAAGTTCTCCCACTTACAATGATGACAGAGGTCTGTAATTTTCATCATAGGTACACTTCAACTATGAGAAAAAGAATGTGAAAAAAAAATCCAGGAAATCACATTGTAGGATTTTTAAAGAATTTATTTATAAATTCCTGAGTAAAATAAGTATTTGGTCACCTACAAACAAGCAAGATTTCTGGCTCTCACAAACCTGTAACTTCTTCTTTAAGAAGCTCTTCTGTCCTCCACTTGTTACCTGTATTAATGGCACCTGTTTGAACTCGTTATCTGTATAAAAGACAACTGACTACAGCCTCAAACAGTCAGACTCCAAACGCCACCATGGCCAAGACCAAAGAGCTGTCGAAGGACACCAGGAGCAAAATTGTAGACCTGCACATGGCTGGGAAGAGTGAATCTACAATAGGCAAGCAGCTTGGTGTGAACAAATCAACTGTGGGAGCAATCATTAGGAAATGGAAGACACACAAGGTCATTGACAATCTCCCTCGATCTGGGGCTCCACGCAAGATCTCATCCCGTGGGGTCAAACTGATCATGAGAACGGTGAGCAAAAATCCCAGAACTACACAGGGTGACCTGGTGAATGACCTGCAGAGAGCTGGGACCAAAGTAACAAAGGCTACCATCAGTAACGCACTACGCCGACAGGGAATCAAATCCTACAGTGCCAGACGTGTCCCCCTGCTTAAGAAAACACATGTCCAGGCCCGTCTAAAGTTTGCCCGTGACCATGTGGATGATCCAGAGGAGGATTGGGAGAACGTCATGTGGTCAGATGAGACCAAAATAGAAATCTTTGGTAAAAACTCAATCCGTCGTGTTTGGAGGAGGAAGAATACTGAGTTGCATCCCAAGAACACCATACCCACTGTGACGCATGGGGGTGGAAACATCATGCTTTGGGGCTGTTTTTCTGCAAAGGGGACAGGACGACTGATCCGCGTTAAGGGAAAAATGAATGGGGCCATGTATCGTGACATTTTGAGCAAAAACCTTCTTCCATCAGCAAGAGCATTGAAGATGAGACGTGGCTGGGTCTTCCAGCATGACAATGATCCCAAGCACACCGCCCAGGCAACGAAGGAGTGGCTCCGTAAGAAACATTTCAAGGTCCTGGAGTGGCCTAGCCAGTCTCCAGACCTCAACCCTATAGAAAATCTGTGGAGGGAGTTGAAAGCCTGTGTTGCCCAGCGACAGCTCCAAAACATCACTGCTCTAGAGGAGATCTGCATGGAAGAATGGGCCAAAATACCAGCTACAGTGTGTGCAAACCTGGTGAAGACCTACAGGAAACGCTTGACCTCTGTCATTGTCAACAAAGGTTATATTACAAAGTATTGAGTTGAACAGTTGTTATTGACCAAATACTTATTTTACACTGGAATTTATAAATAAATTCTTTAAAAATCCTACAATGGGATTTCCTGGATTTTTTTTCCACATTCTGTTTCTCATAGTTGAAGTCTACCTATGATGAAAATTACAGACCTCTGTCATCATTTTAAGCGGGAGAACTTGCACGATCGGTGGCTGACTAAATACTTTTTTTCCCCATTGTAGCAGGGCTCCCGACTTCCAGTGACGCATAATGTGAACCTACATCTGACTGACCATCACTACAACCCAGTTTCCTATTTCCTGCCCTTCCTGGCAGTTCTAATAAGTCAGAGCGGATACCTGGCCAAGTTAAAGGCGTCATCTATGAGCTGCACTCTGTTCATCAGGGGGATCCGCTGGAAAACAAAAAAGATCAATTACAACACAGTGATGAAATGTACTGGATTCAGAGTCAGTGGATTTTTCCTTGTGCATGCATATAAAAAGGAGCAGCTGGTGATATGTTTAAGTCAACTACGGTAGCATATTCAGCACCGTCGTTCTTTGTGTTCTCAGTGAAACTTTTCATTCATTACAATCATCATATGAAAAGGGTCAAGCTCAACAATTGTACAGACAGGTTCAAATTCATCCACATAAATGTATTGTCTAGAAGCTGAGTCACGACATTGGGACTTGGTTCTTGGACCACACCGTTGAGTAACATACCACCTGCTGTATCCTGGAAAGGCCACTCCCTGCATTTAAGGACTTCCCAGAATACAGCTGTTGAGGAGACTGGAGCAGGACAGCACCCTAACCAGCAGAAGCAACCTCAACCCAGACCAGACATGTTCACTCCTCAATCTGTGCTGAAACACCACGTATTACATACAACCTACGGGTTCAGATATGTGGATGACACCTGGGAGAAGATCAAGAACCATCAGGTTCAAGCTTTCACAGTCCACAAAGATAAAGTGGACAGCAACGTAACGTTGACCAGGGAAGACACCAAGGACAGACCGGCCTTCACAGACTGTGCAGTGATCAGCGGGAACGACGGCAGACTACAAATAGAAATGTACGACTGAGCCGTAGTTACAGTTTCTACTACAGCACAAACTCAGTCATCAGGACCCTGAACCACAGAGCAGAGAACCTCTGACTCCTCACACCCGCTCACTGCTTTCAGTCCTTCTGTCCACCCAACGTTGTAACTGACTCTGTTGTTCACAGGTGGAGGAGACATTTCCAACTGGATGAGAAATGCCAGGTCTCTAGCCAACAACTCCAGGGACTGAAGCTACCAGGAAAGGTAGTGAAACGTCTCTGCTGTAGCAGGAAGACGTCCAGATGCCGTGACTCAACTTCTATCATCACAGGAATGCAAAGCTGTGGAAGCTGACTGTGTGAGCTGACCTGCTGGTGTAAGCAAACCAAAACATCGACTGTCCCATTGTTAGGACTAAACACTAAATTAAGACGTCATATGTATTCATGTAGCGTTAGTTAAATTAGGAATTTAACTTAAGCACAACTGCATGTGGCCCCTGCTCACTGCACTGCAGGTGACAGATCACGACCTACTTGTGGGTCTAACTCCAGCTGAGTCAGGAGACGTTCCCAGTTCTCTGGGTTGTAATTGACTCTGTAGTATCCAGTCCAGTTTACATTTGCCAGGACCCAATTGTCCTTAGCAATGAATTCAGTTTTCTTCACTGTTCAAAACACACAAATATTACTAGACTGGCATTGCATCCATCATGTGTGATCAAATATAAAACACAACAATTACAAAGTTGAGTGTCTTTGATTTTTTTTTACCTCGTTCATCAGTGTCCAACCAGACGACTTTAGGTTCAAAACTTGCTTCAGATGTCATCACTCGGATCGGGACAAACCACCAAAGACTAGAAAACGAAACAAAAACACGGCTTAGGACACGGTACGATGAATGCCCTCGTAAACATAGACACTGATATGTCTTAATGTGATTTAACAATATATAGAAAATAGACTTGGACTCCTAATTGTTAATACAAAGGACCACAGATACAATATTCTGTAAATGTGTGATGAGTCCAGCCTGCGTTTAACCACGGCAGCTTAGAAGCAGCTCACCATAACAACGCCATCACACAGCTACAAAACATGGCTTCAGACTGCTTCAACTGGACCAAAGGTGTCATTTACTGTAATTAGTCATACAGGCTCGGCCAAGAAACACAAATTATTACAAAGTGGCATCAACAGTAACTTATTACCCTGCAACAGCCAAAACACACACAACACAATGACTCTTGAAAGGTTTGGCAGAAGAAGAATGTTCTAAGAGGGAGGTGGACACTATAAAGTGATGTCGTCAGCAGAGAATGGATGGATTCACTTGGGTTAGATAGTGAAGGGACTGGACACGCTTTTCTTTTAGCTGGAATGAGTTTTATACAACATGTACATTTCTGTTGATCTGCTATTGTACTTTACGGCTGTTGATCTGTGATGTTCGAAATATTGCCAAATATGGGCAAAAGCACTTAATATTCAATTATTAAAGTACTACTGAACCTGCATTAATGCACTACATATGTATAGAGTATAGAGTATATTATACCTATATATCTATGTCTATATATAAGGATTTTATTGTATTTATTATTCCTTTAAAACACCAATGAATGCAACTTTAATTTAGAAATGAAAAGTGTAGAACGAAGCTTAGAGGAAATCCACATTTAACCAAGTTTGTCTGCGTCACACGTCAGTGGAAGCTTTAATTAAGCTCAGTAAGTAAATGTTAATTAAAATTTAATTCAATTTCAAGTATAATTAAATTGTGATTTTATTATGACAACAATGATGAATCTGTTGTGCAAACTAAAACTGGTGCAGAACATGAATTGTTAAGAAGGGAGGGATGTTTTTTCAATTTTCATTGAGTACAGTAAAGTATCTGTTGGGAGTTTAGCACAAACCTGGAGTCAGAGGAGTCGTTGAACAGGAAGTGCTTCTGGTAGATTTCCCCATTCGTAGTATTAATGGTGATGACAGGATAACCAGTTTGACTGGTCCACTTGTCCATCACCTTGGCAATGCCAGGGTTACTAACATCAGCTAGAGCCTGCAAACATGGCACAATTCCATTGTTTTATACATGAATAACATTACGCAACCAATTACAATAATAGTAAGATAAATGTACGGTAGAGTGCATCCATCCATCCATCTATACACACATACAGAACCCTCACCTTGTCCATATATTCCCAGAGCGTGTTCTTTTCAGTGTTGCTGTACCTAAAGTCCAAGAGGTACATCTACAGCACAACAAAGAGCCAAAGAGAAGGTCGTGATTAAAATGGTTTCATTTCAAACGTCAGGAGGGATTTTTTGAGATTATCCAGTCACAGCAGTAAAGCCCACACAGCACAAACACGGGGGTGGATCTACAGCAACGAAGGGCTGCAAATGTCTGCTCCTCCAGGGATTCAGCATTTAGTCCCGTCCTGTCCCACAGGGGACATGTGAACCTCACTGATTCTGCTGGAGACACTGGACAAAGGCTTTGTTCACTCTGAATTTGTGACATAAACCAGATGTTGGAATATGTAACTTCAGAAAAACAAATGATCCTGTGTTATACAACAGATCTGGCTTAGATATTTTATGGAAATTTGGTTAATCGAAGTACAAATAAATTGGTCTGAGGGAGACTGGCCCCGTGATGTAATAGATCTACAAAACACACGTGCGTGAGAAGCTACAAATCGGTCTAAATGGGAGTTTTATGGCCAATCAATGCACACAACCAGATGTCTGGGACTGCATATTGTATCGAATCGTATTTGTATGCGTAGCAGAGCACATTCCACTACAATGTTACCTGCCCAGGTGCGGAATGATTTGAATAAACTGTGGGCAACCAACAAGATGTGCAAACTGGACATTTAAAACTCTAGGGCTGGGGGAGTAACTCTAGGATCCCCGCTCTGCTCGCTGCTGGTTACCTGGAGGGTGTGTTCACTGACGCTATACGTGCAGGGATGGCTGGAAAACAAGCAGGGGCAGCTTTCAAAACGATGGTTACCACCCCTACGACTAGGCAAACACTTTTTATTGGCATATAGATGACATCACAGCAGCACCAGGAGGCCTGTCCAGGGCCAATGTTTGTTGTGGTTTCTGCGACACGGGGCCTTGGTTGGTTATATTTGCAAGTAGATGAATGAGATTACGGACATTAAATGCAATCATCATTAACTATAGAATTCCAACTAAGTGCTAATCTAGGTTGGCCAACAAAAACACAAGCGAGTACATCTGGGCCCTCGTTGCCTGGGGAGATGATGAAACCCTTTGTACTGGAGACACGGAGCCGGCAGCTTGTGACCCTCTGGGTTCCCCCGATGTGCACATGTCCAAACAACGAGCAATGTCTGGAGTCTTGTTCGTACAAAAATAAAATCAGCGTTTCTGAATAATTTCCTCTACGCATTGTTTTGTAGACATATTCGAACATTGCAACTAAACTCAATGCTGAAAGTTGTTGCTTACATTGATTGCGCTGCTGAAAACCTTTTCACCCACAACATCTGCCAGCATCCTCAGCACAGTGGCCCCCTACAGAGGTACACACATAAAAGGGACTTGAAACAAACTGTCTAGTATCCATATTGTCCTGCTGATTCTATGGCTGTGATGTAAACCTTTATGAACTTCCACCGTTACCTTACTGTACGTTATGGTGTCAAACATCTCTGTGATCTGTACAGTAGTTTGGACGTCTCCCGGTGGAGGACTGAGAGGATGGGATGAGGCCAGAGCATCCTCCTGAAATGCTACATGGAGATCTCTCACCACATACATGTCTTTCTGAGGACAGCAGACAGAGGCAGGAGCAGGTTAACCAAGTTAAATGATAATTAATTCATTCCACATCCACGTGAATGCACCGTCAAAGGACAAAGGTCTCAACTTACTACATTAAATGAAGGCTCGATATCGTCCACTGCGAGGTAGGACATGTAGTTGGCGAACCCTTCATTCAGCCAAATGTCATTCCACCATTTCATCGTCACCAGATTTCCAAACCACTGTCAACAAAATAAGAGCAACTAATGTGCTAAAACTGCTTGTGCTGCTTGAGAAAAAAATTCCCTGTTATATTGCGCCGTTGTAAAATCTGACCTCATATCGTTTTTGCTTTTATTATTGCTGTGAAGAGACAAACGTTTTCCCTCTAACCTGATGTGCCAGCTCATGTGCAATCACAGTAGCAATCTCTTCCTTGTGCAACAGCGAGGACACTCCTTCCTCATAAAGCAGGCTTCCCTCTTGGTATGTGACCAGTCCCCAGTTTTCCATTGCTGTAGGATATAGGTCTGGCAGTGCAATTTGATCTGAAGGACGGACAGATAGAGAAAGTCTCTTATTACTATCCATCCCTCTGTTTCCAGTAGTTTCGTCCACTGGCCATTGTGCTACCATGACTAATACTAAAATCCTCCCTGTGTCCTGTGAGATAGAAAAACTGCTGACAGGCCTCCTTTAATTTCCTAATGAGGGCACACATACGTTTTCTATGAGGAACTTTTAATTGGAAAATAAACATTTTTACGTCCAAAATTAGGAAGAATAATAGAATGTTTTTGTGCAGTCCTGGAATGAATCTATCTGTTTTCCTACTCTGAAACTTCTGTAGCTTCACTAAGCCAGTCACAGTGTCCAGGTACAGGCGGACAAAGTCGTACCCAGCTTTGTTTGTGGGTAGTTAATTTCAAATTTCTTCTCATAGAAGCTCAGGATGCCTCCGCTGATTTTGGCTGCGTATTGAGCATATCCTGCGTCTGCGGCCTCAGGGCGAGAGTATATCTGTGTAAAAACAGACGTTAGAAATGGTGAGTTATTTACCCAAACCATTACACTACACTAGGTCTGAACCCACGGAGGTGCACATACTTTAATGGTCACTCTTTCATGATTGGAGCGCGTTGATTTGAACTCTGAAACGGTGAAGGCAAACAAGTATGTCGACATCTTCTGCGTTGGAACAAAACGAGTGTATTTCCAATCTTCATCTATAAGATTGGAGACTGAAAAATGGAAAGAAATCAGATTAAAATAAACATTTTGCTCTGTTCATCTGTAAAGATTAAAACCACGAGGTACAGTAAGCTGCATATTCTCCTCTTCCTCACGGGAGCTTATTCTGTGTCGTTACCTGCTTCTTGCGTGTTTGCTAGAGCTATGGTGCCTCGTCTGTGAATGACGGTCAGGTTAAACACAGCCTTCATTTCTGGCTCATCGAAACAAGGAAACACTTTCCTGGCATCTGTTGGCTCTAAGTTGGTGGCAACAAGGAATCTATGGGATAAAAACAGTCCAGTTCTGAGAAGCTATAAAACATATCCACATCTAAACATTTTAATAATTCAAATTAATACAGTCATTTCCTTCATCTGGTCACATGGATACACAACAGTTTTGATGTTGATTTACATTCGATTTTTTCTCAGTGCAGAACATTTGAATATAGTTTTAAGATAATATAACAAGCAGCTAATGTCTGTTGTGCTGTCATGACATTTCTATTCAATCTCTTACACTCAATACACTTCTTCATATAAGTAGTTTAGCTTGAGCTTCACAACTAAAAGGCTTGAACAATAAACACACAGTATTTTACAATGACAGTTTTAACACAGAACAGTTGGGCTGGTGGTAAATTTCGCTTGCTTTCACTATGTAAAGGTTGCATTTTTTGGTAACTTGATTGAAACGAAACTGACATTTTTATGCAATTGTTCTGCTTACAGTGATTGAAAACACTAACAAAAAGCTCAAAGTACTGAAAGTAATTGTGTTATATTCAGATTTGGTTTAGAAGGTGTGAGATGAGTCGCTTTGGGGCTCGTTTACTGCGTTTCTTCAGCTTGTGAGTTATGTAGTTAACTCCATGAAAGTCACGTGTTACGCGTCTTAACTACTGTCGGTTCATTGACATAAGTAATCTCTCAGGCCCTTCTATGTAGAGAGAGCATTCATTCTTACAGTGAGCACAGCAGATCATTGCTTACATGTATCATAAAATACATCAAATGCTGCTAAACATATACCGTTGCTGTAACACAGACAACCATTCAATTCAGCCCTGACAGGAAACAAATCCTTTCCTGGATGAGGGAAAATGTGCAAATTACAGCAGCTTCCAGCTCAGAACAACAGATCTAATATATATAATATATATGAACCCTGCAGGCTCGCTGGGGAGACAGGATCTTTAAACTGCTACTGAAGCTAGTTGTTATTGTTAATGTTGCTGATAAATCCAAATTTAACGTGGAAGGATAGTTAGATGGGTGCGTCTTACGGAAAGTATTGGCATTAGAGGTGAGCATCTCGTATTTTAGCAGAGATCTCTACTGATATCGTTATTAATGGTGAGTCTGGTCTCTTAATAAAGCACTAAAGCAGAACACACAATCATGGATTTGATCATTAGGATCAAATCTGATCATTGTCCATAATCATATTACATTACTTTCTGGTTCTGTTACATTTGAAATCAACAAGTTCATAGGTCGCATCTAACTGGGTTAGGGTAAAAACGGAGGACTTTGTTTTGTCAGGTTTGTGCTGCGCTACTGCTGGTAAATTATCAGACGGAGGCAAACGCAAGACAAATCACTCGACTGATTATGAGATACAGGAAAATGATGCCTGAAACCAAAGGCTGGATATGAAATACTGTTGATATCCACAGTCCACTTTAAAGGACGCCATTATCTCCACACTGCGTTTTAACAGTGGTTACGTCTAAATTGATCTTACCTCTCTGCATTCGTGTCGCCTTCATAAGCAGGGACTCCTTCCACATATGAGCTTAGGTACAAGGCCTCCAGGTATTCTGATATTTCTCCCCTGAAGCCCAGGTGCAAAGAGTAATTCCCTCCTGCCTCCAAATCCCCCTCCAGCTGGATCTCCAGAAAGTCACTTCTGTCATTGTGACTATTCATTGAGGAAACTTTTATCTCCTTATTTGTATCTTTGTTCATCACCACTTCATTAAAAACCAACAGGTTCTTGCTGTGGAGGTAGATGGTCCTCGTCTTCTGAATGCAGTGAAACTCAACAGTAGAGTTTCCGCTGAATGCCAGTGTCTGATTGGGACTGGTAACGTTTACCTCTTCGATAATTCGGGTGTAGAATTCAGGCTTGAGGGTGATGGTGTAGCGCTCAGGTACGAGACTCTTCGGCAGTCGCATGACAGGTGGTGGAGCCATGGTGGTAGACGGGAGGGTTGGACGAGGTGTTGGGTTCATTGTAGAGATCTCATTTTTGTAGAAAACAACCATGGTGATGATGCCGCCGATGACGGAGATGGTCAAGATGACAAAAGTGGCTGCAACGGCCTTGGACAGGACTGAGACTTTTGGCATGGTGACAGTCTCCTTGGCCCAGTGCTGAAAGTCCCACTTGACTGGTTAAAGTGAGCCTGGTTTATTCCTGTGCTTGTATCTGTCTGTGGTCTGCAATGGCTGATCTGCACACACCCAAGTAACTTCCCTCCCATAAACAGGGATTGGCCTTAGCGATGACTCTGTACTCTGATTAAGCATTAACTCCAAAAGGCCAAAGAGTTAAAGTGTGGCAGTGTTTATTGTCAATAATCAGTCAGACTGTGCTCATGAACATCTGGAGGGGGTTACTCTGGCCACAAAAGCATCAGTTAGGTAAACCACAAGGAACATTGACCTGTCACAATTCACTCTATAACACACCACACACTTTCTCAAGTTTCCTTTCTCATAAGTACAGCACTCACTGCCTGAACCATCCTAATCACATGCCTCACTGTACACGGGAGCAGCTGGCCAAGAGAATCCGTTGGGAGACCGTCAGCGTTGTCGTTTTGAAGACAAAGGTGATTAAAGTTCCAGTTTGCTGTTTCCTCTTTTTGTAATCACAGCCAGCGCAGGTGGTGGCTCTGGTGTCTTTCAACGATGTGCATCAACAGATCCTGTGAGACTGACAAACTCCCAAACAGACGAGAAGCATGTGAAAGGAGGAGTGTTGAGTGGGCTGGATAAGAGGGGAGCAAGAAAAAGGAAGAGGTGGATAGAGCATGGAGGGAGTTTGGCTGGAAAGCCCCAACACCAGGGAATCATGACCACCATACACAACACAGACACGCCTCACCTCAGGAGAGGAAACACGGAGAAGCAAGTGTGTAAAAGGAGAACAGAGTGGGAAAGAGTTTGGGCTGGGAACAGATGTTTCTGTTGGAGGGTCAAGAGGATCTGTCAAAGGACAATCAAACACTGTGCAGGAGCAACGTTCAGAATCAACTTATGATCACAGGTCGGAGGCTGGTACTGGCAACAGTCCTGTTTTTCACATATATGGGCTTTTCACTGATCTACTGAAGTTTACTATAAGTGTTGTGCATTTGAATAAACTTTAAACTAACTTCAAAAACAAGTATCTTATAAAGAAAATCATCTTGTAATTGTTACAACATCTATTGAATCTCAGGACCTCACACATTTCACTCCAGTGACAGCAGGAGGTGGATGCTGAGATATAATGATTCATGACTCCTGCAAACACAACTAATGCCAAGAGCAACAACAACACACACACACACACACACACACACACACACAACAACTGTTTCTGAAGATCAAGACACAAGTGCTGGAGGGCAGTGAAGCCGTGGTTTAAACAGTTAGCACACCCATGATTCTGACTCCCTACCGTTGGGACTGAAATCTTTGAGAACAAGGACCTCTACTGATTGAAAGAATAATAGCAGAAGCATTTATTTATTTATTTTTTTATTTTGGGTCTCATGGGAAAATTGAATAAAAAGAACATGTAACATACAAATGCAACCCAAAGTGCTGGGATCTGGTCACAAATGTGTAAAACGTCTCCAGATATTAAGACTGATTGAGTTCCTTCATTTTAAAACAAGTAATAGAAAACAAATCTGCTAATGTTACACATCAACATTAAAACAATCCACTGAAAAGAAACTTTAACACTTTGTGCAAACTGATCAAACCTGGTTGTGTTCACCTGCTTCCCTGACATACACGTACAGTACTGACAGCAAAGTCAGTGTCAGAAACAGTTTATTGGTCCAAGGTAATAATCAGTTCTTTTGGTCTCACACAATGTCTTTACCAAGCACAGACGTCATGATACTGAAGTCTTCACTCAGATACTATGTGAGTCAGTCGATGTAAAACATTATACATTTACTGCATATACACAACAAATCTCTGTGCGTTTCAGTCCAGTGACTCAGTTGACTCGGTTTCTCTTTAACATTGAACCGTCCTTTTACTTTGAACGATTAAATTCAAATCAGTAACCTGTTGCAAGGAAAATAATAATTTATTGAAATTATGACAGGACTTTATCTGGGGATCAGAAACCTTCAGAGGAACTAATCTTGTCAGTGTGTTTCCACCAGATTCAATTTAATTAAAGTCATGGTAGCCAAGGAATTGTTGCGGGTGTTATGATAAGTGAGCGGGAGTTTTGGAGACAGTTGTGGAAATACAAATTACTGTTACACTTGTAAGTGAGGAATGTTTACTAGATTTTAGTTTCTGTTGAAGTAACAGGAACTTTACAGCGGAAACAAGCCTTATACACACTTGGCTCAGTCAAAATGCATCAAATGTCATTTTTCCAGCTCAGAGATTGGTTGGAAATGAATTCAGACCAGCACGTTGCAACCAGCATGAAGCCTTACAGCTTCCTGGAGACACTGGACAAACACAACAACGTGAAGATATACATGATGTTTACCACTCTTGGAAAACTCAAGAGCAACTTATAAACAACTTGCAGTCATTTAAACTTCAAGTCTCAGATTTCTATTACAATTGAATTTGTGTACAGTTTATTTAAAACCAGACAAGAATGTCTTTCTGGAATGTACCAACCCATGATGTACTCAGTAGACTACCAACCCATGTACTCAGTAGACTACCAAAGCCAGCTGTCTAAATGCCTAACACAATAACAGGACTGTTCCAGGATGGCCGACAGTTCCCCATAGTTCTCCTCTCTCCATGTGGGAAGGAGTCTCTCGTTGTTAAGGGCCTGAAGCTTTGGTGTTCCCTCCCGGAGAACATGGTAAAGACAGGGCCACCGACTCTGAATCCTCAGCCTGGTCCTCCGGTCCAGTGTGATACCACGGGCGATCTTCTTGGCTCGAAGCTCACGCAGTGTGGGCAGCTTCAGAAAGGAAAAGACTAAGCCTCGGCTTGGTGAAACATCTAGGAACTCCAGAGACTGAGACTCCAAAGTGTACGAGATGCCCAGGTTCCTCAAAGGCACGAGTATTTGTAATGTCAACGACTTCAAGTTTGGCAGGGACTTGGTTAGAGTCTGCAACGTTGCGGGAGTCACTCCTTTAAAGACCCAGAAGTATTTGAGCTCAAGGACACGGAGCTGCTGGAACTTAGTGAGTAGTGACACAGACAAATCTGACCAGTCAAAATGTAACCGCATCTTAGAAATGCGCGGGCAACTGTGTGTGAGTTTGGTCAGTAGCTGCTGGAAACTGGTCACCTGTAAAAATAAACCATACAAATGAACGAGGGAAAAACCTATATATAAAGAGATATGAGCTATATAAATATTAGAATAAACTGACAAAACTGACAGTGAATATACTGTATATGTAAACCATGACAATATGAAAGTAAGCAAATGTTCTGTAAAGGGACAGTAAAAATGGCCAGAAACTAATTCTGGAAAGATCGGCAGCTTTAATTCTACTGTAGATTCCTATAACAAAATAAAAGCAGTAAAGCGTGTTACCTGATCCGTTTTGGTAACACTGTCCTGGTGTGAACTCGAGCTGGAGTGGACCCTGAGGTCCAGAGGCTCAAGAAGAGTAAAGGTCCAATTGAGATCCAGGTGGCTGAGGTCTCTGCAGTGAACATTATCCAGCAGCTGGCCCAGCAGCTCACCCCATTTGTTGCAGCGATCTCCCAGGTCGAAGCTGGCCTTCAGTGTCAGCAGGCTTGCCCGCCTTGAGATGAGGTGGTGGGTGTAATGGTGGACCCAGGATTTCCACCTCTCAAACTCGCGATTGGAAACAAGCAGCCCCTCCTGACCCAGATGGAAGACACCACGACGAGAATAGTCAGCTACGCGCCACAGCTTCCATGAACGGACTAGACAGCTCCAGCTGAGGCAAACCAAAGCACAGCTACACTTATCCACCTCATTCAGAAAGGACAAGACATGCAGCTGGCACTCCACCGGAAGATAATTAAAAGGAAAATAGTCGTCCGCAGCTTTCCGCCGGCTGTTCACAGAGACAAGGGGTCTTTTTTGTGGAGACATGATATCAGTCGAAGAAATTATCTTGATGCTCATTTGTGGAGGTCACAGTCTCAACCAGGTGATCTGTCTGTCTGGGTTTGCCATGAATAGCTCTGGCCTGGTGAAAGCTTAAAGACGAAGGAAAAAGCAAACAGAAAATAATTTACACTACATTGAGCAAGTTGTTCAAAAGTGAGCTCTGGCCTTTAGTCACTGAGAGCAGGAATCACATGGACACCTCAAGCCTCTTCCAAACCAAAGAGTTGACTACTAATAACTACTGCAATCAAAACCAACCATGTATGACTTTACAGGACATGTACTTAATTAAATAACTTGGTGTATGGAAGTAACTTAAATATAGATTTTATTATATTCATCTGACTTAGTTCTGGTAAGAATTTGCACTAATACACGACATGGTGTTAAACCTTTCTTGTATTCAAATTTAAAGGTTATGTGACGATTGTCATGTTAATCTCTTCGTATTTCTAATAAACCCGCAATTTGGCCAACCAGGCGATTCCTACTAAAGTAAGTGAAACGCCAGAACAAACCGACTTGAAACAAAGGCATCAAAGTAACACGCATGTGCTGAATTTACCTGGGCTTTACGTTAAACAATTTATGGTCGCAACACGACTCGGGCTCCTTTAACAGCTCCGTTATTTAATCCCTGGTGCAGATAGTTGGACTTCAGCTACAGTACAAAAGCCACAACCAAAACTATTTCCAAGTCAACTGTAGGGTTGTATGGCAGCGCAAAGAGACAAAGGTTGAATCATTACTGTACCTTTTGTGAAGAAACGCTCGCTGCGGCTCAGTCTTAGAAATGTAACCTGCTCGAGGCTTGCAGGAAAGAGACAAATGAGTTTAAAACTTCATCAATTCTTGAAAAAACGAGTATTTCATACAACTCACTTTATATATAAACAGACATGTGTCTATAAAACTCGTTTTCCATGTACGAACGACAGCAAAATAAAGAACAGTATTCTGTAACTAGGCCGGCTAGTTAGCTGCAGAACAGCTGAGTTCTGTTGTTGTTGTTGCTGCTGATGGCGTCATCAATATGCGCCGGGTTGCGTGTTTTGTATACCGTGGTTGCACTGTCGGGCGGAGAATAGTTTTGTGAAAGAAAATGATTTAAAATAATATTTTATTTTATACCAGCAAGCAAAACATCTGCAAACATAACAGCTACAAGATACAATGCCGATGTAATATTTCTATGTATTATTTACAGTCCATGTTTCTCCTGTGAAGAAGGAACAATCACCCTCTCTTGGCTGCTTGTAGAAATATTGCATACAAGAAAGTGTTAGCTTGTCGCTATTATTTTCACGTTTGTTTGTTTGTTTGTCAGCTGTCAGAATGTTAGATTTGTATTATATTTAACAAGACCTTTACCTGCTTTATGTGAAAGACAGACACAGACATACACATCAAAATGTCCACTACCCAACGTCATCACTGCAGCATGACAGTGTGGCCTCTGCTTTCACGTCTCACACAGAAATAAATGTAAGCAGAGAATCTATGAAGCAGAGAGCAACGCAGTTTAGCAAAGCCTTTACAGCACACCTAGTTAAAATTCTCATCCAAGGATCCCCAGTAGATGGCACTCTGAATGAATACACACACACACGCGCACACACACACACACACACACACACACACACACACACACACACACACACACACACACACAAGAGCCACTGCCTTGAAGACGTGTCCTCATATAGCATCCTCTAAAACTGCTGATACAGACTGATCTGTCACATGTCGGCCTAAGGGCTTTGCTTAATGGGATCCAAAGTACAGTCATATCCAGTCCAAACATTAACAGGAACAAGCAGTACTCTACTAATAACTGTGCACGTACTAATAATTGGATATTGTGGACTGATATAGAAAACCCCAGAATATAAATTGTGGAATAGTGTATTGCCATAATTACATGGAGTTGTCAGTTTTATTTAATTGCATGGATAATATATTAATCCTCTTTAATTCTACAGGAGTCTGTACTGTATGTAATGCACCGGATGTCGTATCTTTCAGACAGGCTGTATAAACGTCACGTGTCTTCCTGCAGCAGGGGTTAGTGTTAATGTCTGTACTTCTGCATATGCTCTTTGTACAGCCAAAAAATGAGGTGGTGAAAATGATGATGGCAAGTGGTGCATGTTAGATAGCGGAAGAATACAAAAAACACACTGGACTCTTTACGCAACGCTCAATACATTATTAAAGACATGTGTTATTACGGTCCCTCAACCCCGGCAAAGAAAAGGCGAGTTAGTGAGTGTATTATTATGAATAAACTTCATCAGAGGGAACAGAAGTATAGATAGACATGACCTCAAGAGAGTTTTATACCTAAAGCCTTGCACAGTTTAGTCAAATGTTAAACGTGGAAAAGTATCCTCTCCCATGGTGGTAGTGAAGCAATATTTTGACAACTGGCTGCAGTGTTTTCCAATTGCAGCTGAACTCACAGGATCACACACACTTTACGCACACACACAGACACACACTTTACGCACACACACAGAGGCACGCGGGCTTTACAGGCACCTGAGGGGCTGCAGCTGAAACGTGCGAACACGTGCTCTGTGCAAGGTCTGAAATATTCAAAACAAACGTGTTTAAAGAGGCAGGCGACGCATCAAGCGCTCATGTCACACTGACAGATGTTTATGTAAATGTTTAACCTCCCTCTTTTCTCCGAGTATTTAACAAGCCAGAGGCACTATTGCTAAAAAAGAACGTGTCCATGGATTGCTTCTTGTCATGGTCTCAGATAACGCCTTCGTCTCCGTGTGTTCCTGAAAGCACCATCGGGTTTGTTTTGGGTCCGTGGGGCTTTGATAGAACTGACCAATCAGAAGAGGCCAAGGGGCGCGCGTATGCCCCGCCTACTATACGTGTTTAGCGGCGCGTATCCTGTAAGTTGTTCATTCCACTGCTGGGGAGCCAAGGAGTCAACGGCGAACAATAAGAAGCAGCCACGCTACGCCCACTCCTACACAATTCTACTACCAAACAACACGTTTGTCACCGCATCACCGAACTAAATAATCCTCGGAGACACACAAGAGCGGCCTGTCCAGCTTAGAGCGTTTCTTTCCCAGATTTTCCTCAGAATGAAGACCAAATTCATCAACGGGGTTTCTTCTTCCCCCTCCATGTCGCTGGGGCTGCTGGTGACGGAGAACGCCTTGCAGGTCCAGCCCGAAGCCCAGGACGACTGCAAGGAGCTGGCCCGCTGCGACCAGCCCGACCCAGATACCCGGCACAAGGCTTTTATGTGGTGCAGGGAGTTTCTTCGTGGAGCCTGGAAGACTCTGGCCGAGGACGACTTTCGTCTCACCATTATAAGGTGAGGTTGGCTTCATTTAGTGGAAGCTGCAGCAGTGACGCAGTTTTACGGCCCAGACCAAGACGCAAACCGTTAGAGCGGAATTCTTTAAAATGTGCTAATTTCGTGCTGGACAGACTGTCGTCAACAGGATGCTGCATTTTTTACGTCTGTTTCCCGTTTTATGTTCCCTAAACGGCTTTGGATCGTTGAGCTGCCTGAACCAGACAAGCCTTTGACTTCTCCTTATGTGTCCTCCAGAGGTGGTCTGAGCAACAAGCTCTTCCTGTGCAGCCTCCCTGACAGCCTGCACACTGTTGGGGACGAGCCCAGGAGCATCCTGCTGCGCCTCTATGGGGCCATCCTACAGGTGGGAGCCACATCTCTGAAACCCAAACAAACCAGCTGAACGAGTTACAAATGCAGCAGACACATGGGTGTGGTGAAACTAGCTCCCCTCAGCAGCGTGTGTAGTTATCAGCCTGATATTTAGTTTAGCTTAGTACCGGTTTAGCTGCTGTAACGGTAGATGGGTTCAGATAAGTGTAACACTCATACACTGGTTGAATGGGTCTTTATTGCAGTCATGACTTGTGTAACTGGGGTCAAATGTTACTTTGTTGCTTTTCCTGATAATCACAAAGATCACAAAATAAACAGAAACTAATCCATGAGGTAACCGCACAGCTGCTACGGGTGGTTTTTGTTTTTTCTGCAGATCATCAGCTATGTTAGTGTGTGCCTGTGTAGTTTACCTTTATGTGTGTAGGTTTGTGTGTTTATGTATGTGTACAGGCGTGTTAGCCATTGTTGTACATGGTGATGTACCCCCATGGCTGTACATGCATGTGTTCTTTGCCGTAGGCTTTCCAAAGGAGCGTGCCTTGGGCACTCTTGTTCCCAGGTGAACCCACCAAAAAACACGGTACAGTATGAGATCTCTGAAATCTCAGCCTAATACAAAAAACTATAACATACTTTAATGTAGAACAAACTTGGCAGCAAATGCCGGGACGTTAAATTAAGGCGGAAAACAGTGTTGAAACACCTCTCCTGTCTTCTTTTCTACATCCCTGCCTTCAGACTTTAAATTGCCGTCAGCTGAATTTTTAACGCGGTGAACAAAAAAAGAAGCCAGAGGATGGATCTGCTCAATTGCTTCTAGCTCAGCTAAAAAAAACGAAAAGGTAGCAGCAAAGGTCTTTGGCCAGAGTGAAGGCAGAACAAAAATATAATTCCTAAAGTGCTTGCAACTGACAAGATGAGAGACAGAGGCTAATCTCCTAAAATGACGTGGCGCCCAGTCCAGAGATAACGGATCAGTCACTACTGAACTCCAGTCTCATGTCTGCAGACTGGTTTTTTCTAAGTTACTTACATCTTTTGCTAAATATTGAGTCACAAACATTGTGCTCAACACCTGAAAACCACACAATCCTACTGGCGATTTTTGTCACCGGTTTTGATGTGCACATTAATGTGGGTGTAATCAGACCCGCATTAAGTATTAACTAAAGTCTGTGTAATTGCTAGTGTACGCAGTTACCTTTTATTGCCACGAATGTCTGGGAGAGCAAAAGCACTGTGTCCTTCACCAAGGTAACTGCCAGCATCTCCGTCATGACAGAGCTGCCTCTCAAGAATTAGTCATGTCTAATCAAAAAGCTAATATGATTAAGCAACTACGAAGTCCTGTCAGAGTGCATGGGTACTAATGATTAAACAAACCCTAACTGCACTGCGGACACAGTTTCTCAGCAATGAAGATATGTGGATAACACAAAACCCTGCATCGAAGGAAATGCATTCAAAAATGCATATTGTCTCCACAGCTTTTACTGCATGTAACCAGTGCTGCGAGCAGGTTTTACATAACAGCAAATAGTTTTTCCCGCTCCTCCTCAGAAACAACCATTTTTTTATCCAGTCTGGCTGTTGTGTAAAGTAGGTAGTGAAGAGGTCACAGTGATTAGAGTCCAACAGACTCTTTGAACTCATACTGTACTGTTGCATTCAAGCCTTGCCTAGGTTTTCATGTAGCTCACCAATAGCAGACATATTGACAGATAGTCCTTTCCTTTTTCTTCTGTTGATAGATGTCCTGCAATAAAGGGGATTACCAACAGTCCAACAAAGAGAATCACTTCCAAGTAAGTAACCCATGGTGTTCTGAACATACTGAGTGGTTTTCAATCACCAAAACATTCACCATGTCGGAGTTTCACTCAGGTTTGCCTGACAAGCAGCTGTTTCAGGGAAAGCGCAAAGGAGGCATTTGTTTGTTCAGAATTTATTCAGATCGTGTCCACCTCTGATAAACTGCTTGATTTACCGATTTTTCAGAGGAGGCAGTTACATTAAACAAATCATTTAAAACAAATAAAAAACTGAGTTGATGTCCGACCACTGGAACATCACCGCTGCATTTAGAGAGCCACTGCTTGTCTGAGGCTCTGCCAAGACATGGTCACTGACCTGGAAACTCCCTCCCCCTGCACTCAGCATGTCATGTGATCACGGTCCCCATTCCTGTTGTTCTAGGGCTGAGTCACAGCACCTGATGATGTGTTTGAGCTGAGGTCATAAGTCAGCTGCTGTTGTGCTTCAGACTTTATCATGACAAAACTGCTCTCACTTAGCAGTGAGACTAATGTAGAGCTGTGTCAGCGTTAGTATCTTAAGATAACCCTGAGTCCAAAAGACTGTCTGGTTAACATACATCCTATTTGCCTATGAGCAATGAGACATGTGCCCACAAAGGAAATTGCATAACATTTTGAATTAATACTTTTCTTTATGCTTTCTTCCTCAAGTTTTGGGGAAGGAATACAATGCTCAGCAGAGTGAATGCTTAAATGCTTAAATAGAATAACTGACTCGTGTCATCTGAGCATTAGAAAATCTGATTGGCATGTAATAAAAGGACACCCCATAATATATGAACAAACTTCCTGGAAAACTTTGATGTTTGATGATCACAAAATGAAACAGAAGCACAAGAATTACGAGAACATCCTGGATCCTGTGCACACGCAGGAAATAGCAGGAGGGAGGTGCTTGCTTGGAATGCTGCACATTCCATCTGCTTAAAAGGCGTTGGCTTTTAGTTTAAATGTGTCAGAAATGGCAAAGCAGATCATAATACATACATTTAACTGTGTTCTATATAATACTTCTTATTACTCATATGACATGGCTGTAACACACGTACATAGTAAGTATAACACGTTCATTGTAGTGTAGTTGGATTTGATCCCTCTCTTCTTATTAAGCTATTCCCTTACTGGCATATTGACACACAAAACATAGAAGATAAATCTTGAGGTGAGGGCATTAACTCTCTGTGGCTCCCATTACACCTGCACCAGTCCAAGGCCAGCTGCTAAATATCTCAGAGCAGAATAGTAGAACTGATAAGGGGATGAAAACATAACAAGAAAGACAAACACGTCAGAGCCTCCATGAAAATGACTTGAGGTTTGGACTAAATGTATTCAGAACTACTCCAAGATATTTGTAGATGCACAAGGCAGGAAATGAGGATGGAGGATAAAAGAAGGCATCTGTAAATGTGAAATAATAATGTTCACGTGACACATAAACCCACTCATTCCAGTTATTGTTTGGCGCTGGGATAACATGGCAAATAAAATGACTATTATAAGCTGTGTAAATTTTACTAATTGTAAAATCACAATGTGCTGTAACTGTATAATACAAAGGTAACGGCCCAGATAGAATAGAACATCAGTCATTAAAACTAATAACTAACTAGGCTAAAGCCTGAAATAGGTCAGAGGAAGTGAAAAAGGCATTTCATCTGTCACTATTGTAGTCCACTTACCTTCCACAATGCCAAATCTTAAAGTAGGCATTACAGAAGAGTGAACCCCTGACGTTTGTAGGGGTTACCACAGTAATAGAGAATCCCTGGCTTGGTACTGGTCTGAGCCCAATCAACCGTCAACTCGGTATGAAGTGAATCTAGATTGGAGCTGTGGTGTACAAACGTTCATATGTGTTCTAGATGCCAAAATGATGTCGTGGACTAACTGAATGCTTCAGACGACGTCCAATGAGCCGACTGCAGGGCTTTGAGACTTTGCTATGTTTTAGGCTGTCAGCTGCTCTGTTGTCTGGCAGTTTGTGTGTCAAGCTGATTATGGTAATATAGATCCTTCATGTTGGAGATTTAAATCCAGCATGTGATCAGCATTCTGCAGATAAGGCATTACATAACAGGGAGCATTCACAGAGCAAACGGCCTGGGAATGAAACCGTGTGCTGCACGCTCTGTTCTCAAGGACTGCAAGAGCATATTTTAATTGTTCACTGTGTCCAAACACAAAGCTGAGCAAAACTGAAGATGGATAAAGATTTTGATTTGTTTGCCACGATCATAATTGTGATTGTGTTGTACAGACGTAAGGGGAAATTCAAACTAAGCTTGTTGATCAGCTTTATCTTATGAAATTGTTTGCAGATTATGTAATTAATTTACAGATAAGGTTGAAACCATCAATTGATTTGTTCATTACTTGATTACTTACTTTCTTGTAATCATTCTGAAACAATTACTTGTTGGCAACTGGCTGGACTTGAGTTTTTAAGGTGTTTCACAATGTAATGAAGTCTCTTGAAGGCAGAGGCAAAACATTTTCACAAATGCAACATAGCCTTTAGAAAAATATGTAGCCTAGACAACTGAGAATGTTCATAGGCAAGTGTTATATACAATATGCTTGCATTAGGCCTCACAATGAAATGTAACATCTGAGAGACCACAGAGTGAGCAGCATGTTTTCCTTTGATTGAGCTTCCTGCTGAAGACACACAAGAAGCACATTCTCCGGATTTTTGAGCAAAACTGTAGCAGCCAGTGTCCTGCAGCAACCTTTTAGCAGGACACTTAGGCAATATGTGAAATAGGAAGACATGCTGTACCTTGTTAGAAAACCTAAACCCTCAAGATACAGATTCTATAAATCAAATGAAGTTTCAGCTAATACAGAAAAAACTTCATAAAGCAATGGCAAGATATGACAATCCCCGACTTCCCTGACCTTTACTCTGTGCATAATATCTGGACAACGATAGTCCAATGAATGTTCAGTTGCAAGAAACTCTGGGATAACATAGATTTCTACATAAATTTTATGATATAATAAATGTTTTTATTGAACATTATATGTAAACATTCTCAGACCAGGTGGTAAAGTATGTGAACCTTTGGCCTTAATAACTAGTCGACCCTCCTTTAGCAACAACCTCAACCAATCTATATTATATTCTGCCAGTAGTTCTGTGGAACATCCAGCTGCTCTTTGGCAAACTTCAAACATGCTGCAGTATTTTTTGGACAGCAGTGTCTTCCCCCGTGATTCCTCCCATATTCTCCATTCTAGGTTTAATGTTTTACTTATTGTAGATTAGTCTAGGGGGTCACATACTTTTCACCCTGCACTGAGAATGTTTACATGTTATGTTCATTAAAAACATGCAAATATATAATGTTTGTGCAGCATTAGTTTAAGCAGACAGTTTTTTTTATTGTTGTGACTTTGATGAAGATCACATTTATGACCAATTTATGCAGAAATCCATATCATCCCAGAGGGTTCACACACTTTTTCTTGCAACTCTAACAATATTAAAGGTTTAAGTCCAACAACGTGTTCTCAAAGAGAAAAAGCCCTAAAATCCATCATCCTTCTAAGGTGTTTTAGCGAGTCTATAAGAGGCCAAGACACAGTTTTATTGATTTAGGCTTCAGGGCATTGTTTGAGCTGGTATGAGAGAAGGCTTCAGCCTTGAGCCCCTGTTGGGCACCACATATCCAGGCACTGGTGTGTGTGAGGTTTGCTTCGCCAAGATGAAGGAGACCAACACAGCTGTCGTTAGTATGCTTCAGCAACCTTAACAGTTACTGGTGCTCTGACTGGGCCAACATTTCCCTAAGCCTTATTCTCCTCTGTTCCTGTCACAGTCAGACCAAGCTAACACAAGCCAAAGCATTTCATCCACCATCGCTCCCGCCTTCTTTTAATTTCTCCTTTCTCCTGAAAGCTCCTTTCAGACATGTACTTCACGCTGCACTTCTCTGGCATTTTCACACGTCAGACTCCAAGTTGTATTGGCGGCCAGCCTACTAAAAAAAACTGGGATTTACGGGACTTCCCTTCACTGTTGAAATGTGCAGACCAAGCAGCATTTTCTGTCATGTGTTTTAGTACCACAAAATGAAATGTAAAAGGAAATGAAAAACTTCACTTCTCTGTTCACTAACAAATTTTCTCTGAACTTTCATTTGAAATACAATTTAAAGTACATGGTGGTACTGTGGAATCTTTCATGCACTAAACGTTTTGTGTTGTGTTTCTAGGGTGCAGAGGCCATGGTACTGGAAAGCGTGATGTTTGCCATCTTGGCCGAGAGGGACTTGGGCCCAAAACTTTATGGCATCTTTCCTCAGGGCCGATTGGAGCAGTATGTGCCTGTGAGTCACCAGGAACATTCTCAAATGTGTGAAAGATGTGTAGGACTTACAGCAGATCCAATAAATGTTTCTCCAGTTAGTTTTATAAATTAAAAACAATTAAATTGCTTAATTATCTTCTGGGCAAATTTACAGTAGTTGAATGAGTGCAGTGTCCAAGCTTATAAATGAAATAATTAACATAGTTGTTTTTACAGAGCCGTAAACTGGACACTTGTGAGTTAAGCGAAGCAGGAATTTCAGCAGAAATCGCAGAAAAAATGGCCAAGTTTCATGGAATGAGGATGCCTTTCAACAAGGAGCCCAAGTGGCTGTTTGGAACCATGGAGAAGTGAGTCATTTGAAATCATGCCTTGACTTGTGCTGTTATCTAATCATATCTATTCTAAAATCCATGATTTTCATTCCAAAGACAACACATTATAGTACAGATTACTGTACTTATCAACAAGTGTGATGTGGCAGTTCACTTGCTCATGCTGCACGTCCTTTAAATTTAGTTTCACATTCATTTATCAGGTGTGTGTTGTGCAATATTTGTCATCGTCTTTTGATAAAGTTCATTGTCCTGTTGTAGGTCATGTGTAACTACATTGACTCATTTAGTAAATTTCCACGTCTGGATTTATGGATCTTTGCTATGTAATTGAAGATAATTTATTGTTACCACAGAAGAAATATACATTTTCATTCTATTTATTCTATTCTATCTATCTATTTATTTATTTATTTGTTTGGTGGTACTAGAATACATTAAAAGACCAGTGCAAAATGGCAACAATATAAACCACACCTCATGTCAAATCATACTCAACCAACATCTGCATTATTTCTTTTTTTATTCCATAGTTGTCAAAGAATGAACTGATTTAGCTTAGTTCTTAAAATAGAATGATCCTGTGAGCTATAGGATTTGAAAGAGCATAAAACGTGAAACATATTTACACTGTGCTGTTAAACAAACTAAACACACCTATAACAACATCTGTGTAATAGAAACTGATTATTGCTTTTCACCCAGGGCCATGAGAAGGATAAATATTTTCCATTTGTTCAAAGGCTCAAAAATGTGCCAAGAATTCCACATTGCATTTACATGGATTCAGACACATATATATTATGCGTGACGCGTCCTTGTTAAATAAATATTCTTGTTCTATGGCCTAAAATTCTATTGTGTGTTTTATAATTTTAACAAGTCTACATTATAACTTGATACATCTTCTCTAAGTCAAGAGTACGCAATAGTTTTACATTACTCTTAGAAATGAGCCAATGTGGTGCAGTTTAACAGGCCGCTGCTGTACCTGCTGTGAACTTTGCGATGCTTAATGTTCAAAACAAGACTTGTAGTAAAAATGTTTTTTCATGTGCTCTACATAATTTGTATTGTTTTGTTGTATTTGTAGTAGAAGATAATCTAAAAAGAAACATGTTGTGTGATTTGGGGTTTTGAGAAAACTGATGTGACTGTGTTTGTGTGTAACACCAACCAGGTACCTAAGTCAAGTCATGAGGCTGAATTTCACCAGAGAGTCTCATCTGCGATGCTTCAATGTCCTTCTCAGCTACAATCTGCCACAGGAGATGAAAATACTCAAGTATGTCCTTGTCTCATGCATAAAAGGGTTTTATACACGGTGTAACACAATACATTATACAATGAGTAGAACACAAGATGTAACGCAATACTTTATACAATGAGTAGAACACAAGATGTAACGCAATACTTTATACAATGAGTAGAACCCAAGATGTAACACAATACATTATACAATGAGTAGAACACAAGATGTAACGCAATACTTTATACAATGAGTAGAACCCAAGATGTAACACAATACATTATACAATGAGTAGAACACAAGATGTAACACAATACTTTATACAATGAGTAGAACCCAAGATGTAACGCAATACTTTATACAATGAGTAGAACCCAAGATGTAACGCAATACTTTATACAATGAGTAGAACCCAAGATGTAACGCAATACTTTATACAATGAGTAGAACCCAAGATGTAACGCAATACTTTATACAATGAGTAGAACCCAAGATGTAACGCAATACTTTATACAATGAGTAGAACCCAAGATGTAACGCAATACTTTATACAATGAGTAGAACCCAAGATGTAACGCAATACTTTATACAATGAGTAGAACCCAAGATGTAACGCAATACTTTATACAATGAGTAGAACCCAAGATGTAACGCAATACTTTATACAATGAGTAGAACCCAAGGTGTAACACAACACTTTATACAATGAGTAGAACCCAAGATGTAACACAATACTTTATACAATGAGTAGAACCCAAGATGTAACGCAATACTTTATACAATGAGTAGAACCCAAGATGTAACGCAATACTTTATACAATGAGTAGAACCCAAGATGTAACGCAATACTTTATACAATGAGTAGAACCCAAGGTGTAACGCAATACTTTATACAATGAGTAGAACCCAAGGTGTAACACAATACTTTATACAATGAGTAGAACCCAAGATGTAACGCAATACTTTATACAATGAGTAGAACCCAAGATGTAACACAATACTTTATACAATGAGTAGAACCCAAGATGTAACACAATACTTTATACAATGAGTAGAACCCAAGATGTAACGCAATACTTTATACAATGAGTAGAACCCAAGATGTAACGCAATACTTTATACAATGAGTAGAACCCAAGATGTAACACAATACTTTATACAATGAGTAGAACCCAAGATGTAACGCAATACTTTATACAATGAGTAGAACCCAAGATGTAACACAATACTTTATACAATGAGTAGAACCCAAGATGTAACGCAATACTTTATACAATGAGTAGAACCCAAGATGTAACGCAATACTTTATACAATGAGTAGAACCCAAGATGTAACACAATACTTTATACAATGAGTAGAACCCAAGATGTAACACAATACTTTATACAATGAGTAGAACCCAAGATGTAACGCAATACTTTATACAATGAGTAGAACCCAAGATGTAACACAATACTTTATACAATGAGTAGAACCCAAGATGTAACACAATACTTTATACAATGAGTAGAACCCAGCTGAATCATTAACTTGAGTTGTAGAACTGCTGCAAGTGCCCTGATATTTACATTTTGCTATCACTATACAATATGAAGACACACTGTATAAACTCCCCACTGAGCCACACTGTGGCTGACTGGCCTTTCTCTTTGTACAGGTCTCTGCTGGAAACCACCCACTCTCCAGTAGTGTTCTGCCACAATGACTGTCAAGAAGGTAAAGCCTGTTGACATCCACTCGTAGCTGTACATTTGCTTTTTTCTTTTATAGAAAAATGATTGTGTGCATGTGCTATTTTCAGGCAACATCCTTCTGCTGAAGGACCGCCAGACCTCTGGCAAACAGAAGCTCATGCTGATTGACTTTGAGTACAGCAGCTACAACTACAGGTCAGTTAGCAAGTACTAGAACACTATATTACTACATTATTAGATCTGTCTGTCTAAATGTATTAAATTTCCCTCCGAACTAAAGTTGTCCTGCACCATGAGAGCAGTGGAGGGTGGAGAAGGAGGCAAAACATGTAGAGACAGAGTAGTGAAGTATAAGGAAAAAGAATTCCTTTGTCATTTACGTCTGACAGCTGGAATTCGTGGGCTCCGCCTCCTGCTGAATTATTCACTGCAGCTGTTATGTAACCTGAATTTGGCAGGAGGAGAAGGACGCAGTGAAGACAGAGAAGGAAACTTGCAGTGTAACTAATCATGCTGGTGCAGTGGGTTTTAAGTGCAGTCGCTGGAGAACTGAACGGGCAGTGTTCAAAGGGAACCTCTGATATTTATATTATTATAAGATGGGATACAGATTGTTGTTTACTTCAATAGCCGATAGCCAACCAGGATAGTATCAGACACATGCCCCTGACATGGCTCATGTGGAAGCAGTCATTACCTTGACTTTCTGGTCATTGAACCAGCATCAGCTGTGTTTACGTAATGTAATCATTGTACGCCAAAGGACTTACTGCAAGTCTTACCGCAGGGCTGGTATGATCCTGCCTGAACGCGCAGTCATGAAATAAAAAGCTAATTTATTCATCTAAATGTGTAATCAGATTTGAAGAATGTTTATCTGTGGTTAACTTTGCAGGGGATTTGACATTGGCAACCATTTCTGTGAATGGATGTATGACTACAACTGTGATGAGTTTCCTTACTTCAAAGTAAATGCTCAGGCCTACCCTTCAAAGGCCCAGCAGGTGTGTATGAAACGTTAATACGCTGTCATGTTAGTCATGTGATTTCTGTTACTGCTGACTGAGGGTAACTTGTTGTGTCTTCATGCAGCTTCACTTCATTGAAAGCTACTTACGTGAATCTGATCACGGGTTTGACAACCTGAGTGAGGAGGACCAGATAAAACTGAAGGAGGAGTTTTACATTGAGGTGAACAGGTGAGCTCAGATGCAGAACAGTGTCAACACAAGACAATACCACAAAGACACAGATCCAATATCAAACAAAACTAAGTTTTCATGTGTTTTTGAATCTAGATTCTCTCTGGCATCCCACTTCTTCTGGGGCTTGTGGTCAGTCATCCAGGCCCGGCTCTCCACCATCCAGTTTGGATACCTGGTGAGTTTAATGGCTGGGAATGTATAATGGTTGCAAATGAGTGAATACAGCACCCACTTAGCTGTGGTAGTTAAAGGTACAGTAGGAAACAATGTACAGCGATATTAGAAGAAGGCATAGAAGTTCCGGTGGCGTCAATATTTACTGTGTTAACAATGGGCCGGATGACATCAGGTCAGGCTGCCGAGCCAGTCTGACAGGAAACCTCAGTAACTTGAACCCAACTCAGACCCATTTCTACTTAGTTGTTGGATATGAACCAAACAAAATGAAACATGTGCAACACATCTCTGAACAGCATGTGACAATATACGTAGATATATTTAGTAAATGATATTTATTGTGTTGCAGGAGTACGCCCAGGCCAGGTTTGAGGCATACTTCCATCAGAAGAAGATCTGGGCTGTGTAACATGTTTGGCAGGAGGAGGACAAAAATGCATTGTCTGTCTAGATTTGCTGGCTACAGCTTGTGTTGCGCTGAGCAAAACTGAACTGTGATGATCCCATGACTAAAGAAAAACAACACTGACTTGTACTAACCTTCATTACTGGTCAGGGTGACTGTCTGCTTCTAGCTTTTTCAACCTTAACACTAACACGAAGGTCTAGAGCAGGAAAAAAGGTGGATTTGAGTTCAAGCCAGATTGAACATCTTGACATTGCATCAATGTGTTTGTATTGATCATTCCCTCATGGAATATTCTTGGAGAAAGTTCCAAAATATGAACTGGGTACATTCCTGCTTACAGAAGAACCCATTGGCTAACTGTATATTTTATATCTAAATATCAATGTGCCTGTAAATTGGTCCTTCTTGTTACTAGTAGACTGGCTTGGTAAACAGGTCAGACTATAGTCTACATGGTATTACACTCTGCTGTTTGATCTTATTTTTATTATATCTCAACAGTTATTTCTCTAGGGTGGTGAATTCTTGTACCTACATAGCTAAGTGGCTTCCCTTCTAATTCAGCACAGGCTTGGGGGGTTGCTGCATTGTGACAATTAGACCCACGTCACGCAGGACATACGACTTTAGTGACATTTACGGGTTTTGTGGTAATAGTGCCTCCTATTATGCCTCATCGCTGCATTCAGAGCAACGACATTATACCATATACTGTAGCGGGATCTTGCGTGCATTGTTTTTGTTTTAAGGAAATTGGATATTAACCCTGTTAGAGGAGAATTTAGAAAAAAGGGATTTTCTTATATCTTGTGGATTCCCTCTGCTACTGAGAGCTCACATCTATGTGTCCCCGTCACCCAATCCACAGAAGCTCCCATGGTGCATTTAGTGCAGTAGAGCAGTAGAATAACTACAGATCTTAATGCAGATTTCGTAAAAGAATTTGTGCCCGTGTTATCTCATGGGTTCTATTCGTAGGTTTTATCCTATGCAGTCTGATAACTATTCTAGAGAACTGTGATTCATTCTTTCTTAGTCTTACTTCCTTCAAACATCCTGTGTGATCTCAGTTCTCCGTCAGCCCATTAAGTCATTATGTAAAGATTACATAGATACATTGGTTGAGCACCTGATGCTAAGACAGACTTCACTTTGCCTTTAAATTAGATCTCGATGCGCTGATTAGTTTGTTGAAAATTGTACATTGGACATATTTTTAAATAATGAGACCGTGACAGTGGTAGAAGATTTTCTTTCTTCCTTTGACCACAGATTTGCTTATGGCAACTAAATTTGTTAATCGTCGCCAGAGAAACTTTTAAACTTCTTCGAAATGACTCATTTTAACATAAGAAGAATGTAAAAGGATCTGGTCAATTTAATCTGCTTTTGAGGGCTTAAAGGCTAAAGCAAGCAGGTATGCTCTGAGCGGAATGAGGACGTCGCCCCCAATGTACAATGTGAAAAACTCAGCAGTGTGTAGAATGTGGAGAAAGTTTGACACGTTCGCTTCTAGTTACAGAGGCTAAACTGTGACTGACCACCTGTTTGGGGTGTAAAGCTGTAAACTGGTGGGAAAGACACTTAGTTACAACGTTGATGAGATAATTGTGACTGCACTGTTCAAAAAACCTCCACAAAAGCTGATCTGCTTCAATTCCTGAGCAGTTGTAGCAGATTAATGCATTTTTTCTGTTTACCTGTGAGCCTCTGGGATTTAGCTTCATCCCCATGATTATGTGACTCTTGTGATGTTTGCTGTAGGTTTAACCTCATTCCTCTTATGAGAGACTTTAAAATGTACAGAGCTGGTATTAAGCTGGATGACAAACTAACCTACACAAGCCACCAAAAACTGGAACCATCCACAGATGTTGTGAATGTCACTATGGCACTTTTGATTTAAGAACCGAAGAAAGTCAAACTTGTTTGAGTTTTTTTAGGGTTCTTGAGCTGTGAAGTTGTTTAAATGTTTATTCAATGTTTAACCAATGTGTATTTGACATGCACATGTGTTTTATTGTATATTTCACTTCTTGCTATTATTTCTTTTAGTTAATTTATGGTTTACTTCCATTTTGAGACACCAAGACACTGCTATAAAAGTAGTTTTATCTCTGCTCTGCCTGAACTTCATTCAGATTTTACTTTACTCAAAAGGCTTTGAACAGTTTTGGCACATACAGTATTAATTGCTCTGACATTTGACTGTTTGCCATTATAATCTCAACTGTGTTGTCCTTCTTCACACTTGTTTAAAAATGTGTTTGCGTTAGAGTAAATGGACTCTATGACGTGTAGCTATATAAGTGTAGTTAACATTGCACCAATATGTCTGAACATACAATATAAATGGTTGTTAAATCATCTTCACTATCGTTGTTCAAGGTATCGATTATTCACTAACAGAAATATAGACGGTTGTGCTAAAACAATAACCAAATTTATAACTTACAGTACAAATGTATTCTGTTAATGTGATGTTGTTAAAGTTCTGTTTGGTAACAGCAGCAGCTAAACATCCTTTGCTAACTATGCAGCTTTACTGAACCCATACTGTAAATACGTTATGAATATGTTTTCAGGTGAATTGCTTACAAATGACCTTGGCTGTAAAATGACATTTTGTGTTGTACAAATAATAAATAAAGAGGAAATAACTGACTGAGTAGTTTCATTCTGTTTGAGATGCACTTGTTCCTCATTCCTCATTTGTTCATTTCCTGTTGACCTGCTCTCACCAGTAATCAGCTAATCACAGACAGCTGTCCACACCTCAGGCACCACGTCCCTGCCAGATCGTTTCTCTGCAGATTACTCTTCAGCCTAATGACAGTCTGTGTCACCCTGGTCACTGTGTCGTGAACTGCAAAGTAAAAGATCAGGCTCAGCAGTGAAGTTACTTTAAAGCAGAATATATGCGGTCATACATTATGTTCTCATTTATGTTTAATTAGCCAGGAACAATCGTACACAGAACAAGAAAGCTTTCATTATTTTGAATTGTGTTAGTATTTAGACCTGTACAGTGGCCTGCTGTACTGACTCACCACCCGTCAGCTAATTGGTTTAAAAAGTCTCAGTTACCAGAGAGCAGCCGTTTCAGAACCAGATACTGGTCAGTTAGTATCCAGGACAGATAACACTCACAAAAAGGTTATTGAATAGAAATGTTTCTCATTAGTTATCACTACTTGATGCTCCCACACTAACTAACTCAAGCTTTCATTTACAGTTCCAACAGGTGGTCAGCAGGTTAAGTCTAGTAAAATATAAAGGACATGTACATACACAAACAAATTACAAACTTTATAACTTGCATCACCAACATACGCTTGGTTGGTTAGAAGCTGTGTGGTGGAACAGCTCCACTATATAATATAGTTTTATATTATATATAGACACCTATACAAATTAAAAATCAATACAAGACGAGAGATTCATAGGAATTTAATAAAAAATAAAGACGACAGAACAAATGAACTATAAAATGATGAAATGACGTCTATTCTCAGATCTCATTCGTCTAAATCCCTGTCAGTAAATGAGTGAGGGTCAGACACAGTACATAGAATAGAATAGAATAGAATAGAATAGGTCTTTATTGTCATCGTCACACATACAATGAAAATTCTCCAGTCAGTGCATTATTCAGTTGTAGTAAAAAAAAATCTAAATAATAGTAATAATACATTAAGTGCTAAAATTACTAAAATAAGAATAAATATACCTAAAAACATCACATGAGCACACACACAGGCAATACATAAAGAATATTAACATGCATTTGTACCCACATCCATCACTGCATCGATCCAGCTACAGACTGGAGTTTTGTGCATTACCTCTTAGCAGCATTCAGATATTCTCATATACCGAGTTATTGCAGTTGCTTGAGTCTGTTTGCCTTTGCTTTATTTAACCTGTATGTCTGCCTGAAGGCAACACTTCACCAGGGAGTGTTCAGGGTGACGTGTCTGTTATAATGTTCTGTGCTTTTTTCAAGCAACGGGAGCTGAGTAGGTTTTCCAGTGTGGGGCGAGGGCGGCCAACAATCCTCTGAGTGGTGTTGAGCTTTGCTCTGAGCCGCTGTGCAGCTGGTGAACCAAACGCATGTGCAGTATGTCAGAATGCTTTCTGTGGTGGCTCGGTACAAGGACACCAGCAGCTTTTGTGTGACGTTCTTCTTCCTGAGCATCCTCAGGAAGTACAGTCTCTGCTGGGCAGCTCAGAGGTGTTTGCTCTCCAGAACAGGCTCTGCTCTCTGTGGACTCCCAGGAAGCGGAAGCCTGCCACCCTCTCCACACCGTCCCCCCAGGTCCCTCAGCTCGAGGGTAATCTATAATCTATATAATCTTACACTAAAGCTTACTTAAAGCTGCTCTGTTTTGCTCACCTTTCCTCCTTCTATTTGCTCATCTGCTGAGTTTTTTCCCTTTCAGCTGTTTCCATTAAAGTACAGCTTTAAATAAAAATGTCTTTATTGATCTTTGAATTAAAAAGCTTGCTTGCTAGCTTGGGTTTTCTACTTTTGTTGTGAATTGAAACTGAAGAACAACAAGCCTGTTCAGCTCACAGTTACAGTGAGATGTGGTGATTTCATGGTTAATTTCTACTAAATCATAATACCGTACACAGTATTTAATGGGCTGTAGCTTAATTGTTAATTATTAATGTCTCACATACTGGTTTGCAGGGTGTGGTATCCACACGGCTGCACCTCTATCTGTCTTCTGACTCTGTTCTGCTCTGTCAACACTCATAACTCGTACTTTTCCTACCGTCATGTAACTCTGACAGTCACATACCAGATGTGTTCTACCTAGAAAACATTCTAGTTTGGTGTCTTCCCTCCCCAGCCCTTAAGTGTAACCTGTTCATCCAGGTTGACCTCTTTGTCCAAAACCTCCATCTGTACAAACCAAAGACTGTGTGACTCCTTTAACCTTTCTTCCTTGTTTAGAAACTGGTGTTTTCCTTTGAGTCTCCCACTTTAAGTCAGCTCAGTCATATGGCCTGATGTTTCAACCCATGAGAACCCAAATACAAGAAATCTGTTCAGAGACATGGTCTATTTCATTTCCCCCAAGGTTTTCCACACATTATTTGGCTTTGTCACATTTCAGGCGTGAAGAGAGAGACTTAAATATCAGCGAGAATGGTGTCCTAGAGGCATTTTCTGTTACAAACTAGGACTATGACTACGACTAAGACTGAGACTGGAGAGACGCTGAGACTTACAGGGCTCCAACCTGCTGAACTAAGCTCAGGGCAGCACAGGGATTCACTTCCTACAGGGGAGTTCTAACCTCAAACTGAAGAGCCTCCTGCTAGCACCCACAGACAGACTTGACAGATTCTGGACCCACATGCACGACCCGAACAGACAGACTGGAGTTGAAAACAGGGTTTTAATAATAACAGGGAAAACGAAACACACACAGGTAAGTGGAAATCTCACTGCACATGCAAGTGAAGACCATGAACTACGACTACAAAACAGAGCTGCTAACCGCACGTAACACAAGACATGACAAGGACTAGTACTGGAGCATCAGGACAAGAACTAGGACACTTAAAAACTAACGAGGCCACCGCAGACAGGCGGGGGGCGGCCACTCCTTCCAGAGCACCGCTGGATGGACGAGATGACGTGCCAAGGACTAGGACTGGAGCATCAGCACAAGATTCATGTGGCATAAGCATCAATCAACAAACTGACAAGGACAGGAACAACCTGATCCATAGGGTTCATCGTGACGTCAGTCCACCTTTTTACAAGGTTTAGGAGTGTGTTTATGGGAATTTTTGACATTTTTCCAGAAGTGCATTTGTGAGGTGACACTGATGTTGGGCAAGAAGGCCTGGCTCTCAGTCTCTGCTCGAATTCATCCAAAGGTGATCTATCGGGTTGAGGCCAGTCAAGTTCGTCCACACCAGACTCCATCCATGTCTTTGTGGACCTTGCTTTGTGCACTGATTCCTCGTATTCACTGCCTTCCTTTTCAGATGGGAAACAGCATTAAACCTTGGTAAAGTATAATATTATGTTGACTGCCCAGACAATACCTAAGGTATGAAACAGTGAATGAGCACATTTACAGAGCAAGTTCACTAGAACCCGTGGAGCCAAGAAGTGTGTTAGATACAGTGTTGAGACAATCATTGTCAACATAACACAGAACAGGATGTGTTTTTATGGTGATATGCGCGTTGACTCATTCAGGCTGACAAATGTATTTATAGACTAACAGGAGACTGGACCCAACTGCACAGACTCCAAACATACAGGAAACGGAAAAGTTTAATTTAAGCAAAACAATCAAAATGTAGCAATATAACAAGTTTATTCAATTCAATTCAACTTTATTTATATAGAGCCAATTCACAACAACAGTTATCTCAAGGCACTTTACAAGTAAGGTTTGAAACCTGACACAACTAAACCCAACAAATCCCACATGGACTAGGCAATCAATAAATTGTATATTTTAATAGCAACAGCAGAAAAACTCTATAGAGGAAGAAACCTCCAGCAGACCCAGGATCAGTGGGAGAACATTTGCCTTGACCGGTTGGAGTGAAGGGACAGAGAAGAGAGAAAAGAAGACAACAACAACAACAACAACAGACACAGGCAGGATGGTTGGACCAGCAGCTGAACACTGAGACACACGACTCTGAGTCTGACGATACCTGGAGATGAGAATAGAGACAGAAATAGAGAAACACAACTAGGAGAGAACAGAGACAAAGAGAGAGAGAGTTTATAACAAACATTCTAACTAATAACAAACTAAAGATCACAGCAGAAGCAGGAAAACTAATGCCATGAACCAAAGAATGCACAGATTTCTAACTGACAGCATAAACAGGATACAAACAGGAAGCAGAAGAGATGAACTAACTTACTTTCTAACTAACTTTCGAACATTGTAGACAATGACAAAAGTTTGTAAATATAGTGATGTATTATGTGTTGATAACAGTTTCTCATTAAACTCAACTCATTAAAGTCCCTTCCTCAGTCAGTTGTTTTAATGTTAGTGTTCATGAGGACGATATTTCTTAATTAATTTCATGAATAAGATGCCAGAATTGTGTCTTGTTTTTACACTACGCAACCAAATGAAACACTGACGACAGTGTGGCCTGGCATAAGGACAGCAGTGATGTTGACAACAGCGCAGTCATAACAGATTTGTGTGGAATGCTCATTGGGATAATGGACACTGAGGTGAGAGGGAGTGTGGAATGCTGCAGTGAGAGCAATACTGAGTCAGAACAAATCTGCAGCCAACGATGCTACTATCCAGACACAGCTGACAACATCACGTTACCCAGAGAGTCACTGTCGCCAAAAACAAACTCCTTCATGTTGTTTCAGCTTATGCGCTACACAAGTTGTGCAGATTGAGCACATCTGACGCACTGCAAAGTAACATATAGAAAAGTATTTCATTTATTTAGAATTAGTTGGATTTCCTCCTTTTAAGTTCATCCAACTTACACCCGTCTGTTTGCTCTGAACTATTATATTGATTTGAAACTAGAATATTATTATTATTATTATAAAAAGGTTCAATCAGCTTTTAAAGAATCTAAAAACAAGACAAATGAGTTATTATTGATTATTGTAGTTAAATCAATGTATTCAATGTTAAATATTCTAGTTAATTTATTCACATAGACAATACGTTTTTGGTGAAAATACATGACTTGTTGAAGAATTGGCAGGAATCTGTTTACGGAAAAGAAAGAGACAACATTTTACATAGCTTTACATCAAAACATCAAAGCTCTGGAGAAAGTCATGTTACCAGAGCTATGGTGTAAACTGAAAGATCCCGACCTGAGAACAAAGCAGTAAAGTGTCTGCAAATGTCTTCAACAGCTCTGGTTCTGCTATGACTTATCGATTCACGAGTTTTATAACTATTTGGCCTTGTTCCAGGTGTTAACAGACCTTGGTGGGTTCTTCTTCTGCTGCTTGTCATGACATGAGTAACAGTTGAAACTGAGCAGAAATCAGTATCTTTTACAGAAGCACTACTGATGCGTGGGACATGTTTTACTGTGTGCTAAGTGCTTCGTACTGACCTGGCAGCCGCTCTGCTTTTAGGCGGTAACAGATAGTGGCTCAGCTTGTTTTAATAGTTTGACATATTAGATTTGTATTTAAAGCTACTGTAGTATTTAGTCAAACCGCTACATTTCCAATATACTAAACCGTGTTCTAGTCTAAAGAACACTTTGGTTTTCTTGAGTAATGGTTCCAAAATGAAAACGCTGACATTGTAAAAATCTTCGGATGGAGTTGCTGCAGTAATCAGTGTGAGTAGTACACAAAGGAACAAGCCAAATATGCGGTGGTGATGAAATGGATAACCTTCACTTCAATATATGTTTGGCTCTTTATTTGTTTCATATGTGTTTTAGTGTTTGCTGCAGTCAGTATATGGATATATTTCAAGCTAAACAATGATGTTTTGTTAGGAAAATGTCAGTGAACATATTTTAAGAGGAAACCCTTTTTTCTAGATTCGATATAGGAAGTGTTACCGAGTACATGTAAAGAGCAGGGGTGTGACTCCTTACGGCATATTTACGCTTGTGTGGCTGTTTGTTTTCTGTCAACAAATGGATAAACAAACACAAAGCTTCATAACAAATAAAGATCCATTGGATGTTATGTCAAAATGGCTGATGGGTGAGGTCATGCATCACCGTCAGCGTGAGTCACCTTAATACGTGCTGTACAAGCTTGCATGTATGGCGTGTCACTGCCTCGCCTTACTGCCAGCTGGTGAACACAGTGGTGGCTGATCTGATTTTGTTCCATTTATCAGTGGTTACCTTCGAACTTTGCCCATTGAGAAAATACACAAATTAAGAATCCAAAACAAACTGCAGGTCCACATTATGTCAAACTTAAATATTTATCAGTTCCAGAGTTCAGCTACTTCTGCTAATAATTAATAGACTAAACATTGATCTTCCTAAGTGCTGTCATAATCACAGAAGATGTGTGTAGGACACAGATAACAGCATCCTCTCTGTGTTTTACAAGCGTGACCTTGAAACTGGGGAATATGAAGTGTGATAAAATGGCAACATTGTGATGAAGTGGATCACAATTTGAGCCAAACATACAAAGTTCACAGACTGAGAGAACACGGCGGGTTTAACAATTGTCTCCGCTCCTGAAGCTCCGTATTGGCCTGGCAGCCGCCTCCACCGTGGTGACTGACAGTGGGTCCGCTTGTTTTAATAGCTTGACTAAACAGAGTCTTAAATGATGCTACAAAAAGATGTTCTAAGAATGCAAACGCTTTTGTGACTGGACCTGAAAGGAACAGGCTCCTGTCTTCTGACTGTAGGTGTGTCAGTGTCTGCAAAACTGGCTGAAGGTGTGTGTTTTACGATCAGCAAGATTCAAAGATAAGAATGGAAAAATACAGACAGGCAAAAAAAAAAAATAATAATAATAATTAAATACGATTAAAACAGCAGATCTCATCCAGTCATATTTTCCAAACTGACTACAGTAGTTGATTAATTAGTTTGTATTCACATTTAAATGTCATCATAGTTATGTTTGCCTAAACTAAAATTCTTTTTTTAGCTGCCTGGTGAATGAAAAGCTTGGCAGCACTGCCACATGGTGGCCAGTAAGCATCACTGTCTTTTCTTCTTGCTGCACTGGATTATTATTATTTTTGGATTGGATTAAGGATATAAAGTTTCGCTTCTGGTGGCTGGGCACAGCTCAAAGAGATGCCTCAGCTCACTGAGATGGGCTGGACTCTCTCCTACTGTGACAATCACTTGGTGTGAGCTCAAGGAGCAGGAGGAAGCCCGTCACAGTCAAACATTTTGTAAGGGTCAGTTGGGAAGTTCTGGCTGAACCCCCTGATAGAGAGATGTTCCAGTCCCACCTCTAGGGGACCGTCACCCAGATCCAGAGGGAGAGAGTTAGTTCTAGGTAGACCCCAGTACCATGTACAGTAGGAGGATGACTGGTCAGCCTCAAAGACATTTTAGAATGGTTGTCTTGGTTCTGTTCATTTTTCATGGACAGAATTTCTAGGTGCAGTTCAGGCCTGGACTGGGTCAGGATTTCATCACAGCTCAGAAGATGATGTCATGCTGGCTTCATCGGACAATGACCTTAAGTGTGCTGGGGCGATTTGTAGTGATTAAGAATCAGCACTTTAATCAAAACACCATCCTAAAAATCAAAGATATTATATTTCTGGTGGTCTGGTGACGTTTTAATTTAACATATAAGGACAAGCTGGTACATTAACATTTTTTATTACTATGGTTTGTCTATAAATGTACTGGCATGCTGTGTATGACACATGTCTCAGTATTCACCATGAGCTCTACTTTCAGCAAACGTTTACGGTAAGTCACTGCGAGCTCTGGCCCAGCACAGTTACTGTAATGTCTTTTTGAGGAACTCGACCAGGAGGTGCTGAGGGAAACCAAAATCCATTTGAATGAGCACAAAGCCCTGCAGGATGGTGAGAGAGAAAGATAATATAAATCTAGAAATATAAAACAACTTGGGGTGAGGTGGAAAAATTCATACAGAACTCACATCCTGAGGTAGAACTTCAGGGTTAAAGATGTCAAACAAGTAGGTTCCCTGGTTGTCCAAGATCTTTGTTAGCTCAACTTGAAGAACTGTAACACAGACAATGAAATGTGAAAAGTTCATATTACTTTACAGATGGCACAGACAAAATGTTTTATTTTTTACTGTAGTTTAACTGATAACGTGTCCCGATGAGTCCAGACCAGTATGTTACATGAAAATCGGTCAGGTTGGGTTTACCCCTGTCATCCAAAAGACCAGCCTTAAATCATGTCTCAACCGGGAACTAGAGGACACCAAAACAAAGTCTGTGTCTTACCAGACAGGGCCTTGGGAATGCCTATGTTCTTTACAGCTTCTCTTATGAACTCCAGCTGCCCACCACTCAACTAAGAGAAATGGGAGAGGTCATCAGTTTATGTATTTATTTATATATAGGTATATACAGATATGTATATATATAAGCATCATACCAACAGATTTTGTGAGGGCAGCTCAGCGCGCAACACAATGACCCTACAGGAGGGAGAGGAAGCATTTAACACATGACATGTATCTGCTTTAGAAAAGCTCACATTGATTTTGTGCGATACATGTGTAGCAGCCTGAGGCAGCTTGTTCAACACTAAAGTCTTACTGTGAGTGGTTACTCTGCAGAAACAGTTTCTTGTCAGCGTAGGAAGCTATGACATCCACAACCACGTTCTGAGCAAACAAAGCAAACATTACTCATAACACACTGAGGTTAGGGCTAAATGTGACCACGGGACACAGGTACTGTATTACACAGCAACCAGCAGTATCATCAGATGCTGGGAGTCCTTAGCATGTGAACTACATCAAAGTGCTCAGCTTCACCTTTTCCATGTATCTAATTTAATCTTTATGTAGGTTTCCATTAGTATATGTCCCAGATACAGGCCTTTATATACATATGGGTCACTTGGTGACAAAAGGTCAATGTTGACAAAGAGTCTGTTGTAAAAAGGAAAGAACGAAACAGCCGTGTGAGCTAAAGGACACGCTGCATCATTGCCAATATAATAATGGTCACATTCTCCAAAGGTTTTACCATAAAAATAGCTCTTGTCTCAACCAAAATATGTCTATGATATAGCGCTGTGCCAAAATACCGTTTTAAAGAAGAGTGTGCTGTGATTTCCACAGTAAAGCTCTCCAGTGGCCTCTGCCCAGACTCTGGTACCCAGTGTGGAGGTGTTTAAGAAGGGCACAGATGAACTCCACACTCTCAGCGTGGGAGAAATTGACTCCAATAGACACTAGACACATGAACACACATCTGTCAAAGGTGAATTCAAACGTTTAAGAATGTGCAGGTATAGTGAGGTTTTCTTCATTACCTTTCTAATAAACTCAGGCATGGTGCTGGACAGATTCTTCTTAAAAAGCTCCTAAATCATATTATTCACATCATGAATTATATCTTTATAAATCTGCATCCTTAGTGATGGTAAGGACAGTGTTGCACTTACAGTGAGCTCTGTTCCAGCTACGTTGATTGTTAACAATCCGTCTTGGTGCGCAGCATTAAGCATAGGGTTAAAGACCTGATCTGGGATTAAAGCACAAACACTGTTGAAACACGCATGAATTCATGCACAAATCCAGCACAGAGCTGAAAACAGGAAAAGGAAACTGAGACTCTGAACAGTATCTAACTGCGTTTTGTCTGACGTGCACTGAAGCAAAGTGAAGAGCAGTTGAACTTTGTCCTTACAGATTTCAACCTTTTTTTTCCCAAATAATAATAATAATAATAATAATAATAATATGATGTAATATGTTATTACATCTTTGTTCTTCTCCTCTGCTCTGCACCACAGTTGAATTGCATTATATCTTTATGCTATATACCGATAGACCACAATATCAACTAAAGCTTTTATGTAATGCAGACTTTATGTGAGAACAGTAAAGTGCTTGTTTTTGGTCCTTGACAACTGTTTTGCTTTTCTGAATGATGCATAGCTATGAGAAGAGTGTTTGGTAATTGTATATTTAAAATCATCTTGGTGTCTACAAACAGGAGTATTAGGAAATGTCACATCACAGAACGCCCTGCGTTACTGACCTGACACCCAAAAGTAGAGCATTCTGTTTTCTGTCAGATGCCTGGGATGGAAAACGGAGTCACTGATGACAAAGACAGAGTTGTTGTAGCTGGTCAGGCCCTGTAAGATTTAATAAAAAAGGAAAAAACTGATTAAACTACTTTGGTCATGGAAGCATTTTAAGTATTTAGTATCAGCACATCAGTCATACTGATGGGGCATTAGTCTGGACTGGGCCAGGTGCTACTGTTTGCCTTGGTTATTTATTATGAGTTTCAGCTGCATATATTAACTAAAAAGCTAAAACCTTTTAACGTGAAAGGGTTTAAACTGGCTTGTTTGAGTGGTGCTACAAACCAGATGCAATGTTCATTTCCTGCATTTTATTTGCGTGTCAGTCATGACTGAATGGAGTCAACTGTGTGTTGTGATGCATTCATTTATTTATTAGAAACCCTGTTAGCTTCCACAAAGGTGGTATCTACATCTTTATATACTTCTTAAAAGTGATCACGCTGCCTGATTTAGGAAGCTCTAACTAGAGTTTGTCAGGAAATTACATCTTGTTAGAGGAATAAGTAAACAGCTATTATTTAAATAGCACATACAGTAACTATTGCATGTATGTGGTTCACCTGATAACCAAGCTTTCTTAAAAAGGCATAACAATGTCCAACTGGTGGCCATATCAGTCTGTTATGTATCTCAATAATCCTGGTATAATGTGAATATTGTAACACTAATCTACAGTTGCTGCCTAACTCTGGTGTGAAGTCTGGTAAGATCTGTCTTATCAGCTGCAGACCAGATAACTCATCAGTATTCCAGCTGCGGCTTCTTGGTAGCTGTGCTCCATGCATTAAACATTATAATGCTCAACCCAGTCAAGCACAGTCAACACAGTGGTCAAATATGGACTTTTTAGCAGAATAAACTAATCATCAGCATACATCAAGTTGTTCATGAAGACAGAATAAAGATGTCGATAAGACTGTCACCTTATGGTATGATTCTATGTAGTTGGCAGTGATAACAGGAACAGTAGTTATACCAATATCCACACTGATGTCTCCAATTCTGAGATATTCCTCTGGAAACAAAAACACAAACTTATGTACAGAGACACTGTAAATATCAGATGTTGATCATATCACACACACACACACACACACACACACACTTACTTGCTGTGTCCTGTATGAAATCTGCCAATATATCTGCCACCTTGTTGATCTCTTTACAGATCTGGATGTGAGAACAGACTCGTGAACATGTTGTCAGAGTTAATGAGGACGCAAAGCTTAGCTCGGCCTCCTTCACCCTCACCTGTCCTTTGACGACCAGTTTAACGGTGAAGGTGATGAAGTCAGTGAAGAGCTTCTTCAGCCAGTTTGGTCTGAGCGACAAACACACATAACCAGCTCAGAGATGCTGAATATAGTGTGAAATGCAAATGTTTCTCTGCTGACACTCACTCAGAGTTGACTTCAGTTACTTACTCTCTGTCTCCCTGCAGATGGAGATGCAGCTTGTGGAAGTTCAGGTAGCAGTCAGATGTGTCTGCCGCTACCTTATTTGCACCACAGTCTGACAAAGGAGACACATAGATGAGAGAAGACAGAGGCAACAGTGTGTATTTTAAGATGACATAAACAAATACACAGCTAGTGTCTGTTTTGGGAATGTTTCCACTACTATTCTAATTCCTGACTGATTAGCAAACTCAAACCTCTTTGCTCATTGTTCTCTGACAACTAAACCGCCAGTAGACAGATAGATCAGTGCAGAAACAGGTTCCGTCATCTAAAGACAGCTGTTATTGGTTTATGCAGCTCTGGGACATTGAATTAATTTGTAATAATGTTCATAAATTAATTATCTGTTAATTACAGAAGGTTAATAACATAATTAATTTATCACTATACTTATATTTATTTCCCTGCGGCACTTTTGTGCCTACATATATCTATCCCTATTTGCTGCAACCTTTTTGTTGTGTTTTTCTACTAGAGCTTTACAGACATATTAGGAAGGGTTGACTTACTAAGGTTTTAATACAGTTTCATTCAATAATTAGAAAATAAGGCACTTACAAAGTTTTGGGTTGATTCCAAGATCAATTTGAGTCTCAATCTCAAAGTCAATCGAATGTGCAAGGTTGACGCTAGATGAGAAGAAAAATTCCGAAGTATTAAATATTTGAAACATTGGTGATTTGAAACGATGTGCTTTTATCTTGTCTTTGACTGGAGCGTGTTGATGTTGTTGCCACACACTGAGACTTACAGCCAGCTGCCGTATCCATACTGGATTGTCCCTTTAAAGACTGCAGACACATTATGTATTTCTATGGCGATGCCTTCACCTGGATGCAGCTCAAACGTGCTTCGACTAATCGACAGGTTATGAATCTCCAAACTGGGTAGGCCAAAGGAAACAACATTACATCATTCCCTATGGCTCATCCATATGTTTGTATGCGCCCACTCACTTGTCTAGGCCATAAATGACTTTGCCTACAAAGAGAATGGACTTTTCTCCCTTCACACTTGGGTATTTGGCATGTTGGAATGCTGCCTCAATCACTTTTGTGGTTTTCTCGTTCACTTCGAAAACACAGAGCACATTTGGGATATTTCAATCATTATTCAGTTCAACATCAACATTCTGTTGATAAAATAAGCAATACTAAAATATCTCAGCTTTATTAATACACAACTGGATTCAATGAGTGCCTACAGTTTTACCTACAGACATTACCAGATGCTCTTCTTAAATTGCAACCAAAATAAGAATCGTTTGGTTAGGAGTGCCCTGCTAGGACCACCACTGAGACTCTGCAAGCTCCTTGTTTTCACCCTTTTAGGTGAAAACACATATTCTGGCTAGTTGATCCATTGATTAATCAGAATTCATGAGAAAACAAACACATAAATAGCAAAACCAGGTCAAACTCTCAACTCACGCACAACAGCAGCAGGGTAGGTGAGACGGCACACAATCCCTGTAAACCGGTAGGCTGAAGGCGGCTCCGGCAGGCAGCCACGAGACTGCCCCAGCACAGACAGGAACAGCAGCAGCAGTCCAGGAGAAGCATCGCGAAGCATGGTACGGGCCAGTAGAGGTTTCAACTCTCCGAGAACTGTTCAGGGCGACTGTTTGCAGTCCACTGATGCAAGTCAGTTCACTCCTAACCAATATCTTATCTAATGTCACTTTAGCTTCAGACTGCTTCTGTTTGGAATCTTTCAAACTCACATCCCAAAGAGCTACGGCAGCTCTGCTCTGCTCTCTGCTTTAAAGATTCCAACAGCTTTCTTTGACTTCTCAGTGAAAGAGAAGAAGCTTCTGTGGTTAAAGGGGAGGACCTTATGTCCTACTGGTATCCAGCAAGAAACCCTGGTCTTCATCCAGTCAGAGATGGTTGTTTGATTCAGGCTTCATGTAGAGCAAACACTGGCTGCAATTTACCCCCTTAAAGTAAACTGTTCAAAGTGCAGTCTTTACTGATGTTAGAGGTCCACAAAGTCTGAACCCTGCAACTATGGATCGCAATAGGTAAACAATTACATGATAAAAGTAGCAACAGCTTGGAGCGGATGCTGACTTCAGGTACTCTGCATGTCAGCTGGACGATCTCCAGCAGTCCTCAGGTTTACTGGAGATTAATTACAAAATCAACATCAACTCTAATGTGATTACACTTTCCCTCCCTTCCCCCAGTGCCTTGCCAGCCATGCTTTAAGGGGGGGGGGGGTGTGGGGGAGGTGTCTAGGAGAACAACCGCCGGTTGACGGATGTGTCTCCAGTAAGTGTCCCCCATCCCTAAGTGTCTACTTTAAAATTAGAACAGGGTGGTGACCATCATTACTGGGGCCGGTGAGTGAGGCCACAACTGGCCCCGTCTTCTGGACCCCAGTAAGACCCTCAGACCTTAAATGTATGTGTACATGCTGAAGTACAGAGGACATTCGAAGACCACCAGACTCCAAAGCCTCGGTTGGTGTATCTGTGTAATGCAGTTAAAACTGGGAGCTGTTCCGTTCCTGGTAGGACAGTGGTTCCCACCTTGACAGACCTAGGTGATGGTTGTAAAATGTAGCTGGGGAATGAGGCACCAAGGGTGAACAAAGGCTCTCTTCAAAAGTCTTGTCTTATAGTGAAATTGGATGCAGACTGAACCTTTAATTAATTTCCTAGAAGTGATTCCAAGGAAAGAATGAGTGTGTTTGTTCTTGCGGCTGAAGTTGATTTGGTTTCACTGTGGGTCTGTTGGTTCTTGTAATTTAATTTACATTTCTGTCATCTGTTTCTGATTCTCAATCTCCTCCCTCTCCCTCCTGGATAACTGTTTGGGCTCGTCCAACTCGATCTGCGTCACCTTCTTGGACTTCTGAGCCACTGTTGGGGTTCTCGATTTCTGATTCTGATAATCCGTTTAAGTTCACAGAACACTTAGAGTGAAAGGTATTATTCAAAAGTAGAACATAGAAATACAGGACAATAAATACATTGAAAGTATTTTGACTTATGTTGTAGAAGTTTCTCAAAAGAATTGAAGGATAAGATCCTGCAGTGTGATGTGAATCATCTGTTTAACAAATGCAACATCGAAAGAAGACGTTTTGACATAGTTGTATTCTCAGCCTTATACCTTAAACACCTTCTATTTATTCTAGAAAAGACAAAACAGGTTGTCACAATGAGGCATTGTAGAGCGGCCCAAAGCCACTGATCCTGAGACAAGAGCCAACCCCCACAGGACCCTGCTGAATCATCACTGATAAGACAAATAAAACCCCTTCATTTCCTTACAGCTCTGCCACACCTTGCATTTCAATCATAAAGGAACAAAAACATCCAGGTGGTAGAAACTAAACTTCAGATGACCCTTAAATAAATACAATAAACAGAAAAAACGCCTAAAAGCATAAGTAAAGTGCTCCAGATAGAGGTCATTCTAATTACAAGGCACAGAGTTACTAGTCATTTGCACTGAACAGATGGTGCCTACACTGTAAATAATCACTAGATGTTACTCTGGGAAAGCTTTCACATACAAACACATTTTGTCCTATTCTATTGCAGATCACTCATCATCTGAACCACTTATCCCTGTACGGGTCACCTGGTTCTGACATTTGCCATGTATGGAGTATGGATGTAATTATGGAAATGTATAAAGTAATAATTTGATAAGTTTGTAATGGTTTATTGTAAATATATGTGGCAGCAGGTCAACGTATAAAAATATTTTGCATAGAGGTAAATTTTATCTGTTTGGCACAGGACATGGGACGACAAGGGTACCATGCTCATCTAAGTATTAAAGTGATCCACTACAACAAATAACTTCAAAGTATATAAACAGAACTGCACCTTATTATGAATATTATTTACAGTAACAAACATTGCAACTTTCTGCAATACACACACAATCAAACCACAGCAATATGAACAGTCAAACTGACATTTATTGCATTCACCTTTCAAGCTTGTCCTGGAAATACAATTCCTTCCAAAGCATCCATCAATTCTGAACCACCCAGAAATAAGAAATCACACAAAAGACTGACTACAGGTCAGAATCACTGTGTTAAGCAATGACAAGCAAAAGCCACCAAGTCCTTGTCCTGGATCAGTAAAACATGTATCAATTGCAATTACATAATAAATGCAAAACTGATGACAACTAAAATCAGATAATATAATTGTGACTTAGTAAAATGACCAACATGTGCATTTACTCAATGTACCCAATCAACACTATGGGAAATACTATGTTTAAAATGTACAGTATTAAATAAAAGAAGACCTGTAACAATACAACAAAAACAAAGCAATATTTACCGTAACATAAACACTGATCTAAACTTTAACCAGTTTTGTTTTAGAAACTTAAACTCAACTTAAAAAGAAGAAAGAAAAAAGCCACAAGCCTGTGCCTTGAATTTACATTATATCATATATACAAAGGTTGCATAAGATACATATAAAGTGCTTTGTGTACATATACTTACAAAAGCAGATTTATTAAATAAAAAAAGTGAATTTGTAACTGGCCTTTGTACAAACATCAGTCATTGGTTAATTAACCCATTACCTAATTTTTTCAGATTTTTTCCCCCAAATTCCAAAAATGTTCTACATTTACTGAATTTACTGAAAAGACAATTTAATGTGTGAGCTTTAGAGTTGCTGATCTCAACTAATTATCCATCACCTGGATTATATAACTGACAAAACACAGTTTTGAGACAGATGAGCAGTTGGTTGGACCCAGGGTTGACGGATTAGACTTTTAACTTATCTTGTCTTTTAATTTATCCCTTAAAATTAATTCCTACACATCACTGTTAGAGTATGGAATGATGTTAGGTATAGATATGTATGTATTATTGTTTGTATTGTTATGTATTGATATCTGAAAATCCTACATTTCACAGAGATTTTTAAAAACTGCATTAGCTTGTGATTTTGTCCTGTACATTCATTACTTTTTGTCAGTCCCGTCTTGTCAATGGTCAGTTGGCCATGCCCTGAGGAAGCTCGGGTATGAGGGAGGAGAGAAAGCTTTTTAAAAAAATCCAGGCCGTAAACATAATGGAAAAATTGTGGCGAGGAACTAAAACTGCCGTCATTGGTCCTGGTCCATCAGATGCATTTTCTGCAACAGCTGGTTCCTCCTCTTGACTGTCAGTATCAGCCTGAAAAAAAAGAACACAGGACGTTCATAGAACTCTGATTTGTGGGACAGAACCTTCAACTACAGATCCACTTGTAGTTTATTTAACAGAGCTGTGAAGACATGCGTTACATGGTGTATTAACCCTTGTGCAGCCTTGGAGGGGTCAACCCCACTGTAAACTAGTAGGCGCCAAAGCTCAAAAACACACACAAGGCTTGGATAAAACAGCCTTCGTGGGTGTTACATCCCAGCAATGAACACGCGTGGGTCTATGATGAACAAGTTCATCCAACCTTTCATCTAGATAAAGTATGTTGTTATTTATCGTCTGTCTGCGGCTGTTTTATCCAACCCCTGTGTGTTTTTTGAGCTTTGATGAGATACAACATCAGTGTGGCTCAGATAGTAATTTAGATGTACACTGTTTCTTACTGGATTTGGGGCTGGGTTCCTGTTTGCGTTTTGCTGGTTATGTTCGGCCTGGGGGGGCTGCAGAGGGTTAGGTCCTTGAACCGGCACTTGCCTTCTGAAGGGAAACCAACCAGCAGTGTGTCTGTCAAGGAGAAAACCATCAAAAAAGCCAATCAAGTTCTTGGGTGCTCTCACAGAACAATGGTTAAGACACATATACATAAAAAGTACTGTAACAGAACCTCTGTCTGATGTTAATACATTCACTTCGGAAAAGCTACTATACAACTCTCCTGAACAGGAAGAGAAATATGACCAGGCGCCCATTTGTGTAAATTACATTGATTTGAAACAAACTTGTTTCCAGCGATGGATAACACGAGTTAAGCTGCTTCCACTAATATGGTTCTGGTTTAGCAGGTTTTACAGGAGTGTATCCTGAACACTGTAACCACTGAAAGCTCATTGTCATCTCTAAAAGTGTACAACCTAACACCTAACTTGGTGCACGTGGTCAACTGTTTTCAAAGGCCTAGTTGCCAACAACTGACCAGGGCTTGTAAAACTAAAATAGCTACTGTGGAGTGCTGCAGTAATTCATGTCAACAGCATACAGCCTGCAGTATACTTACAGGTACATGACGAGAAGGGTGCTCATCACCAGCAGAAAGCGACTCAGGTTGGAGTAATGATACACAATCATGAGCAGAACACCAAATCTGGTTACAGAGTACAGCCAGTCCAGCCAGTCCCTTTCCACATCCTCCTCATCCTCCATGATGGGCCCACCCTGAGCGTTCATCCTCATGTTCTGGTTGGCATCCCCTGGGTTAATAAAGGCACCATCCTGTGCTGGGTTCTGATTAACAGGCAGGTTGTCAATGGGGTTCTGATTGGCTAACGGGCCTGGAACAGGTATTTGATGTGCAGGAGCAGGATGAGACTGGCCAGTGGTTGGAGCTGATGCAGAAAGCATGGTTCCTGCTGCTGCTAAAGCTGCATGACTAAAATGAAGCAGAAATGAATACAAACTAGTCAGACAGAGACATGGATATTACAAAATATGATGCAGAAGACTAGAAACCGAAATTTACTATTGCATGTAGTACTGTCTGGCGTAGACATGTTGAAGCCACAGGAGCTGTTGAGGGCTGTACAGGGAGAACGTGGGAAAGGCCGGCTGAACAACCTGTGGTGCTCCAGGCCTACAGTGAAAAAGATAAGAGACACGTCTTCTTAAAACTCAGTTCTTTTACATGTGTAAAGTTCAGGCAAGCGTAAATGCCAACAACATACATATGTATTTGACCAGGGTAACTGGACACACGTGTAAGTATCACATCAAGGCTGTGTCGTGGTAACGATTCTTTTTCTCTTCCCTTTTGCGCTTGGTAATGTGGTGTGTTAAACAACTACTACAGTAACATTAACAAAATGTGACTTACTCTTGTCTGATCAACTGGTGCGTTGTTATTATAATAGTGTATACGTTTTATAAAGTAAACTTAATATTAAAGTCAATAAATATGGCTTCATGTGTCCTTTAGCTTTTCTCACTGAAGATGATTTAATCTGAACACTGTCATGCTCCTGAAACATATTTATGATCATGCCCCTCAAGTCAACCACACTATTAAACAGATGAATAAGCTCTTCTTTTGTGGCTTACACTACACCAGCAGGCCAAGCAGGAGTCGATGCTGGAGTCTGCGTAGGAGCTGGAGTAGCAGAGGAAGAAGTAGTCTGCCTTCTTTGCCTAAGCTCTGGTGTGCTGGGAGGCTGGACAAGGTCTGTTGTGGACTGTTCTGTCTCTTTGGTCTGCAAAGGTAAGAACAGCTTGTCAGTTAAGATCAGGCAAAGCCTCTTGGTATTTACAGAACTGCTGTTAGATGTGTAGACACCAAACAACGCGAGTAGAATCCAACCTTCTGGGCCACTTGTGAAACTAAAGTGAGTATCTTTAGCTGTGTGTTTAAGCAGAGGGATGACAGCTCAAGTGAAACCGTTCCACTTCAGAGTGTGATAGTAATGAGACCACCTGTTGTCATTTAAAATGAACAAACCTAATTCTCATTCAAATTCGCCGAGATCTAACGAAAAGCAGATGGATGACATCTGTGTTGATAAATATGCACAAACAAGGTCAAAATATGTTAAACAAGACTAATTACTGCTAATAAACATGGCAACTGAAAGGTGAATATGTGAAGCAAAACCAACATGCAAACCTTTCAGGCACACCCTGAAACCAAATGTGGAACTGAGGCGTCATGCATCCACTGGCAGACTTCATTTACATGAGTAAACATCATCACTTCTTACCTTCTTACTACATGTGGCTCCGGGTAAGCCACAAAATGGATTTCGAGAAGGGCACACCAGGTGCAGTGTGGGAATGGAGTCAGTCTATGACAGGTGACAGAAAGGCCTGATTAGAAAAGCTACATGGAAAAACACACAACAAATAAACACTACAGAAAAAAGCCATGCTGTAGATATGTAGGGCCCTGTGGAAACAGGATTGAACACTCCAGCTATTTGTAACAGAGCTTTTATTCTCAACTGAGAAAAATATTTGGCTTAAGTGGTTTTATGAACATTTTTACAGAACGCATTAATTCTTTGTGGCTGTTTATTCAGTGAATTCTAAGAAAACATGTTCACACTGTCAGCACAAACACTGACAGTTGCAAAGTCACAAGTGTTCTGTGACACATACCTGTCTGAAGATATCTCTAACGTGCAGATGATCTGGCAGCAGTTTGCCCCCATAGATCAGTCTCTGCTCACTTACAGTCTGAGAAAGGGAAACAAGAAGATGCCACTGCACATTACAAACCACCGACATTTTTACAGCGCCAAGACTTATGCTGCTCGACCTGCTGTGTGTAAAACAATGTTGGGAAGATGAGACGAGTACATTATTATGACAAACCTATTATTATTATTCAAGGATGCATATTCAATACAAAATGTGGGTAGAAATGTTCTTGTATTTCAGATTCTCTCGTTCATTTTTGTGTTATGGTCAATTCTACTGTATATCATTATTGTCCCAATTGTGGCCATGATTTTAAATTCATATACGTGTCTTCACAGCAATTTAAGTAATATTGGACATTATCCAGTCTTTCCAGTACTTGACTAAGTGCTTTTTGGCAGTAGGTACCATGGGGTCAATACTAAACTGTGTGTTTTCCCTTTGCGTCCCCTCCAGTGTAAAAGCGGACTGTAGTCCTGGTGTTTATCATTCTATTGTCATGTGGAGTCTTTTATTTTTGTTTTAATGGTCTGTTTAAAAACCAGCTAAATGTCTACACATGACCAGTGTTCTTTTGGTCCAGAATAGCACAGAACACCCCGTGAGTCTATTCTCCACACTTGCCGTTTGTTGGCATCTAAATCGCCTCCGACACACGCGCTAACTTGCTAGTTCCGTAAAGGTTAGCTAGCCTGCTAACTTCTCCGTTACTTCACAACTCACCGGTTTGGTGGGGTAGACAGTGGACAAATGCGTTTTTAGCTCCAATACAGTCCAGCTCAGATGAACACCTTCCACAGTTTGGTCCTCTTGAGCCTGGTTGGGCGTTTTTATGAGCAGAGCGACGGTCTTTTGTTGAGGATCACCCACATCCATTTTTCTTTTCCACGTCTAGTCTCGTTCTCCGGATGACACTGTGGGACCGCTACACTCGTTTCACGCGCAATAAATCGGGAAGCTAGTGTTTCTCGATAGGCGCCGCAAACTGTCTTGTGTAAACAGCTAGTGGCGAAACTCCGACGTCTCTAGAAGTGTCTTCCAGCTGGTTGTCATTCGGGACTTCAGCCAGGAGGAAGGGCGTTTCCAAACACACGGTGGCCTCCTCTGATTGGCCACGTTCTCCCGTGCTAAGACGTGGAAGCTCGGGGCATGCGAAGGCCCTCTGAGCATGCGCAGTTACAAAATTACTGATTAAGAACTAGTCTATGCACGGTATTGATGTTGACGCTCACTCTGCCGCTTGATGTTTTCCCCAAAAGCGCAAACCCAGGCAGTGCAGTGCAGAATTGAATATATTTTTATAGGAACAATAATAGTGCATTTAGTATGGAGGTGAATCAGCAGCGCTTACATTTCAGCCAATACTCCCCGTAACTCGTGTAAGTTTTCTTGGGGTTTCGCGTTTGAAGCGGAAACAGACGTGGCACCTCGTCATCTCTGAGGTGGAGACGTCAGTCATGACTCCCAGCAGCTGAACACACGGACCGCAAACACTAGATCTGAGCGTGGTAACAAACACTGACAGAGAATGCGCCAAAAACCTGTTACTGCTTTTTACTCAGTGCCTGTCACATGTTTCTTATTTAATGCCATGTTTTGTTGATATGTTAATCATAATTTTCACCATATCAAGTTTTTCTATGAGGATATTGTGGTTTGATGAATGTCGGGTGGCTTTTCCAGCTGCTGATTGGCTGAACCCTCCTGTTCAGAGAGAGTTGGAGCACCAGCAGGACCTGGACCTGGACCGGCCCCTGGTTTAGAGCAAATGTTCAGTAACTCTGTACGTTTTGAATACAACAGGTTTGGTTTAGCTGCTCCTTCTCATCTCAATTGGCAAACGTACAATGGAATAAGCCAGTTTAGTAGGATAAGGCCAGGCCAGGATGTTTCACTCATCCTGGACATCTTAATTCTACTTTTGTCCTGTGCCCCCCAGCATTCACCCAAGCTAAGGTTAGACAGATAGTTTGTGTGGCGTTATAAAATCCACCAGGTGAAGGAGGATACTGACGGATCTTCTTGTAAAGCAAAGGGACAATTACATTGGAATAGCAGCAGTTGAGAGAGATAACAACTTGCCCCATTGCAGCTTTAAAATGAATAATGCTGCAATTTACTGTACATTTTCTGTTTGCTCAGTCACGCTCTGCTGAAACGTATGCATTCGCATGTATTGTAGTAGTGTATTGTCTGGATTTTTCATGACCTCACACAAGCAATCATCTAAAAATAGTGATATACACAATATACTTTAGCTACAAGCTGCTAGTGTCTGCAGTAAACATTTTTAATATTACAATATTACTACAACAAAGCTGATTCTAGAAGAGGGATTAGGACTGATTGACACTTGCTAGACCTTGTTAGTACCATGACGAAGTGCCCAGAAAGTCTGTTTGAAGATGGTTTATCTTAAAAGGCAATATAATGACAGTGACAGGTGGAAAGTTGAGATTCATTGAGGACAATGAGATGGCATTCCATGATTAGAGATTATATTTGAACATAAAAAACACAAGAAAATGAACTAGTCCGAGCTCCTTCAGAGTGACAGAGCTCCATAGCCCATCTCCAAGAGTGCTGCCTGCCACTCAGTGGAGGAAACTCTGATGGTCTGGAACAGGCAGAGAAAGCTCAGTGTGCTGGGTCTAAACTTACAAGTATGTTTATTTTTAACCAGGTGGATTAATAAAAAAGAAGAAAACTGGAGATTTTTAGACATCCAGTGTACTCCACACAATGTGTGTATGTATTCAACATATGTCGTATGTGTTTAAGACAGCTGGGTATGAACCAGGGTAATGCAGAGCAGTTGGGCAGGTCAAGTAAGATGGTGTGTGTGTGTGTGTAAGCGATCGTTTAGGAGAAATCAAGGTCTGTTACAAAAATACCTGTGGTGCGGATAAGACCAGGTGCCACTGTTCTCAGCCATGCACAGAAGAACCCATCAAAGAGTATCAGCTACTGTTTAAACTGTATATTCAGTGTTTTCTGAAAATATAAAGTATCACTTAACATTTTTATGATACACTTAAAAATATATAATACAATGCACGTCTATGAGTAACTTAATTAAATATGCTCTGAATCATACATACGAAGGTAGAGCTGGTAAATGTGCAGTTAGCAACACCCACCCACCAACAAACACTTTACCAGCATTTCTACTGTACTACAGGCATCTCATTTTGAAACAACAGCAACTATATAAAAACAAACCATTTATGTTGAAAAAGGTTTAAAACAATTAAACAATTTAATTATTTTAATTATAAATAAAAATAATATATATACATGTTTTTTTTGAATGATTTTGATTGTTTTTTTCTGATTTTAAATGGAAACAACATAATACGAACAAAACTCACACACTGGTTAAATGGTGATTATAAGCTATCAAGGCATCATTATATGATAATTACGATATATACTCTATGTCAGGATAATAGCTCACTTAATTATACGATGACAGATTTATGAAAGTGTTTCACTGGCAGTAGAAGGTGAGAACATTTTCCTGATTTCCTCTGACCATTAGGACTGGAGGTCTCAGATCATGTGACAAGAAGTCCAGCCACGCCAGGTAGAGCATACTGGGACATGCGCCTCTTCTGCCAATAGGCATGGTGCTGTGAGAGCAAAGCATTACTTTAAAGGCTAAACAAAGACAGTTCAAAAGATTTAAACATGCAGTGATGGTAAAGCAGAGGAGTTGTAGGTATAAGCAACCTCAAGCGAAAGTCTGACTTCTAAGCAAGCCTGAATCTTGCTTAGAAATCAAATCTGTACTCACATAACAATCAGAGCGGCTTCTCGGGAGTAGTCCTGCAGAACCTCGTTAAGACGGATCTGACGGAGTGACTGAATTCCAAAGAGAAGTTTATAGTTTTAATCTCATTTCCTTTTCTTTGATCATTCCTTAAATCTAGTTTGACTAAATATTTACCCTGCTGCCTCAAACCCACTACACCTTTCTAAAACCTGAAACTAGCCTTGCTCCTAACATTCCTAGGTCTTACATGACTTAATCCAGATTCACATAATTACGATGTGTAAAACCTGACTGACATGTGATGCAGGTGAACAGCAGCATTTATGTAGTTAAAGAAAGTGGGATGTATCCAGTGAGTTTGCCAGACCTTGGCCTTGTTCTTTTCTAGATCCTGTTCAGTGATCATCCAGGGCTCCTCCTGCCGTGCTGTCCCAGAATCAGCATCCTGCTTGAGGTCTGTGTCCAGTCTGAAGCGGCGCACCATGCTCTCAAACCGGTGAACGCTGATGGGAAGAAGGGAGAAGTTCGATTAAAGATAATCACAAGTAATGAAGTAGTTACATACAAATATTCCAACCAACTGACATAACACACAAGCGAGAAAAGTGGCTTAATTTTCAGGCTCAAACTTTGTAAATCTTACTTTGTGGGCTGGGGGTTTTGGTAGATGTCAGGAAGCACCTCAACGTGATGAAAACCAAGACGGAACTTCTTTATCAGGGCCAGTACCCTAAAAAACAATGTTGGAGAGAAAATTAATTTCACAGCTCACAGAGTTTTTGTCCTACAAAAAGTGTATTCTGTTGTTTATTATAACACTTATATCTGCTAAAATAAATGACATAAGGCATTATACACCGTTTGGTGAAAAGTACAGATATAATAGAAATCTTACTCCTCCTTCTGCTGCTCTCTCTTGTCTGGTTCCCCTCCCACAAACACCCGGACCTTACATTTACCCCAGCGCTTCCGACGCGTCAGCAGGTAGGGCAGCAGCAGGGTAAGACCTGCAGAAGCACACACACACACAATGTGGTGAGGAAACTCATGACATATAAAAATACTCATGACAAATGAAATGAGGGAGGTGAAAGAGGAGCAGGGAGGGAGTCTGACCTCCATCGTCACACAGCCAGTATACATCAATGGTCTTCTTTCCTTGTTTTGTCTGGAACACTGTGCTTGGTTGAGGCTCTGGATCAATGGAAATAGAAGCTGTGTAGTGGAAAAACATCATATTATAGAACTTGTATGTCAGTTTTGTTCGAGCAGTTCAGGTCAAATTAAATGTGAAAATATGAAAAGAATATGATCATGCATATACATACATGATACGCTTGTTTGAATGTTGGCAGAGGCGCTGCTAATGTTCTCTGGTCCTGCATCAAAAGCTGGATTGACTAAAATGAAAAAAAGAAATTATTTTAAAGATGAATGAAATGTGTCATGGCATCTAAATCAGCTGTAGCTGGTAGAGTGAATTGATTTGACTTCACTGCCAGTGTCCTGACTCGGACTCAGTCACTCACCACTTGACTGATATGGACGCACAGCTTCCAGTCCCTCCTTCATCCTCAGCATGCACACACCGTACTGTAGGTTGAAAGCGTCGCTACAACGAATTCATGATCTCGTTAAACTCACACATTTTAGATGTGCTTTCTTTCATGACCATTTTTATTTTGTTGTTGTTTTCATCTTTTAATATAATATGTTTTGATCCCCACTGTACTCACTGCAGTATTTCTATGTAGTTGTGTGCAGCCTGGGGAGTGTCGCTGTGCCAGTCTCTCTTGAAACCCATCATGAGAACGTTTGGCCTGATTCGACCCAATCCTGCCCCCTGGTGGACAACAACATGAGAAGGAGTCATTTGACTTGATGAGGAATCTGGCAACGAGGATGAGGCAGTTTATTGTAACGTAAGACTGTAATCTTTGATCCTTACAGTCCTGCTCTGAATAAAGCAATCAGCTCATTGTTAACTCTGGTTTTACCAGTTCAACTTTGATGGACCACTTTCAGAGGCATGGAGGCAAACAACGAAAGACACTTTATTTGTCTGTACCACATAAGAAGAGTCTTAGTGTTGTGTTTTTGCAGTGTTGCACAATGTATGACCCCAGAAGGCATACATGAAATAACTAAATGATAATACATTGTCAGTATTTCCCATCTTGAAAGGTTGTGTGTGTAACTCAAATTTTAATTAGAGTAGAGTAGGTTTTTTGATTCAAGTTAAATCAGCATGTTTTAATTTTTTCCAAAGTTGGTTCGTTTCAAGTCTGAGGTGTAGGGTCTCACCTGTAGCAGCATGTTAACTCCTGATCGTAGGTCGGAGGCCACCACTCCTCTGTAGAAGGACTTGATCTTGCGTTTGTTTAACCAGGCCACATGGCTGTTACTCGTCGCCTTCTGCACTGCTGTCAGGGAGGAATCCTCCTAAAAACACAGGATCATATAGTCAGTCAACTAGTCAACTCAGGGGTGAAGTCCTTTACAGGGTGCATTCAGGAGACTGACAACATCTTAACTGACTCTTGTTGGTGGTTTTTTTCTGAGGCAACAAGTTGAAATCAGCTACTGTGGAATTATGACATTATACCATATTAGTGACTTTCCTGTGACTTTGCCGTTTCACAACGTTTTAGTGTGTTACCATCCAGCAGATGGACATTAAGATAGTTAATGCATAACACAATGTGGATTTTATGGATTACCTTCTATAGAAATTTGTATTCATTTTATATTGATGTTCATTCAGTGATTTAGATGAGGAAACATTATTTCATTACACTAATTTTGATAGTGTAATGAAATTGATAGTCCAGGCTTTTGAAAAGTTTTTGCTGCTAAATTGTGGTTTAATAAATCTCCCTCGCCCTTTTTGAACTATTCAACACTACATAAACATCTGCTATCAAACCGAAAGTCGTATCAGAGCGTATTTTTTCATATAACTTCACAGTGGTATGTATATTTACTAATGTACAGCATCCCTTAGAAATAAAACATTGAATATTCATAAATATTAAAGCTGCGGTTTACTCACAGTCACTACATTGGCACACAACATGAGACTTAGGCCTTTAGTGAAGCAGCTGATGAGATCCACCAGAGCCGGACGACTGCTGGGAGAACCTGTTAACACCAAGCACTGAGGCCTGAGAGAAGAGCACAGACAGATGTTGAGCAGACGTTAGTCAACTTGTCTGAGACCCTACCAGACTTTAAACTAGCTGATTGCTGGGATTAGTTCCTCATCACAAGACCCGTGTCCTCAAAACACTTCACTTGGGTGTAGTTTTAGTGCAGATCTAGCTGTTCTGTCTTCAGTTATTCATAAAAGGTTGTTAGCTTTGTGGGTGTGTGTGTGTGTTATAATACTGTCACCATAGGTGTGACTATGAACATCAGAAGGTCTGAAATATGCTAATGAAAAATAACCCAGAGGTCTAATGAAAAGAAAACTGAAGTCTAAGAAACTACCTCTTGGATACTTGCTCATATCTCTTTTATGGTCTCCATAAAATCTGACTTTCACACATAACAACGCAACAAAACAAATGTTGGTCCTTATGTTCAGCACTGACAGGAACATACAAACAGACCTGTAGTTCTTCACGTGGTCCTCCACAGCGTTGAGACCTACACACTGGTTCAGTGCAATGTTGTAAGAGCTGGCCTGCACCGATGATCCCCAGTTGACCTCTGCACTCAGAGCAGAGCAACAGTGTTAGAGGCAGAAGGACGAGCAGCAGACGGCTGACCGTGCTGATGATGTGTGTGGCGTTTACCAGGCTTTTTGTAAAGTGTGTATGCCAGAAGGAACAAGACAACACCAAAGGCAATGAGGGCTGCCCACCAAGTCAGCAGGAACATGATGACCACACAGCACACGGCGCCCAGCAATGACAGCCATTTACTGTAGAACCTGAAGGAGGGACGCCAACCTGCACACGCCCACACACACAGACGTGCTTTTATTTCAACTTACTTACAAACCACCTGCTGATACACTGCTCCTTTAGTTTTTTACTGTGTTTTACTACTGTTTTACATTGTGCTTGGTACCTGGTGAGTTAGTGATGGAGGCGTGGAAGCAGCTGAAGTTGATAAGAGAATAAGAGCACAAGAAGAAGTTGGAAATGATGGGAGCGATGGTGTTGAGCTCAGCTGGTTGAAAAACACACAGCAAAGACAGATGATTAGTGTTTAACGCTGTAATCCCAATATTTTGCAGTGTTTCTAAGTTTGTTGGTCTGTGTCTGTGTTATCCTGCTGGATTCACTTTGGAAACCTACAGTTTATATTCCTGTTCATGATCAGTTTGCTTACCCATGAGGTCAATATGTCTACAAGATGCCCAGTTTAGATTCTGACTTAACCATTACTAAGGTGGATGGCATAAACAGAAATAACTGTAACTATGGTGGGACAGGTATAACATGAACTAGGTTAAATACTCTACTATACTATGCTTTACTATGCACACATATTTGTTATAGTAACACAGTTTCATGTACTGTACATGTACATGTAGCCAGTTTGCATTGATACTGATACTGAACTCCACCAGTCACATTGAAGGTCCAGACAAGTTTCCACTCTCATTGGGAAGTTTGAGAACAAACCTAAGAACAACTTAGCCATCTGTTGGTAAAAGTTTCTCTCGCTCACCAATGAGAATGAAGCAGGCAGCAATGACGTACGTCAGCAGATAGCCTCTGATCGGTTCATTGTTCTTGCCATAATCTTTGCCAAAGAAGCCAATGAGAGGGTAGAGTTTGTCCTTACACAGACACTGTATGGAAAAGAAATAAGAATTGTTATTGTCACTGCACAGAGAATAAGAACAGAAGCACAGTGTGTGTGTGTGTGTGTGTGTGTGTGTACCTGGAAGACCTTTGGAGCAGACACCAAGCAGGCCAATGCAGAGGACAGAGTTGCTCCAAATATACCAGCAGTGATGAGAGGGGCAAAGGCAGACACCATGCTCATTGACTACAGACACAAATGAGCTGCTCATTAATCCTCAAAGTAACGTACGGTTAAGTCTCTTATGCGAACCGTTAATCGTGTGGGTTTAGTGTTTTCTGTTTAACTGTGTGACCACCCTGTAATCACAACCTCAGGTGGCAACAAAAGAAACCGTGTTTCAAAGGCTAAAGCGTCAGAATTTGTCTTAGCTTAAAGTGCTTTTGTTTACCTGATAGTAGTTAAGGAGGCCGTAGGGGCATGTGCCGTTCTTGCTACACTCACTGAAGTCCCATCCATACTGACAAGCTGTGCCAACGCAATTGTCCACGGACGAATCAGGGGAGAGGGTGTCATTCATATTACCAGATGCATCCCGTACCACACAGGACCCTGGAAGGAAGACAAACACACGCTTGTTTGTTAAAGGGCCTTAAATGTTTTTACAAACAGAGCTTTAAAGGCCTGTCACATCAAGACACATATGTACAATGCCCTTGACCACGACCTTCTAATATCCTACAGCTGTAAACATCTTCCAGGCATAAAAATGAGGCACTTTTCAAAGTGAAGTTTTAATATAATATTATGCATTTATATTTTTTAGATATTTATATATTGTCATTTAGTCAGTCGTAATTAAACTGTATCAAACATGTATTCATTTTCTAAAAGTTGAGAACTTGTATATGTTTTGGTTTATTATTGAGTAAAACTATTCACTGTACAGTTTATCATAAACCGTTTTAAGTGTAACTCAGTTATTGGGTAAAAGACTAAATGCAGATTTGCTAAGTAGCATGGGTACATGTTACCTATGGTAGCAGAGATGATGAGGTAGGACACGGTCGTCCAGAATATAGCCATCAGTGTTCCTCTGGGAATGGCCACTGTGGGATTCTTGGAAGGAGAAGAACAATGTGCAAACAAATGTGATGACTAATATTCATATGCACTGTATGTATGTGCAGGACCAGGAGGCAGCTTGAGGCAAATAGGTAAATTAACACGTGTCCTTTAAAGCAGTATTTCGCTAGAATTTTCAAAGGTAAAAGGTGGATGGTACCTTTAGATCTCCTGAGATGTTCGCTCCTGCCAGGATACCTGTGGCTGAGGGAAAGAAAATGGAGAACATGCCAAAGAAGCTGCCTTCTTTCCCTCGCCATCCGGGCACAAAATTGGTGGCGAAGATGGATGCTGTTAAAGATGAAGTAATCACTTTAGAGCGCATTAGTCTGAGATACTGGATGTACTGTATGAAAATTAAACTGAATATTTACCTTTGTAGCTAAAGAAACCCTTGGATTGCTTCTCTGGTGTTGAAGGAATGATTGTTCCAACAATGTAACTAGCAAACGACACCATGATCACAAAGAAGAAGAGAATCTGGGCCTGTGAAAGACGGAACACACAGTATGTATAAATGAGCTAAAGACCAACTTAGTGACAGAACAGAACATCTAGTTTCCAAATCTGAACTGGATGACTATGGCTATGGTCCATGTGCACAGTGGGCTATCTAATTCTAGCAAAGGAAAGGGGTGAATTAGCGTTTGGACAGGGTTAAGTCTCTTAGATCAAAACACTTACACGTTTATTCAATGTAAGGAGTTTAAACTAAAAACAGACAATACAAATTACATACATGCAGGAATTTCCTATTGATTTCATAAAGTACAGTCGGTTGATGTTACCTTGGATTCCCATGCCATGCCAGCCATTGAGATGCCTAGTAGACAGGTAACAGTTATGACGCCGATGATGCGAATGTCATTGGTGCGGTCAACCATGACAGCATTGTTTTCCTGAAGAAGAAAGTCCAAGTGCTCAAACAGAATAAAACTCAAGCAAAGTAGTAAGATACTGTATCTCAGTGTAATGGTTGGTCAAGCCTGATGAACACAGATAGCTCTACTCACACGCATAAGGTCTACAACAGTCTCAGCAAAGCCCACAGTGTGCATGGCCACAGCTACAGCATTGGCAAAGGCAAAGATCAGACCAATGGATCCACCCAGTTCTGGACCCAGGCTACGACTGATTAGGAAGTAGGTTCCGCCTAAAACATCACATGGGGGAGCATGTACGCTATATGTGCAACAATTTCATATAATGCTAATCATTGGTTTGTGTTGAAATGCATGCGCATTGAAAGGATGGTATGCATTGTCATTCATTTTCTGAGAGTGACAGATACAGACCTCCTTTGACTTTGCCGTTGGTAGCAATCGCTGAAGTGGAGAGACCTGTGATCCCAGTAATACAAGAAGACAGCAGGATAATCACCCAGGTCATACCTGAAGAGAAAAATAGCGGAGTGAGCCACATAGAGGCCTGCATATAATAAAGATTAATATAATGAATCTGTCTGTTGAACGCACCTATACCAGCTTGACCAGTTATCCAAGGCAGCCGCAGGTATAAGATCACCCCCCAGATATTCAACATGCAACGTATCTATAAACCAAACAAAGCAGTGCATGTGTTAACTCCTTTTGTATTACGTGCACAGGGTTAATAATAATGATAAATGAAAGAAAGCACAGAAAAAGAAAGTGTGTCTAAACGTTTGGATGCTTAGATTCATTGTTATGTGTTAGTGTTTCCTAGTAGCTGTAAAGTAGTCACACTACATGTTGTGTTGGCTGTGATAGTAAGTAACACACATTTAACTAGTAATTGTCGTGTAAAAACTTTTATGGCATGGTTTGTCTGTCTGTATATACTTATGTGTGTGTGTGTGTGTGTGTGTGTGTGTGTGTGTGAGAGTGAATGAGTGAGCGAGCGAACAAGTAAGCAAGCAACATTTTATGGCTTTAGGAAACCGTTAAAAAGAAAAGTCAACACCACTACTAGTTACACCTGAATAGTTTAAGGACCATAGACTAGAAATGGCCTCATAATTAATCAATTATTACCTTTGTATGACCTTGTTATGAAGTCTACGCAGGCAGCCACCTCATAAACCATAAGGATGAAACAAATGTATCTTTAGATTCCTTCTTATTGTCTGAATGAACTGCATTGTTCTGCTTTCCTTACCTTTCTAACATATTTTAGTGGTCTACTTATATTTAGCGAATACTAAATAAGGACAAGAAGGGTCTAAAAAGAGCTGGTGACTGCAGTGTGGACTTGGTGTGCAAGTGTATCTTTTCCTACTTACTACACACTAATACTACTGGCAACAGTTCTGACCAATGTTGTATATGCTGTATCACTTCTATATACTGCATAGAGATTAATTAAAAAATAGATATCTACTAGAATTAACAAATACAATTCTTTAAATTTAGAGAGAAACAAGACAACAGTCTACTTGATTCTACTTTTTTATGGAGGACCTTTAGATTAGAATTTAAACAATAACAGTGTTAAAGTGTTGAATGCGACTAACCCTACCATGACTCCCTGCACCCAGCCAAAACGAGTAGGCTCAGGTGGCGGCTCCTTTAGCTCATCTGTGTCTTCCTCAGAACTGTCTCCTCCTCCGTCTTGTCCAGCTGTTGTCTCTTCATACATTGGAGGTTTGGAGTCATCCTAGTCAAATCAAGTTAGACCAAGATTATTTATATACCTAGAATTATTCATTTGAGTTATAAAGAGTCAAAAGTCATCGAAATGTCTCATATGCAGAATTCATCATCATCACAATACTACAATACAAGTTTTTCATTGCATCTGAAGGAAACTTCTTGCTGGTAGTAATAAAACTGTAAAACTGGTTCATTAGAAAGTTACTGTGTGAACTTAAAATGCTGATTCATTTAAAACACAGTGGAAATGGTACTGGGTCTACTTTTTACCCGAGCTTGTTTCATTCTGAACTTTAAATTCATTCCTCACCGGGTTGGCGTGCAGCTGTAACAGAGATGGTCTGAAGCGCCTGCGTCTGCCCCAAACCTCTGTGTTGGCATAGAAGTCATAGTGCGGCGGTGCATCCAGGGTCTCATAGCCGGTTAGAGCATCAGATCCATGGGATGTTACGCTGCTCCCATCACCGTAACACTGATAGTAATGAGACTCATCAAAGCTTCCAGGTGTTGTCTTCCCATTGACTAACATAGGAACTCTGGGTCTATATGCAGCCAGGTGAACACCATCGCTGACTACAGGCAGCTCCATTTAAACAGGCAGAATAGCCTAAAAGCCTGTCTATCCGTAACAGAGGAAGGCAATAAAACTAGTTGTATTGTATAATTTGAGTAAAAACCTTTCCTTCAGCAGCTGATCCAGTGTCCTGCAGAGACAGCCAGCCGGTGTATCAACGTGGTGGAGCTATAGGGTGAATGAACCAGGCTTTATTGCAAGGGTTGGTTTTATATTTGACCTTAACAAAGCAGGAGGAACCTGAGGCCATGTGAAACAGCTCATTCAGTGAACACTCAAACAAGACTCATTACAGGAACTATTAAGCCTTACACAAACTATTTAATTGTGCAGGGTCAACGTGAGCAAATATCGTGACTGTGCTAGACCAAGAAATACAACAGTTAACTGCTTATTAAACATTTCTTTGAAGACTGAAGATCTGTTTAGTTTGAATCCATTAATAGGATATAATAGGGGATTATTTTATTATTAGTTAATTCAAAAATGTGTGGTTTGCTGTCAAAATAGTGTCATCAAATATTTTGACTTGTTTTTATTTTAAGAAACTTTTTTCTACGCAATAGCAAATATGTGTCCTAATGCCATAAATCGTTTGTCCTGTGTGAAGCTCAGCCACAGTTTTGCTGTAGGTAAATAAGACTGAATGCTAAGGTCATGTAAGTTAATAATAATATGTTGTTGAATAGTGGAATTACTATATAAAGGAAGACCACCTGTACTATGACATATCTAAATCCTGACTGAAAATCCTCGTGTAGGTTTAGGTTTAGACGAGAGCAATCTGATATTTAATTGACCACATTTAAATATTTAATTATTTATTTGTTCTGTACAAGGAGTCATCTTTAATTTTGAAATGAAAGGTAATACATGCAAGTTTAGTCATTCTTCATCATTTAACCTGTCCCACATGACCAGTGGCTGTGGACACGCAGGGCAGAGTTGGCTGCTCCTGTTGTTGCTGGACTGGTGGTTTCATCCCTGTTTCCTCCATGTTGAATAGCTAATTATAATGAGACCAGCATTAAATATGTTTCTCAAAAACAACTATTAGTAATCTAGTGTAAAATATCCGTCATTTCTTTTACTCTCTTCAAATGAAGAGTTTGATAAGGTTTAGGGTAAGCTCCTTCAGAACCACAGATGTTATGGGTGCTGGTCATGGTGCTCTTTGTGAAGAACAAACTGACCTTTGCTTGTCACGTCTGAGGAGCGTCTCTTTAACAATTGGTTTATTGTGTTCACACACTTTGATCAGCCTCCCTGTAGTTGAAGAGAACATTTACACGTGTCGCTGATTTCATTGAATGAACATGATTTTCACAGAAAGGTGTAGGCTCATTACGTTGAACTGCTTCTTCAGTTTTCAGATATTGTTAAATGATTAAACTTGTCTGTTACCTCAGTAGTTGTGTAAGAAATAAACAACTGAACTTGAACTTTCTCTGTGATTGTTGTGTAGTCTCATGCTGGGTTACTGTTGTAACAGTTGTCCAGCTAAAATGTAACAATGTCTCAAACTTAGCTTGCAGCGATACAAGCTGCTTAATTGTCCAAGACTTTGGCTCACAGCGTAATTTCCGTCAAAGCTTAGTCTATAAAACGCAAAACACAAACCATAGTGAATTTAATCACAGCTTCCAGGTAAATGTGTACATATACCCATATGCACATACATGCACATAAACACAGAACATTCAGACACATAAGTTTTATAACATTGTCATACAGATCATGGTCAATATTCACCTGTTTATTAATATGTGATATGTGAGACTTAATATAGGACATTTAAGATCTATCACTGTGAAAAGCACATGGGAAGCAGTGAGCAGCATTCTAGTTATTCTCACATTCAGTATTTTGATTATGTAAAGTAATAATATTGCTTCAAAGCCCCTTCATGAGATTGGTAAAGGTCATCATATTCATTATGATTAACATAATTTGTTATTATGTGCTGTATTTAGGTACAAACCAAACTACCAAGAGGGAATATTTGGTTCTCACTCGGAATCAAGTTCTCAGTGTCCATCCTGGACAGGTCATCAGGCTACCACAGCACAACAAACAAATGAGTGGATATGTACGAAAACTCTTAAATCTGAATGAGTGAACTGGAGCAACAACCCTGTAGTGAAAAGTCTTATAGTTTATTCACAATCTTTACTGTTAGCATTTGAATTAAATGCTTTTCTCTGTTGAAAATTTGAGTTTATAAACAGATGACATTAAAATGAGGAGGATGGAAGATCATTGAATAAAGTAATTGCAAGCCTGATGAGCAAACTAAAAGGCTAAGTGTAGCTGTAATATTTATTTGGTATAGAAATCTGCAGGTTATGAAACCATGAGCTCAACATTTGGCAGCCTGCAGTAGATATGTTTTAAACCTGAGAGTTGCCACTGTGCTTGGCAATAGTCTTGACATTTTGTACGATGATGGTAACATGGAAACTTTAGCAGGAAGACAAGACTACAGACGGTTCCTTAACTGGTTTTACGTACTACAACATTGCCAGGTGAAATTAGTTCCAGGAGTCTTATCATGGTGTGGTGGCCAGACAAGGGCAACCTCCAGGAAGTCGCATTGCCCAACAAAGAAGTGCTGTACAGATTAAACATGAACCGTTAATGATTGAGCAGCACATGTGACGTAGGTGAGGCTTTTAACCTTGAACAGGATCAGCCTCACTTTCCTTCCTCAAGTTTTTCAGTTAAAGAGCTGCCTCCTATATGTAGCTTGATATTTAGCATATGGGCACAAGTCATTCATCTCAAAGTCATTTTACAAAAAAAAAATTGTCAATCTGACAAAGACAGACAAAGATCCTGGAGAATTATATGTACTTTTTTTTTCTCGCATTTCTGTTTGTAGAAATGTTACTAGGTTGTTGAAATTATATGAAACTAGATGAGGAGGAGCTGGATAAATTGGTTGAAATGACTTGAAATGCTCAGAGTAGAGCTCTTAATCTGACTGGATTTGTTCATTTGTTTATTTTAATATATTTGTATTGTGCTCGCTTAGGTATAAAAAGTATTTTCACTGGTGCCTTTTTTATTTTCAATAATAAATAAGATACGTTTTGCCTGTGAAAACAGGGTCAATATGGGCAAATTTAAAATATACATCTTAAAAACTTGAAGATGAACTTTGAATGAAAAATTTGAATGTCTGAAAAACACGATCTGAATTTGAATGTTCACAAATTAGGTTTCAAAACTTTACAGGGACAGATTTGAAATAATAAATTGCCTGTAGGCTCAATATTCTTCTTCCCAAGCAAAAAGGTCTAACAAATGACTGTCCACAATCCTCCTACATGACCTATGAGATCTAGCTGCCTGATGCTGGACCTGCAGGGGCTGAATTGGACATGTGCCTGCATCACCGCCTTAACAGATCTGGTTCCAGGAAAGCTGGTCTTTGTCAGATGTAGAGAGATAATGACCTGTGTAGGTTGTACCACTGCACACCTTAAATGTTTCCCAGTTCCAATCTGCTCCCAATGCTATATTTTGACTTTGAAGAGCCAAGCGGGGATGCAAAAACCAACACAGATGTGATTTGCCAGCTGGGACTGCTACATACAATTAATTTTCAATCAAGATGTTTTTCTTGTTGTTACAATTCGGCCCTCAGAGGTCTGAGGTCTCCAGGTTTTCGGTCTGTTTCCATGATGTCAGTTCTCCCTCTGTGCTCCTCTCTTGTCATTAGTTGTATCACCTGTGTTTAATTTCCTGTTTAGTTCTATTTAGGCTTCCCTTCTTATTTCTGTCTTTGTTGGTGTGTGGTTAGGATGCTGTTACTCGTCACACGAGTGCTTTGTCGTGTTGCGTCCAGTGTTTAGCATTGCCTGATGCTCAACTTAGTTCTCACCTGCATGTGCAGTGAGTTTGTCAAAATTAAATGTTTCACGGTTTATTTTAATCCTGTTAAAAGTTATTAAATGCACTGTTACATGTTAAGTCGGTCAGTCTGTTCTGGTCATGTGTTTGGGTCCACTTCTTTTCAGTTCAGTTCTAAGTCGCGTTACGTAACACTTGTGTGCCAAAAACCTCAGTGATTCATATATTTTATATTTTTATTCAATTGACTCCTTTCGAATAATAAAGTCCATGACCTAGCTCCATAGAAGGGTTTCATACTTAAGTGGCACCTTTTAGGAAAACTGATTATTTTGTTTAGTGTTTTAGTCTTGGTGCAGTTTGAGGTACATTTCTTTGTACCTTGTATTGAGAGACAAACAAATTTCACTTGGTTTTATATTAGCAATAAAGACTTTAGCTTGGAGACAATTACCTTTCAAATGTCTAACGTCATCAGTCACAAGAAATTGTTTTTAAATTACTTGAGTAAGAATTTAATTTAAACCTTCGCAGTATTGTGAAAGGAGATGCAAACTCCTGAATAATCTTTATCTCATCTTCAGTCATTCTTTTGTTTACCAGTGCTCAGTAGGCAACAACAGCATAGTTTGGCCTTTGTCTATGCATTTATATTCCAGTCATCTTCTTCTCCTGATTGATTTCTGTGCTTTGTGTTATCATGCTCTGCATGATGTTGGTTTCTTGTCAATACTTCATTTTGTGGCTTCACATACGTGTTAAGTGGTTTTGTATCTGTTTATTTTGGGGAAAAGCACTTACTGACTCCTGAGTAAATTGCTGATTAGGCTTCATCCTTATGCCTACTGTGTTGGTTTTAGCAGTTCTCATCGCTGTGTAGTGGCTTACATTAACGTCCATGCATTTTGACTGTACAGTAAATACACTTATATACACAGCAAAATGAGAGAAGGTTACAATGAAATAACTTATTACAGAGGTCAGTGAGGAGTGAATGCTGTAGCTGGGGGCCAAATCGTACAGTACACACTGTACTATTGAGGCAAGGGACTGTCATAGAATCTGAGGGTTCAGTGCGGTACCAATGATATTGAGAAGGTCTGTGAGGCAGTGCCAGATAGCAATAGTAATAGTAGCAATATGATGAAATGAATGTGATATGTGATAGAAGTTGCTACAGAACAGTAGTAATGTTTGAGGTTTGTATCACCCTTTTGGTGGATGATATTGTGATAGTGCTTCATCTGAACTGGTTACAGTAGTAATTCATTCCAGTATTATATGTATATGTTTGCATAAATGTATGTGTATGTACAGTAAACATCCTCTTCACTGGTCAGGTTCACGCAGACGAACTTCTTTCTCGCTTGCTCTCTCTCTCTCAAACACACACACACACACACACACACATTCCCACATTACGGTAATAGACAGAGAACCTATGCAGTAGAAAAACCTTCAATCTGCCAGGACAATACTACCATCTAGTGAATACTTTGGTACCTGCAACTGATGCTAAATGGACCACGATCTAAATACACTGTATAATCCATCAATCATTTGATATTTATTAATCTAGTAATCCGTTTCTGAATGTTAATTTACAGAAATTTTGTTGTAACATGTCTAATTTATGTGTCTTATGGGCATAATTTCTTGCAGAGAGTATATATTCATAATAACCAATTAATGCTAATTATATTCATGTTGCTGTTACTCTGTTGTACGCCCAGTGGCTCATCCAAGTGAAGAAAGTCCAGTCAGGATGGCCGAGCGGTCTAAGGCGCTGCGTTCAGGTCGCAGTCTCCCATGGAGGCGTGGGTTCAAATCCCACTTCTGACAGCAAGATTATTTTAACCTAGCAGAGAGTATATAATTAACATAACCGATTACTCCTGATTATTATCGTGGTGCTGTTACTCTTTTGTACGCCCAGTGGCTCATACAAGTAAAGAAAGTCTTGTCAGGATGGCCGAGCGGTCTAAGGCTGTGCGTTCAGGTCGCAGTCCCCAATGGAGGCGTGTGTTCAAATCCCACTTCTGACAGTATGATTCTTTTAACCTGGCAGAGAGTATATATTCATAATAACCGATTACTCCTAATTATATTCATGTTGCTGTTACTCTGTTGGACGCCCAGTGGGACTTGCTAGTGATGAAAGTCCAGTCAGGATGGCCGAGCGGTCTAAGGAGCTGCGTTCAGGTCGCAGTCTCTCATGGAGGCGTGGGTTCAAATCCCACTTCTGACAGCAAGATTATTATAACCTGGCAGAGAGTATATAATTAACATAACCGATTACTCCGGATTATTATCGTGGTGCTGTTACTCTGTTGGACGCCCAGTGGGACTTGCTAGTTAAGAAAGTCCAGTCAGGATGGCCGAGCGGTCTAAGGCGCTGCGTTCAGGTCGCAGTCTCCCATGGAGGCGTGGGTTCAAATCCCACTTCTGACAGCATGATTCTTTTAACCTGGCAGAGAGTATATATTTATCATAACCGATTACTCCTGATTATGATCGTGGTGCTGTTACTCTGTTGGACGCCCAGTGGGACTCCAGTGGGCAGCCCAATACAGAGCCAGCTTTCTTAACCAGTCTTTTCAGTCTCTTCCTGTCTCTGTCTGCGCTGCCGCCCGCCCAGCACACAACGCCGTAGAGGACTGCCGATGCCACTACCGTGTCATAAACAGTCCGTAGGAGAGCCCTGCACACCCCAAAGGACCTCAGTCGCCTCAGCAGGTGGAGGCGACTCTTGCCACTCCTGTACAGGGCATATGAGTTGTCGGTCCAGTCCAGGTTTTTTTTGAGGTGGACACCCAGATATTTGTAAGTGTCCACCATCTAGATCCCAGAACCCCTTATGCACACCGGCGGTGGTGGTGCTGGTTTCCGCCGGAAGTCAATCACCAGCTCCTTCGTTTTGCTGGTGTTCAGAACATGGTGGTTATCCTCACACCAGTCCACAAAGGCGGTGATGACCCCCCTATACCCCAGCTCGTTCCCCCAGATACACATCCAACAATCGCAGTGTCGTCCGAGAACTTCTGCAAGTGGCATTTGTTGGAGTTCTACCTGAAGTACGCTGTGTACAGGGTGAACAGGAAGGGCGAGAGCACCGTCCCCTGGGGGGCCCCCGTGCTGCAGACGACCACGTCAGACAAACAGTTGCGCAGCCTCACAAACTGTGGTCTGTCTGTGAGGTAGTTGATGGACCATGCCGCCAGGTGTTGGTCAACGCCTGCAACCTCCAGCTTCCCCCTCAGCAGTGCTGGCTGAAAGGTGTTGAAAGCACTGGAGAAGTCAAAGAACATGACCCTCACAGTGCTCCCGAGGGACTCCATGTGAGATAGTGCCCGATGCTGCAGGTAGATGACGGCATCATCCACCCCGATGCCCGCCTGGTAGGCAAACTGCAGCGGGTCCAGCGCTGAGCTCACCTGGGTGCGGTGAGCTCAGGTTGCAGTCTCCCATAGAGGCATGGGTGGACAAGTTAATTTCAATAATTACATAATCAGCATTATTTATTAGACTGAATTGTATCATGTTGCTGTTAACAATTACAGAGGTCAGGTTGCATTTTCCCATGGAATCGTAACCGATTACTCCTATTTACAGCGTTGCTGTTACTCTTTTGTACGCCCAGTGGGGCTTGCAAGTAAAGAAAGTCCAGTCAGGATGGCCGAGCGGTCTAAGGCGCTGCGTTCAGGTCGCAGTCTCCAATGGAGGCGTGGGTTCAAATCCCACTTCTGACAAATTGATTCCATCACTTACATAATCTGCATTACTTATTAGTCTGAATCCTTATCCTGTTGCTGTTAACAAATAAAGAGTTCAAGTCGCAGTTTCCCATGGAATCAGAACTGATTAATCCCATTTACAGCGTTGCTGTTACTCTTTTCTACGCCCAGTTGCTCAAACATGTAAAGAAAGTCCAGTCCGGATGGCCGAGCGGTCTAAGGCGCAGCGTTCAGGTCGCAGTCTCCCATGGAGGCGTGGGTTCGAATACCACTTCTGACAGCATGATTCTTTTAACCTGGCAGAGAGTATATATTCATAATAACCGATTACTCCTAATTATATTCATGTTGCTGTTACTCTGTTGGACGCCCAGTGGGACTTGCTAGTGATGAAAGTCCAGTCAGGATGGCCGAGAGGTCTAAGGCGCTGCGTTCAGGTCGCAGTCTCCACTGGAGGAGTGGGCTCAAATCCCACTTTTGACAAATTTATTCCATTAATTACATAATCTGCAATAATTATTAGTCTGAATCGTTATCAAGGTCCTGTACAAAAGTAAAGTGCAGGATGGCCGAGCGGTCTGAGGTGCTGCGTTCAGGTCGCAGTCTCCAATGGAGGCTTGGTTTCAAATCCTACTTCTGATAGTATGATTCTTTTAACCTGGCAGAGAGTATTTATTCATAATAACCAATTACTTCTAATTATATTCATGTTGCTTTTACTCTGTTGGACGCCCAGTGGGACTTGCTAGTGACGAAAATCCGGTCCGGATGGCCGAATGGTCTAAGCAGCTGCGTTCAGGTTGCAGTCTCCCATGCAGGCGTGTGTTCAAATCCCTCTCTTGACAAATTTATTCCATTAATTACATAATCTGCATTACTTATTAGTCTGAATCGTTATCAGTATCCTGTACAAAAGTAAGAACACTGGCACACCGAGAGGCTCATACAAGTAAAGATAGTGCAGTCAGAACGGCCGAGCAGTCTTATGTTCTGTGTTCAGGTTGCAGTCTCCCATAGAGGCATGGGTGGAAAACCAATTTCTTATTTTACTTATTACTTATTAGTCTGAATCGTTATCCTGTTGCTGTTAACAAATAAAGAGTTCAAGTCGCAGTTTCCCATGGAATCGTAATTGATTAATCCCATTTACAGCGTTGCTGTTACTCTATTGTACGCCCAGGTGCTCAAAAAAGTAAAGAAAGTCCGGTCAGGATGGCCGAGCGGTCTAAGGCGCTGCGTTCAGGTCGCAGTCTCCAATGGAGGCGTGGGTTCAAATCCCACTTCTGACAGCAAGACTCTTTTAACCTGGCAGAGAGTATATATTCATCATAACCGATTACTCCTGATTATTATCGTGGTGCTGTTACTCTGTTGGACGCCCAGTGGGACTTGCTAGTGACAAAAGTCCAGTCAGGATGGCCGAGCGGTCTAAGGCGCTGCGTTCAGGTCGCAGTCTCCCATGGAGGCGTGGGTTCAAATCCCACTTCTGACAGCATGATTCTTTTAACCTGGCAGAGAGTATATTTTTATCATAACCGATTACTCCTGATTATGATCGTGGTGCTGTTACTCTGTTGGACGCCCAGTGGGACTCCAGTGGGACGCCCAGTGGGACTCCAGTGGGCAGCCCAATACAGAGCCAGCTTTCTTAACCAGTCTTTTCAGTCTCTTCCTGTCTCTGTCTGCGCTGCCGCCCGCCCAGCACACAACGCCGTAGAGGACTGCCGATGCCACTACCGTGTCATAAACAGTCCGTAGAAGAGCCCTGCACACCCCAAAGGACCTCAGTCGCCTCAGCAGGTGGAGGCGACTCTTGCCACTCCTGTACAGGTTATATGAGTTGTCGGTCCAGTTCAGGTTTTTTTTGAGGTGGACACCCAGATATTTGTAAGTGTCCACCATCTAGATCCCAGAACCCCTTATGCACACCGGCGGTGGTGGTGCTGGTTTCCGCCGGAAGTCAATCACCAGCTCCTTCGTTTGGCTGGTGTTCAGAACCAGGTGGTTATCCTCACACCAGTCCACAAAGGCGGTGATGACCCCCCTATACTCCAGCTCGTTCCCCCCAGATACACATCCAACAATCGCAGTGGTCTGTCTTTGAGGTAGTTGATGGACCATGCCGCCAGGTGTTGGTCAACGTCTGCAACCTCCAGCTTCCCCCTCAGCAGTGCTGGCTGAAAGGTGTTGAAAGCACTGGAGAAGTCAAAGAACATGACCCTCACAGTGCTCCCGAGGGACTCCATGTGAGATAGTGCCCGATGCTGCAGGTAGATGACAGCATCATCCACCCCGATGCCCGCCTGGTAGGCAAACTGCAGCGGGTCCAGCGCTGAGCTCACCTGGGTGCGGTGAGCTCAGGTTGCAGTCTCCCATAGAGGCATGGGTGGACAAGTTAATTTCAATAATTACATAATCAGCATTATTTATTAGACTGAATTGTATCATGTTGCTGTTAACAATTACAGAGGTCAGGTTGCAGATTCCCATGGAATTGTAAGAACACTGGCACACCGAGAGGCTCATACAAGTAAAGACAGTGCAGTCAGAACGGCCGAGCAGTCTTACGCTCTGCGTTCAGGTTGCAGTCTCCCATAGAGGCATGGGTGGAAAACCGATTTGTGGGTTCAAATCCCACTTCTGACACGTTTATTCTATTAATTACATAATTTGCATACTCATTAGTCTGAATCGTTATCCTGTTGCTGTTAACAAATAAAAAGTTCAAGACGCAGTTTCCCATGGAATCGTAACTGATTAATCCCATTTACAGCGTTGCTGGTACTCTTTTGTACGCCCAGTGGCTCATACAAGTAAAGAAAGTCTTGTCAGGATGGCCGAGCCGTCTAAGGCTGTGCGTTCAGGTCGCAGTCCCCAATGGAGGCGTGTGTTCAAATCCCATGTCTGACAGTATGATTCTTTTAACCTGGCAGAGAGTATATATTCATAATAACCAACTACTCCTGATTATGATCGTGGTGCTGTTACTCTGTTGGACGCCCAGTGGGACTTGCTAGTGACAAAAGTCCAGTCAGGATGGCCGAGCAGTCTAAGGCACTGCGTTCAGGTCGCAGTCTCCAATGGAGGCGTGGGTTCAAATCCCACTTCTGACAAATTGATTCCATTAATTACATAATCTGCATTCATTATTAGTCTGAATCGTTATCCTGTTGCTGTTAACAAATAAAGAGTTCAAGTCGCATATTCTCATGGAATCGTAACTGATTACTCCCATTTACAGCGTTGCTGTTAATCTTTTGTATGCCCAGCGGCTCATACAAGTAAAGAAAGTCCAGTCAGGATGGCCGAGTGGTCTGAGGTGCTGCGTTTAGGTCGCAGTCTCCAATGGAGGCTTGGTTTCAAATCCTACGTCTGATAGTATGATTCTTTTAACCTGCCAGAGAGTATTTGTTCATAATAACCAATTTCTCCTAATTATATTCATGTTGCTGTTACTCTGTTGGACGCCCAGTGGGACTTGCTAGTGACAAAAACCTGGTCAGGATGGCCGAGTGGTCTAAGCAGCTGCGTTCAGGTTGCAGTCTCCCATGCAGGCGTGTGTTCAAACCCCTCTCTTGACAAATTTATTCCCTTAATTACATAATCTGCATTACTTATTAGTCTGAATCGTTCTCCTGTTGCTGTTAACAAATAAAGAGTTCAAGTCGCAGTTTCCCATGGAATCGTAACTGATTAATCCCATTTACAGCGTTGCTGTTACTCTTTTGTACGCCCAGTTGCTAAAAAAAGTAAAGAAAGTCCGGTTAGGATGGCCGAGCGGTCTAAGGCGCTGCGTTCAGGTCGCAGTCTCCAATGGAGGCGTGGGTTCAAATCCCACTTCTGACAACATGACTCTTTTAACCTGGCAGAGAGTATATATTCATCATAACCGATTACTCCTCATTATTATCGTGGTGCTGTTACTCTGTTGGACGCCCAGTGGGACTTGCTAGTGACAAAAGTCCAGTCAGGATGGCCGAGAGGTCTAAGGCGCTGCGTTCAGGTCGCAGTCTCCAATGGAGGCGTGGGTTCAAATCCCACTTCTGACAACATGACTCTTTTAACCTGGCAGAGAGTATATATTCATCATAACCGATTACTCCTCATTATTATCGTGGTGCTGTTACTCTGTTGGACGCCCAGTGGGACTTGCTAGTGACAAAAGTCCAGTCAGGATGGCCAAGAGGTCTAAGGCGCTGCGTTCAGATCGCAGTCTCCAATGGAGGCGTGGGTTCAAATCCCACTTCTGACAGGATCATCCTTTTAAACTGGCATAGAGTATAGATTCATAATAACCAATTAATGCTAATCATATTCATGTTGCTGTTACTCTGTTGTACGCCCAGTGGCTCATACAATTAAAGAAAGTCCAGTCAGGATGGCCGAGCGGTCTAAGGCGCTGCGTTCAGGTCGCAGTCTCCCATGGAGGCGTGGGTTCAAATCCCACTTCTGACAGCAAGATTCTTTTAACCTGGCAGAGAGTATATATTCATAATAACCGATTACTCCTAATTATATTCATGTTGCTGTTACTCTGTTGGACGCCCAGTGGGACTTGCTAGTGATCAAAGTCCAGTCAGGATGGCCGAGAGGTCTAAGGCGCTGCGTTCAGGTCGCAGTCTCTCATGGAGGCGTTGGTTCAAATCCCACTTCTGACAGCAAGATTCTTTTAACCTGGCAGAGAGTATATATTTATCATAACCGATTACTCCTGATTATGATCGTGGTGCTGTTACTCTGTTGGACGCCCAGTGGGACTCCAGTGGGCAGCCCAATACAGAGCCAGCTTTCTTAACCAGTCTTTTCAGTCTCTTCCTGTCTCTGTCTGCGCTGCCGCCCGCCCAGCACACAACGCCGTAGAGGACTGCCGATGCCACTACCGTGTCATAAACAGTCCGTAGAAGAGCCCTGCACACCCCAAAGGACCTCAGTCGCCTCAGCAGGTGGAGGCGACTCTTGCCACTCCTGTACAGGGCATATGAGTTGTCGGTCCAGTCCAGGTTTTTTTTGAGGTGGACACCCAGATATTTGTAAGTGTCCACCATCTAGATCCCAGAACCCCTTATGCACACCGGCGGTGGTGGTGCTGGTTTCCGCCGGAAGTCAATCACCAGCTCCTTCGTTTTGCTGGTGTTCAGAACCAGGTGGTTATCCTCACACCAGTCCACAAAGGCGGTGATGACCCCGCTATACTCCAGCTCGTTCCCCCCAGATAAACATCCAACAATCGCAGTGTCGTCCGAGAACTTCTGCAAGTGGCATTTGTTGGAGTTCTACCTGAAGTCCGCTGTGTACAGGGTGAACAGGAAGGGCGAGAGCACCGTCCCCTGGGGGGCCCCCGTGCTGCAGACGACCACGTCAGACAAACAGTTGCGCAGCCTCACAAACTGTGGTCTGTCTGTGAGGTAGTTGATGGACCATGCCGCCAGGTGTTGGTCAACGCCTGCAACCTCCAGCTTCCCCCTCAGCAGTCAGGATGGCCGAGCGGTTTAAGGAGCTGCGTTCAGGTCGCAGTCTCCCATGGAGGCGTGGCTTCAAATCTCACTTCTGACAGCATGATTCTTTTAACCTGGCAGAGAGTATATATTCATAATAACCGATTACTCCTAATTATATTCATGTTGCTGTTACTCTGTTGGACGCCCAGTGGGACTTGCTAGTGATGAAAGTCCAGTCAGGATGGCCGAGAGGTCTAAGGCGCTGCGTTCAGGTCGCAGTCTCCACTGGAGGAGTGGGTTCAAATCCCACTTCTGACAAATTTATTCCATTAATTACATAATCTGCATTCATTATTAGTCTGAATCGTTCTCCTGTTGCTGTTAACAAATAAAGAGTTCAAATCGCATATTCTCATGGAATCGTAACTGATTACTCCCATTTACAGCGTTGCTGTTAATCTTTTGTACGCCCAGTGGCTCATACAAGTAAAGAAAGTCCAGTCAGGATGGCCGAGCGGTCTGAGGTGCTGCGTTCAGGTCGCAGTCTCCAATGGAGGTTTGGTTTTAAATCCTACTTCTGACAGTATGATTCTTTTAACCTGGCAGAGAGTATTTATTCATGATAACCAATTACTCCTAATTATATTGTTGCTGTTAACAATGAATGAGTTCAGGTCGCATTTTCCCATGGAGGCGTGGGTTCAAATCCCACTTCTGACAGCATGATCCTTTTAATTTGGAATAGAGTTTGTATTCAACATAACCAATTACTCCTAATTATATTCTTGTTGCTGTTACTCTGTTGGCCGCCCAGTGGGGCTTGCAAGTAAAGAAAGTCCACTCAGGATGGCCGAGCGGTCTAAGGCGCAGCGTTCAGGTCGCATTCTCCAATGGAGGCGTGGGTTCAAATCCCACTTCTGACAAATTGATTCCATCACTTACATAATCTGCATTACTTATTAGTCTGAATCCTTATCCTGTTGCTGTTAACAAATAAAGAGTTCAAGTCGCAGTTTCCCATGGAATCAAAACTGATTAATCCCAATTACAGCGTTGCTGTTACTCTTTTCTACGCCCAGTTGCTCAAACAAGTAAAGAAAGTCCAGTCAGGATGGCCGAGCGGTTTAAGGAGCTGCGTTCAGGTCGCAGTCTCCCATGGAGGCGTGGCTTCAAATCTCACTTCTGACAGCATGATTCTTTTAACCTGGCAGAGAGTATATATTCATAATAACCGATTACTCCTAATTATATTCATGTTGCTGTTACTCTGTTGGACGCCCAGTGGGACTTGCTAGTGATGAAAGTCCAGTCAGGATGGCCGAGAGGTCTAAGGCGCTGCGTTCAGGTCGCAGTCTCCACTGGAGGAGTGGGTTCAAATCCCACTTCTGACAAATTTATTCCATTAATTACATAAACTGCATTCATTATTAGTCTGAATCGTTCTCCTGTTGCTGTTAACAAATAAAGAGTTCAAATCGCATATTCTCATGGAATCGTAACTGATTAATCCCATTTACAGCGTTGCTGTTAATCTTTTGTACGCCCAGGTGCTCAAAAAAGTAAAGAAAGTCCAGTCAGGATGGCCGAGCGGTCTAAGGCGCTGCGTTCAGGTCGCAGTCTCCAATGGAGGCGTGGGTTCAAATCCCACTTCTGACAGCATGACTCTTTTAACCTGGCAGAGAGTATATATTCATCATAACCGATTACTCCTCATTATTATCGTGGTGCTGTTACTCTGTTGGACGCCCAGTGGGACTTGCTAGTGACAAAAGTCCAGTCAGGATGGCCGAGCGGTCTAAGGCGCTGCGTTCAGATCGCAGTCTCCAATGGAGGCGTGGGTTCAAATCCCACTTCTGACAGGATCATCCTTTTAAACTGGCATAGAGTATAGATTCATAATAACCAATTAATGCTAATTATATTCATGTTGCTGTTACTCTGTTGTACGCCCAGTGGCTCATCCAAGTGAAGAAAGTCCAGTCAGGATGGCCGAGCGGTCTAAGGCGCTGCGTTCAGGTCGCAGTCTCCCATGGAGGCGTGGGTTCAAATCCCACTTCTGACAGCAAGATTATTTTAACCTAGCAGAGAGTATATAATTAACATAACCGATTACTCCTGATTATTATCGTGGTGCTGTTATACTGTTGGACGCCCAGTGGGACTTGCTAGTGACAAAAGTCCAGTCAGGATGGCCGAGCGGTCTAAGGCGCTGCGTTCAGGTCGCAGTCTCCCATGGAGGCGTGGGTTCAAATCCCACTTCTGACAGCATGATTCTTTTAACCTGGCAGAGAGTATATATTTATCATAACCGATTACTCCTGATTATGATCGTGGTGCTGTTACTCTGTTGGACGCCCAGTGGGACTCCAGTGGGCAGCCCAATACAGAGCCAGCTTTCTTAACCAGTCTTTTCAGTCTCTTCCTGTCTCTGTCTGCGCTGCCGCCCGCCCAGCACACAACGCCGTAGAGGACTGCCGATGCCACTACCGTGTCATAAACAGTCCGTAGGAGAGCCCTGCACACCCCAAAGGACCTCAGTCGCCTCAGCAGGTGGAGGCGACTCTTGCCACTCCTGTACAGGGCATATGAGTTGTCGGTCCAGTCCAGGTTTTTTTTGAGGTGGACACCCAGATATTTGTAAGTGTCCACCATCTAGATCCCAGAACCCCTTATGCACACCGGCGGTGGTGGTGCTGGTTTCCGCCGGAAGTCAATCACCAGCTCCTTCGTTTGGCTGGTGTTCAGAACCAGGTGGTTATCCTCACACCAGTCCACAAAGGCGGTGATGACCCCCTTATACTCCAGCTCGTTCCCCCCAGATACACATCCAACAATCGCAGTGTCGTCCGAGAACTTCTGCAAGTGGCATTTGTTGGAGTTCTACCTGAAGTCCGCTGTGTACAGGGTGAACAGGAAGGGCGAGAGCACCGTCCCCTGGGGGGCCCCCTTGCTGCAGACGACCACGTCAGACAAACAGTTGCGCAGCCTCACAAACTGTGGTCTGTCTGTGAGGTAGTTGATGGACCATGCCGCCAGGTGTTGGTCAACGCCTGCAACCTCCAGCTTCCCCCTCAGCAGTGCTGGCTGAAAGGTGTTGAAAGCACTGGAGAAGTCAAAGAACATGACCCTCACAGTGCTCCCGAGGGACTCCATGTGAGATAGTGCCCGATGCTGCAGGTAGATGACGGCATCATCCACCCCGATGCCCGCCTGGTAGGCAAACTGCAGCGGGTCCAGCGCTGAGCTCACCTGGGTGCGGTGAGCTCAGGTTGCAGTCTCCCATAGAGGCATGGGTGGACAAGTTAATTTCAATAATTACATAATCAGCATTATTTATTAGACTGAATTGTATCATGTTGCTGTTAACAATTACAGAGGTCAGGTTGCATTTTCCCATGGAATCGTAACCGATTACTCCTATTTACAGCGTTGCTGTTACTCTTTTGTACGCCCAGTGGGGCTTGCAAGTAAAGAAAGTCCAGTCAGGATGGCCGAGCGGTCTAAGGCGCTATATTCATCATAACCGATTACTCCTCATTATTATCGTGGTGCTGTTACTCTGTTGGACGCCCAGTGGGACTTGCTAGTGACAAAAGTCCAGTCAGGATGGCCGAGCGGTCTAAGGCGCTGCGTTCAGGTCGCAGTCTCCAATGGAGGCGTGGGTTCAAATCCCACTTCTGACAGGATCATCCTTTTAAACTGGCATAGAGTATAGATTCATAATAACCAATTAATGCTATTTATATTCATGTTGCTGTTACTCTGTTGTACGCCCAGTGGCTCATCCAAGTGAAGAAAGTCCAGTCAGGATGGCCGAGCGGTCTAAGGCGCTGCGTTCAGGTCGCAGTCTCCAATGGAGGCGTGGGTTCAAATCCCACTTCTGACAGGATCATCCTTTTAAACTGGCATAGAGTATAGATTCATAATAACCAATTTCTCCTAATTATATTCATGTTGCTGTTACTCTGTTGGACGCCCAGTGGGACTTGCTAGTGACGAAAACCTGGTCAGGATGGCCGAGTGGTCTAAGCAGCTGCGTTCAGGTTGCAGTCTCCCATGCAGGCGTGTGTTCAAACCCCTCTCTTGACAAATTTATTCCCTTAATTACATAATCTGCATTACTTATTAGTCTGAATCGTTCTCCTGTTGCTGTTAACAAATAAAGAGTTCAAGTCGCAGTTTCCCATGGAATCGTAACTCATTAATCCCATTTACAGCGTTGCTGTTACTCTTTTGTACGCCCAGTTGCTAAAAAAAGTAAAGAAAGTCCGGTTAGGATGGCCGAGCGGTCTAAGGCGCTGCGTTCAGGTCGCAGTCTCCAATGGAGGCGTGGGTTCAAATCCCACTTCTGACAACATGACTCTTTTAACCTGGCAGAGAGTATATATTCATCATAACCGATTACTCCTCATTATTATCGTGGTGCTGTTACTCTGTTGGACGCCCAGTGGGACTTGCTAGTTAAGAAAGTCCAGTTAGGACACCCAGATATTTGTAAGTGTCCACCATCTAGATCCCAGAACCCCTTATGCACACCGGCGGTGGTGGTGCTGGTTTCCGCCGGAAGTCAATCACCAGCTCCTTCGTTTTGCTGTTGTTCAGAACCAGGTGGTTATCCTCACACCAGTCCACAAAGGCGGTGATGACCCCGCTATACTCCAGCTCGTTCCCCCCAGATACACATCCAACAATCGCAGTGTCGTCCGAGAACTTCTGCAAGTGGCATTTGTTGGAGTTCTACCTGAAGTCCGCTGTGTACAGGGTGAACAGGAAGGGCGAGAGCACTGTCCCCTGGGGGGCCCCCGTGCTGCAGACGACCACGTCAGACAAACAGTTGCGCAGCCTCACAAACTGTGGTCTGTCTGTGAGGTAGTTGATGGACCATGCCGCCAGGTGTTGGTCAACGCCTGCAACCTCCAGCTTCCCCCTCAGCAGTCAGGATGGCCGAGCGGTTTAAGGAGCTGCGTTCAGGTCGCAGTCTCCCATGGAGGCGTGGCTTCAAATCTCACTTCTGACAGCATGATTCTTTTAACCTGGCAGAGAGTATATATTCATAATAACCGATTACTCCTAATTATATTCATGTTGCTGTTACTCTGTTGGACGCCCAGTGGGACTTGCTAGTGATGAAAGTCCAGTCAGGATGGCCGAGAGGTCTAAGGCGCTGCGTTCAGGTCGCAGTCTCCACTGGAGGAGTGGGTTCAAATCCCACTTCTGACAAATTTATTCCATTAATTACATAATCTGCATTCATTATTAGTCTGAATCGTTCTCCTGTTGCTGTTAACAAATAAAGAGTTCAAATCGCATATTCTCATGGAATCGTAACTGATTACTCCCATTTACAGCGTTGCTGTTAATCTTTTGTACGCCCAGTGGCTCATACAAGTAAAGAAAGTTCAGTCAGGATGGCCGAGCGGTCTGAGGTGCTGCGTTCAGGTCGCAGCCTCCAATGGAGGTTTGGTTTTAAATCCTACTTCTGACAGTATGATTCTTTTAACCTGGCAGAGAGTATTTATTCATGATAACCAATTACTCCTAATTATATTGTTGCTGTTAACAATGAATGAGTTCAGGTCGCATTTTCCCATGGAGGCGTGGGTTCAAATCCCACTTCTGACAGCATGATCCTTTTAATTTGGAATAGAGTTTGTATTCAACATAACCAATTACTCCTAATTATATTCTTGTTGCTGTTACTCTGTTGGACGCCCAGTGGGGCTTGCAAGTAAAGAAAGTCCAGTCAGGATGGCCGAGCGGTCTAAGGCGCTGCGTTCAGGTCGCATTCTCCAATGGAGGCGTGGGTTCAAATCCCACTTCTGACAAATTGATTCCATCACTTACATAATCTGCATTACTTATTAGTCTGAATCCTTATCCTGTTGCTGTTAACAAATAAAGAGTTCAAGTCGCAGTTTCCCATGGAATCAAAACTGATTAATCCCAATTACAGCGTTGCTGTTACTCTTTTCTACGCCCAGTTGCTCAAACAAGTAAAGAAAGTCCAGTCAGGATGGCCGAGCGGTTTAAGGAGCTGCGTTCAGGTCGCAGTCTCCCATGGAGGCGTGGCTTCAAATCTCACTTCTGACAGCATGATTCTTTTAACGTGGCAGAGAGTATATATTCATAATAACCGATTACTCCTAATTATATTCATGTTGCTGTTACTCTGTTGGACGCCCAGTGTGACTTGCTAGTGATGGAAGTCCAGTCAGGATGGCCGAGAGGTCTAAGGCGCTGCGTTCAGGTCGCAGTCTCCACTGGAGGAGTGGGTTCAAATCCCACTTCTGACAAATTTATTCCATTAATTACATAATCTGCATTCATTATTAGTCTGAATCGTTCTCCTGTTGCTGTTAACAAATAAAGAGTTCAAATCGCATATTCTCATGGAATCGTAACTGATTAATCCCATTTACAGCGTTGCTGTTAATCTTTTGTACGCCCAGGTGCTCAAAAAAGTAAAGAAAGTCCAGTCAGGATGGCCGAGCGGTCTAAGGCGCTGCGTTCAGGTCGCAGTCTCCAATGGAGGCGTGGGTTCGAATCCCACTTCTGACAGCATGACTCTTTTAACCTGGCAGAGAGTATATATTCATCATAACCGATTACTCCTCATTATTATCGTGGTGCTGTTACTCTGTTGGACGCCCAGTGGGACTTGCTAGTGACAAAAGTCCAGTCAGGATGGCCGAGAGGTCTAAGGCGCTGCGTTCAGGTCGCAGTCTCCAATGGTGGCGTGGGTTCAAATCCCACTTCTGACAGGATCATCCTTTTAAACTGGCATAGAGTATAGATTCATAATAACAAATTAATGCTAATCATATTCATGTTGCTGTTACTCTGTTGTACGCCCAGTGGCTCATACAATTAAAGAAAGTCCAGTCAGGATGGCCGAGCGGTCTAAGGCGCTGCGTTCAGGTCGCAGTCTCCCATGGAGGCGTGGGTTCAAATCCCACTTCTGACAGCAAGATTATTTTAACCTGGCAGAGAGTATATAATTAACATAACCGATTACTCCTGATTATTATCGTGGTGCTGTTACTCTGTTGGACGCCCAGTGGGACTTGCTAGTTAAGAAAGTCCAGTCAGGATGGCCGAGTGGTATAAGCAGCTGCGTTCAGGTTGCAGTCTCCCATGCAGGCGTGTGTTCAAATCCCTCTCTTGACAAATTTATTCCATTAATTACATAATCTGCATTACTTATTAGTCTGAATCGTTATCAGTATCCTGTACAAAAGTAAGAACACTGGCACACCGAGAGGCTCATACAAGTAAAGACAGTGCACTCAGAACGGCCGAGCAGTCTTATGCTCTGCGTTCAGGTTGCAGTCTCCCATAGAGGCATTGGTGGAAAACCGATTTGTAGTTCAAATCCCACTTCTGACAAGTTGATTCTATGCCCAGGTGCTCAAAAAAGTAAAGAAAGTCCGGTCAGGATGGCCGAGCGGTCCAAGGCGCTGCGTTCAGGTCGCAGTCTCCAATGGAGGCATGGGTTCAAATCCCACTTCTGACAGGATCATCCTTTTAAACTGGCATAGAGTATAGATTCATAATAACCAATTAATGCTATTTATATTCATGTTGCTGTTACTCTGTTGTACACCCAGTGGCTCATCCAAGTGAAGAAAGTCCAGTCAGGATGGCCGAGCGGTCTAAGGCGCTGCGTTCAGGTCGCAGTCTCCCATGGAGGCGTGGGTTCAAATCCCACTTCTGACAGCATGATTCTTTTAACCTGGCAGAGAGTATATATTCATAATAACAGATTACTCCTAATTATATTCATGTTGCTGTTACTCTGTTGGACGCCCAGTGGGACTTGCTAGTGATCAAAGTCCAGTCAGGATGGCCGAGAGGTCTAAGGCGCTGCGTTCAGGTCGCAGTCTCTCATGGAGGCGTTGGTTCAAATCCCACTTCTGACAGCAAGATTATTTTAACCTGGCAGAGAGTATATATTTATCATAACCGATTACTCCTGATTATGATTGTGGTGCTGTTACTCTGTTGGACGCCCAGTGGGACTCCAGTGGGCAGCCCAATACAGAGCCAGCTTTCTTAACCAGTCTTTTCAGTCTCTTCCTGTCTCTGTCTGCGCTGCCGCCCGCCCAGCACACAACGCCGTAGAGGACTGCCGATGCCACTACCGTGTCATAAACAGTCCGTAGGAGAGCCCTGCACACCCCAAAGGACCTCAGTCGCCTCAGCAGGTGGAGGCGACTCTTGCCACTCCTGTACAGGGCATATGAGTTGTCGGTCCAGTCCAGGTTTTTTTTGAGGTGGACACCCAGATATTTGTAAGTGTCCACCATCTAGATCCCAGAACCCCTTATGCACACCGGCGGTGGTGGTGCTGGTTTCCGCCGGAAGTCAATCACCAGCTCCTTCGTTTTGCTGGTGTTCAGAACATGGTGGTTATCCTCACACCAGTCCACAAAGGCGGTGATGACCCCCCTATACCCCAGCTCGTTCCCCCAGATACACATCCAACAATCGCAGTGTCGTCCGAGAACTTCTGCAAGTGGCATTTGTTGGAGTTCTACCTGAAGTACGCTGTGTACAGGGTGAACAGGAAGGGCGAGAGCACCGTCCCCTGGGGGGCCCCCGTGCTGCAGACGACCACGTCAGACAAACAGTTGCGCAGCCTCACAAACTGTGGTCTGTCTGTGAGGTAGTTGATGGACCATGCCGCCAGGTGTTGGTCAACGCCTGCAACCTCCAGCTTCCCCCTCAGCAGTGCTGGCTGAAAGGTGTTGAAAGCACTGGAGAAGTCAAAGAACATGACCCTCACAGTGCTCCCGAGGGACTCCATGTGAGATAGTGCCCGATGCTGCAGGTAGATGACGGCATCATCCACCCCGATGCCCGCCTGGTAGGCAAACTGCAGCGGGTCCAGCGCTGAGCTCACCTGGGTGCGGTGAGCTCAGGTTGCAGTCTCCCATAGAGGCATGGGTGGACAAGTTAATTTCAATAATTACATAATCAGCATTATTTATTAGACTGAATTGTATCATGTTGCTGTTAACAATTACAGAGGTCAGGTTGCATTTTCCCATGGAATCGTAACCGATTACTCCTATTTACAGCGTTGCTGTTACTCTTTTGTACGCCCAGTGGGGCTTGCAAGTAAAGAAAGTCCAGTCAGGATGGCCGAGCGGTCTAAGGCGCTGCGTTCAGGTCGCAGTCTCCAATGGAGGCGTGGGTTCAAATCCCACTTCTGACAAATTGATTCCATCACTTACATAATCTGCATTACTTATTAGTCTGAATCCTTATCCTGTTGCTGTTAACAAATAAAGAGTTCAAGTCGCAGTTTCCCATGGAATCAGAACTCATTAATCCCATTTACAGCGTTGCTGTTACTCTTTTCTACGCCCAGTTGCTCAAACATGCAAAGAAAGTCCAGTCAGGATGGCCGAGCGGTTTAAGGAGCTGCGTTCAGGTCGCAGTCTCCCATGGAGGCGTGGGTTCGAATACCACTTCTGACAGCATGATTCTTTTAACCTGGCAGAGAGTATATATTCATAATAACCGATTACTCCTAATTATATTCATGTTGCTGTTACTCTGTTGGACGCCCAGTGGGACTTGCTAGTGATGAAAGTCCAGTCAGGATGGCCGAGAGGTCTAAGGCGCTGCGTTCAGGTCGCAGTCTCCCATGGAGGCGTTGGTTCAAATCCCACTTCTGACAGCAAGATTATTTTAACCTGGCAGAGAGTATATAATTAACATAACCGATTACTCCTGATTATTATCGTGGTGCTGTTACTCTGTTGGACGCCCAGTGGGACTTGCTAGTTAAGAAAGTCCAGTCAGGATGGCCGAGCGGTCTAAGGCGCTGCGTTCAGGTCGCAGTCTCCCATGGAGGCGTGGGTTCAAATTCCACTGCTGACAGGATCATCGTTTTAAACTGGCATAGAGTATAGATTCATAATAACCAATTAATGCTATTTATATTCATGTTGCTGTTACTCTGTTGGACGCCCAGTGGGACTCCAGTGGGACGCCCAGTGGGACTCCAGTGGGCAGCCCAATACAGAGCCAGCTTTCTTAACCAGTCTTTTCAGTCTCTTCCTGTCTCTGTCTGCGCTGCTGCCCGCCCAGCACACAACGCCGTAGAGGACTGCCGATGCCACTACCGTGTCATAAACAGTCCGTAGGAGAGCCCTGCACACCCCAAAGCACCTCAGTCGCCTCAGCAGGTGGAGGCGACTCTTGCCACTCCTGTACAGGGCATATGGGTTTTTCGGTCCAGTCCAGGTTTTTTTTGAGGTGGACACCCAGATATTTGTAAGTGTCCACCATCCAGATCCCAGAACCTCTTATGCACACCGGCGGTGGTGGTGCTGGTTTCCGCCGGAAGTCAATCACCAGCTCCTTCGTTTTGCTGGTGTTCAGAACATGGTGGTTATCCTCACACCAGTCCACAAAGGCGGTGATGACCCCCCTATACTCCAGCTCGTTCCCCCCAGATACACATCCAACAATCGCAGTGTCGTCCGAGAACTTCTGCAAGTGAAATTTGTTGGAGTTCTACCTGAAGTCCGCTGTGTACAGGGTGAACAGGAAGGGCGAGAGCACCGTCCCCTGGGGGGCCCCCGTGCTGCAGACGACCACGTCAGACAAACAGTTGCGCAGCCTCACAAACTGTGGTCTGTCTGTGAGGTAGTTGATGGACCTGTTGCTGTTAACAAATAAAGAGTTCAAGACGCAGTTTCCCATGGAATCGTAACTGATTAATCCCATTTACAGCGTTGCTGTTACTCTTTTGTACGCCCAGTGGCTCATACAAGTAAAGAAAGTCTTGTCAGGATGGCCGAGCGGTCTAAGGCTGTGCGTTCAGGTCGCAGTCCCCAATGGAGGCGTGTGTTCAAATCCCACTTCTGACAGTATGATTCTTTTAACCTGGCAGAGAGTATATATTCATAATAACCGATTACTCCTAATTATATTCATGTTGCTGTTACTCAGTTGGACGCCCAGTGGGACTTGCTAGTGATGAAAGTCCAGTCAGGATGGCCGAGCGGTCTAAGGAGCTGCGTTCAGGTCGCAGTCTCTCATGGAGGCGTGGGTTCAAATCCCACTTCTGACAGCAAGATTATTTTAACCTGGCAGAGAGTATATAATTAACATAACCGATTACTCCGGATTATTATCGTGGTGCTGTTACTCTGTTGGACGCCCAGTGGGACTTGCTAGTTAAGAAAGTCCAGTCAGGATGGCCGAGCGGTCTAAGGCGCTGCGTTCAGGTCGCAGTCTCCCATGGAGGCGTGGGTTCAAATCCCACTTCTGACAGCATGATTCTTTTAACCTGGCAGAGAGTATATATTTATCATAACCGATTACTCCTGATTATGATCGTGGTGCTGTTACTCTGTTGGACGCCCAGTGGGACTCCAGTGGGCAGCCCAATACAGAGCCAGCTTTCTTAACCAGTCTTTTCAGTCTCTTCCTGTCTCTGTCTGCGCTGCCGCCCGCCCAGCACACAACGCCGTAGAGGACTGCCGATGCCACTACCGTGTCATAAACAGTCCGTAGGAGAGCCCTGCACACCCCAAAGGACCTCAGTCGCCTCAGCAGGTGGAGGCGACTCTTGCCACTCCTGTACAGGGCATATGAGTTGTCGGTCCAGTCCAGGTTTTTTTTGAGGTGGACACCCAGATATTTGTAAGTGTCCACCATCTAGATCCCAGAACCCCTTATGCACACCGGCGGTGGTGGTGCTGGTTTCCGCCGGAAGTCAATCACCAGCTCCTTCGTTTTGCTGGTGTTCAGAACATGGTGGTTATCCTCACACCAGTCCACAAAGGCGGTGATGACCCCCCTATACCCCAGCTCGTTCCCCCAGATACACATCCAACAATCGCAGTGTCGTCCGAGAACTTCTGCAAGTGGCATTTGTTGGAGTTCTACCTGAAGTACGCTGTGTACAGGGTGAACAGGAAGGGCGAGAGCACCGTCCCCTGGGGGGCCCCCGTGCTGCAGACGACCACGTCAGACAAACAGTTGCGCAGCCTCACAAACTGTGGTCTGTCTGTGAGGTAGTTGATGGACCATGCCGCCAGGTGTTGGTCAACGCCTGCAACCTCCAGCTTCCCCCTCAGCAGTGCTGGCTGAAAGGTGTTGAAAGCACTGGAGAAGTCAAAGAACATGACCCTCACAGTGCTCCCGAGGGACTCCATGTGAGATAGTGCCCGATGCTGCAGGTAGATGACAGCATCATCCACCCCGATGCCCGCCTGGTAGGCAAACTGCAGCGGGTCCAGCGCTGAGCTCACCTGGGTGCGGTGAGCTCAGGTTGCAGTCTCCCATAGAGGCATGGGTGGACAAGTTAATTTCAATAATTACATAATCAGCATTATTTATTAGACTGAATTGTATCATGTTGCTGTTAACAATTACAGAGGTCAGGTTGCAGTTTCCCATGGAATCGTAACCGATTACTCCTATTTACAGCGTTGCTGTTACTCTTTTGTACGCCCAGTGGCTCATACAAGTAAAGACAGTGCAGTCAGAATGGCCGACCATCTTTAGCTCCGCATTCAGGTTGCAGTCTCCAATAGAGGCATGGGTGGAAAACCGATTTGTGGGTTCAAATCCCACTTCTGACAAGTTTATTCTATTATTTACATAATCTGCATTACTTATTAGTCTGAATCGTTATCCTGTTGCTGTTAACAATGAATGAGTTCAGGTCGCATTTTCCCATGGAGGCGTGGGTTCAAATCCCACTTCTGACAGCATGATCCTTTTAATTTGGAATAGAGTTTGTATTCAACATAACCAATTACTCCTAATTATATTCTTGTTGCTGTTATTCTGTTGGACGCCCAGTGGGGCTTGCAAGTAAAGAAAGCCAAGTCAGGATGGCCGAGCGGTCTAAGGCGCAGCGTTCAGGTCGCAGTCTCCCATGGAGGCGTGGGTTCAAATCCCACTTCTGACAAATTGATTCCATCACTTACATAATCTGCATTACTTATTAGTCTGAATCCTTATTCTGTTGCTGTTAACAAATAAAGAGTTCAACTCGCAGTTTCCCATGGAATCAGAACTGATCAATCCCATTTACAGCGTTGCTGTTACTCTTTTCTACGCCCAGTTGCTCAAACAAGTAAAGAAAGTCCAGTCCGGATGGCCGAGCGGTCTAAGGCGCAGCGTTCAGGTCGCAGTCTCCCATGGAGGCGTGGGTTCGAATACCACTTCTGACAGCATGATTCTTTTAACCTGGCAGAGAGTATATATTCATAATAACCGATTACTCCTAATTATATTCATGTTGCTGTTACTCTGTTGGACGCCCAGTGGGACTTGCTAGTGATGAAAGTCCAGTCAGGATGGCCGAGAGGTCTAAGGCGCTGCGTTCAGGTCGCAGTCTCCACTGGAGGAGTGGGTTCAAATCCCACTTTTGACAAATTTATTCCATTAATTACATAATCTGCAATAATTATTAGTCTGAATCGTTATCAAGGTCCTGTACAAAAGTAAAGTGCAGGATGGCCGAGCGGTCTGAGGTGCTGCGTTCAGGTCGCAGTCTCCAATGGAGGCTTGGTTTCAAATCCTACTTCTGATAGTATGATTCTTTTAACCTGGCAGAGAGTATTTATTCATAATAACCAATTACTTCTAATTATATTCATGTTGCTTTTACTCTGTTGGACGCCCAGTGGGACTTGCTAGTGACGAAAATCCGGTCCGGATGGCCGAATGGTCTAAGCAGCTGCGTTCAGGTTGCAGTCTCCCATGCAGGCGTGTGTTCAAATCCCTCTCTTGACAAATTTATTCCATTAATTACATAATCTGCATTACTTATTAGTCTGAATCGTTATCAGTATCCTGTACAAAAGTAAGAACACTGGCACACCGAGAGGCTCATACAAGTAAAGATAGTGCAGTCAGAACGGCCGAGCAGTCTTATGTTCTGTGTTCAGGTTGCAGTCTCCCATAGAGGCATGGGTGGAAAACCAATTTCTTATTTTACTTATTACTTATTAGTCTGAATCGTTATCCTGTTGCTGTTAACAAATAAAGAGTTCAAGTCGCAGTTTCCCATGGAATCGTAATTGATTAATCCCATTTACAGCGTTGCTGTTACTCTATTGTACGCCCAGGTGCTCAAAAAAGTAAAGAAAGTCCGGTCAGGATGGCCGAGCGGTCTAAGGCGCTGCGTTCAGGTCGCAGTCTCCAATGGAGGCGTGGGTTCAAATCCCACTTCTGACAGCAAGACTCTTTTAACCTGGCAGAGAGTATATATTCATCATAACCGATTACTCCTGATTATTATCGTGGTGCTGTTACTCTGTTGGACGTCCAGTGGGACTTGCTAGTGACAAAAGTCCAGTCAGGATGGCCGAGCGGTCTAAGGCGCTGCGTTCAGGTCGCAGTCTCCCATGGAGGCGTGGGTTCAAATCCCACTTCTGACAGCATGATTCTTTTAACCTGGCAGAGAGTATATTTTTATCATAACCGATTACTCCTGATTATGATCGTGGTGCTGTTACTCTGTTGGACGCCCAGTGGGACTCCAGTGGGACGCCCAGTGGGACTCCAGTGGGCAGCCCAATACAGAGCCAGCTTTCTTAACCAGTCTTTTCAGTCTCTTCCTGTCTCTGTCTGCGCTGCCGCCCGCCCAGCACACAACGCCGTAGAGGACTGCCGATGCCACTACCGTGTCATAAACAGTCCGTAGAAGAGCCCTGCACACCCCAAAGGACCTCAGTCGCCTCAGCAGGTGGAGGCGACTCTTGCCACTCCTGTACAGGGCATATGAGTTGTCGGTCCAGTCCAGGTTTTTTTTGAGGTGGACACCCAGATATTTGTAAGTGTCCACCATCTAGATCCCAGAACCCCTTATGCACACCGGCGGTGGTGGTGCTGGTTTCCGCCGGAAGTCAATCACCAGCTCCTTCGTTTTGCTGGTGTTCAGAACCAGGTGGTTATCCTCACACCAGTCCACAAAGGCGGTGATGACCCCGCTATACTCCAGCTCGTTCCCCCCAGATAAACATCCAACAATCGCAGTGTCGTCCGAGAACTTCTGCAAGTGGCATTTGTTGGAGTTGTACCTGAAGTCCGCTGTGTACAGGGTGAACAGGAAGGGCGAGAGCACCGTCCCCTGGGGGGCCCCCGTGCTGCAGACGACCACGTCAGACAAACAGTTGCGCAGCCTCACAAACTGTGGTCTGTCTGTGAGGTAGTTGATGGACCATGCCGCCAGGTGTTGGTCAACGCCTGCAACCTCCAGCTTCCCCCTCAGCAGTCAGGATGGCCGAGCGGTTTAAGGAGCTGCGTTCAGGTCGCAGTCTCCCATGGAGGCGTGGCTTCAAATCTCACTTCTGACAGCATGATTCTTTTAACCTGGCAGAGAGTATATATTCATAATAACCGATTACTCCTAATTATATTCATGTTGCTGTTACTCTGTTGGACGCCCAGTGGGACTTGCTAGTGATGAAAGTCCAGTCAGGATGGCCGAGAGGTCTAAGGCGCTGCGTTCAGGTCGCAGTCTCCACTGGAGGAGTGGGTTCAAATCCCACTTCTGACAAATTTATTCCATTAATTACATAATCTGCATTCATTATTAGTCTGAATCGTTCTCCTGTTGCTGTTAACAAATAAAGAGTTCAAATCGCATATTCTCATGGAATCGTAACTGATTACTCCCATTTACAGCGTTGCTGTTAATCTTTTGTACGCCCAGTGGCTCATACAAGTAAAGAAAGTCCAGTCAGGATGGCCGAGCGGTCTGAGGTGCTGCGTTCAGGTCGCAGTCTCCAATGGAGGTTTGGTTTTAAATCCTACTTCTGACAGTATGATTCTTTTAACCTGGCAGAGAGTATTTATTCATGATAACCAATTACTCCTAATTATATTGTTGCTGTTAACAATGAATGAGTTCAGGTCGCATTTTCCCATGGAGGCGTGGGTTCAAATCCCACTTCTGACAGCATGATCCTTTTAATTTGGAATAGAGTTTGTATTCAACATAACCAATTACTCCTAATTATATTCTTGTTGCTGTTACTCTGTTGGCCGCCCAGTGGGGCTTGCAAGTAAAGAAAGTCCAGTCAGGATGGCCGAGCGGTCTAAGGCGCAGCGTTCAGGTCGCATTCTCCAATGGAGGCGTGGGTTCAAATCCCACTTCTGACAAATTGATTCCATCACTTACATAATCTGCATTACTTATTAGTCTGAATCCTTATCCTGTTGCTGTTAACAAATAAAGAGTTCAAGTCGCAGTTTCCCATGGAATCAAAACTGATTAATCCCAATTACAGCGTTGCTGTTACTCTTTTCTACGCCCAGTTGCTCAAACAAGTAAAGAAAGTCCAGTCAGGATGGCCGAGCGGTTTAAGGAGCTGCGTTCAGGTCGCAGTCTCCCATGGAGGCGTGGCTTCAAATCTCACTTCTGACAGCATGATTCTTTTAACCTGGCAGAGAGTATATATTCATAATAACCGATTACTCCTAATTATATTCATGTTGCTGTTACTCTGTTGGACGCCCAGTGGGACTTGCTAGTGATGAAAGTCCAGTCAGGATGGCCGAGAGGTCTAAGGCGCTGCGTTCAGGTCGCAGTCTCCACTGGAGGAGTGGGTTCAAATCCCACTTCTGACAAATTTATTCCATTAATTACATAATCTGCATTCATTATTAGTCTGAATCGTTCTCCTGTTGCTGTTAACAAATAAAGAGTTCAAATCGCATATTCTCATGGAATCGTAACTGATTAATCCCATTTACAGCGTTGCTGTTAATCTTTTGTACGCCCAGGTGCTCAAAAAAGTAAAGAAAGTCCAGTCAGGATGGCCGAGCGGTCTAAGGCGCTGCGTTCAGGTCGCAGTCTCCAATGGAGGCGTGGGTTCAAATCCCACTTCTGACAGCATGACTCTTTTAACCTGGCAGAGAGTATATATTCATCATAACCGATTACTCCTCATTATTATCGTGGTGCTGTTACTCTGTTGGACGCCCAGTGGGACTTGCTAGTGACAAAAGTCCAGTCAGGATGGCCGAGCGGTCTAAGGCGCTGCGTTCAGATCGCAGTCTCCAATGGAGGCGTGGGTTCAAATCCCACTTCTGACAGGATCATCCTTTTAAACTGGCATAGAGTATAGATTCATAATAACCAATTAATGCTAATTATATTCATGTTGCTGTTACTCTGTTGTACGCCCAGTGGCTCATCCAAGTGAAGAAAGTCCAGTCAGGATGGCCGAGCGGTCTAAGGCGCTGCGTTCAGGTCGCAGTCTCCCATGGAGGCGTGGGTTCAAATCCCACTTCTGACAGCAAGATTATTTTAACCTAGCAGAGAGTATATAATTAACATAACCGATTACTCCTGATTATTATCGTGGTGCTGTTATACTGTTGGACGCCCAGTGGGACTTGCTAGTGACAAAAGTCCAGTCAGGATGGCCGAGCGGTCTAAGGCGCTGCGTTCAGGTCGCAGTCTCCCATGGAGGCGTGGGTTCAAATCCCACTTCTGACAGCATGATTCTTTTAACCTGGCAGAGAGTATATATTTATCATAACCGATTACTCCTGATTATGATCGTGGTGCTGTTACTCTGTTGGACGCCCAGTGGGACTCCAGTGGGCAGCCCAATACAGAGCCAGCTTTCTTAACCAGTCTTTTCAGTCTCTTCCTGTCTCTGTCTGCGCTGCCGCCCGCCCAGCACACAACGCCGTAGAGGACTGCCGATGCCACTACCGTGTCATAAACAGTCCGTAGAAGAGCCCTGCACACCCCAAAGGACCTCAGTCGCCTCAGCAGGTGGAGGCGACTCTTGCCACTCCTGTACAGGGCATATGAGTTGTCGGTCCAGTCCAGGTTTTTTTTGAGGTGGACACCCAGATATTTGTAAGTGTCCACCATCTAGATCCCAGAACCCCTTATGCACACCGGCGGTGGTGGTGCTGGTTTCCGCCGGAAGTCAATCACCAGCTCCTTCGTTTTGCTGGTGTTCAGAACCAGGTGGTTATCCTCACACCAGTCCACAAAGGCGGTGATGACCCCGCTATACTCCAGCTCGTTCCCCCCAGATAAACATCCAACAATCGCAGTGTCGTCCGAGAACTTCTGCAAGTGGCATTTGTTGGAGTTGTACCTGAAGTCCGCTGTGTACAGGGTGAACAGGAAGGGCGAGAGCACCGTCCCCTGGGGGGCCCCCGTGCTGCAGACGACCACGTCAGACAAACAGTTGCGCAGCCTCACAAACTGTGGTCTGTCTGTGAGGTAGTTGATGGACCATGCCGCCAGGTGTTGGTCAACGCCTGCAACCTCCAGCTTCCCCCTCAGCAGTCAGGATGGCCGAGCGGTTTAAGGAGCTGCGTTCAGGTCGCAGTCTCCCATGGAGGCGTGGCTTCAAATCTCACTTCTGACAGCATGATTCTTTTAACCTGGCAGAGAGTATATATTCATAATAACCGATTACTCCTAATTATATTCATGTTGCTGTTACTCTGTTGGACGCCCAGTGGGACTTGCTAGTGATGAAAGTCCAGTCAGGATGGCCGAGAGGTCTAAGGCGCTGCGTTCAGGTCGCAGTCTCCACTGGAGGAGTGGGTTCAAATCCCACTTCTGACAAATTTATTCCATTAATTACATAATCTGCATTCATTATTAGTCTGAATCGTTCTCCTGTTGCTGTTAACAAATAAAGAGTTCAAATCGCATATTCTCATGGAATCGTAACTGATTACTCCCATTTACAGCGTTGCTGTTAATCTTTTGTACGCCCAGTGGCTCATACAAGTAAAGAAAGTCCAGTCAGGATGGCCGAGCGGTCTGAGGTGCTGCGTTCAGGTCGCAGTCTCCAATGGAGGTTTGGTTTTAAATCCTACTTCTGACAGTATGATTCTTTTAACCTGGCAGAGAGTATTTATTCATGATAACCAATTACTCCTAATTATATTGTTGCTGTTAACAATGAATGAGTTCAGGTCGCATTTTCCCATGGAGGCGTGGGTTCAAATCCCACTTCTGACAGCATGATCCTTTTAATTTGGAATAGAGTTTGTATTCAACATAACCAATTACTCCTAATTATATTCTTGTTGCTGTTACTCTGTTGGCCGCCCAGTGGGGCTTGCAAGTAAAGAAAGTCCAGTCAGGATGGCCGAGCGGTCTAAGGCGCAGCGTTCAGGTCGCATTCTCCAATGGAGGCGTGGGTTCAAATCCCACTTCTGACAAATTGATTCCATCACTTACATAATCTGCATTACTTATTAGTCTGAATCCTTATCCTGTTGCTGTTAACAAATAAAGAGTTCAAGTCGCAGTTTCCCATGGAATCAAAACTGATTAATCCCTATTACAGCGTTGCTGTTACTCTTTTCTACGCCCAGTTGCTCAAACAAGTAAAGAAAGTCCAGTCAGGATGGCCGAGCGGTTTAAGGAGCTGCGTTCAGGTCGCAGTCTCCCATGGAGGCGTGGCTTCAAATCTCACTTCTGACAGCATGATTCTTTTAACCTGGCAGAGAGTATATATTCATAATAACCGATTACTCCTAATTATATTCATGTTGCTGTTACTCTGTTGGACGCCCAGTGGGACTTGCTAGTGATGAAAGTCCAGTCAGGATGGCCGAGAGGTCTAAGGCGCTGCGTTCAGGTCGCAGTCTCCACTGGAGGAGTGGGTTCAAATCCCACTTCTGACAAATTTATTCCATTAATTACATAATCTGCATTCATTATTAGTCTGAATCGTTCTCCTGTTGCTGTTAACAAATAAAGAGTTCAAATCGCATATTCTCATGGAATCGTAACTGATTAATCCCATTTACAGCGTTGCTGTTAATCTTTTGTACGCCCAGGTGCTCAAAAAAGTAAAGAAAGTCCAGTCAGGATGGCCGAGCGGTCTAAGGCGCTGCGTTCAGGTCGCAGTCTCCAATGGAGGCGTGGGTTCAAATCCCACTTCTGACAGCATGACTCTTTTAACCTGGCAGAGAGTATATATTCATCATAACCGATTACTCCTCATTATTATCGTGGTGCTGTTACTCTGTTGGACGCCCAGTGGGACTTGCTAGTGACAAAAGTCCAGTCAGGATGGCCGAGCGGTCTAAGGCGCTGCGTTCAGATCGCAGTCTCCAATGGAGGCGTGGGTTCAAATCCCACTTCTGACAGGATCATCCTTTTAAACTGGCATAGAGTATAGATTCATAATAACCAATTAATGCTAATTATATTCATGTTGCTGTTACTCTGTTGTACGCCCAGTGGCTCATCCAAGTGAAGAAAGTCCAGTCAGGATGGCCGAGCGGTCTAAGGCGCTGCGTTCAGGTCGCAGTCTCCCATGGAGGCGTGGGTTCAAATCCCACTTCTGACAGCAAGATTATTTTAACCTAGCAGAGAGTATATAATTAACATAACCGATTACTCCTGATTATTATCGTGGTGCTGTTATACTGTTGGACGCCCAGTGGGACTTGCTAGTGACAAAAGTCCAGTCAGGATGGCCGAGCGGTCTAAGGCGCTGCGTTCAGGTCGCAGTCTCCCATGGAGGCGTGGGTTCAAATCCCACTTCTGACAGCATGATTCTTTTAACCTGGCAGAGAGTATATATTTATCATAACCGATTACTCCTGATTATGATCGTGGTGCTGTTACTCTGTTGGACGCCCAGTGGGACTCCAGTGGGCAGCCCAATACAGAGCCAGCTTTCTTAACCAGTCTTTTCAGTCTCTTCCTGTCTCTGTCTGCGCTGCCGCCCGCCCAGCACACAACGCCGTAGAGGACTGCCGATGCCACTACCGTGTCATAAACAGTCCGTAGGAGAGCCCTGCACACCCCAAAGGACCTCAGTCGCCTCAGCAGGTGGAGGCGACTCTTGCCACTCCTGTACAGGGCATATGAGTTGTCGGTCCAGTCCAGGTTTTTTTTGAGGTGGACACCCAGATATTTGTAAGTGTCCACCATCTAGATCCCAGAACCCCTTATGCACACCGGCGGTGGTGGTGCTGGTTTCCGCCGGAAGTCAATCACCAGCTCCTTCGTTTGGCTGGTGTTCAGAACCAGGTGGTTATCCTCACACCAGTCCACAAAGGCGGTGATGACCCCCTTATACTCCAGCTCGTTCCCCCCAGATACACATCCAACAATCGCAGTGTCGTCCGAGAACTTCTGCAAGTGGCATTTGTTGGAGTTCTACCTGAAGTCCGCTGTGTACAGGGTGAACAGGAAGGGCGAGAGCACCGTCCCCTGGGGGGCCCCCTTGCTGCAGACGACCACGTCAGACAAACAGTTGCGCAGCCTCACAAACTGTGGTCTGTCTGTGAGGTAGTTGATGGACCATGCCGCCAGGTGTTGGTCAACGCCTGCAACCTCCAGCTTCCCCCTCAGCAGTGCTGGCTGAAAGGTGTTGAAAGCACTGGAGAAGTCAAAGAACATGACCCTCACAGTGCTCCCGAGGGACTCCATGTGAGATAGTGCCCGATGCTGCAGGTAGATGACGGCATCATCCACCCCGATGCCCGCCTGGTAGGCAAACTGCAGCGGGTCCAGCGCTGAGCTCACCTGGGTGCGGTGAGCTCAGGTTGCAGTCTCCCATAGAGGCATGGGTGGACAAGTTAATTTCAATAATTACATAATCAGCATTATTTATTAGACTGAATTGTATCATGTTGCTGTTAACAATTACAGAGGTCAGGTTGCATTTTCCCATGGAATCGTAACCGATTACTCCTATTTACAGCGTTGCTGTTACTCTTTTGTACGCCCAGTGGGGCTTGCAAGTAAAGAAAGTCCAGTCAGGATGGCCGGGCGGTCTAAGGCGCTGCGTTCAGGTCGCAGTCTCCAATGGAGGCGTGGGTTCAAATCCCACTTCTGACAAATTGATTCCATCACTTACATAATCTGCATTACTTATTAGTCTGAATCCTTATCCTGTTGCTGTTAACAAATAAAGAGTTCAAGTCGCAGTTTCCCATGGAATCAGAACTGATTAATCCCATTTACAGCGTTGCTGTTACTCTTTTCTACGCCCAGTTGCTCAAACAAGTAAAGAAAGTCCAGTCAGGATGGCCGAGCGGTTTAAGGAGCTGCGTTCAGGTCGCAGTCTCCCATGGAGGCGTGGGTTCGAATACCACTTCTGACAGCATGATTCTTTTAACCTGGCAGAGAGTATATATTCATAATAACCGATTACTCCTAATTATATTCATGTTGCTGTTACTCTGTTGGACGCCCAGTGGGACTTGCTAGTGATGAAAGTCCAGTCAGGATGGCCGAGAGGTCTAAGGCGCTGCGTTCAGGTCGCAGTCTCCCATGGAGGTGTGGGTTCAAATCCCACTTCTGACAGCAAGGCTCTTTTAACCTGCCAGAGAGTATATATTCATCATAACCGATTACTCCTCATTATTATCGTGGTGCTGTTACTCTGTTGGACGCCCAGTGGGACTTGCTAGTGACAAAAGTCCAGTCAGGATGGCCGAGCGGTCTAAGGCGCTGCGTTCAGGTCGCAGTCTCCCATGGAGGCGTGGGTTCAAATCCCACTTCTGACAGCAAGATTATTTTAACCTGGCAGAGAGTATATAATTAACATAACCGATTACTCCTGATTATTATCGTGGTGCTGTTACTCTGTTGGACGCCCAGTGGGACTTGCTAGTTAAGAAAGTCCAGTTAGGATGGCCGAGCGGTCTAAGGCGCAGCGTTCAGGTCGCAGTCTCCCATGGAGGCGTGGGTTCAAATCCCACTTCTGACAAATTGATTCCATCACTAACATAATCTGCATTACTTATTAGTCTGAATCCTTATCCTGTAGCTGTTAACAAATAAAGAGTTCAAGTCGAAGTTTCCCATGGAATCAGAACTGATTAATCCCATTTACAGCGTTGCTGTTACTCTTTTCTACGCCCAGTGGCTCATACAAGTAAAGAAAGTCCAGTCAGGATGGCCGAGCGGTCTAAGGCGCTGCATTCAGGTCGCAGTCTCCCAAGGAGGCGTGGGTTCAAATCCCACTTCTGACAGCAAGACTCTTTTAACCTGGCAGAGAGTATATATTCATCATAACCGATTACTCCTCATTATTATCGTGGTGCTGTTACTCTGTTGGACGCCCAGTGGGACTTGCTAGTGACAAAAGTCCAGTCAGGATGGCCGAGCGGTCTAAGGCGCTGCGTTCAGGTCGCAGTCTCCAATGGAGGCGTGGGTTCAAATCCCACTTCTGACAGGATCATCCTTTTAAACTGGCATAGAGTATAGATTCATAATAACCAATTAATGCTATTTATATTCATGTTGCTGTTACTCTGTTGTACGCCCAGTGGCTCATCCAAGTGAAGAAAGTCCAGTCAGGATGGCCGAGCGGTCTAAGGCGCTGCGTTCAGGTCGCAGTCTCCAATGGAGGCGTGGGTTCAAATCCCACTTCTGACAGCATCATCCTTTTAAACTGGCATAGAGTATAGATTCATAATAACCAATTTCTCCTAATTATATTCATGTTGCTGTTACTCTGTTGGACGCCCAGTGGGACTTGCTAGTGACGAAAACCTGGTCAGGATGGCCGAGTGGTCTAAGCAGCTGCGTTCAGGTTGCAGTCTCCCATGCAGGCGTGTGTTCAAACCCCTCTCTTGACAAATTTATTCCCTTAATTACATAATCTGCATTACTTATTAGTCTGAATCGTTCTCCTGTTGCTGTTAACAAATAAAGAGTTCAAGTCGCAGTTTCCCATGGAATCGTAACTCATTAATCCCATTTACAGCGTTGCTGTTACTCTTTTGTACGCCCAGTTGCTAAAAAAAGTAAAGAAAGTCCGGTTAGGATGGCCGAGCGGTCTAAGGCGCTGCGTTCAGGTCGCAGTCTCCAATGGAGGCGTGGGTTCAAATCCCACTTCTGACAACATGACTCTTTTAACCTGGCAGAGAGTATATATTCATCATAACCGATTACTCCTCATTATTATCGTGGTGCTGTTACTCTGTTGGACGCCCAGTGGGACTTGCTAGTGACAAAAGTCCAGTCAGGATGGCCGAGAGGTCTAAGGCGCTGCGTTCAGGTCGCAGTCTCCAATGGAGGCGTGGGTTCAAATCCCACTTCTGACAACATGACTCTTTTAACCTGGCAGAGAGTATATATTCATCATAACCGATTACTCCTCATTATTATCGTGGTGCTGTTACTCTGTTGGACGCCCAGTGGGACTTGCTAGTTAAGAAAGTCCAGTTAGGACACCCAGATATTTGTAAGTGTCCACCATCTAGATCCCAGAACCCCTTATGCACACCGGCAGTGGTGGTGCTGGTTTCCGCCGGAAGTCAATCACCAGCTCCTTCGTTTTGCTGGTGTTCAGAACCAGGTGGTTATCCTCACACCAGTCCACAAAGGCGGTGATGACCCCGCTATACTCCAGCTCGTTCCCCCCAGATACACATCCAACAATCGCAGTGTCGTCCGAAAACTTCTGCAAGTGGCATTTGTTGGAGTTCTACCTGAAGTCCGCTGTGTACAGGGTGAACAGGAAGGGCGAGAGCACTGTCCCCTGGGGGGCCCCCGTGCTGCAGACGACCACGTCAGACAAACAGTTGCGCAGCCTCACAAACTGTGGTCTGTCTGTGAGGTAGTTGATGGACCATGCCGCCAGGTGTTGGTCAACGCCTGCAACCTCCAGCTTCCCCCTCAGCAGTCAGGATGGCCGAGCGGTTTAAGGAGCTGCGTTCAGGTCGCAGTCTCCCATGGAGGCGTGGCTTCAAATCTCACTTCTGACAGCATGATTCTTTTAACCTGGCAGAGAGTATATATTCATAATAACCGATTACTCCTAATTATATTCATGTTGCTGTTACTCTGTTGGACGCCCAGTGGGACTTGCTAGTGATGAAAGTCCAGTCAGGATGGCCGAGAGGTCTAAGGCGCTGCGTTCAGGTCGCAGTCTCCACTGGAGGAGTGGGTTCAAATCCCACTTCTGACAAATTTATTCCATTAATTACATAATCTGCATTCATTATTAGTCTGAATCGTTCTCCTGTTGCTGTTAACAAATAAAGAGTTCAAATCGCATATTCTCATGGAATCGTAACTGATTACTCCCATTTACAGCGTTGCTGTTAATCTTTTGTACGCCCAGTGGCTCATACAAGTAAAGAAAGTCCAGTCAGGATGGCCGAGCGGTCTGTTGTGCTGCGTTCAGGTCGCAGTCTCCAATGGAGGTTTGGTTTTAAATCCTACTTCTGACAGTATGATTCTTTTAACCTGGCAGAGAGTATTTATTCATAATAACCAATTACTCCTAATTATATTCATGTTGCTGTTACTCTGTTGGACGCCCAGTGGGACTTGCTAGTGACGAAAATCCGGTCAGGATTGCCGAGTGGTCTAAGCAGCTGCGTTCAGGTTGCAGTCTCCCATGCAGGCGTGTGTTCAAACCCCTCTCTTGACAAATTTATTCCATTAATTACATAATCTGCATTACTTATTAGTCTGAATCGTTATCAGTATCCTGTACAAAAGTAAGAACACTGGCACACCCAGAGGCTCATACAAGTAAAGACAGTGCAGTCAGAACGGCCGAGCAGTCTTGTGCTCTGCGTTCAGGTTGCAGTCTCCCATAGAGGCATGGGTGGAAAACCGATTTGTAGTTAAAATCCCACTTCTGACAAGTTGATTCTATTAATTACATAATCTGCATACTCATTAGTCTGAATCGTTATCCTGTTGCTGTTAACAAATAAAGAGTTCAAGTCGCAGTTTCCCATGGAATCGTAACTGATTAATCCCATTTACAGCGTTGCTGTTAATCTTTTGTACGCCCAGGTGCTCAAAAAAGTAAAGAAAGTCCAGTCAGGATGGCCGAGCGGTCTAAGGCACTGCGTTCAGGTCGCAGTCTCCAATGGAGGCGTGGGTTCAAATCCCACTTCTGACAGCATGACTCTTTTAACCTGGCAGAGAGTATATATTCATCATAACCGATTACTCCTCATTATTATCGTGGTGCTGTTACTCTGTTGGACGCCCAGTGGGACTTGCTAGTGACAAAAGTCCAGTCAGGATGGCCGAGCGGTCTAAGGCGCTGCGTTCAGATCGCAGTCTCCAATGGAGGCGTGGGTTCAAATCCCACTTCTGACAGGATCATCCTTTTAAACTGGCATAGAGTATAGATTCATAATAACCAATTAATGCTAATTATATTCATGTTGCTGTTACTCTGTTGTACGCCCAGTGGCTCATCCAAGTGAAGAAAGTCCAGTCAGGATGGCCGAGCGGTCTAAGGCGCTGCGTTCAGGTCGCAGTCTCCCATGGAGGCGTGGGTTCAAATCCCACTTCTGACAGCAAGATTATTTTAACCTAGCAGAGAGTATATAATTAACATAACCGATTACTCCTGATTATTATCGTGGTGCTGTTATACTGTTGGACGCCCAGTGGGACTTGCTAGTGACAAAAGTCCAGTCAGGATGGCCGAGCGGTCTAAGGCGCTGCGTTCAGGTCGCAGTCTCCCATGGAGGCGTGGGTTCAAATCCCACTTCTGACAGCAAGACTCTTTTAACCTGCCAGAGAGTATATATTCATCATAACCGATTACTCCTCATTATTATCGTGGTGCTGTTACTCTGTTGGACGCCCAGTGGGACTTGCTAGTGACAAAAGTCCAGTCAGGATGGCCGAGCGGTCTAAGGCGCTGCGTTCAGGTCGCAGTCTCCCATGGAGGCGTGGGTTCAAATCCCACTTCTGACAAATTGATTCCATCACTAACATAATCTGCATTACTTATTAGTCTGAATCCTTATCCTGTAGCTGTTAACAAATAAAGAGTTCAAGTCGCAGTTTCCCATGGAATCAGAACTGATTAATCCCATTTACAGCGTTGCTGTTACTCTTTTCTACGCCCAGTTGCTCAAACAAGTAAAGCAAGTCCAGTCAGGATGGCCGAGCGGTTTAAGGAGCTGCGTTCAGGTCGCAGTCTCCCATGGAGGCGTGGCTTCAAATCTCACTTCTTTTTACCTGGCAGAGAGTATATATTCATAATAACCGATTACTCCTAATTATATTCATGTTGCTGTTACTCTGTTGGACGCCCAGTGGGACTTGCTAGTGATGAAAGTCCAGTCAGGATGGCCGAGAGGTCTAAGACGCTGCGTTCAGGTCGCAGTCTCCAATGGAGGCGTGGGTTCAAATCCCACTTCTGACAAATTGATTCCATCACTTACATAATCTGCATTACTTATTAGTCTGAATCCTTATCCTGTAGCTGTTAACAAATAAAGAGTTCAAGTCGCAGTTTCCCATGGAATCAGAACTGATTAATCCCATTTACAGCGTTGCTGTTACTCTTTTCTACGCCCAGTTGCTCAAACAAGTAAAGAAAGTCCAGTCAGGATGGCCGAGCGGTTTAAGGAGCTGCGTTCAGGTCGCAGTCTCCCATGGAGGCGTGGGTTCGAATACCACTTCTGACAGCATGATTCTTTTAACCTGGCAGAGAGTATATATTCATAATAACCGATTACTCCTAATTATATTCATGTTGCTGTTACTCTGTTGGACGCCCAGTGGGACTTGCTAGTGATGAAAGTCCAGTCAGGATGGCCGAGCGGTCTAAGGCGCTGCGTTCAGGTCGCAGTCTCCCATGGAGGCGTGGGTTCAAATCCCACTTCTGACAGCAAGATTATTTTAACCTGGCAGAGAGTATATAATTAACATAACCGATTACTCCTGATTATTATCGTGGTGCTGTTACTCTGTTGGACGCCCAGTGGGACTTGCTAGTTAAGAAAGTCCAGTTAGGATGGCCGAGCGGTCTAAGGCGCAGCGTTCAGGTCGCAGTCTCCCATGGAGGCGTGGGTTCAAATCCCACTTCTGACAAATTGATTCCATCACTAACATAATCTGCATTACTTATTAGTCTGAATCCTTATCCTGTAGCTGTTAACAAATAAAGAGTTCAAGTCGAAGTTTCCCATGGAATCAGAACTGATTAATCCCATTTACAGCGTTGCTGTTACTCTTTTCTACGCCCAGTGGCTCATACAAGTAAAGAAAGTCCAGTCAGGATGGCCGAGCGGTCTAAGGCGCTGCGTTCAGGTCGCAGTCTCCCAAGGAGGCGTGGGTTCAAATCCCACTTCTGACAGCAAGACTCTTTTAACCTGGCAGAGAGTATATATTCATCATAACCGATTACTCCTCATTATTATCGTGGTGCTGTTACTCTGTTGGACGCCCAGTGGGACTTGCTAGTGACAAAAGTCCAGTCAGGATGGCCGAGCGGTCTAAGGCGCTGCGTTCAGGTCGCAGTCTCCAATGGAGGCGTGGGTTCAAATCCCACTTCTGACAGGATCATCCTTTTAAACTGGCATAGAGTATAGATTCATAATAACCAATTAATGCTATTTATATTCATGTTGCTGTTACTCTGTTGTACGCCCAGTGGCTCATCCAAGTGAAGAAAGTCCAGTCAGGATGGCCGAGCGGTCTAAGGCGCTGCGTTCAGGTCGCAGTCTCCAATGGAGGCGTGGGTTCAAATCCCACTTCTGACAGCATCATCCTTTTAAACTGGCATAGAGTATAGATTCATAATAACCAATTTCTCCTAATTATATTCATGTTGCTGTTACTCTGTTGGACGCCCAGTGGGACTTGCTAGTGACGAAAACCTGGTCAGGATGGCCGAGTGGTCTTAGCAGCTGCGTTCAGGTTGCAGTCTCCCATGCAGGCGTGTGTTCAAACCCCTCTCTTGACAAATTTATTCCCTTAATTACATAATCTGCATTACTTATTAGTCTGAATCGTTCTCCTGTTGCTGTTAACAAATAAAGAGTTCAAGTCGCAGTTTCCCATGGAATCGTAACTCATTAATCCCATTTACAGCGTTGCTGTTACTCTTTTGTACGCCCAGTTGCTAAAAAAAGTAAAGAAAGTCCGGTTAGGATGGCCGAGCGGTCTAAGGCGCTGCGTTCAGGTCGCAGTCTCCAATGGAGGCGTGGGTTCAAATCCCACTTCTGACAACATGACTCTTTTAACCTGGCAGAGAGTATATATTCATCATAACCGATTACTCCTCATTATTATCGTGGTGCTGTTACTCTGTTGGACGCCCAGTGGGACTTGCTAGTGACAAAAGTCCAGTCAGGATGGCCGAGAGGTCTAAGGCGCTGCGTTCAGGTCGCAGTCTCCAATGGAGGCGTGGGTTCAAATCCCACTTCTGACAACATGACTCTTTTAACCTGGCAGAGAGTATATATTCATCATAACCGATTACTCCTCATTATTATCGTGGTGCTGTTACTCTGTTGGACGCCCAGTGGGACTTGCTAGTTAAGAAAGTCCAGTTAGGACACCCAGATATTTGTAAGTGTCCACCATCTAGATCCCAGAACCCCTTATGCACACCGGCGGTGGTGGTGCTGGTTTCCGCCGGAAGTCAATCACCAGCTCCTTCGTTTTGCTGGTGTTCAGAACCAGGTGGTTATCCTCACACCAGTCCACAAAGGCGGTGATGACCCCGCTATACTCCAGCTCGTTCCCCCCAGATACACATCCAACAATCGCAGTGTCGTCCGAAAACTTCTGCAAGTGGCATTTGTTGGAGTTCTACCTGAAGTCCGCTGTGTACAGGGTGAACAGGAAGGGCGAGAGCACTGTCCCCTGGGGGGCCCCCGTGCTGCAGACGACCACGTCAGACAAACAGTTGCGCAGCCTCACAAACTGTGGTCTGTCTGTGAGGTAGTTGATGGACCATGCCGCCAGGTGTTGGTCAACGCCTGCAACCTCCAGCTTCCCCCTCAGCAGTCAGGATGGCCGAGCGGTTTAAGGAGCTGCGTTCAGGTCGCAGTCTCCCATGGAGGCGTGGCTTCAAATCTCACTTCTGACAGCATGATTCTTTTAACCTGGCAGAGAGTATATATTCATAATAACCGATTACTCCTAATTATATTCATGTTGCTGTTACTCTGTTGGACGCCCAGTGGGACTTGCTAGTGATGAAAGTCCAGTCAGGATGGCCGAGAGGTCTAAGGCGCTGCGTTCAGGTCGCAGTCTCCACTGGAGGAGTGGGTTCAAATCCCACTTCTGACAAATTTATTCCATTAATTACATAATCTGCATTCATTATTAGTCTGAATCGTTCTCCTGTTGCTGTTAACAAATAAAGAGTTCAAATCGCATATTCTCATGGAATCGTAACTGATTACTCCCATTTACAGCGTTGCTGTTAATCTTTTGTACGCCCAGTGGCTCATACAAGTAAAGAAAGTCCAGTCAGGATGGCCGAGCGGTCTGTTGTGCTGCGTTCAGGTCGCAGTCTCCAATGGAGGTTTGGTTTTAAATCCTACTTCTGACAGTATGATTCTTTTAACCTGGCAGAGAGTATTTATTCATAATAACCAATTACTCCTAATTATATTCATGTTGCTGTTACTCTGTTGGACGCCCAGTGGGACTTGCTAGTGACGAAAATCCGGTCAGGATTGCCGAGTGGTCTAAGCAGCTGCGTTCAGGTTGCAGTCTCCCATGCAGGCGTGTGTTCAAACCCCTCTCTTGACAAATTTATTCCATTAATTACATAATCTGCATTACTTATTAGTCTGAATCGTTATCAGTATCCTGTACAAAAGTAAGAACACTGGCACACCCAGAGGCTCATACAAGTAAAGACAGTGCAGTCAGAACGGCCGAGCAGTCTTATGCTCTGCGTTCAGGTTGCAGTCTCCCATAGAGGCATGGGTGGAAAACCGATTTGTAGTTAAAATCCCACTTCTGACAAGTTGATTCTATTAATTACATAATCTGCATACTCATTAGTCTGAATCGTTATCCTGTTTCTGTTAACAAATAAAGAGTTCAAGTCGCAGTTTCCCATGGAATCGTAACTGATTAATCCCATTTACAGCGTTGCTGTTAATCTTTTGTACGCCCAGGTGCTCAAAAAAGTAAAGAAAGTCCAGTCAGGATGGCCGAGCGGTCTAAGGCGCTGCGTTCAGGTCGCAGTCTCCAATGGAGGCGTGGGTTCAAATCCCACTTCTGACAGCATGACTCTTTTAACCTGGCAGAGAGTATATATTCATCATAACCGATTACTCCTCATTATTATCGTGGTGCTGTTACTCTGTTGGACGCCCAGTGGGACTTGCTAGTGACAAAAGTCCAGTCAGGATGGCCGAGCGGTCTAAGGCGCTGCGTTCAGATCGCAGTCTCCAATGGAGGCGTGGGTTCAAATCCCACTTCTGACAGGATCATCCTTTTAAACTGGCATAGAGTATAGATTCATAATAACCAATTAATGCTAATTATATTCATGTTGCTGTTACTCTGTTGTACGCCCAGTGGCTCATCCAAGTGAAGAAAGTCCAGTCAGGATGTCCGAGCGGTCTAAGGCGCTGCGTTCAGGTCGCAGTCTCCCATGGAGGCGTGGGTTCAAATCCCACTTCTGACAGCAAGATTATTTTAACCTAGCAGAGAGTATATAATTAACATAACCGATTACTCCTGATTATTATCGTGGTGCTGTTATACTGTTGGACGCCCAGTGGGACTTGCTAGTGACAAAAGTCCAGTCAGGATGGCCGAGCGGTCTAAGGCGCTGGGTTCAGGTCGCAGTCTCCCATGGAGGCGTGGGTTCAAATCCCACTTCTGACAGCAAGACTCTTTTAACCTGCCAGAGAGTATATATTCATCATAACCGATTACTCCTCATTATTATCGTGGTGCTGTTATACTGTTGGACGCCCAGTGGGACTTGCTAGTGACAAAAGTCCAGTCAGGATGGCCGAGCGGTTTAAGGAGCTGCGTTCAGGTCGCAGTCTCCCATGGAGGCGTGGCTTCAAATCTCACTTCTTTTTACCTGGCAGAGAGTATATATTCATAATAACCGATTACTCCTAATTATATTCATGTTGCTGTTACTCTGTTGGACGCCCAGTGGGACTTGCTAGTGATGAAAGTCCAGTCAGGATGGCCGAGAGGTCTAAGACGCTGCGTTCAGGTCGCAGTCTCCACTGGAGGAGTGGGTTCAAATCCCACTTCTGACAAATTTATTCCATTAATTACATAATCTGCATTCATTATTAGTCTGAATCGTTCTCCTGTTGCTGTTAACAAATAAAGAGTTCAAATCGCATATTCTCATGGAATCGTAACTGATTACTCCCATTTACAGCGTTGCTGTTAATCTTTTGTACGCCCAGTGGCTCATACAAGTAAAGAAAGTCCAGTCAGGATGGCCGAGCGGTCTAAGGCGCTGCGTTCAGGTCGCAGTCTCCCATGGAGGCGTGGGTTCAAATCCCACTTCTGACAAATTGATTCCATCACTAACATAATCTGCATTACTTATTAGTCTGAATCCTTATCCTGTAGCTGTTAACAAATAAAGAGTTCAAGTCGCAGTTTCCCATGGAATCAGAACTGATTAATCCCATTTACAGCGTTGCTGTTAATCTTTTGTACGCCCAGTGGCTCATACAAGTAAAGAAAGTCCAGTCAGGATGGCCGAGCGGTCTAAGGCGCTGCGTTCAGGTCGCAGTCTCCCAAGGAGGCGTGGGTTCAAATCCCACTTCTGACAGCAAGACTCTTTTAACCTGGCAGAGAGTATATATTCATCATAACCGATTACTTCTCATTATTATCGTGGTGCTGTTACTCTGTTGGACGCCCAGTGGGACTTGCTAGTGACAAAAGTCCAGTCAGGATGGCCGAGCGGTCTAAGGCGCTGCGTTCAGGTCGCAGTCTCCAATGGAGGCGTGGGTTCAAATCCCACTTCTGACAGGATCATCCTTTTAAACTGGCATAGAGTATAGATTCATAATAACCAATTAATGCTATTTATATTCATGTTGCTGTTACTCTGTTGTACGCCCAGTGGCTCATCCAAGTGAAGAAAGTCCAGTCAGGATGGCCGAGCGGTCTAAGGCGCTGCGTTCAGGTCGCAGTCTCCAATGGAGGCGTGGGTTCAAATCTCACTTCTGACAAATTGATTCCATCACTTACATAATCTGCATTACTTATTAGTCTGAATCCTTATCCTGTTGCTGTTAACAAATAAAGAGTTCAAGTCGCAGTTTCCCATGGAATCAGAACTGATTAATCCCATTTACAGCCTTGCTGTTAATCTTTTCTACGCCCAGTTGCTCAAACAAGTAAAGAAAGTCCAGTCAGGATGGCCGAGCGGTTTAAGGAGCTGCGTTCAGGTCGCAGTCTCCCATGGAGGCGTGGGTTCGAATACCACTTCTGACAGCATGATTCTTTTAACCTGGCAGAGAGTATATATTCATAATAACCGATTACTCCTAATTATATTCATGTTGCTGTTTCTCTGTTGGACGCCCAGTGGGACTTGCTTGTGATGAAAGTCCAGTCAGGATGGCCGAGAGGTCTAAGGCGCTGCGTTCAGGTCGCAGTCTCTCATGGAGGCGTTGGTTCAAATCCCACTTCTGACAGCAAGATTATTTTAACCTGGCAGAGAGTATATAATTAACATAACCGATTACTCCTGATTATTATCGTGGTGCTGTTACTCTGTTGGACGCCCAGTGGGACTTGCTAGTTAAGAAAGTCCAGTCAGGATTGCCGAGCGGTCCAAGGCGCTGCGTTCAGGTCGCAGTCTCCCATGGAGGCGTGGGTTCAAATCCCACCTCTGACAAATTTATTCCATTAATTACATAATCTGCAATAATTATTAGTCTGAATCATTATCAAGGTCCTGTACAAAAGTAAAGACACTGGCACACCGAGAGGCTCATACGAGTGAAGACAGTGCAGTAAGAACGGCCGAGCAGTCTTATGCTCTGCGTTCAGGTTGCAGTCTCCCATAGAGGCATGGGTGGAACACCGATTTGTGGGTTCAAATCCCATTTCTGACAGGATCATCCTTTTAAACTGGCATAGAGTATAGATTCATAATAACCAATTAATGCTATTTATATTCATGTTGCTGTTACTCTGTTGTACGCCCAGTGGCTCATCCAAGTGAAGAAAGTCCAGTCAGGATGGCCGAGCGGTCTAAGGCGCTGCGTTCAGGTCGCAGTCTCCCATGGAGGCGTGGGTTCAAATCCCACTTCTGACAGCAAGACTCTTTTAACCTGCCAGAGAGTATATATTCATCATAACCGATTACTCCTCATTATTATCGTGGTGCTGTTACTCTGTTGGACGCCCAGTGGGACTTGCTAGTTAAGAAAGTCCAGTCAGGATGGCCGAGCGGTCTAAGGTGCAGCGTTCAGGTCGCAGTCTCCCATGGAGGCGTGGGTTCAAATCCCACTTCTGACAAATTGATTCCATCACTAACATAATCTGCATTACTTATTAGTCTGAATCCTTATCCTGTAGCTGTTAACAAATAAAGAGTTCAAGTCGCAGTTTCCCATGGAATCAGAACTGATTAATCCCATTTACAGCGTTGCTGTTACTCTTTTCTACGCCCAGTTGTTCAAACAAGTAAAGCAAGTCCAGTCAGGATGGCCGAGCGGTTTATGGAGCTGCGTTCAGGTCGCAGTCTCCCATGGAGGCGTGGCTTCAAATCTCACTTCTTTTTACCTGGCAGAGAGTATATATTCATAATAACCGATTACTCCTAATTATATTCATGTTGCTGTTACTCTGTTGGACGCCCAGTGGGACTTGCTAGTGATGAAAGTCCAGTCAGGATGGCTGAGAGGTCTAAGACGCTGCGTTCAGGTCGCAGTCTCCACTGGAGGAGTGGGTTCAAATCCCACTTCTGACAAATTTATTCCATTAATTACATAATCTGCATTCATTATTAGTCTGAATCGTTCTCCTGTTGCTGTTAACAAATAAAGAGTTCAAATCGCATATTCTCATGGAATCGTAACTGATTACTCCCATTTACAGCGTAGCTGTTAATCTTTTGTACGCCCAGTGGCTCATACAAGTAAAGAAAGTCCAGTCAGGATGGCCGAGCGGTCTAAGGCGCTGCGTTCAGGTCGCAGTCTCCAATGGAGGCGTGGGTTCAAATCCCACTTCTGACAGCAAGACTCTTTTAACCTGGCAGAGAGTATATATTCATCATAACCGATTACTCCTCATTATTATCGTGGTGCTGTTACTCTGTTGGACGCCCAGTGGGACTTGCTAGTGACAAAAGTCCAGTCAGGATGGCCGAGCGGTCTAAGGCGCTGCGTTCAGGTCGCAGTCTCCAATGGAGGCGTGGGTTCAAATCCCACTTCTGACAGGATCATCCTTTTAAACTGGCATAGAGTATAGATTCATAATAACCAATTAATGCTATTTATATTCATGTTGCTGTTACTCTGTTGTACGCCCAGTGGCTCATCCAAGTGAAGAAAGTCCAGTCACGATGGCCGAGCGGTCTAAGGCGCTGCGTTCAGGTTGCAGTCTCCCATAGAGGCATGGGTGGAACACCGATTTGTGGGTTCAAATCCCATTTCTGACAGGATCATCCTTTTAAACTGGCATAGAGTATAGATTCATAATAACCAATTAATGCTATTTATATTCATGTTGCTGTTACTCTGTTGTACGCCCAGTGGCTCATCCAAGTGAAGAATGTCCAGTCAGGATGGCCGAGCGGTCTAAGGCGCTGCGTTCAGGTCGCAGTCTCCCATGGAGGCGTGGGTTCAAATCCCACTTCTGACAGCAAGACTCTTTTAACCTGCCAGAGAGTATATATTCATCATAACCGATTACTCCTCATTATTATCGTGGTGTTGTTACTCTGTTGGACGCCCAGTGGGACTTGCTAGTGACAAAAGTCCAGTCAGGATGGCCGAGCGGTCTAAGGCGCTGCGTTCAGGTCGCAGTCTCCCACGGAGGCGTGGGTTCAAATCCCACTTCTGACAGCAAGATTATTTTAACCTGGCAGAGAGTATATAATTAACATAACCGATTACTCCTGATTGTTATCGTGGTGCTGTTACTCTGTTGGACGCCCAGTGGGACTTGCTAGTTAAGAAAGTCCAGTCAGGATGGCCGAGCGGTCTAAGGCGCAGCGTTCAGGTTTCAGTCTCCCATGGAGGCGTGGGTTCAAATCCCACTTCTGACAAATTGATTCCATCACTAACATAATCTGCATTACTTATTAGTCTGAATCCTTATCCTGTAGCTGTTAACAAATAAAGAGTTCAAGTCGCAGTTTCCCATGGAATCAGAACTGATTAATCCCATTTACAGCGTTGCTGTTACTCTTTTCTACGCCCAGTTGCTCAAACAAGTAAAGCAAGTCCAGTCAGGATGGCCGAGCGGTTTAAGGAGCTGCGTTCAGGTCGCAGTCTCCCATGGAGGCGTGGCTTCAAATCTCACTTCTTTTTACCTGGCAGAGAGTATATATTCATAATAACTGATTACTCCTAATTATATTCATGTTGCTGTTACTCTGTTGGACGCCCAGTGGGACTTGCTAGTGATGAAAGTCCAGTCAGGATGGCCGAGACATCTAAGGCGCTGCGTTCAGGTCGCAGTCTCCACTGGAGGAGTGGGTTCAAATCCCACTTCTGACAAATTTATTCCATTAATTACATAATCTGCATTCATTATTAGTCTGAATCGTTCTCCTGTTGCTGTTAACAAATAAAGAGTTCAAATCGCATATTCTCATGGAATCGTAACTGATTACTCCCATTTACAGCGTTGCTGTTAATCTTTTGTACGCCCAGTGGCTCATACAAGTAAAGAAAGTCCAGTCAGGATGGCCGAGCGGTCTAAGGCGCTGCGTTCAGGTCGCAGTCTCCCATGGAGGCGTGTGTTCAAATCCCACTTCTGACAGCAAGATTATTTTAACCTGGCAGAGAGTATATAATTAACATAACCGATTACTCCTGATTATGATCGTGGTGCTGTTACTCTGTTGGACGCCCAGTGGGACTCCAGTGGGACGCCCAGTGGGACTCCAGTGGGCAGCCCAATACAGAGCCAGCTTTCTTAACCAGTCTTTTCAGTCTCTTCCTGTCTCTGTCTGCGCTGCCGCCCGCCCAGCACACAACGCCGTAGAGGACTGCCGATGCCACTACCGTGTCATAAACAGTCCGTAGGAGAGCCCTGCACACCCCAAAGGACCGCAGTCACCTCAGCAGGTGGAGGCGACTCTTGCCACTCCTGTACAGGGCATATGAGTTGTCGGTCCAGTCCAGTTTTTTTTTGAGGTGGACACCAAGATATTTGTAAGTGTCCACCATCTAGATCCCAGAACCCCTTATGCACACCGGCGGTGGTGGTGCTGGTTTCCGCCGGAAGTCAATCACCAGCTCCTTCGTTTTGCTGGTGTTCAGAACCAGGTGGTTATCCTCCCACCAGTCCACAAAGGCGGTGATGACCCCCCTATACTCCAGCTCGTTCCCCCCAGATACACATCCAACAATCGCAGTGTCGTCCGAGAACTTCTGCAAGTGGCATTTGTTGGAGTTGTACCTGAAGTCCGCTGTGTACAGGGTGAACAGGAAGGGCGAGAGCACCGTCCCCTGGGGGGCCCCCGTGCTGCAGACGACCACGTCAGACAAACAGTTGCGCAGCCTCACAAACTGTGGTCTGTCTGTGAGGTAGGTGATGGACCATGCCGCCAGGTGTTGGTCAACGCCTGCAACCTCCAGCTTCCCCCTCAGCAGTGCTGGCTGAAAGGTGTTGAAAGCACTGGAGAAGTCAAAGAACATGACCCTCACAGTGCTCCCGAGGGACTCCATGTGAGATAGTGCCCGATGCTGCAGGTAGATGACGGCATCATCCACCCCGATGCCCGCCTGGTAGGCAAACTGCAGCGGGTCCAGCGCTGAGCTCACCTGGGTGCGGTGAGCTCAGGTTGCAGTCTCCCATAGAGGCATGGGTGGACAAGTTAATTTCAATAATTACATAATCAGCATTATTTATTAGACTGAATTGTATCATGTTGCTGTTAACAATTACAGAGGTCAGGTTGCATTTTCCCATGGAATCGTAACCGATTACTCCTATTTACAGCGTTGCTGTTACTCTTTTGTACGCCCAGTGGGGCTTGCAAGTAAAGAAACTCCAGTCAGGATGGCCGAGCGGTCTAAGGCGCTGCGTTCAGGTCGCAGTCTCCAATGGAGGCGTGGGTTCAAATCCCACTTCTGACAAATTGATTCCATCACTTACATAATCTGCATTACTTATTAGTCTGAATCCTTATCCTGTTGCTGTTAACAAATAAAGAGTTCAAGTCGCAGTTTCCCATGGAATCAGAACTGATTAATCCCATTTACAGCGTTGCTGTTAATCTTTTCTACGCCCAGTTGCTCAAACAAGTAAAGAAAGTCCAGTCAGGATGGCCGAGCGGTTTAAGGAGCTGCGTTCAGGTCGCAGTCTCCCATGGAGGCGTGGGTTCGAATACCACTTCTGACAGCATGATTCTTTTAACCTGGCAGAGAGTATATATTCATAATAACCGATTACTCCTAATTATATTCATGTTGCTGTTTCTCTGTTGGACGCCCAGTGGGACTTGCTAGTGATGAAAGTCCAGTCAGGATGGCTGAGAGGTCTAAGGCGCTGCATTCAGGTCGCAGTCTCTCATGGAGGCGTTGGTTCAAATCCCACTTCTGACAGCAAGATTATTTTAACCTGGCAGAGAGTATATAATTAACATAACCCATTACTCCTGATTATTATCGTGGTGCTGTTACTCTGTTGGACGCCCAGTGGGACTTGCTAGTTAAGAAAGTCCAGTCAGGATTGCCGAGCGGTCCAAGGCGCTGCGTTCAGGTCGCAGTCTCCCATGGAGGCGTGGGTTCAAATCCCACCTCTGACAAATTTATTCCATTAATTACATAATCTGCAATAATTATTAGTCTGAATCGTTATCAAGGTCCTGTACAAAAGTAAAGACACTGGCACACCGAGAGGCTCATACGAGTGAAGACAGTGCAGTAAGAACGGCCGAGCAGTCTTATGCTCTGCGTTCAGGTTGCAGTCTCCCATAGAGGCATGGGTGGAACACCGATTTGTGGGTTCAAATCCCATTTCTGACAGGATCATCCTTTTAAACTGGCATAGAGTATAGATTCATAATAACCAATTAATGCTATTTATATTCATGTTGCTGTTACTCTGTTGTACGCCCAGTGGCTCATCCAAGTGAAGAAAGTCCAGTCAGGATGGCCGAGCGGTCTAAGGCGCTGCGTTCAGGTCGCAGTCTCCCATGGAGGCGTGGGTTCAAATCCCACTTCTGACAGCAAGACTCTTTTAACCTGCCAGAGAGTATATATTCATCATAACCGATTACTCCTCATTATTATCGTGGTGCTGTTACTCTGTTGGACGCCCAGTGGGACTTGCTAGTGACAAAAGTCCAGTCAGGATGGCCGAGCGGTCTAAGGCGCTGCGTTCAGGTCGCAGTCTCCCATGGAGGCGTGGGTTCAAATCCCACTTCTGACAGCAAGATTATTTTAACCTGGCAGAGAGTATATAATTAACATAACCGATTACTCCTGATTATTATCGTGGTGCTGTTACTCTGTTGGACGCCCAGTGGGACTTGCTAGTTAAGAAAGTCCAGTCAGGATGGCCGAGCGGTCTAAGGCGCAGCGTTCAGGTCGCAGTCTCCCATGGAGGCGTGGGTTCAAATCCCACTTCTGACAAATTGATTCCATCACTAACATAATCTGCATTACTTATTAGTCTGAATCCTTATCCTGTAGCTGTTAACAAATAAAGAGTTCAAGTCGCAGTTTCCCATGGAATCAGTACTGATTAATCCCATTTACAGCGTTGCTGTTACTCTTTTCTACGCCCAGTTGCTCAAACAAGTAAAGCAAGTCCAGTCAGGATGGCCGAGCGGTTTAAGGAGCTGCGTTCAGGTCGCAGTCTCCCATGGAGGCGTGGCTTCAAATCTCACTTCTTTTTACCTGGCAGAGAGTATATATTCATAATAACTGATTACTCCTAATTATATTCATGTTGCTGTTACTCTGTTGGACGCCCAGTGGGACTTGCTAGTGATGAAAGTCCAGTCAGGATGGCCGAGACATCTAAGGCGCTGCGTTCAGGTCGCAGTCTCCACTGGAGGAGTGGGTTCAAATCCCACTTCTGACAAATTTATTCCATTAATTACATAATCTGCATTCATTATTAGTCTGAATCGTTCTCCTGTTGCTGTTAACAAATAAAGAGTTCAAATCGCATATTCTCATGGAATCGTAACTGATTACTCCCATTTACAGCGTTGCTGTTAATCTTTTGTACGCCCAGTGGCTCATACAAGTAAAGAAAGTCCAGTCAGGATGGCCGAGCGGTCTAAGGCGCTGCGTTCAGGTCGCAGTCTCCCATGGAGGCGTGTGTTCAAATCCCACTTCTGACAGCAAGATTATTTTAACCTGGCAGAGAGTATATAATTAACATAACCGATTACTCCTGATTATGATCGTGGTGCTGTTACTCTGTTGGACGCCCAGTGGGACTCCAGTGGGACGCCCAGTGGGACTCCAGTGGGCAGCCCAATACAGAGCCAGCTTTCTTAACCAGTCTTTTCAGTCTCTTCCTGTCTCTGTCTGCGCTGCCGCCCGCCCAGCACACAACGCCGTAGAGGACTGCCGATGCCACTACCGTGTCATAAACAGTCCGTAGAAGAGCCCTGCACACCCCAAAGGACCTCAGTCGCCTCAGCAGGTGGAGGCGACTCTTGCCACTCCTGTACAGGGCATATGAGTTGTCGGTCCAGTCCAGGTTTTTTTTGAGGTGGACACCCAGATATTTGTAAGTGTCCACCATCTAGATCCCAGAACCCCTTATGCACACCGGCGGTGGTGGTGCTGGTTTCCGCCGGAAGTCAATCACCAGCTCCTTCGTTTTGCTTGTGTTCAGAACCAGGTGGTTATCCTCACACCAGTCCACAAAGGCGGTGATGACCCCCTTATACTCCAGCTCGTTCCCCCCAGATACACATCCAACAATCGCAGTGTCGTCCGAGAACTTCTGCAAGTGGCATTTGTTGGAGTTGTACCTGAAGTCCGCTGTGTACAGGGTGAACAGGAAGGGCGAGAGCACCGTCCCCTGGGGGGCCCCCTTGCTGCAGACGACCACGTCAGACAAACAGTTGCGCAGCCTCACAAACTGTGGTCTGTCTGTGAGGTAGTTGATGGACCATGCCGCCAGGTGTTGGTCAACGCCTGCAACCTCCAGCTTCCCCCTCAGCAGTGCTGGCTGAAAGGTGTTGAAAGCACTGGAGAAGTCAAAGAACATGACCCTCACAGTGCTCCCGAGGGACTCCATGTGAGATAGTGCCCGATGCTGCAGGTAGATGACAGCATCATCCACCCCGATGCCCGCCTGGTAGGCAAACTGCAGCGGGTCCAGCGCTGAGCTCACCTGGGTGCGGTGAGCTCAGGTTGCAGTCTCCCATAGAGGCATGGGTGGACAAGTTAATTTCAATAATTACATAATCAGCATTATTTATTAGACTGAATTGTATCATGTTGCTGTTAACAATTACAGAGGTCAGGTTGCAGTTTCCCATGGAATCGTAACCGATTACTCCTATTTACAGCGTTGCTGTTACTCTTTTGTACGCCCAGTGGCTCATACAAGTAAAGACAGTGCAGTCAGAATGGCCGACCATCTTTAGCTCCGCATTCAGGTTGCAGTCTCCAATAGAGGCATGGGTGGAAAACTGATTTGTGGGTTCAAATCCCACTTCTGACAAGTTTATTCTATTATTTACATAATCTGCATTACTTATTAGTCTGAATCGTTATCCTGTTGCTGTTAACAATGAATGAGTTCAGGTCGCATTTTCCCATGGAGGCGTGGGTTCAAATCCCACTTCTGACAGCATGATCCTTTTAATTTGGAATAGAGTTTGTATTCAACATAACCAATTGCTCCTAATTATATTCTTGTTGCTGTTATTCTGTTGCACGCCCAGTGGGGCTTGCAAGTAAAGAAAGTCCAGTCAGGATGGCCGAGCGGTCTAAGGCGCAGCGTTCAGGTCGCAGTCTCCCATGGAGGCGTGGGTTCAAATCCCACTTCTGACAAATTGATTCCATCACTTACATAATCTGCATTACTTATTAGTCTGAATCCTTATTCTGTTGCTGTGAACAAATAAAGAGTTCAACTCGCAGTTTCCCATGGAATCAGAACTGATTAATCCCATTTACAGCGTTGCTGTTACTCTTTTCTACGCCCAGTTGCTCAAACAAGTAAAGAAAGTCCAGTCCGGATGGCCGAGCGGTCTAAGGCGCAGCGTTCAGGTCGCAGTCTCCCATGGAGGCGTGGGTTCGAATACCACTTCTGACAGCATGATTCTTTTAACCTGGCAGAGAGTATATATTCATAATAACCGATTACTCCTAATTATATTCATGTTGCTGTTACTCTGTTGGACGCCCAGTGGGACTTGCTAGTGATGAAAGTCCAGTCAGGATGGCCGAGAGGTCTAAGGCGCTGCGTTCAGGTCGCAGTCTCCACTGGAGGAGTGGGTTCAAATCCCACTTTTGACAAATTTATTCCATTAATTACATAATCTGCAATAATTATTAGTCTGAATCGTTATCAAGGTCCTGTACAAAAGTAAAGTGCAGGATGGCCGAGCGGTCTGAGGTGCTGCGTTCAGGTCGCAGTCTCCAATGGAGGCTTGGTTTCAAATCCTACTTCTGATAGTATGATTCTTTTAACCTGGCAGAGAGTATTTATTCATAATAACCAATTACTTCTTATTATATTCATGTTGCTTTTACTCTGTTGGACACCCAGTGGGACTTGCTAGTGACGAAAATCCGGTCCGGATGGCCGAATGGTCTAAGCAGCTGCGTTCAGGTTGCAGTCTCCCATGCAGGCGTGTGTTCAAATCCCTCTCTTGACAAATTTATTCCATTAATTACATAATCTGCATTACTTATTAGTCTGAATCGTTATCAGTATCCTTTACAAAAGTAAGAACACTGGCACACCGAGAGGCTCATACAAGTAAAGACAGTGCAGTCAGAACGGCCGAGCAGTCTTATGCTCTGCGTTCAGGTTGCAGTCTCCCATAGAGGCATGGGTGGAAAACCGATTTTTAGTTCAAATCCCACTTCTGACAAGTTGATTCTATTAATTACATAATCTGCATTACTTATTAGTCTGAATCGTTATCAGGTTCTTGTACAAAAGTAAGAACACTGTCACACCGAGAGGCTCATACAAGTAAAGACAGTGCAGTTAGAACGGCCGAGCAGTCTTATGTTCTGTGTTCAGGTTGCAGTCTCCCATAGAGGCATGGGTGGAAAACCAATTTCTTATTTTACTTATTACTTATTAGTCTGAATCGTTATCCTGTTGCTGTTAACAAATAAAGAGTTCAAGTCGCAGTTTCCCATGGAATCGTAATTGATTAATCCCATTTACAGCGTTGCTGTTACTCTATTGTACGCCCAGGTGCTCAAAAAAGTAAAGAAAGTCCGGTCAGGATGGCCGAGCGGTCTAAGGCGCTGCGTTCAGGTCGCAGTCTCCAATGGAGGCGTGGGTTCAAATCCCACTTCTGACAGCAAGACTCTTTTAACCTGGCAGAGAGTATATATTCATCATAACCGATTACTCCTCATTATTATCGTGGTGCTGTTACTCTGTTGAACGCCGAGTGGGACTTGCTAGTGACAAAAGTCCAGTCAGGATGGCCGAGCGGTCTAAGGCGCTGCGTTCAGGTCGCAGTCTCCAATGGAGGCGTGGGTTCAAATCCCACTTCTGACAGGATCATCCTTTTAAACTGGCATAGAGTATAGATTCATAATAACCAATTAATGCTAATTATATTCATGTTGCTGTTACTCTGTTGTACGCCCAGTGGCTCATCCAAGTAAAGAAAGTCCAGTCAGGATGGCCGAGCGGTCTAAGGCGCTGCGTTCAGGTCGCAGTCTCCCATGGAGGCGTGGGTTCAAATCCCACTTCTGACAGCAAGATTATTTTAACCTGGCAGAGAGTATATAATTAACATAACCGATTACTCCTGATTATTATCGTGGTGCTGTTACTCTGTTGGACGCCCAGTGGGACTTGCTAGTGACAAAAGTCCAGTCAGGATGGCCGAGCGGTCTAAGGCGCTGCGTTCAGGTCGCAGTCTCCCATGGAGGCGTGGGTTCAAATCCCACTTCTGACAGCATGATTCTTTTAACCTGGCAGAGAGTATATATTTATCATAACCGATTACTCCTGATTATGATCGTGGTGCTGTTACTCTGTTGGACGCCCAGTGGGACTCCAGTGGGACTCCAGTGGGACGCCCAGTGGGACTCCAGTGGGCAGCCCAATACAGAGCCAGCTTTCTTAACCAGTCTTTTCAGTCTCTTCCTGTCTCTGTCTGCGCTGCCGCCCGCCCAGCACACAACGCCGTACAGGACTGCCGATGCCACTACCGTGTCATAAACAGTCCGTAGAAGAGCCCTGCACACCCCAAAGGACCTCAGTCGCCTCAGCAGGTGGAGGCGACTCTTGCCACTCCTGTACAGGTTATATGAGTTGTCGGTCCAGTTCAGGTTTTTTTTGAGGTGGACACCCAGATATTTGTAAGTGTCCACCATCTAGATCCCAGAACCCCTTATGCACACCGGCGGTGGTGGTGCTGGTTTCCGCCGGAAGTCAATCACCAGCTCCTTCGTTTGGCTGGTGTTCAGAACCAGGTGGTTATCCTCACACCAGTCCACAAAGGCGGTGATGACCCCCCTATACTCCAGCTTATTCCCCCCAGATACACATCCAACAATCGCAGTGGTCTGTCTGTGAGGTAGTTGATGGACCATGCCGCCAGGTGTTGGTCAACGCCTGCAACCTCCAGCTTCCCCCTCAGCAGTGCTGGCTGAAAGGTGTTGAAAGCACTGGAGAAGTCAAAGAACATGACCCTCACAGTGCTCCCGAGGGACTCCATGTGAGATAGTGCCCGATGCTGCAGGTAGATGACAGCATCATCCACCCGATGCCCGCCTGGTAGGCAAACTGCAGCGGGTCCAGCGCTGAGCTCACCTGGGTGCGGTGAGCTCAGGTTGCAGTCTCCCATAGAGGCATGGGTGGACAAGTTAATTTCAATAATTACATAATCAGCATTATTTATTAGACTGAATTGTATCATGTTGCTGTTAACAATTACAGAGGTCAGGTTGCAGATTCCCATGGAATTGTAACCGATTACTCCTATTTACAGCGTTGCTGTTACTCTTTTGTACGCCCAGTGGCTCATACAAGTAAAGACAGTGCAGTCAGGATGGCCGAGCGGTCTAAGGCGCAGCGTTCAGGTCGCAGTCTCCCATGGAGGCGTGGGTTCAAATCCCACTTCTGACAAATTGATTCCATCACTAACATAATCTGCATTACTTATTAGTCTGAATCCTTATCCTGTAGCTGTTAACAAATAAAGAGTTCAAGTCGCAGTTTCCCATGGAATCAGAACTGATTAATCCCATTTACAGCGTTGCTGTTAATCTTTTGTACGCCCAGTGGCTCATACAAGTAAAGAAAGTCCAGTCAGGATGGCCGAGCGGTCTAAGGCGCTGCGTTCAGGTCGCAGTCTCCCAAGGAGGCGTGGGTTCAAATCCCACTTCAGACAGCAAGACTCTTTTAACCTGGCAGAGAGTATATATTCATCATAACCGATTACTTCTCATTATTATCGTGGTGCTGTTACTCTGTTGGACGCCCAGTGGGACTTGCTAGTGACAAAAGTCCAGTCAGGATGGCCGAGTGGTCTAAGGCGCTGCGTTCAGGTCGCAGTCTCCAATGGAGGCGTGGGTTCAAATCCCACTTCTGACAGGATCATCCTTTTAAACTGGTATAGAGTATAGATTCATAATAACCAATTAATGCTATTTATATTCATGTTGCTGTTACTCTGTTGTACGCCCAGTGGCTCATCCAAGTGAAGAAAGTCCAGTCAGGATGGCCGAGCGGTCTAAGGCGCTGCGTTCAGGTCGCAGTCTCCCATGGAGGCGTGGGTTCAAATCCCACTTCTGACATCAAGACTCTTTTAACCTGCCAGAGAGTATATATTCATCATAACCGATTACTCCTCATTATTATCGTGGTGCTGTTACTCTGTTGGACGCCCATTGGGACTTGCTAGTTAAGAAAGTCCAGTCAGGATGGCCGAGCGGTCTAAGGCGCAGCGTTCAGGTCGCAGTCTCCCATGGAGGCGTGGGTTCAAATCCCACTTCTGACAAATTGATTCCATCACTAACATAATCTGCATTACTTATTAGTCTGAATCCTTATCCTGTAGCTGTTAACAAATAAAGAGTTCAAGTCGCAGTTTCCCATGGAATCAGAACTGATTAATCCCATTTACAGCGTTGCTGTTACTCTTTTCTACGCCCAGTTGTTCAAACAAGTAAAGCAAGTCCAGTCAGGATGGCCGAGCGGTTTAAGGAGCTGCGTTCAGGTCGCAGTCTCCCATGGAGGCGTGGCTTCAAATCTCACTTCTTTTTACCTGGCAGAGAGTATATATTCATAATAACCGATTACTCCTAATTATATTCATGTTGCTGTTACTCTGTTGGACGCCCAGTGGGACTTGCTAGTGATGAAAGTCCAGTCAGGATGGCTGAGAGGTCTAAGACGCTGCGTTCAGGTCGCAGTCTCCACTGGAGGAGTGGGTTCAAATCCCACTTCTGACAAATTTATTCCATTAATTACATAATCTGCATTCATTATTAGTCTGAATCGTTCTCCTGTTGCTGTTAACAAATAAAGAGTTCAAATCGCATATTCTCATGGAATCGTAACTGATTACTCCCATTTACAGCGTTGCTGTTAATCTTTTGTACGCCCAGTGGCTCATACAAGTAAAGAAAGTCCAGTCAGGATGGCCGAGCGGTCTAAGGCGCTGCGTTCAGGTCGCAGTCTCCCAAGGAGGCGTGGGTTCAAATCCCACTTCTGACAGCAAGACTCTTTTAACCTGGCAGAGAGTATATATTCATCATAACCGATTACTCCTCATTATTATCGTGGTGCTGTTACTCTGTTGGACGCCCAGTGGGACTTGCTAGTGACAAAAGTCCAGTCAGGATGGCCGAGCGGTCTAAGGCTGTGCGTTCAGGTCGCAGTCTCCAATGGAGGCGTGGGTTCAAATCCCACTTCTGACAGGATCATCCTTTTAAACTGGCATAGAGTATAGATTCATAATAACCAATTAATGCTATTTATATTCATGTTGCTGTTACTCTGTTGTACGCCCAGTGGCTCATCCAAGTGAAGAAAGTCCAGTCAGGATGGCCGAGCGGTCTAAGGCGCTGCGTTCAGGTCGCAGTCTCCAATGGAGGCGTGGGTTCAAATCCCACTTCTGACAGGATCATCCTTTTAAACTGGCATAGAGTATAGATTCATAATAACCAATTAATGCTATTTATATTCATGTTGCTGTTACTCTGTTGTACGCCCAGTGGCTCATCCAAGTGAAGAAAGTCCAGTCACGATGGCCGAGCGGTCTAAGGCGCTGCGTTCAGGTTGCAGTCTCCCATAGAGGCATGGGTGGAACACCGATTTGTGGGTTCAAATCCCATTTCTGACAGGATCATCCTTTTAAACTGGCATAGAGTATAGATTCATAATAACCAATTAATGCTATTTATATTCATGTTGCTGTTACTCTGTTGTACGCCCAGTGGCTCATCCAAGTGAAGAATGTCCAGTCAGGATGGCCGAGCGGTCTAAGGCGCTGCGTTCAGGTCGCAGTCTCCCATGGAGGCGTGGGTTCAAATCCCACTTCTGACAGCAAGACTCTTTTAACCTGCCAGAGAGTATATATTCATCATAACCGATTACTCCTCATTATTATCGTGGTGTTGTTACTCTGTTGGACGCCCAGTGGGACTTGCTAGTGACAAAAGTCCAGTCAGGATGGCCGAGCGGTCTAAGGCGCTGCGTTCAGGTCGCAGTCTCCCACGGAGGCGTGGGTTCAAATCCCACTTCTGACAGCAAGATTATTTTAACCTGGCAGAGAGTATATAATTAACATAACCGATTACTCCTGATTGTTATCGTGGTGCTGTTACTCTGTTGGACGCCCAGTGGGACTTGCTAGTTAAGAAAGTCCAGTCAGGATGGCCGAGCGGTCTAAGGCGCAGCGTTCAGGTTTCAGTCTCCCATGGAGGCGTGGGTTCAAATCCCACTTCTGACAAATTGATTCCATCACTAACATAATCTGCATTACTTATTAGTCTGAATCCTTATCCTGTAGCTGTTAACAAATAAAGAGTTCAAGTCGCAGTTTCCCATGGAATCAGAACTGATTAATCCCATTTACAGCGTTGCTGTTACTCTTTTCTACGCCCAGTTGCTCAAACAAGTAAAGCAAGTCCAGTCAGGATGGCCGAGCGGTTTAAGGAGCTGCGTTCAGGTCGCAGTCTCCCATGGAGGCGTGGCTTCAAATCTCACTTCTTTTTACCTGGCAGAGAGTATATATTCATAATAACCGATTACTCCTAATTATATTCATGTTGCTGTTACTCTGTTGGACGCCCAGTGGGACTTGCTAGTGATGAAAGTCCAGTCAGGATGGCCGAGACATCTAAGGCGCTGCGTTCAGGTCGCAGTCTCCACTGGAGGAGTGGGTTCAAATCCCACTTCTGACAAATTTATTCCATTAATTACATAATCTGCATTCATTATTAGTCTGAATCGTTCTCCTGTTGCTGTTAACAAATAAAGAGTTCAAATCGCATATTCTCATGGAATCGTAACTGATTACTCCCATTTACAGCGTTGCTGTTAATCTTTTGTACGCCCAGTGGCTCATACAAGTAAAGAAAGTCCAGTCAGGATGGCCGAGCGGTCTAAGGCGCTGCGTTCAGGTCGCAGTCTCCCATGGAGGCGTGTGTTCAAATCCCACTTCTGACAGCAAGATTATTTTAACCTGGCAGAGAGTATATAATTAACATAACCGATTACTCCTGATTATGATCGTGGTGCTGTTACTCTGTTGGACGCCCAGTGGGACTCCAGTGGGACGCCCAGTGGGACTCCAGTGGGCAGCCCAATACAGAGCCAGCTTTCTTAACCAGTCTTTTCAGTCTCTTCCTGTCTCTGTCTGCGCTGCCGCCCGCCCAGCACACAACGCCGTAGAGGACTGCCGATGCCACTACCGTGTCATAAACAGTCCGTAGGAGAGCCCTGCACACCCCAAAGGACCGCAGTCACCTCAGCAGGTGGAGGCGACTCTTGCCACTCCTGTACAGGGCATATGAGTTGTCGGTCCAGTCCAGTTTTTTTTTGAGGTGGACACCAAGATATTTGTAAGTGTCCACCATCTAGATCCCAGAACCCCTTATGCACACCGGCGGTGGTGGTGCTGGTTTCCGCCGGAAGTCAATCACCAGCTCCTTCGTTTTGCTGGTGTTCAGAACCAGGTGGTTATCCTCCCACCAGTCCACAAAGGCGGTGATGACCCCCCTATACTCCAGCTCGTTCCCCCCAGATACACATCCAACAATCGCAGTGTCGTCCGAGAACTTCTGCAAGTGGCATTTGTTGGAGTTGTACCTGAAGTCCGCTGTGTACAGGGTGAACAGGAAGGGCGAGAGCACCGTCCCCTGGGGGGCCCCCGTGCTGCAGACGACCACGTCAGACAAACAGTTGCGCAGCCTCACAAACTGTGGTCTGTCTGTGAGGTAGTTGATGGACCATGCCGCCAGGTGTTGGTCAACGCCTGCAACCTCCAGCTTCCCCCTCAGCAGTGCTGGCTGAAAGGTGTTGAAAGCACTGGAGAAGTCAAAGAACATGACCCTCACAGTGCTCCCGAGGGACTCCATGTGAGATAGTGCCCGATGCTGCAGGTAGATGACAGCATCATCCACCCGATGCCCGCCTGGTAGGCAAACTGCAGCGGGTCCAGCGCTGAGCTCACCTGGGTGCGGTGAGCTCAGGTTGCAGTCTCCCATAGAGGCATGGGTGGACAAGTTAATTTCAATAATTACATAATCAGCATTATTTATTAGACTGAATTGTATCATGTTGCTGTTAACAATTACAGAGGTCAGGTTGCAGATTCCCATGGAATTGTAACCGATTACTCCTATTTACAGCGTTGCTGTTACTCTTTTGTACGCCCAGTGGCTCATACAAGTAAAGACAGTGCAGTCAGGATGGCCGAGCGGTCTAAGGCGCAGCGTTCAGGTCGCAGTCTCGCATGGAGGCGTGGGTTCAAATCCCACTTCTGACAAATTGATTCCATCACTTACATAATCTGCAATACTTATTAGTCTGAATCCTTATCCTGTTGCTGTTAACAAATAAAGAGTTCAAGTCGCAGTTTCCCATGGAATCAGAGCTGATTAATCCCATTTACAGCGTTGCTGTTACTCTTTTCTACGCCCAGTTGCTCAAACAAGTAAAGAAAGTCCAGTCAGGATGGCCGAGCGGTTTAAGGAGCTGCGTTCAGGTCGCAGTCTCTCATGGAGGCGTGGGTTCGAATACCACTTCTGACAGCATGATTCTTTTAACCTGGCAGAGAGTATATATTCATAATAACCGATTACTCCTAATTATATTCATGTTGCTGTTTCTCTGTTGGACGCCCAGTGGGACTTGCTAGTGATGAAAGTCCAGTCAGGATGGCCGAGAGGTCTAAGGCGCTGCATTCAGGTCGCAGTCTCTCATGGAGGCGTTGGTTCAAATCCCACTTCTGACAGCAAGATTATTTTAACCTGGCAGAGAGTATATAATTAACATAACCGATTACTCCTGATTATTATCGTGGTGCTGTTACTCTGTTGGACGCCCAGTGGGACTTGCTAGTTAAGAAAGTCCAGTCAGGATTGCCGAGCGGTCCAAGGCGCTGCGTTCAGGTCGCAGTCTCCCATGGAGGCGTGGGTTCAAATCCCACCTCTGACAAATTTATTCCATTAATTACATAATCTGCAATAATTATTAGTCTGAATCGTTATCAAGGTCCTGTACAAAAGTAAAGACACTGGCACACCGAGAGGCTCATACGAGTGAAGACAGTGCAGTAAGAACGGCCGAGCAGTCTTATGCTCTGCGTTCAGGTTGCAGTCTCCCATAGAGGCATGGGTGGAACACCGATTTGTGGGTTCAAATCCCATTTCTGACAGGATCATCCTTTTAAACTGGCATAGAGTATAGATTCATAATAACCAATTAATGCTATTTATATTCATGTTGCTGTTACTCTGTTGTACGCCCAGTGGCTCATCCAAGTGAAGAAAGTCCAGTCAGGATGGCCGAGCGGTCTAAGGCGCTGCGTTCAGGTCGCAGTCTCCCATGGAGGCGTGGGTTCAAATCCCACTTCTGACAGCAAGACTCTTTTAACCTGCCAGAGAGTATATATTCATCATAACCGATTACTCCTCATTATTATCGTGGTGCTGTTACTCTGTTGGACGCCCAGTGGGACTTGCTAGTGACAAAAGTCCAGTCAGGATGGCCGAGCGGTCTAAGGCGCTGCGTTCAGGTCGCAGTCTCCCATGGAGGCGTGGGTTCAAATCCCACTTCTGACAGCAAGATTATTTTAACCTGGCAGAGAGTATATAATTAACATAACCGATTACTCCTGATTATTATCGTGGTGCTGTTACTCTGTTGGACGCCCAGTGGGACTTGCTAGTTAAGAAAGTCCAGTCAGGATGGCCGAGCGGTCTAAGGCGCAGCGTTCAGGTCGCAGTCTCCCATGGAGGCGTGGGTTCAAATCCCACTTTTGACAAATTGATTCCATCACTAACATAATCTGCATTACTTATTAGTCTGAATCCTTATCCTGTAGCTGTTAACAAATAAAGAGTTCAAGTCGCAGTTTCCCATGGAATCAGAACTGATTAATCCCATTTACAGCGTTGCTGTTACTCTTTTCTACGCCCAGTTGCTCAAACAAGTAAAGCAAGTCCAGTCAGGATGGCCGAGCGGTTTAAGGAGCTGCGTTCAGGTCGCAGTCTCCCATGGAGGCGTGGCTTCAAATCTCACTTCTTTTTACCTGGCAGAGAGTATATATTCATAATAACCGATTACTCCTAATTATATTCATGTTGCTGTTACTCTGTTGGACGCCCAGTGGGACTTGCTAGTGATGAAAGTCCAGTCAGGATGGCCGAGACATCTAAGGCGCTGCGTTCAGGTCGCAGTCTCCACTGGAGGAGTGGGTTCAAATCCCACTTCTGACAAATTTATTCCATTAATTACATAATCTGCATTCATTATTAGTCTGAATCGTTCTCCTGTTGCTGTTAACAAATAAAGAGTTCAAATCGCATATTCTCATGGAATCGTAACTGATTACTCCCATTTACAGCGTTGCTGTTAATCTTTTGTACGCCCAGTGGCTCATACAAGTAAAGAAAGTCCAGTCAGGATGGCCGAGCGGTCTAAGGCGCTGCGTTCAGGTCGCAGTCTCCCATGGAGGCGTGTGTTCAAATCCCACTTCTGACAGCAAGATTATTTTAACCTGGCAGAGAGTATATAATTAACATAACCGATTACTCCTGATTATGATCGTGGTGCTGTTACTCTGTTGGACGCCCAGTGGGACTCCAGTGGGACGCCCAGTGGGACTCCAGTGGGCAGCCCAATACAGAGCCAGCTTTCTTAACCAGTCTTTTCAGTCTCTTCCTGTCTCTGTCTGCGCTGCCGCCCGCCCAGCACACAACGCCGTAGAGGACTGCCGATGCCACTACCGTGTCATAAACAGTCCGTAGAAGAGCCCTGCACACCCCAAAGGACCTCAGTCGCCTCAGCAGGTGGAGGCGACTCTTGCCACTCCTGTACAGGGCATATGAGTTGTCGGTCCAGTCCAGGTTTTTTTTGAGGTGGACACCCAGATATTTGTAAGTGTCCACCATCTAGATCCCAGAACCCCTTATGCACACCGGCGGTGGTGGTGCTGGTTTCCGCCGGAAGTCAATCACCAGCTCCTTCGTTTTGCTTGTGTTCAGAACCAGGTGGTTATCCTCACACCAGTCCACAAAGGCGGTGATGACCCCCTTATACTCCAGCTCGTTCCCCCCAGATACACATCCAACAATCGCAGTGTCGTCCGAGAACTTCTGCAAGTGGCATTTGTTGGAGTTGTACCTGAAGTCCGCTGTGTACAGGGTGAACAGGAAGGGCGAGAGCACCGTCCCCTGGGGGGCCCCCTTGCTGCAGAAAACCACGTCAGACAAACAGTTGCGCAGCCTCACAAACTGTGGTCTGTCTGTGAGGTAGTTGATGGACCATGCCGCCAGGTGTTGGTCAACGCCTGCAACCTCCAGCTTCCCCCTCAGCAGTGCTGGCTGAAAGGTGTTGAAAGCACTGGAGAAGTCAAAGAACATGACCCTCACAGTGCTCCCGAGGGACTCCATGTGAGATAGTGCCCGATGCTGCAGGTAGATGACAGCATCATCCACCCCGATGCCCGCCTGGTAGGCAAACTGCAGCGGGTCCAGCGCTGAGCTCACCTGGGTGCGGTGAGCTCAGGTTGCAGTCTCCCATAGAGGCATGGGTGGACAAGTTAATTTCAATAATTACATAATCAGCATTATTTATTAGACTGAATTGTATCATGTTGCTGTTAACAATTACAGAGGTCAGGTTGCAGTTTCCCATGGAATCGTAACCGATTACTCCTATTTACAGCGTTGCTGTTACTCTTTTGTACGCCCAGTGGCTCATACAAGTAAAGACAGTGCAGTCAGAATGGCCGACCATCTTTAGCTCCGCATTCAGGTTGCAGTCTCCAATAGAGGCATGGGTGGAAAACCGATTTGTGGGTTCAAATCCCACTTCTGACAAGTTTATTCTATTATTTACATAATCTGCATTACTTATTAGTCTGAATCGTTATCCTGTTGCTGTTAACAATGAATGAGTTCAGGTCGCATTTTCCCATGGAGGCGTGGGTTCAAATCCCACTTCTGACAGCATGATCCTTTTAATTTGGAATAGAGTTTGTATTCAACATAACCAATTGCTCCTAATTATATTCTTGTTGCTGTTATTCTGTTGGACGCCCAGTGGGGCTTGCAAGTAAAGAAAGTCCAGTCAGGATGGCCGAGCGGTCTAAGGCGCAGCGTTCAGGTCGCAGTCTCCCATGGAGGCGTGGGTTCAAATCCCACTTCTGACAAATTGATTCCATCACTTACATAATCTGCATTACTTATTAGTCTGAATCCTTATTCTGTTGCTGTGAACAAATAAAGAGTTCAACTCGCAGTTTCCCATGGAATCAGAACTGATTAATCCCATTTACAGCGTTGCTGTTACTCTTTTCTACGCCCAGTTGCTCAAACAAGTAAAGAAAGTCCAGTCCGGATGGCCGAGCGGTCTAAGGCGCAGCGTTCAGGTCGCAGTCTCCCATGGAGGCGTGGGTTCGAATACCACTTCTGACAGCATGATTCTTTTAACCTGGCAGAGAGTATATATTCATAATAACCGATTACTCCTAATTATATTCATGTTGCTGTTACTCTGTTGGACGCCCAGTGGGACTTGCTAGTGATGAAAGTCCAGTCAGGATGGCCGAGAGGTCTAAGGCGCTGCGTTCAGGTCGCAGTCTCCACTGGAGGAGTGGGTTCAAATCCCACTTTTGACAAATTTATTCCATTAATTACATAATCTGCAATAATTATTAGTCTGAATCGTTATCAAGGTCCTGTACAAAAGTAAAGTGCAGGATGGCCGAGCGGTCTGAGGTGCTGCGTTCAGGTCGCAGTCTCCAATGGAGGCTTGGTTTCAAATCCTACTTCTGATAGTATGATTCTTTTAACCTGGCAGAGAGTATTTATTCATAATAACCAATTACTTCTAATTATATTCATGTTGCTTTTACTCTGTTGGACACCCAGTGGGACTTGCTAGTGACGAAAATCCGGTCCGGATGGCCGAATGGTCTAAGCAGCTGCGTTCAGGTTGCAGTCTCCCATGCAGGCGTGTGTTCAAATCCCTCTCTTGACAAATTTATTCCATTAATTACATAATCTGCATTACTTATTAGTCTGAATCGTTATCAGTATCCTGTACAAAAGTAAGAACACTGGCACACCGAGAGGCTCATACAAGTAAAGACAGTGCAGTCAGAACGGCCGAGCAGTCTTATGCTCTGCGTTCAGGTTGCAGTCTCCCATAGAGGCATGGGTGGAAAACCGATTTTTAGTTCAAATCCCACTTCTGACAAGTTGATTCTATTAATTACATAATCTGCATTACTTATTAGTCTGAATCGTTATCAGGTTCTTGTACAAAAGTAAGAACACTGGCACACCGAGAGGCTCATACAAGTAAAGACAGTGCAGTTAGAACGGCCGAGCAGTCTTATGTTCTGTGTTCAGGTTGCAGTCTCCCATAGAGGCATGGGTGGAAAACCAATTTCTTATTTTACTTATTACTTATTAGTCTGAATCGTTATCCTGTTGCTGTTAACAAATAAAGAGTTCAAGTCGCAGTTTCCCATGGAATCGTAATTGATTAATCCCATTTACAGCGTTGCTGTTACTCTATTGAACGCCCAGGTGCTCAAAAAAGTAAAGAAAGTCCGGTCAGGATGGCCGAGCGGTCTAAGGCGCTGCGTTCAGGTCGCAGTCTCCAATGGAGGCGTGGGTTCAAATCCCACTTCTGACAGCAAGACTCTTTTAACCTGGCAGAGAGTATATATTCATCATAACCGATTACTCCTCATTATTATCGTGGTGCTGTTACTCTGTTGGACGCCCAGTGGGACTTGCTAGTGACAAAAGTCCAGTCAGGATGGCCGAGCGGTCTAAGGCGCTGCGTTCAGGTCGCAGTCTCATATGGAGGCGTGGGTTCAAATCCCACTTCTGACAGGATCATCCTTTTAAACTGGCAGAGAGTATAGATTCATAATAACCAATTAATGCTAATTATATTCATGTTGCTGTTACTCTGTTGTACGCCCAGTGGCTCATCCAAGTAAAGAAAGTCCAGTCAGGATGGCCGAGCGGTCTAAGGCGCTGCGTTCAGGTCGCAGTCTCCCATGGAGGCGTGGGTTCAAATCCCACTTCTGACAGCAAGATTATTTTAACCTGGCAGAGAGTATATAATTAACATAACCGATTACTCCTGATTATTATCGTGGTGCTGTTACTCTGTTGGACGCCCAGTGGGACTTGCTAGTGACAAAAGTCCAGTCAGGATGGCCGAGCGGTCTAAGGCGCTGCGTTCAGGTCGCAGTCTCCCATGGAGGCGTGGGTTCAAATCCCACTTCTGACAGCATGATTCTTTTAACCTGGCAGAGAGTATATATTTATCATAACCGATTACTCCTGATTATGATCGTGGTGCTGTTACTCTGTTGGACGCCCAGTGGGACTCCAGTGGGACGCCCAGTGGGACTCCAGTGGGCAGCCCAATACAGAGCCAGCTTTCTTAACCAGTCTTTTCAGTCTCTTCCTGTCTCTGTCTGCGCTGCCGCCCGCCCAGCACACAACGCCGTACAGGACTGCCGATGCCACTACCGTGTCATAAACAGTCCGTAGAAGAGCCCTGCACACCCCAAAGGACCTCAGTCGCCTCAGCAGGTGGAGGCGACTCTTGCCACTCCTGTACAGGTTATATGAGTTGTCGGTCCAGTTCAGGTTTTTTTTGAGGTGGACACCCAGATATTTGTAAGTGTCCACCATCTAGATCCCAGAACCCCTTATGCACACCGGCGGTGGTGGTGCTGGTTTCCGCCGGAAGTCAATCACCAGCTCCTTCGTTTGGCTGGTGTTCAGAACCAGGTGGTTATCCTCACACCAGTCCACAAAGGCGGTGATGACCCCCCTATACTCCAGCTTATTCCCCCCAGATACACATCCAACAATCGCAGTGGTCTGTCTGTGAGGTAGTTGATGGACCATGCCGCCAGGTGTTGGTCAACGCCTGCAACCTCCAGCTTCCCCCTCAGCAGTGCTGGCTGAAAGGTGTTGAAAGCACTGGAGAAGTCAAAGAACATGACCCTCACAGTGCTCCCGAGGGACTCCATGTGAGATAGTGCCCGATGCTGCAGGTAGATGACAGCATCATCCACCCGATGCCCGCCTGGTAGGCAAACTGCAGCGGGTCCAGCGCTGAGCTCACCTGGGTGCGGTGAGCTCAGGTTGCAGTCTCCCATAGAGGCATGGGTGGACAAGTTAATTTCAATAATTACATAATCAGCATTATTTATTAGACTGAATTGTATCATGTTGCTGTTAACAATTACAGAGGTCAGGTTGCAGATTCCCATGGAATTGTAACCGATTACTCCTATTTACAGCGTTGCTGTTACTCTTTTGTACGCCCAGTGGCTCATACAAGTAAAGACAGTGCAGTCAGGATGGCCGAGCGGTCTAAGGCGCAGCGTTCAGGTCGCAGTCTCGCATGGAGGCGTGGGTTCAAATCCCACTTCTGACAAATTGATTCCATCACTTACATAATCTGCAATACTTATTAGTCTGAATCCTTATCCTGTTGCTGTTAACAAATAAAGAGTTCAAGTCGCAGTTTCCCATGGAATCAGAGCTGATTAATCCCATTTACAGCGTTGCTGTTACTCTTTTCTACGCCCAGTTGCTCAAACAAGTAAAGAATGTCCAGTCAGGATGGCCGAGCGGTTTAAGGAGCTGCGTTCAGGTCGCAGTCTCTCATGGAGGCGTGGGTTCAAATACCACTTCTGACAGCATGATTCTTTTAACCTGGCAGAGAGTATATATTCATCATAACCGATTACTCCTCATTATTATCGTGGTGTTGTTACTCTGTTGGACGCCCAGTGGGACTTGCTAGTGACAAAAGTGCAGTCAGGATGGCCGAGCGGTCTAAGGCGCTGCGTTCAGGTCGCAGTCTCCCATGGAGGCGTGGGTTCAAATCCCACTTCTGACAGCAAGATTATTTTAACCTGGCAGAGAGTATATAATTAACATAACCGATTACTCCTGATTGTTATCGTGGTGCTGTTACTCTGTTGGACGCCCAGTGGGACTTGCTAGTTAAGAAAGTCCAGTCAGGATGGCCGAGCGGTCTAAGGCACAGCGTTCAGGTTTCAGTCTCCCATGGAGGCGTGGGTTCAAATCCCACTTCTGACAAATTGATTCCATCACTAACATAATCTGCATTACTTATTAGTCTGAATCCTTATCCTGTAGCTGTTAACAAATAAAGAGTTCAAGTCGCAGTTTCCCATGGAATCAGAACTGATTAATCCCATTTACAGCGTTGCTGTTACTCTTTTCTACGCCCAGTTGCTCAAACAAGTAAAGCAAGTCCAGTCAGGATGGCCGAGCGGTTTAAGGAGCTGCGTTCAGGTCGCAGTCTCCCATGGAGGCGTGGCTTCAAATCTCACTTCTTTTTACCTGGCAGAGAGTATATATTCATAATAACCGATTACTCCTAATTATATTCATGTTGCTGTTACTCTGTTGGACGCCCAGTGGGACTTGCTAGTGATGAAAGTCCAGTCAGGATGGCCGAGACATCTAAGGCGCTGCGTTCAGGTCGCAGTCTCCACTGGAGGAGTGGGTTCAAATCCCACTTCTGACAAATTTATTCCATTAATTACATAATCTGCATTCATTATTAGTCTGAATCGTTCTCCTGTTGCTGTTAACAAATAAAGAGTTCAAATCGCATATTCTCATGGAATCGTAACTGATTACTCCCATTTACAGCGTTGCTGTTAATCTTTTGTACGCCCAGTGGCTCATACAAGTAAAGAAAGTCCAGTCAGGATGGCCGAGCGGTCTAAGGCGCTGCGTTCAGGTCGCAGTCTCCCATGGAGGCGTGTGTTCAAATCCCACTTCTGACAGCAAGATTATTTTAACCTGGCAGAGAGTATATAATTAACATAACCGATTACTCCTGATTATGATCGTGGTGCTGTTACTCTGTTGGACGCCCAGTGGGACTCCAGTGGGACGCCCAGTGGGACTCCAGTGGGCAGCCCAATACAGAGCCAGCTTTCTTAACCAGTCTTTTCAGTCTCTTCCTGTCTCTGTCTGCGCTGCCGCCCGCCCAGCACACAACGCCGTAGAGGACTGCCGATGCCACTACCGTGTCATAAACAGTCCGTAGGAGAGCCCTGCACACCCCAAAGGACCGCAGTCACCTCAGCAGGTGGAGGCGACTCTTGCCACTCCTGTACAGGGCATATGAGTTGTCGGTCCAGTCCAGTTTTTTTTTGAGGTGGACACCCAGATATTTGTAAGTGTCCACCATCTAGATCCCAGAACCCCTTATGCACACCGGCGGTGGTGGTGCTGGTTTCCGCCGGAAGTCAATCACCAGCTCCTTCGTTTTGCTGGTGTTCAGAACCAGGTGGTTATCCTCCCACCAGTCCACAAAGGCGGTGATGACCCCCCTATACTCCAGCTCGTTCCCCCCAGATACACATCCAACAATCGCAGTGTCGTCCGAGAACTTCTGCAAGTGGCATTTGTTGGAGTTGTACCTGAAGTCCGCTGTGTACAGGGTGAACAGGAAGGGCGAGAGCACCGTCCCCTGGGGGGCCCCCGTGCTGCAGACGACCACGTCAGACAAACAGTTGCGCAGCCTCACAAACTGTGGTCTGTCTGTGAGGTAGGTGATGGACCATGCCGCCAGGTGTTGGTCAACGCCTGCAACCTCCAGCTTCCCCCTCAGCAGTGCTGGCTGAAAGGTGTTGAAAGCACTGGAGAAGTCAAAGAACATGACCCTCACAGTGCTCCCGAGGGACTCCATGTGAGATAGTGCCCGATGCTGCAGGTAGATGACGGCATCATCCACCCCGATGCCCGCCTGGTAGGCAAACTGCAGCGGGTCCAGCGCTGAGCTCACCTGGGTGCGGTGAGCTCAGGTTGCAGTCTCCCATAGAGGCATGGGTGGACAAGTTAATTTCAATAATTACATAATCAGCATTATTTATTAGACTGAATTGTATCATGTTGCTGTTAACAATTAAAGAGGTCAGGTTGCAGTTTCCCATGGAATCGTAACCGATTACTCCTATTTACAGCGTTGCTGTTACTCTTTTGTACGCCCAGTGGCTCATACAAGTAAAGACAGTGCAGTCAGAATGGCCGACCATCTTTTGCTCCGCATTCAGGTTGCAGTCTCCAATAGAGGCATGGGTGGAAAACCGATTTGTGGGTTCAAATCCCACTTCTGACAAGTTTATTCTATTATTTACATAATCTGCATTACTTATTAGTCTGAATCGTTATCCTGTTGCTGTTAACAATGAATGAGTTCAGGTCGCATTTTCCCATGGAGGCGTGGGTTCAAATCCCACTTCTGACAGCATGATCCTTTTAATTTGGAATAGAGTTTGTATTCAACATAACCAATTAGTCCTAATTATATTCTTGTTGCTGTTACTCTGTTGGACGCCCAGTGGGGCTTGCAAGTAAAGAAAGTCCAGTCAGGATGGCCGAGCGGTCTAAGGCGCTGCGTTCAGGTCGCAGTCTCCAATGGAGGCGTGGGTTCAAATCCCACTTCTGACAAATTGATTCCATCACTTACATAATCTGCATTACTTATTAGTCTTAATCCTTATCCTGTTGCTGTTAACAAATAAAGAGTTCAAGTCGCAGTTTCCCATGGAATCAGAACTGATTAATCCCATTTACAGCGTTGCTGTTACTCTTTTCTACGCCCAGTTGCTCCAACAAGTAAAGAAAGTCCAGTCAGGAGCGGTTTAAGGAGCTGCGTTCAGGTCGCAGTCTCCCATTGAGGCGTGGCTTCGAATACCACTTCTGACAGCATGATTCTTTTAACCTGGCAGAGAGTATATATTCATAATAACCGATTACTCCTAATTATATTCATGTTGCTGTTACTCTGTTGGACGCCCAGTGGGACTTGCTAGTGATGAAAGTCCAGTCAGGATGGCCGAGAGGTCTAAGGCGCTGCGTTCAGGTCGCAGTCTCCACTGGAGGAGTGGGTTCAAATCCCACTTCTGACAAATTTATTCCATTAATTACATAATCTGCAATAATTATTAGTCTGAATCGTTATCAAGGTCCTGTACAAAAGTAAAGACACTGGCACACCGAGAGGCTCATACGAGTGAAGACTGTACAGTCAGAACGGCCGAGCAGTCTTACGCTCTGCGTTCAGGTTGCAGTCTCCCATAGAGGCATGGGTGGAAAACCGATTTGTGGGTTCAAATCCCACTTCTGACACGTTTATTCTATTAATTACATAATTTGCATACTCATTAGTCTCCAATGGAGGCGTGGGTTCAAATCCCACTTCTGACAGGATCATCCTTTTAAACTGGCATAGAGTATAGATTCATAATAACCAATTAATGCTATTTATATTCATGTTGCTGTTACTCTGTTGGACGCCTAGTGGGACTTGCTAGTTAAGAAAGTCCAGTCAGGATGGCCGAGCGGTCTAAGGCGCTGCGTTCAGGTCGCAGTCTCCCATGGAGGCGTGGGTTCAAATCGCACTTCTGACAGCAAGATTATTTTAACCTGGCAGAGAGTATATATTTAACATAACCGATTACTCCTGATTATTATCGTGGTGCTGTTACTCTGTTGGACGCCCAGTGGGACTTGCTAGTTAAGAAAGTCCAGTCAGGATGGCCGAGTGGTATAAGCAGCTGCGTTCAGGTTGCAGTCTCCCATGCAGGTGTGTGTTCAAATCCCTCTCTTGACAAATTTATTCCATTAATTACATAATCTGCATTACTTATTAGTCTGAATCATTATCAGTATCCTGTACAAAAGTAAGAACACTGGCACACCGAGAGGCTCATACAAGTAAAGACAGTGCAGTCAGAACGGCCGAGCAGTCTTACGCTCTGCGTTCAGGTTGCAGTCTCCCATAGAGGCATGGGTGGAAAACCGATTTGTGGGTTCAAATCCCACTTCTGACACGTTTATTCTATTAATTACATAATTTGCATACTCATTAGTCTGAATCGTTATCCTGTTGCTGTTAACAAATAAAAAGTTCAAGACGCAGTTTCCCATGGAATCGTAACTGATTAATCCCATTTACACCGTTGCTGGTACTCTTTTGTACGCCCAGTGGCTCATACAAGTAAAGAAAGTCTTGTCAGGATGGCCGAGCGGTCTAAGGCTGTGCGTTCAGGTCGCAGTCCCCAATGGAGGCGTGTGTTCAAATCCCATGTCTGACAGTATGATTCTTTTAACCTGGCAGAGAGTATATATTCATAATAACCAACTACTCCTGATTATGATCGTGGTGCTGTTACTCTGTTGGACGCCCAGTGGGACTTGCTAGTGACAAAAGTCCAGTCAGGATGGCCGAGCAGTCTAAGGCGCTGCGTTCAGGTCGCAGTCTCCAATGGAGGCGTGGGTTCAAATCCCACTTCTGACAGGATCATCCTTTTAAACTGGCATAGAGTATAGATTCATAATAACCAATTAATGCTAATTATATTCATGTTGCTGTTACTCTGTTGTACGCCCAGTGGCTCATCCAAGTGAAGAAAGTCCAGTCAGGATGGCCGAGCGGTCTGAGGTGCTGCGTTTAGGTCGCAGTCTCCAATGGAGGCTTGGTTTCAAATCCTACTTCTGATAGTATGATTCTTTTAACCTGGCAGAGAGTATTTGTTCATAATAACCAATTACTCCTAATTATATTCATGTTGCTGTTACTCTGTTGGACGCCCAGTGGGACTTGCTAGTGATGAAAATCCGGTCAGGATGGCCGAGTGGTCTAAGCATCTGCGTTCAGGTTGCAGTCTCCCATGCAGGCGTGTGTTCAAATCCCTCTCTTGACAAATTTATTCCCTTAATTACATAATCTGCATTACTTATTAGTCTGAATCGTTATCCTGTTGCTGTTAACAAATAAAGAGTTCAAGTCGCAGTTTCCCATGGAATCGTAACTGATTAATCCCATTTACAGCGTTGCTGTTACTCTTTTGTACGCCCAGTTGCTAAAAAAAGTAAAGAAAGTCCGGTTAGGATGGCCGAGCGGTCTAAGGCGCTGCGTTCAGGTCGCAGTCTCCAATAGAGGCGTGGGTTCAAATCCCACTTCTGACAACATGACTCTTTTAACCTGGCAGAGAGTATATATTCATCATAACCGATTACTCCTCATTATTATCGTGGTGCTGTTACTCTGTTGGACGCCCAGTGGGACTTGCTAGTGACAAAAGTCCAGTCAGGATGGCCGAGAGGTCTAAGGCGCTGCGTTCAGGTCGCAGTCTCCAATGGAGGCGTGGGTTCAAATCCCACTTCTGACAGGATCATCCTTTTAAACTGGCATAGAGTATAGATTCATAATAACCAATTAATGCTAATCATATTCATGTTGCTGTTACTCTGTTGTACGCCCAGTGGCTCATACAATTAAAGAAAGTCCAGTCAGGATGGCCGAGCGGTTTAAGGCGCTGCGTTCAGGTCGCAGTCTCCCATGGAGGCGTGGGTTCAAATCCCACTTCTGACAGCAAGATTATTTTAACCTGGCAGAGAGTATATAATTAACATAACCGATTACTCCTGATTATTATCGTGGTGCTGTTACTCTGTTGGACGTCCAGAGGGACGCCCAGTGGGACTCCAGACTGACACAATAAATATATGTACCTGGATAAAAACACCCTCACCACTCGAAAAAAGAAAAAAAGTCCAACATAATTTTGCATTCTAAGACATAAACAATAAAATGGTAGAAGCATCACCTCCTAAACCTGATGGAGAACAGTTTTTAAGATCTATTACTTGAGACAGAAATAGCAAAGCTTTGATCAGTGTATCAAAGCTTCAAAATCAATTTAAAATGGAATTCAAAGAAAAGAGTTCATGGGGGGGCGGCACGGTGGTGTGGTGGTTAGCGCTGTCGCCTCACAGCAAGAAGGTCCCGGGTTTGATTCCCGGAGGCGACCGGGGGCCTTTCTGTGTGGAGTTTGCATGTTCTCCCCGTGTCTGCGTGGGTTTACTCCGGGGTCTCCGGTTTCCTCCCACAGTCAAAAGACATGCAGTTAGGTCAATTGGTTGGATGCGTAAATTGCCCATAGGTGTGAGTGTGTGTATGACTGTGATTGTGTGTCTATATATGTGGCCCTGCAATGGACTGGTGATCTGTCCAGGGTGTACCCTGCCTCTCACCCAAAGCCAGCTGGGATAGGCTCCAGCACGCCCGCAACCCCTTCGGGGAAAAAGCGGAAGAAGATGGATGGATGGATGGATGGAGTTCATGAGGGGAGAGACACAAAACGTGATGATGTGCTATCAGCTTTTTAGCATCACTTAAATCCCACATTAAAAGCAGAATTTAGAAAATGCTGTAGGCGTCAGAGGCACTTTGGACTCAGGCAGGAATGGAAAGCTCCAGATGACCTTCTCCACATCAGCAAACCATAGCTTTTTTTCAAGCACTTTTTAAGTTAAAGGAACGACAACTCCCCCCTGTTGAACCATCTATAAATACAAAACTTTTGACATGCTAAAAACTCTTGACACCATGTGTGGTTCAGCAGCTTCTGATGGATCACGTGAAAAATAAAAGCTGTCAAATCTTCCCAGAGAAAAAAAAATTTTTACTTATAAGTCAGTGTTTTCTTTCCCAATAGATCTCTGTCACAACAAAACAATTGCAGTATCTGTCCTCCAGTATTGTCTGAAATGGAAAATATCCTGTTCAGGCATGTGTCACTAAGAGGTCGTATTTTAGTTAAAAAACAGTCTTGAATAGGAACTCAAGATCCACTGGGGGAAATAATCAGATCTCACAGCTCCACTGTTGGAGTGGAGAAGTGCAGACTACACACTGGACAAGCTCCCAGTCTTTTCCTATGTTTAATTCTGACTAGACAGACAGCAATGCCTTTTTCCTTGCTTCCCTGCTGTATGTATTACAGATGGTAATGTCACTGTTGAGTGCACTGCTGTGAAAATAGAGCCTAGTAGATGATCTCTAATGACTTTGGCAAATCGCCCATACATTTTTTTCATTATTTCATAAAATTTTTGTAACCACAATAATTATTCAAAATGCTATTAAAATGTACAAATGAATCACATTTCCAACAGCATTAGATTTTTGTTTTACTAAGTGTTAATTAGAGAACATTCATTCATTCATCTTCTACCCCACAGGGGTCGCGGGCAAGCTGGAGCCTATCCCAGCTGGCTATGGGCGAGAGGCAGGGTACACCCTGGACAGATCGCAGGGCCACATATAGACGCACAAGTCACAGTTAGGCACACGGGCACGGGCAATTTAGAGTTTCCAATCAGCCTAACTGCATGTCTTTGGACTGTGGGAGGAAGCCAAAGACCCCGGAGAGAACCCACACAGACTCCACACAGAAAGGCCCCTGGTCGCCTCTGGGAATCGATTAGAGAACATTAATGTGCAAATCAGCAAAAATGGCAGAATAACATGATAAATGCTATATGGTCTCATTCACATGATGACTGTTTTACCTGCTAAACATGGTCATAGTCACAGGATCTAGTCAAAAGTCAAAGTAAATTATAATGGACTTATTAATTAGCCAATTAGTGGCAGCAGTGGCTCAGAGGTAGAGCTTTGATTCCTGACTTGCCCAGTCAGGTGCCAAAGTGTCCTTGGGCAAGACACTGAACCCTCTCCTGTGTCACTGGTTTTACTCTCTGACAATGCAGAACACACAGGGAATATTTGAATATCGGAGGTCAATCAACTCAAAAGCTCTGAAGCTGTCAGTTCCTTTCCAGTCATAAGACATTGAAGGTGACTATACGTTGTGTTGTCTGAAGGTTGAGTCATGGCAACTGGACTTCTTCTAGTTAGTAGAAACGTTTCACCACCTATCCAGGTGGCTTCTTCAGTCTGTGGGAAGTTGGTGAAGACCACTCATTTATCCTCCAGTTGGGTTTCACTTAACACCTGTGAAGAATGGGTTCGTTATGCGAACAGAGGGGGGTGTGAGGGTGGTGAGTAGGTGTGAATCCTCAACTACCGTGACTCTTCCTCCAACCATTAAGGGTCGTTAAGTGTCTCCTTTGTGAGGGACGTGTGAAGTGGCCTTGATCTTCCTGGGCATAGTTGAAAGGGCAGCATGGTAAATGGGAGACAAGTTGTGTCTGAGGTCCCCACCTCTGTTGAGCGTGGGGCTGTTCACCTGGACTCGTATGGCTTCTCTAACGCCTTGTTCAAACCACCTGTCTTCTCTGTCAGAATGTGAACGTTGTTGTCTTCAAATGAGTGGCCTTTGTCTTTTAAGTGGAGATACATGGCAGATACTGGTCCTGATGTGTGGGCCATCCTCTTGTGTAATGGCTGTTTGGTTTCACCAATGTATAGTTCAGAGACTCTTCACTGCATTGAACCGCATATACTATGTTGCTCCTCTTATGTTTTGGTGTCGGGTCCTTTGGATGCACAAGCTTCTGTCTGAGGGTGTTGGTGGGTTTGAAGTAGACGGGTATGTTGTAGTTTCTAAAAATCCTTTTAAGCTTTTCGGACACTCCGGCCATGTAAGGAATGACCAGATTCTTCCGTTGGCTCTGGGTGTCAGGCTGTTCCGTCGTCCTTGTTCTGGGTTGAGACGCAGCCTTGTTGAAGGCCCATCTGGGGTTGCCACATGTCCTGAGGGCTGCCCTTAGATGCATGTTCTCCTTCTGCTACAGTGGAGGTGGGAATGTTCTCCGCTCTGTGGTTCAAACTAAAACAATAATCTCAAGAATACCAAAACATTTGCAAATGGAACAATTTTCTGAGAGAAGTGTTACATTTTCTGACAGAATTGCAAGGGTGCCAATATTTTTGACCTTGACTGGAAAATGTCAAACAATTGATGTAACATAAGCAATGTGTGCCCCTCATTGGACAAAGTTACATTACATTACTAAACTATTATTATTACTTATCTACATACTTACATACACGAGTGAATGACGCAAGTGCATTAAAATGTACACGGTGCTATAAAAGCTCAGAAGTTACCAGGAGTTCCTACATAAAAAAAAAACTTTTCAACAAACTATAAAACATTAACATCAGTTATAAAAAGAAAAAAAAAGAAAAGCCAAGGCAATCACTTCCGTACAGGTATAATGTGCTCATATTTATGTTCTCCCAGCAAAAATATCACAGCAGCATTTTGCAGACAGTACTGACTGGCTGATACTCGCTGATACCCATACATAATAGGTTTGAATAATGAAAGAGGGACAAAATGAGAGCGTGGGTTTCAATGCTAGAAGAGGACAGAACTGTTCCACAAGTGCCAGAGATGCTTAGTACAAATAGGATAAATACATAGAATTAGACTTGTACATAGCAGGAGAATACTTCATGTTGATTGTAATGTATATGATGGAATTGACAGTAGCAGTCTACCGTCTACTGACTTTGTCACATCTTATTTGCCAAGATACACTGAAAGTCTCAAGTTTCACTTGTTTTCAGTCTACAGCAAAAAATAAAGGTATTGCTGAAAGACAGTAAGTACATGCCGGCTGGCAAATGGGGCACCTAATATGTGTAAAAGCAGACCTGGATGATGGATTTGAAGGTACTGCTTCATCATCAATTTGCTCTGGTGTCACGATGCTTCATCACATATATATTTGCAGAAATTTTTCAAATTTTCTTTTCCAATTACAACCTTTGTGTTATTTACAGCACAGCTCTGATTAAAGCTCTGATCTATGGTTGCTGTACTGACTCAGGGTTGTTGAGCTGAGGTAGAGAAAATTGAGATGAAGTAACACCCCATCTGAATCTACACAGATGTGGAACACTTCCAGGTGCTACATGTCAAAAATATATGATAAGTCTTTAGCTAGAGCTAAAGCTCTTATGTTTTATCTGTAGGGTAGATCAGAACCCACAGTTTTCAGCAGTGTCAGTGCCACCAATAAACCCGCAATCAACATTCTACAAAGATTTGTTGTGTTGCATTTACACAATCTCTTGGGTAAAACAGTGGAAATAAAAGATCAAGTAGATTTGCATTTAGTCCAGTGTTAGTCCCTCATAAATCTCTTCATTTTCATATTTAATTGATGTAGGAACACAATTAAAAAAACACCCCCTTCAAAACAGAAAAACAAATGTTTTTTTTTCCCATTAGACAAATGCTCTTATCTGTAATCAACTAAAGCTCTGAGTAAACTCTCTGAAAGAAACTGCATTAACAGACCATTAAATAACTGCTATATTACAGTTAATTATGCTCACAAGGACAAAGTGATTCAGTTTGTTCTGTCACACAGAGAAGTTATTCATCCTACAACCAGTGTTGATTTGTTGTCTATCCTTAAACCTCCACACAAGGCCAGATAATTATAGCATTTACTTATTTAACCTTTGTGACATTAATTGAAATGTAATTTTGTAGTAAAGATAATATAATAAAAACAATACATAAACTATTATCTTTCCTTCACTAAGTAAACATAAAAATGTATCTATTTACAGTAGCAAGAAAAGGTATATGAACCCTTGTAATCTACAATAAGTAAAACATTAAATAAGAATGAAGAATATGGGAGGACACCATAGAGGAAGCCACTGCTATCAAAAACAAACAACATTGCAGCACGTATGAGGTTTGCAAAAGAGCACCTGGGTGTTCCATACACACACATATAGAGTATTCTGTGGACAGATGAAACCCAAAACTGAGTTGCTTGGAATAACACACAACACTATGTGTGGAGATAAAAAGGCCCAGCACACCAACATCAACACCTCATCCCCACTGTACAACATTATTAAGTAGCAACGCCTTACCAGCGTTAAAAGCAGTGGTTCATGGTGCATGAGTTACATCACTGTGTGGTTCTGTGTATGTGAAGGGTTAAGACAAACAAACGAAAACTCTAGGAGTGACAAGAGTAGAAAAGGACTGACAGAAGGGAAGAGAGTTTTCTTGTTAACCCAGTCAACCTCTAAGATTCATCTCCTCTTACTCATCATTGCTGCAAGCTTCAGAGCCTTAAGCCAAAAGAATAACAAACTGAAAGTCAAATGAGTCCCAAATGCAGCATTTCTCACAAAGCACAACTGTATAAAGGAAAAGTAAGAAAAGGCAATGCACCAGTTGTGAGGCATACAAAATGAAAGTCATTAGACATAGAGCAATACTGTGATTCAAATTTTCATACACAAACCATGGTTTTAAATAGGAGCTTTTGTTGCTATTAAAATAAACAAATACAAATGAACAAAAACTTGTCATGTTGATGTAGTTGAGGGAGGAAGAGAACATGTGAGGAGTTAGAGGTGAGGTAAGGATAAGTTGGACAGAGAAAAATCCCAGCTGAGCAGCGTGATGAAGGGCTGAAGCTCTGATGTGATGAGTGGGAGGGAGACGGGGGAGAGGAGTGTTTAGTCATAGGGCGCTGAAATCACAGCTAAGTGTCAGATTTAAAACCATGGCAGCTAAGAACGGATTGAAAGGCAGAGACCACAGGAGTGAACCATTTGACTGAAAACTGGGTTAGTTAGTCAATTCCCAATTAAATTCACACTTGACTCAAGTCAACCATAAAGTCTAAAGACTTTACACTGAGCAACAAGCAGCCATTTATCACGGTCTATTGTGCAACATGGTTACTACACAGGTGGTGTAATACAAATTTCTGGTTGAGAGCAGATGGATAGATTAAGACAGTAACTGGAAAATAGAGGCAGCTGCAACAATCATATGATACAAATACAAAAACTGCCTGTTCATTCTTGATTGCTGGGATCCTGAGAATGTACATGCCAAATGAAATATCTAAGGGGCTACGTGTTAAACTAAAAGCCAGATTAGAGCCACAATGAGGGCATAAAAGCACCCATCGCAGAAGGTTATTCCAATTTTAAACTGACTGGAACACAGCCCCAGTGAGCCAATGGTGGACATAAGAATAAATTCACAGTTCAGTGCGGCTGGTCTCAGGGTGCCTTACTTAAGTTTGTTATTGGTCCCTGGAAATTAATTTATTTAATTTGAGCGCCTAAGCCACTGGGATCTTTGTGAAAGCCACAGCTCACTATTGTTTGACAACCATTCATTAGCAAAAATTTAACTCGGCCACGGAATAGAATGACAGGACACTGCCTATGGACCACTGGGACTCACAGCAGGAAGCTACTGAAGCTAAACATCTTTTTCTTCCTAGCAACAGTCTACAGAGTTTGCAGTATGTTATAAATATGTTTTTTCCATGTGGTCAGGATGTAAAGCAAAAAATCAGGAAACATCTGTTGCTCTTAGCTGGTAGTTTTAACAATATAATGTGTTGTCTTCTGCAGAAGTAAAGAATCATGATATTTTATTTATTCTGTTGATCTTAGAAAAGTTATAATAAACCCAAGTAACAATAATAATTTATACTGAGCATGTACAATAGAAAATTCCCTTACAACAACCTGTTTTGAATTTGCTGAGTTTTGGTTTGTGGCAGAAAAACCTGACATCACTGGTATGTGTTGCATTTACTGACATAATTGACTATGTCATGAAACATAATCTGAATTAGGAGTACCAAATATTCCCAGTATGTCAGATTACGTGATTACAGATTACAATGATTGCTAATTTCTTTGCATGTGAGAAAAATGTTTGGAGAAAAGTGTGCTAGATGCAGTTTCTGTTCACATTTGTGAGGTGGTTATTCTAATTAAACACATTGTTTTGGTCTAGTGAAGTTCAATAGAAATTAATGTAGTGCTAAAAGGTTTCAGTGCATGTTAGATCATCAGACAATAAATAGGTTATTCTTTGCTTAAGGCTCTGGTTCTTCCAGAGGTTTTTCTTGTTGGTGTTTTTACTTCCTGGTTTCTGTCATTATGATTTGCACCTGTTTATCATTTCCTGTCTGTTAGTATTTACACCATAGGTCTGTCCCCACATTGGCAGGGAGGTCCACTCCCGCTCCCAGAGCCAGCCATGCTCTAACCCACGAAATGAACATCTTCCCACCCCTAAATGCTAATCCCTACAGCTACCACCTCCCAACCCCAGAGTGCCCATGCGGTCATCCCATTATCCCCAACACCCGCTTCCCCATTCCCAAGGACCAGGAAGCACCCCAGCCTTCTTCTCTTTAGAACGATCCCACTTAGATCTCCTAAAACACACAGTGCAGGTGTTACTAGGATTGGATACCTTAACCAGGTTGATGAATGTTCGCAAATTCCTTGCCAGAAATGTTGCACAGGTGGACATGACCAGAATGCATGTAGGTATCGGGAAACTCATTGTGTCATCAGTTTTGCTGGAGGAAGTTGCCTTTGTATGGAATTATTTTAGCTTTTTGCTTTAATTACTGAATTGAGTTAGTGTCCAAATTTGTAATTACTAATTTGCATTAGTAATTACAAATTTGGTCAGTAAAAGTTAGTCAGAGCTAACTAGCTCTGACTAACTTTTAGCACCTAGCTAATGGATAGCTTGGGTGCTAGCAGGCTAATCTAGAGCAAACTAGTTCAAAATGGCAGGTGGATGCGAGAGCATTTGTGTCCCATACACCTCACGACTCCAAGTTTCTCAAGCTGCTGTTAATGAAGCACAAGACAGCTCTTGCCTTTTTAGCTTTAATTTGGACACCAAATGGCTGGTCACCGGTGGGGGGGTCACTCCTACACACAGCACCCTCCCACATGGTGCCGGCCAAAACACACACATCCCACATAACAAGACCTAAACAGAAAGATAACACTAACTTGCACATTACATTCACACAACACTCCACACACACACAGAATTATTTACATTGCCCATCTCCCATAGTTCCCCTGGGCTGACTGCACCAGCCCTGGGGTCTGAGCCAGGGGATGGAACGGCGCCAGCCGATTGCCATGCAGCACCAACCTCCTCCCTCGTCCTGGCAGGCGGATCCGGTACACTACCTCAGAGATCCGGTCCAGGATTTCCCCGGGTCCCTGCCAGTGACATGTGAGTTTAGGCGAGAGCCCCTGCTTCCTCACAGGGCAGTACACCCAAACCTTGTCCCCATCTAAAAAAGAGCGTCCATGTCACTGTCCATCCTACGCCCTCTTCTGTCGGACTCCAGCCTCCCCCTGAGCTCCTCGCGCCAGCTGATGGACCACATTAAGGCACTCCTTAAGCCACCTGAGGTAGTCCAATTCTGGGCCCCCCTCAATTTCAGGCTCCCTTGGGTGGCCCAAACACCAAGTCCACAGGTGTCCGGAGCTCCCTCCAAAACATCAACGCAGCGGGGGTACATTGGCTGGACTCTTCCGGTAAGCCCACAGGATCAGGGGCAGGTGCTGGTCCCAGTCTCTCTGATGTCGACTGGTCAAGATGGCCAGCTGAGTTGCCAGGGTGCGATTGAACCGCTCCACCAGGCCATCGCTCTTGGGGTGGAGTGGCATGGTCCCGGTCTTTCACCCCGAGCTGCTGGCACACCTCAACAAACAGCGGGCTATCAAAGTTCTGCCCCTGATCGCTGTGCAGCTCGTCTGGTACTCCAAACCGTGAAAAAATGTCCTCTACTAGACGCTGGGCTGCTGTGGTGGCAGTCTGGTCTGGCACTGCATACGCCTCGGGCCACTTTGTAAAATAATCCATGGCCACCAGGATGTAACGGTTGCCAGCCTCTGTGCAGGACCGGAGCCTCGGAGACAGTTGTCTTCAATTGCTGGAAAGCCACAGCGCAGGCCTCAGACCACTCGAACCGCCGTCACTTCTCGGTCACTCGATGGAGGGGGCTGGTGATGGTTGCAAAGTCCTTAACAAATCGCCTATAGTACAAGGCTAGACTCGAAACTCCTCAGCTCACTTGTGGTGGTTGGCTGGGGCCACTCTTTAATGGCAGTCACTTTTGCCCGGTCCGTGGCCACCCCATGCTTTCTGACCACGTGCCCCAGGAACTGAGTCTCTCTTGCCAGCAAGTTGCATTTTGCTCGGATAAGCCGCAGTCCAGCCTGACGAATGGCCGTGAAGACTACTGCGACGTTGATGATGGTGTCCTTGAAACTCCTGGCGTGGACCAGCAAGTCATCCAGGTAGACCACACAGCGGCTCTGTGGAACACCCGCTCCATCAACCATTCTGAGGTGGCGGGGGCATTATACAGTCCAAAAGGCATAACTTTAAACTGCCACAGTCCTTGCCCTATGGTAAAGGCAGTCTTCGGGCGGGCCAGTACCCGCTGCGTAAGTCCAAGGAGCTGAATCAGCAGGACATAGTCCATAGACTATGACCAGTCAAATTGTCCAGGGCATCGTCAACGCGGGCCAGTGGGTAGTCTTTTTTTGGTACCGCGTTTACGTGCCTATAGTTCACACAGGGGCGCCCCTCCCCAGTCTTTTTCTGCACCATAACCATTGGTGCAGCCCAGGGGCTGTCCGAGGGCTCGATGACGTTGTTAGTCCTCATGCTCTCGATCAGGTCCTGAGCGGCTTGGCGTTTCACCAGCGGCAGTCTATGAGGTAGCAAACTAATGGGAGGTGCATCGCCAGTGTCAATGTGATGCTGCACCAGGCCTGTCCTAGTGCAGTCCTCGTCCTTGGCTGCGAAAATGTCTGTGAAGTCTTGCAGCAGTCTGGTTAGCTGCCCCCGCTGTGCTGCATCAAGGTTTCCGCTGCTCTAGCTCTGCAAGGGCAGAGGCAGGAGGGGCCAGCTGTTGGGGTGTGCTGCTCCCGTGATGGTCTCGGCTGAGCTGCTGGCGTGTCTCTCTCTCTGCGGTTTTGGCTGGGCTGCTGGCGTGGGCTGATCCTGGCTGTGTCGCTCTCTCGACGGTCTCGGCTGAGCTGCTGGCGTGCGCTGGCCCTGGCTGTGCTATTTCCTCTATGTCTTTTGGATTTTCCAACCGCACACCGGGCTGACGAGAGGGTTATGGTCTCTGCACCGAGCCGAATAGCACACCTCGGTACGTCGACACACGCCCCCCCAGCGGGCCAACAGGTCCAGTCCAACAATGCAGTCCTCCTTAATGTCCTCGAGCCAGAACTCATGGCTAAACTGTTGTGTCCCCACCTCCACAGATAACAGCTTCTTGCCCGGCACAACTGTCTTTTCTCCAGTCACTGTAGGCAGTTCAGTGGTGGTGGGGGTCCAGTCCCGGGAGAAAGGGCCAGTACCCCCCGTTGCAAGAGGCAGATGGTGGATCCCGTGTCGACTAGTGCACTGCAAGGTCGCCCCACGATGACACAGTCCGGATATAATCCCATGGCGGCTCTACAACGTCCCACTGTGGGGCAGTCTATTTGGAGAAGTGGATGAGGGGTCCCTCACAGCCTCATCCCATTTCCCCGTTAGTGATCCAGTCCCCAGTATTTCCCTTAGCACGCTTGGCTTCTCTCAGGACCTCCTCCAGCGAGTGGGGTGTAGACAGGCAGACGTGCTGACACAGAACTATTTACATTGCCCATTTTCCATAGTTCCCCTGGGCTGACTACACCAGCCACCTGCTGGGTTGCTACAATATGTTTGAGATGTGTTATCCCTTTGTTATACCAGATTGGGAGATTCACTACTTTTTTGTTTTGTAGGATGTCTTGATTGTTCCAGAGTGGTGTATACTGGCAAGGACAAAGTGAAGAGACAGTTATTTTTAAGAAATTCCACCAGACTGTCAGAGATGTTCTTATGCTAATGTACTGGTAACAATTATGATGTTTGATTTTGGTGCTGATAAATGGTAAATATGCAACTTTAATGTCTTCACAAAGTCTTTGTTCAATGTCTAACCAGTAGTCTGCTGGACTGGATTTGATCCATTTGTGAAAGTGTCAGTCTGTTGGCAAGGAAGTAGCTATAGGGGATAGGTAGTTCCAGGCCTCCACAGCTCTTAGATATTTAGGTTCTTTTTTTGGCTTATTTGCAGTGGTTTGTTTCTTCATAAGAATTTTGACATTACATGAGTCTAGTGTCTTAAACCACACCTGGGATGGCTGGGTTGGAATAATTGAGAACAAATAATTAAGTTTAGGTAGGACCATCCTTTTTATGGTGGCAATTCTTTCCATGAATGAAATAGGTAAGGACTACCATCTGTTGAGGTTAGCTTTTATTTGTTTTAATAATGGAGAATAGTTTAGTTCTATGAGGTCTGACAGCCTACAGGAGAATTCAATGCCCAAGTATCTAATGTTCCCTGACTGGAGTGTGGTAGAAGGAGCACTATGGAAGTCAAAGTTAAGTGGTAGCAGAGTAGATATGGTTCAGTTTATTCTGAAAGGGCTGAAAATTGATTGATAAGGTGGTTTTGGGAAGTGGTGTTTGTGGCTTCAGGACAAACAATAAAAGATCATCAGCATGTAAGCTTATTTTATGATTAACTGTTTTAGTCAGTATTCCAGTAATCCCTTCATTTTGTCTAACTGCTGCAGCTAGTGTTTCAATGAATATTGTGGGAGAGGGTGGACAACCTTATCTCGTTCCTCTATGCAAATAAAACCTTAAACGGGTTTCTGTTACGACGACACTGATCTAAACTAAGAGTACCAGGGGTAGGAGACGCCTGAGCCCCTGGTACTGCCACAAATTGCCACTCGATGGCGCCAAACTAACGAAAAGGGCTGCTCGACCTAGAGCCTGTGCCCACAAAGACCAACGGACAAGGTAGAACCCAATTGCACAAACCCAGGAACAGGTGTACTGTTAAATGATAGTTTATTTTAAAGGGGAGAAAACAAACATTAACTGGAACACAAAACACGGGAGACTACAACTACGAACAGTTGAACTAAACCTGAATCCAAAACACACGTACTACTAACGTGGCTACACGCAAAGATATAACGGTCATTAATCCAACTAAACACACACAAACAGAAACACGTAGCTCACACTAACCCTTACCCAAAATACACCATCCAGAAACTAACCACAAACTCACATAACATCTACCCTAATCATAATCATAATCACAATCACCTGCATACATACACACCACATAACCACCTAACAAGTAAACCAACTAAAGACATACGTGCAAATCAGGTAACATAGTACATACATACAAACCACGTAACATCTAATAATCAGCCAGCAAACCAAAAACAAACAGAGGAACTTAAATACTACACAAACAGGAAATCAAAACCAGGTGAAAACAATAACGAGCAGAGACAGGAAACGGACGAAACAAAAACCCACAAAGAAGAAAAGGGGACAAGGGCGCCCTCCAGGGGCTGGAGGGCCAAACTGTCACAGTTTCATTTAATTTGCTGAGCTGTATAGTATTTGGACCCAGTCTATAAAGGAGTTTCCAATACCAAATTTATGCAGCGTCACTAACAGAAACGTCAAGTTTACGAAAGGTTGAAAGCTTTTTTCTGCATTTAGTGAGACAATGGCTGACTCTAGTTTGTGGGTGGTGACATAATCAATAAAGTTGATTAGTCTGTACATATTGTTTGTTGACTGTCTTCCTTTAATAAAACCTGTTTGATCAGAGTGAATTATATATGGGGTAATTTTCTCTATTCTTCTGGTAAGCGCTTTGTAGATTATTTTTATCCTCTAGTTTGGTTTCACTTCACACCTGTAAAGAATGTGTTTCTTAAGTGAACAAAGGGGGCTGAGGGTAGTGAGTAGGTGTGAATTTTCAACTACCGTGACTATTCCACCAACTATAAGAGGGCCGTCAAGTGTGTCCTTTGAGGGGGATGTGTGAAGTGGTCATAGTTGCATAATTCCGGTTCTGTCTGAGTGTGTTGGTGGGTTTGAAGTAGACGGGTATGCTGTTTCCAAAAATCCTTTTGAGGTTTCCTGAAACTCTGGCCATGTAAGGAATGACTAGATTGTTCTGTTAGCTCTGGGTCTCAAGCTGTTTTGTTGTCCTTTTTCTGGGCAGAGACGCAGCCTTGTTGAAGGCCCATCTGGGATAGTCACAGGTCCTGAGAGCTGCCCTTAGATGCATGTTCACCTTCTTCCTTGGCTACAGTGGAAGTGGGAATGTTTTCCGCTCTGTGAACCAGAGCCACAGTAATAGGGTTGAGCAGGTGCTCTAAGCCCACAAACCACACAAGTGTTGGATAAAACAAACACAGACAGATGATGAATCACACCACGCTTTATCTAGATGAATGGTTGGATGAAGTTGTTCATCATAGACCCACACGTGTTCATTGCTTGGATGTAACACCCACAAAGGCTGTTTGATCCAACCCTTGTGTGTGTTTTTGAGCTTTGAGCGCCCCCTAGTTTACAGTGGGGTCGTTTTGACCCCTCGAAGGCTGCATGAGGGTTAGAATGAATTATATTTATATTTTGACCCATTGAATGTCTCGCCTTCTGATGTGATCGGTTAACGGATACAACAAGGCTTTCCCGGTTACGAATCATTATGCGCCCCGCTTCCCTGGATCTTATCTGCTATTGTTTAACCGATACTTTGTTTTCAAGAGACCTTGGGTTTGATCCTTCATGGATTACATGACATTATTTAATTGATAAATTCTCTCTTTGACTCAGTTTAGTAAATTTACTAAATTTGAAGCTCCGTGTCCGCCTGATCCATAACACCGCTGACACCTCTACTGAGGTTGTGTCAGCAAACCGTGACAGTACAATCCGACCAGACCATGGATCCTGTGGATTCAACCGGAGCTCCAAACACAGAGCAATTAATCAGATCCCTTTATAAACTCTTAGCCACAGTCCCTGAAAACCCAGATATCCGAGGCCACATCTCCACCCTTGACTAGATTACTGGGGTATTCACCGCCTGTCCCTGGTTAAAAGATCATGAGAGGTTTTCTGGTCCTTCCGCCACCCAGGTTATGCTGCATAGAAGGTTTGCCTCCCAGCCAGCTTCCACGCTGGGCCGTCCCTGCCTTGAACCCCCTGCCTCTTCCTTCCCTGCCGCCAAGTTACATTCCGGCTCTGCCCCATACCCTGACCCTGGATTAGCATTCCCCTGTCAGCTGTCAATTCTCGCCGTCTTTTGGAAGACAAGCTTGGAGCGACTCATGCTTCCCTAGGTACCTTCGGTCGCTTAAGGTGGAGGACGCTCTCACCATATTCTGACGACTGCCTAGAGGAGACCTTGGTTACCATGCCTGCCTCTATTCCTGCACCCACAGCCATTCTTTCAGTTCCCCACTCACACCTGACCCTGCCATCCATTCCCCTGTGCTGTTCATTTCACCATCTCCAGTTCCTTCCTGCGGTTGCAGGTTCCACGTCTGTCTCCAGCGACCCAAGGAGACACACACCACACCTCCTCCAACTACACCTAATTTCCCCGACTGCTCACACCTGTTCCCTCTGCTCACCTGCTCTGATGGTTTTCACCTGGCTCATTATCTCTCCCTACTTAAGCTCTCCTTTCAGCTCACTTCGCTGTCGGACCGTCAACGTTACTCCATGATACACGACCAACCTTTTTCCCGACACACAAACCTCAGACAGACTTCGCCTCTCGCCACCGATGTCGTGAGTTTTCTATGGTCTCTTGTCTATTCGCCGGACGCTCCAGACATCAGTGGGTCCCTTGCCTTGTTTTCACACTAAGAACTTCATACTCTCGTTTCAATGTCCTGGAGGCGTGTGCCACTTCAGCTTTTCTTCTGAACCCGAATGAACAACGAGCGCCCTTGGTGCGCCGTGTTATGTGACTTAGTAGCTCACAATTCTTCAGCCGGTTCGGCTCGCTTTAGGTTTGGTTTAGCTCTTTTTGTTGTCGCCTGGTTTCTGCTGCTCTTCCCGCTTTAGGAAGGGAGGCACATTCGCCGCGCTGCGAGCCAAACCCTGAACTCCACGTTTCCATCCTCGGCTGCCCGGTGGAATCCTCCGACGCTTCGACGCCCGACAGAACCAAACCCCTCTGCAGTAACTCCTGGATAACCTCGCCTTCTGCAATAACCCCCCCGGACTGTTCTCTCTCTCTGTTCTTCAATAAATCATTATTCTACTGCACCCAGTCCTGGTTCTGCCTGTTCCATCTCCATCTAGTTTGGTCATTGCTAATCATAACCGTAGAGATAAAACTACAAACTACAATTTTAGTGAACTGCACATACAGATACTGATTTTAAGAGGAATCCATAAAAAGTGGTTACATAACGTCAGTTGCTGGCAGAGCAAGATTCATCTTTAAGAGCAACCTTGTTACTGAGTTATTAAAGGCAACCAAATGTGGAGCACTGATTGTGGAAATGTGAGTTTTTTTGTTGGTCTGGTTTATTTGTATTTCACTGTTATTTGTACTGAATCCTATGCCAAGGACCAAAATAGTGGAACTGTCATGCTGATTATCAGTTACAAGTCAAACGTGAACCATCAGACTATTTTGTACACTGTACTGGTGTTAGGGTGTAGCCCTCGGGAGATGTGGGATGTCAGCACTCTAGCAGGGACTTCAGAATTGTGCTTCGGTTCAGAGAAGATGTTATTTCACAGCTTACATTATAAGAACAAAAGCTGTGACACGTTATGTCAACATCAAAGAATTACAAGTGAACTGAGGATCACAGTTTTAATTCCCCAGTTGTCCACCTACCTTGTCTTATATTCTGTTCATTACAGATTAATAATTACTACTTTACAGTGTTGTGTAATGCATTTAATGCTAATTATGGTAATTAGATAACTTGTTAACATAGTTTCATTGAGTGTATTATATTAGCACCCGTTTTGAAACACTAAATGTGATTTTTGTCAATTCAGGTTTTAACGACCGTTTGTTTGTCTCCACAACCTCCTTAAAGAACAGACAGATTAAAGTAACTGTGTAAAGAGCTATCATTCTATGAGTCTGAACTATGATTGTAGAGCTTGTCTCCCCACCTTGACTTTTCATACTCCAGTCAGTGCTGGGCCAAGGACTCATCAAATATTACTTGCCATTTGACCTCCCCTTGACGCTTTTGATAAGTTCACCCTGAAACCCAGCTGGAACTCTTCTGTTATTGTATACAAGTAGAAAACCTCAGCTCTTCCATTTAGAACAAAGCACTTTATCCAGCCTAAAAGTGAAATATGGTGGACTACTAAAAACAAGAATTAAAGAACTTTAACAGTCAGACAAATGATCAAATGTAAGCTAAACAATGACCGGTCTGACAGTGTTTTAGACCATCGTCCAACCTGTGCTGGCTGGCTTTCAGTTTAGCAGTTGCACAGGACTGCAGCTGTCATCCATTCTGTCAGACTAAACACTACTTATAACAGAGGGCTTTTCAAATGATCCACCTGCAAACTGATTTAATTAAGCCCATGTAGCAACCAGGCATGGCTCCACATAATCAGCCTGATATTGTCTGAAGAACTCACAGAGATTCTTTATTGCCAACATCAGACTGAGATTCCACGCTAAAATGACAAGGATACTTTGACAGTGCTCCATAGGCAGTCACATGCGTCACATCACCAAGCTACAGATATGTATGCTGCATGTGTCATAAGCTTAGTTCCAGTCTGTTGGAGCAGACATTTAATCTTACATAAGGCTAAGACAGCTTTAAAGTACAGAGTAGTCAGACGATAACAAACATCAAACAAATTTAGCAGGACCTATGTAACATTTTCTGAAATTATTTTCTGATCAGTTTGATATATGTCAATGGCAATTCCTGACAAAAGTAAACTGGAAATATGGCCCTTCTCAGTCATTGTCACAAGTGGCTACATTACTTTATCCAATAGATAGCAAGAGGAGACCCAGTAATTGGAACAGCCGTGCACAGCCAGGATCAGGAGGCCACATGCACATCACACCTATCATCACAGAGATGACTAGACCTATCCCCTCAGGAAGGGTTGCAATGGAGAGAACACCCAGGTCAGAAAATGCAAAAGCAAAAGATCCCTCAATGGCAAGATCAGTCCCAGGGATCCCAGATGTGAACCCACGAGTGAAACCCAATGTGCCCACAGTTTCTTTCCCACAGCAGTCTTGTTGCTTGGTGAACACTACAGATATCCACATACAGTTTCACTTGTTTTTGCACTCTGCTGTTTGCACACTCACTTGTATACTGCTCTTCTTTTTAATTTTCTTTAACTTTGTACTGTAGACACGGTGGCTGCACCTAACAGCTGGTCAAATTCCAAGTACTGCAAAGAGCTCTTTACTGTACCTGGCAATAAAACACTTTCTGATTCTGATTCAGAGGGGACCCCACCCCCTTGTGGGCCTGCACCACAAGGCAAGCATTAGGGGGAGTCAGCAAAACAGACCACCCATTCAATTCAATTCAACTTTATTTATATAGTGCCAATTCACAACATCAGTTATCTCAGGGCACTTTACAAGTAAGGTTTTAAGACCTTACACAACTAAACCCAACAATTCCCACATAGAGCAAGCTTTTAATTGTAGCCAATCGATAAATTGTACAGTTAAATAGCGACAGCGGAGAGGAAAAACTCCCTCTCTAACGAGGAAGAAACCTCCAGCAGACCCAGGCTCAGTGTGGGCGGCCATCTGCCTTGACCGGTTGGGGTGAGGGGATAGAGAAGAGAGAAAAGAACACAACAACAACAACAAAACAAGCAGCAACAGAACACAGGCGGGATGGTTGGACCAGCAACTGAACACTGGAGACACACGACTCTGAGTCTGATGATACCTGGAGATGAGAATAGAGAGAGACAGAAAGAGAGAAACACAACTAGGAGAGAAAAGGGACAAAGTCAGTCACATGTGGAAATGGAGGCATGTTAGTGGATAGAAGAAAAAAGAAACCCACCCATGAAATGGGACAGTGTGGCCCAAGCTGAGGACCACCTACACACCAACTGGTACTGGGTGAGAAAACGTACAAGACATAACAAGATAAGCTACATTAAAATAAATTAGATGATATACTTCCAGAAATAAGGCTTGCAATTATTTTACGAGGAGTGAAAAGTGTTCAGCATGTTCAGTGAACTAAAAAGACTATGACTGTGTGTGTATGTGTGTGCAATCAGTTTGACCAACACTGGACAGTGGATGAACAATAAACGGCTGTTTTGTTTCTTTGGTTCAAAATGACGAGGAAGAAAAATGGAAGTCAGAACGGCTGACAGTCAGACAAGACTGAAAGCAGCAGAGAAAAGAGAGCCTTAATATTTCACATCCAATGCATTATTTATACCCTAAGCCAGTCGGCTGAATCTACCAAAGTGCTCTTGGGTGAATGGAGAGTTTGCAACTCACATATGTGTATGTTAGAATGTGTGTGTGTTTGTTACAGGCGAAGCAGTGGATGAAAGACAAAGATGAAAGCTGCAGCCTAGAGGGTAGAACAGCACGATCCATCTGTTGGTGGTGTGAAAGTCTGAAGTTCCTTTAGGTCTTGAGTAGACACTCTAGGTGGCCAGCGATCGAAGGTATGTGTTTCACTTTCTAAAAAGTTAGAAGCAGAAATGTGATGCAAATGAGTCTTTTGGACAAAGTGCCTGGAAGAGGAAAAGTTCTGAAATACGTATTAATTATTAGTTTATTGAGTAATATGCTTCTTAGGGACTGAACAAAAAAATATTTGCATGTAGTTTGACAGGCTCAGGAAACAGACTGACCAAAAAGACTGGGTTTCCAAAACCATAGATCAGCGGTTCTTTTAGATAGCAGACAGCAGTCCCACATCCCACAATGAAAATATTGAGTTTGCATCCCACAATTCACATCCAGCACCTCCCTTGAAATAATAAACACACAAAATCACAGTTTACCACATTTAATCTAGAGACCCCAGAGTGTGACTCTGGTCCAGTGACTTGAATACTGAAAACTGTACTGTAAATGTTCTGAGGCTTGAAAAAAAACATGACTTCCTGCTGGTTTGAATAGAGCGTATAAAGTGTTTTTTTTGTTTTTTTACATCTGACGTCGATGTTTGTCTACAGTATTTTTAGGCGCTGTCCATCTGTTGCACATGTATGTAAACTATGTAAATGTGTGTTTTTACACGTTTAAATTTGCGCACATGCATATTACTCAGTCATGTGTAAGCATAAAAGCACCTGTTCACCATTTGAATCACCTTTTTACGCCGCTTGGGTTGATGCTCTTCATTGCGCAGACCCCCTCACCCACCCTTCACTCCCCTCCGAACACTACAGCCGTGGCGGGGCCGACAGAGTCGAGCAGGTCCCGCCTCCTCCCCTGCTATTGGGCTGCATAAGGACCACAGCCTGGTTGGAGGGGTGGGGGAGTTGCGCTGCGTCTGGCGGCTTTGCTGCGGCTGAGCGCAGCTTGAGTCGCCGGCAGTTCAGCGGGACTCGATTTCTGACTCTGTGTATATTCATCATAAATGTTATTACACAGACACCGCTAAGAGTTTGAAGCATCCGGAGGACTTAGCAATGCCTCAGCCGGGACCTGAGACCACAGAGGCGGACTGCCTCCACGGCGTCGCGTCGCTGTAGTTACCTTTGGACACATTTATTGAGTGCGTCTGCTTCTCCATCTCCCTGCCTGCGCGCGTCGGGAACAAGTGGCCCATGGAGGGATGTCGCGATGCTCTGCTCAAGGAGAACTAAAACTTTGGTGTCGACATGCGTGATCCTGAGCGGTATGACCAACATCGTGTGCCTCCTGTACGTCGGCTGGATCACCAATTATGTGGCCAACAGCGGTCCTAAAGTTGGAGAGAGCGGCAGCGAGGCGGAGAGAAAGTTGGATGAGGACAGTAAAGGGGAAACGTGGAAGATCATGAAGAGGCTGGATCGACTGGAGAGCGTCGTCAACGAGCACATCAAAGGTGAGAGAACCGTGTTGAAAGTTTGACCTCTGAGTCATCACTTGTAGTCTGGGTTTGAGTAACTGTAGATCACCGACATCACCAGCGGCCACAAATTAACCTTCACTGTTCCCAGCTTCCTCGGTTTCGTCTTTTTATATATATAATTTTTGAGTTGATATTAAGATATTGGTCAAATTAAACAATTTCTTCACTGACTATTAATATTTATTATTATTGTTGTTGTTGTTGTTATTACGAGTAACGCTTGTGTGATGTTTTTTTCTTTGTATTCTTATCATTTTATCATTTAGAGCTTCTATAAAACAAACAGAGCATCAGTTCCATTAGCAGCTTGTGTCTTGTTCTAATCTACAGTTTGTATTTGCATCATCTCTCTGGCCAACTCTTAATGTTTAAATATGGAAACTGAATGAGGTCATTTGTCTAACAACACTTTCCAGGTCAGAGCTGGACAAAGTCTTCTACGTCAATCACAATGTTAGAATTTTTTATGCGATGCTAGTAAAATACAGAAAATGCTTTTGTTCACTGACAAAATGTCCTACTGATGCACACACAGGACTAGTAATACTCCCCTGGGTCACCCTGTGTTAATCATCCTCCTCATTGCTGTACATCAGTGAGTCAACATGTATTAAAAAGTGGGACAAACCCTTTCTTAATCCTCTGCTAAATGGGACAATACAGGATCCACTAACCCAGTGAAGGGTTTGGGGAGAAATGCACACTAATGATGCCGGCGTTTGGCAGGAGCTCTTCTCTGGTGCCTGACAGACGAGTGGACAACAGCTTTCCTTGGAAGATCCAAGACCAATATTAGCCAAAATTAATTAAGCACGTCAGGTAAAGACTGCTGATCCAGGATTAATTTTCATTTTCAAATGAGCTTGTTGAGAACATGCTGATGATCAGAATGAGTGGAGCACTGTTGAAAGGCAGCTGATACATTATCTTTCTTTATAGAATAAATCTGTATATTTAACAACACCGAATCTCTTTGTGTTGTTTTTACGCTTTTGTCAACAGTAGGCCTAAAACCTGTAGGACACTAGCTGTGTACGTGTGAAGCCTTCAGTTCAAATTTGTTTCTGTATGTGATCAAATTTTATATTGAAGATCTTCAATTATAGGACAGCGATTTTATTAATACAAAGGTATGTTGTTCACAGAATAGCAGTCAAGGCAGCAAGTAAACCTTTTTAAACCACTACCTCTGATCTTGTGGTTGTTGTGTCAGTTGCTGAGGTAACAAGGGACCAGAAACTAAGCCTAAATCAGACTATGAACAAAGTTAGTTTGTGCTCACAGTAGGAGGTAAAGTAGTGTTTCTGCTGAGGATTGTAAAGTGGTCGCAGTGACACTAAATCAAGTGTTAGACATCAATGTTGTTTTTCATTGTGGCACATGTACAGAAGTACAAGTATTCAAGTCAGAGATCAACATTTCCACGCACCCATACTCTACATGCTTATTCACATTACACAGGATATGTTTTCACCTGCGTGTTTGTGCAGAGAGCGATGGGTGAAATAGGAAGCAGTCAGTGGAGATCACATGGAGACTGATACTGAACTGTTGAGAAGTGCAAACTGCAGAATCTGCATTGGCTCTGAGGTTACAGCAGACGAGTAAATTTAGCCTCCGGAGTGGTTGGCAAACACATTTCTTCCACCTCGCTCGGTCCTTAGAGCCAGTGCCAGATTATATTATCAGCAGAGGGCTGATGTATTTATGCGTTTATACTCTATCACCACTCGAAAAAGACCAGACCAGGGAGACAGAGAATGAAGATAATTTAACATTGAGTAAGAAGCAAAAAAAACTGTGTGCACAGAAAGTTAAAAAAAAGTTTTCTTTCACTTTAGTAGAGGCTTGAATGGTTGTTATAAGAGTACATTAATAATAGTCACCAACACTAAATGTTCCTGTCCTTCTAAATATCGTGGTGTCGTTACAGCGTCGTGCATTAGCTTGTTGCTGTGTCATTTCATAACGTGTATACTAGGTCATCTAATAAATGGCATCATTCTTGCGTTTTACTACATTTCATAATGTAACCGTTCATTAACATACAACTTTCAGGCAATCACATGTCCACAACTTTTAGCAAGTCCAATAGCTTCCAGCCACATCTTTGCAATCTAAATAGTGACTATAGTCCAATTCATATTTCTTGCTTTACCACATGGATACACGTTCAGTGAAGCATTTACACATACTGTTGCATTTCTTCATTTATTGAGAGACTTAAATTTGACCTCAATTTCTAGATATTGTTTAACAAAAATTGTTGTTATTGTTCTATTTATTAACAGTTTGGGCTTTGAAATGGAACAATGATGCTGTTCAAGTTTGCTTAATGGTCAGCTTTGTGGTTTTTGTCTAAAATATTGTGTGAACCATATCAATTATATAATTTAAATTGTGTCAATTATAAAGAATATTTTATATTCTGAAAAAAACAAAACAACTCCCACATAAGTAAAGTCAGTGGACAAACGTTGATCTATTTTTAGGATTTATCATAGGTCATATTCAAATGTACACAAAGCTAATTTAATGGGTTAGCGTGGCTGGTTGAACATGGGGCGTGAGTGAGTCAGTAAATACGCCAATAACGGGATCTGGGTACGTTGTAGGCAATAGCTGTGCCCTCTGACTGGTATCATGTTACAGTATCATGCTAAAAAGATACAGGTCATGAAATTAATTAATCAACTAAACTGATCCATGGCCACAGTTGTTTCTTTGTTTGCTAATACCCTGACAAGCAAACTGTAACCAGATGATTTCAGTCATCTCTCTGTGAGCTAGTACAAGGTGATTTGTGTTGCCAGTCTGCTGAAGAGGAGGATAGATCAGAGTGGACACTGTTTGCGATGCATGGCAGTGCAGATTTATCTGCAGATAGACCTTTCATTAAATGGAGAACATTGCCACTGTAAATTTATGTTCTGATTTTTTGCAAAATGCCAGAGGACAACACGACAATGCAATTTGAAGGAAAAGCAGAGAAAAAAGACACCATGATGCAGGTGGACATGCAAAACTGCTGGAGGTAACATGATTCCACATTAAATCAAGAGTAATTTCTAATCCCTTGCGCTCTCACTTGCATCTGCTCTGTCACTCCAATAAAGTTCAAAGGAAAGACGCCAGGAAGGTGCAATAATTAAGCCCCATGTCTATTGCTATATTCCTGTTTTTCTGTGAAAGATTGACAACACAATTTTAGAAGTGTCGTTTTCTTCAGATCAAAACCTGATGTCATTGTTGCACCTTGTCTATAAATTCACATACATCTGACTTCTGGGAACAGTGGACATGTTATTAAGAAACATTTGTTTGTCCATCAAACTGTTACATATGTCTCTGGGTAAAACAGTGCTTCTGGATGAAATGGCTTTGTGCAATTAAAAAGATGAGCTGATTGCGATACTAAAAAGCCAAAAAACAAAACAAAACAGGAAACAATGCATCAATATTTATAGTATAGTACTGTTCCATTACTATGTTTACAATGCATGTAAATACTAAAATAAATAGTTGTGGCACATTCTGCTCTGTACAAGGCTAAATTCAGAGAATTAATGCACATAATAACATAATTTGGCTTCATTCAGGGATAGTTCAACCAGTATATCTTGGAAATCCTGGCTTAATCCCTCATGTTGGTTTTGTGCACCACCCCTCTGATGTATCCTGTGTTTAGCGTTGGTTGTGCATGTGGTCAGACATGAATCCTACACACCACAAAATCCCACCTTCGCACTGCCCTCTGCATCATTCTCATGAATATGACAACAAAAAAGAAGTTAAGCGTCATTCAATACTTCAATACATACTGGTGCATGCTAAGTTACTGAACACGACAAAAGACTAAAAAGACCAACCTACAGCCCATCAACATGCTAAACATGACAGAGTTAATCAAAAGATGTTAAAATGCTCAAAACTAGTACACAACTACTTTCATGTTTTTCATGCATTGAGTACGTTTCTCATTCATTAAATTATAAACGTTTTTTTTGTTGTTGTCAAGAAATCCCCTACAACTTATGTTGTTTTCTTTTTTGTCTCTAATTCCATGCAATGATAAAAAATAACAGGATAAAAGTTTTGGGGTTAACCCCGGATAGAAAATCATCTGAAACGTATCGGTAGGAGCCACATTATCAGCCTCTTGGCATTTTGGCTTTGCAGACCCTAAAAATACATCTTTTCATGAGTGCCTCATATATATCCAAAGGCTCACAGATGCAGCTGAAATGGCACTGATACCATGCATTCTTCTATTTTTGTTTGTTCACCTCGGAAAAAAAATGTATTTAAAGTCTAATTTCCTGTCCTCAAAGCCAGTTTGAGGCAACAGAAGTGGAGCCAGCCTTTCTGAGATTAAAGTCTTAAAAGTTGATTAGCCTGTTCTGGCTAGTGTGACCCTGCAAGTTCACCATCACCAGGTTGTGTCAACAGCTGTCAAAAGCCACCTTCATCCTTCTCACTTGGTTGGTCGCACTGGCTCAGTGTTTTAGAACAGGAGGTGTTGCTGTCCAGGTGGAAGTATGACTCCAATTAAAACGCTGTTCTGCATTTGTAGTTGTTGTATTTGAGCATGTCTGAAATATTAATTTAGCATTCTGTTTATTAGAAAGTGCATTAAACTAAAGGCTACATGTTAAATAGTCACACATACAGAACCAGGATTCTATGAATTGATAAGGGAAGACCATGTCGCTGTCTTAACCCTCTGGCTTCTTAAGTGGCCATTTCACTTTTCGTGTTTTTTGACAGTTTTACTTGTGTTAATGCAGACTGAATGACACTGGCCACTTGGTGCAACCCATTTAAACTACATTTTTTAATTCCTTGTTGTAGTATTAAATGTTACAACTTAGGTAAATTTGGTTTAATCTTAAACTCTACAATTATTATTTAAATTATATTATATTATATTAACACAAAACTATTTTTCTATGGTCCTGTAAGAGCGGAAAGCACCATTCTTTATTAAAGAGGGGGGTCAAAAACAACACATTAACAGACACCCACTGTAGAGATGTACTGTAATGCGCCTTGCAGCAAAGACTCTGAGGTGATTTGTGGGTTTGATGTGATCTACATGTGCCGACACATGAGACGTGCCACACATGCACACACCACTTCCAAATCCCATGTGCAGAAAAGTGGAAGCTGCTAATTGAGCCAGCCATGCATACACTTGTCTCACCCCATAAGGCTTACGCGTCAAAGAGCAAATTGTCCAACCTCTCTGCCATTTCTTGCTCCATCCTTTTACGTTTGCCTGCCTGTGTGCCGTCACTGTTTGCAGGCGACTACTCTCTCAGGACGGTGAGCTGTGTGATGGATCACATTTCATACATGGTCCAACATGGAATCTAACACTTGTTAAAGTTGCCACTGTCACTCACTGTCCTCTAAATCCTGCAGAGCATTTCCCTGAGGCTGCATTATGACACCACAGGGAGGCTTTTCTTTGTGCTCCATCACAGTAAAAGTGCAGAAACTGAATTATTTCCTAGTTTTGTACCTACTACTTTTAATTCTCTATAATATTTTTTTCAGTATGGGTTTGGAAGAATAAGCTGTGGAATAAGCCATAAAAATAGTGATTGCTAAGCAGCATTCTTCTTGCTCTGTGTGTCTTTTTAAAGGGCAACAGTAATGGGGAGTACTGTCATATAAATTGTATTATACAGATCTTCCCTCTGTCTTTCCTCTATTAGACTACCTATGTCTTTACTTCCATCTAAAAAACTCCCCACTGACCTTCAGCTCCCTACACTCTAACAAATGATGTGTTCTGTTTACTTAACTTAGTTTAGGAAACTGGTGGCACTGAAGTTAATAGTAGTATTACAATAATAGCAAATGCAACATGTTTAAGTTAGAATGTAGCACAACATTTAGAACATTGTACATGAGTAAACCAAACCTCCTTTGTTTACTATCAGCTGGTGAAATGGAAACCACTTGAGATTGGATTTTGCATCTTTAATACAGAGACTGGACAAAAGTTTTAACAGCTGCCAAGAAATTATTAAATCAAATAAAACCATTACGTAGGTAAAAAAAAAAAAAGAAACACAAGGTTGAAAAAGCACACATAATATTTCAACATGTCAAAACAAACGCAAACAAAATCTAGTTCAATATGAAATATACATCAATCCAATCTACTGTAAGAAGCAAAATGTATGTAAACAATGTTTGTTTAGGCGCCACAACAATTATCAATAACCGTTTCTTTTATGGTCTTTGCCCTCAACTGAAGCTCTGTGGCACTGCCTCCTGCCAATGTCCTCCAAATAAAGGAAAACACTGCGTATAGTACATCGCTTTTATTTAGTAAGAACTGTTATATAATTGTACTGATTTTATAATTTTATGTCCGAGATGTGCAAAAGCACCATTGGTTGACATTTTTAACTGAATAGTGTGGTTCTATCTGTACAATTGTGAAACAAAAAGAATGTGTTTTACGTTTTGGTAGTAGTATAATATAAGTAGTAGACTTTACAGCAGTTGTCTACAAAAATAAAACATTTTGTACAAATGTCACTCAGTGGATTAGTTTGTCTAGCTGTGTCGTTGTTTTTTGAAAACAATGGGGATCTGCAGGACAGATGAATAAGATGAGCTATGCTGCAGGCTGATGGACATCACCAGTGTGTAAAGTGAGTCCTTTTATTGTCTGTATTGTGATTAATGAAAGCATCAAACAACAACAAAGTTATACTTGTGTATTTACACACACTCCTATACGTAATCCAATTAAGTCTTCGTTTTAGCTCCTTTGGACGTTCCCCTGGAAGATGTTTTATTGTATTGTCAGCATTGGCCAAACCTTAGCATCACAAGCATATACGAGCGGAAGTAGGATCACTATGAGATTCCAAGCTTGTGGGCCAGTTATGTTGATGTAACAGTAATATCTTGTTTCTTTGAAATCTAATTGCATACATTTTATGCAACAGTTTATTTATGATGAACAGAAATTTTACATTTAGCATGAAATATAAACGTTTCCGCACAAAATAAGAATGTAAATCATACTGTACCTGTATTTCATGTCTTGGAGTGTCGTCCATCTATGTCTTTACCTGTGGTGCCCTGGAGCTAATTAGTTTCTACCTCTTGGAGAGAACCTTGACATACAGTTGGTATGTTTCTGTTGGTACAGAAAACCCACAATTGACACTGAAATAACTTAAAACTGACAAAACAAACTGAGCGGCCGTCACAAAGCCATGATGTTCTGACTTTGCAGAAATAAAAAAAATTAAAAAGCTTAAAAATTATCATTCTCATTATTCTGGCATTCAGCACAAATAAAAACTTGGCATTCCTAATCCTAACTGATCTAAAACCGAAGAGGTTTAGTGTAATTTAATGTTAGATAGCTGTTACAAAGTATCTAATCTATTTTAATAGTCCATCAGCAGTGGAATCCTGTCTGTTGATTAAATTCAGCTTTCTGAATTCAGCTACAAAGGCTTGCTGTCTAACACTGGTTTAAATCTAACTAGTTACTATGACGAATTTGTATAATCCAGAGAATGAAATGGTTCCACAATTCTAATCCTGGTTGTACGCTTTTTGGATTATTTGGAAGTAGATGCTATCCCACATGTACATCATACACACCTTAGTTTAAATTAGCTACTGTGCACAGCTTTAACAGCAAATTGTTTGCGCACTTACTTCAACAGTGTTAAACCACTGAGGGTCTGCACAATATCAATGACTCTCAAAAGCTGGTTTGCTGCTTGGGTTTGTTGTTTTGTTTCTGAAACAACAGGAGTCTGTTGGAGATTAAATGTACCATGACACAAAGCTGCTTCTGGCCACTAGTCACCTCTGGTGCATGGATGAGAGACGGATGTGTCCCCCCTCAAGCCTGTACGACAGTCAGGTTTCCTCTGTAGCTGAATCTAAGCTTTTATTGTCTGAACTCAATATTGAATCTTGAGTTTGATATTATAGAATATGATTTCTTACAGATTTTGAATTAAAGACATTATTCTACGTAAACGGTGTCACTTTTAAGACTTTTCACATGGTGGTGGGTTATAAAGGTTAAAATTTTAGAATAGAAAGTTGACCTCAGAAACAAGGAGTATTAGTTGCGGTGCCAGAAGGTCCTGCGGTGTGAGAGTTGGGTTAATTAGTAACTCTTAGTGTCAGCCCTATGAACAACCAGCTGTCTGTCCAGAGTGTAGTCTGCCTCTCACCCACCTGTGATCGTCTTTATCTGTAATAGGGAATGTGGTTAGGATAATGTATTGATGGTTTCAAATCTGGGCGGCATGGTGTACCACATTGTAGTGGTCCTGGATTCGATGTTCTCCCATGTTTCTTTGTACTCTGGTTTCCTCCCAGATGCAGTTAGGTTGATTGGACAAATGGCCTGTATGTCTGTGATAGTCTCTATACTGTGTGTGACGACCTCTTCAGGGGGGATCCTGCGTTTGGCTTAATGACAGCTGGGATCGGCTCTAACATGCGACCCTTACGAGGACTAGGTAGAAGAAGAGTGAGGGAGAGTTTCAGATCTGTCAGCCACATCACAGGACCCTATTGAAGTGGGAAGAGGAAGCAGTGATGTGAAGTCTATTGGTTTGCTTGTGTTTTTCCCCCACAAACTCTATGCTACACTAAACCACGTGCCAAAAAAGGCTTGTGGCAATTTCTTGTCATTTGACAGAAACAACACAAATGTTTTTTTGCAGGTAACTTGGTTGACTGCACAGTCTGACTGGGTCAGTCTTTGCTTTGCTTAGGCTGAACTCACTCTGCCCCATCACAGACACTACCTGCGATGACCGAATAGTAAGTCCTACTATAAATAGCTCCAGACATGGCTAAGGCTTGTATTCACAACTTCCTTTTCCATTTACAATGTTTTTAGTGACAGATCTAACTACTGGTGAAGGGCCTGAAGGCTTTAGTTGGGAAACCGGAGTTAAGTTTTATTCATTAGTTCCTTAACAGCTACAGTGACTGTGGCAGAAAGTATTGTGCCAGAGAAGAGCAGAAAAGATTTTTATTTGTAGTCCAGATGATATTTTTTAAGCCAATACAATGTTGTTCTCCACACTGTTTTAATAGATGTTGTTTCATTGAAGTGCCACGAATTATACTAGATTTACATGAATACTGAGAGAATATTGTGTTAGATATAGAACTTTGGATATCTTTCTCAAGAATAACTCAACAAACAGCTGTCTGTCGATGATGCATGAAAGCCAACCTACTGTATGTCGAACAATTGAAAGTGTAGAGAAAAATGAGACGCACTTACTGTATGACCCAAAGTTCCTCCAGGTTTTGTACAAATGTCTTGACACACTTTTTTGATACTTGGTTCTAGTACATGGTTCTGTTGGTTTGATGGTGGAATGAGGGATTTGAAACACAGAGAAGAGAAATCAAATACCTGGGGTCATAACAACATTTTAATGTAGTTGTGAAAGAAATATAAAATACTTCTACTTCTGTAAATGTATAACAACAAATTCTACAGCAAAGCAGGAAGAGGGAGCAGATAAACAAAATCTTGAAATCAGCTTTTGTGACTCAGAGGTGTTTTTGAGCCCATGCTCACATGCTCCATGACACAGAAAAGGATGTAGCAGATTCTCCTGGGTTAGCCTCTGGCCAGACTGTGGTGGTGCTGGAATTAATGAAACGTCCCATAGTTGTTGTGTAGGATCTAGCTCAAGGCAGCATACGGTGTCTTCATCATCCACGGACTGCAGCAGGAGCCACCCAGGCACCAAACACATTGTACGAGCACAAGGTCTAACATTCCCTCTGAGAATTTAGTGCCATTACCTCACAATCAGATTTTCATTTGCTATGGCATGGAGGCCTGTGTGGCTCTCCAAGGATGCACAACGCAGACCATTATTGATCCACCGTTTTATTGATGCTTGATGCTGTTACAGACGTATGATATTCATCACAGCGTCTTCAGCCACACCAGTCATGTGAAGAAACCAGTAGCCGGCCACAGACCTGCCATTTCAACTGAGTCTGACTAGGACATCAGATCTTCATGACACCTTCATGGCTAGATTGAGATGGAGTCAACATCACTGCTTTCTAATGACTGTGATAACTTTGTTTTGCTTTTGTTGGGACTAAATTTCAAGGCACATCTTGTTAAATATAATAATAATATAAAAAAAATGTGAGACTGTGTCCCTGAAGTGGAAAACGATGTAGCCTTGTAGGAGTTCAAATCAATCCTGTATTCTGGCCCTGACCCAGATTTGAACGGCACAGATTTTCTCTGAAGAAGCACCTGAGCTCATCTTACAGCTCTTTTCCACTGCAGCTAACCACCACTTTTGTGTGGGATAATCTCCCCTAAAGGTTTAGAGCTCAGCACTACAAGGCAGAGATATCAAAGCATTTTAGTCTGTCTGAAGACACTTTTGCTTTGGGAAGATTATCTAAGATGTGTGAGTTTGCCACCCACAGTCGATATCTGACAATGAGCAGCCTTCCTATCCTCATAGCCTCTCTGTGACATCAGTGATGAATAAAATATTATTTGGTCATCACTTAGTAATTAAATTTGTAAGACATCCTCAGCGTCATGGCTTGTTCTTTTTGAAATCCATCTGTGTGTATTTGACATCAGGTAACCTGTGTTTAGTTTCCCAGGTACTGACTTTGTTACTGTGCCCCAGTGAAGTATTTGTGGCTGTTCTGCTCCAGAGTGGAGAGCTTCTGTGCTATGAAGCAGCCAGACAAACAACAGCCTGCTAGGACAGCAAGGCCACAGAACTGTGCCGCTCGTACTGTTTGTCCAATCAGTTCCAGAGACAAGCTCCCTGAACATTTTCTACTTGATGCTTTGTCCTGCTCACAGCTGAGCTCATGACTGCATGTCTTTTATGCCCACGAGCATTCAAGTGTCCCTAAGGAAACATTCATATCCATGAAACTACAGTAACTCATACTTTCAGTTTTTAACTAGAAAACAGATAATGAGGTGTTTCCCAATAAGCTTACTGGATTTCCTAAAGGAAAAGATAAAAACTAGAATTTTAATTTTATAATTATTGGATGGACGGTAGAAATGAAGATAAACAAATGGTTAATCACTGATACTTTTAAATAAGCAAAGTGCAAATACATATGCAAAGAATATTCAAGGAAGGTTTCTAAAGATGAAACACTTCCCTGCAGACCATGTAATAACAGTAACAAATAGAGTCAAAACACTAAAACCTGTCTTAGTCTGCTGGAAATGTCTGGAACAGGAACCGACTGACTCAAGGGTCTGGGTAGAAGAAAGAGAAAGGATGAGAGAGTCAGAGAAAGGTCTATGACTCTGATTTTAAATAACATTAGCACATTTTTTTAGATTAGATTCAACTTTATTGTCATTACACATGTACAAGGCCTATTAGGTCTAACCAGAAGTGCAATAAGCAGCAGATGCAGCGTATAGGTATGTGCAGAATGAGAATATGATGTGTTTCTATCCACTATTCTGCAAATATTAAGACCTGAGCTTACTAAGATAAACAGGTGTTGTTAATAATCTTAATATTAAGATGATGTAATTAAAAGGGGCCAATTAAACCCCAAAGGGAGAAAGAAACATAGAAAACATGTTACAAATATATTTGCTTATACTCATTTGAGGATGTTTACACCCTTTTCTTTGCTCCTAGCAATGTCTGACTTATTATCCTAACAACGCTTCGTGTTTTAGTTTTTGATGGCATATGTTTCAGGTAGTTTGGCTCACAACTTAGCTGTTGCTTTAGTATAAGTATATTATTTATTCATATTTAAATACTACAGTAGTTTGTGATTAATTAGAACCTTCACGTCAGTGTGACAGAAAAAGGGGAAAAATGGGGACCATACTGATACAAAGACTTCAGTACACAGTCGTATCACTTCACCAACTTTAAATTCCAGACGCCATCCTTGTTAAGGCCGTGTGACGTAAAAGCTAAAATAAGATTTGAAATCAATCCAGTCTATAAATGCCTGCGTAAATCAGGCGTTTTAGAGTCCAATACTTCACACAAGAGGGAACTACCCCAGCTGTCACTGGGCGACAGACGGGGTACGCCCTGGACCGGGCCACACGAGAAGAAGTACATGGAGAGAATCCACGCAGACAAGGGGAGAACATGCAAACTGGCGAACCCTGGAACTCAGGCTCAAGTCATCCTTGCTGTGAGGTGACAGCACTAGCTGCTGCTCCCATATTCCTGATGATTTAACTGTGGTTTCTTAACGCATTTGTGGTTTTTGGAGATTGGCTTTGCGGTAGAAATTTTCCAGTTCTGCCTCTCACGACTGAATTCTGAATGATCTTGGCAAATTATGTACAGATTACTGCGACCTCCATAGACAAACACTTCTCAAACAGTGGCTGTGATTGAACATAATAGAAATGAAATGAAGCGAGGTGCAGCTATGTATAGGCCATTGTTGCTACATCAACATTGCTCTGGTGTTTCTTCTATTTCTGCCTGACTAGCTGTCAGTCACATGAGGGTTACAATGCAATCTCTTCTGCACACATGGATTTGGAATTGCTGCACTTCCCTAGGTGTGGAGTGGAGTCTTGTAGGAGTAGCAAATTCAATCCAAGGTGAAGTGAAATGTATTTCTCCTGAAGGTGAATAGCACAGAATAGGTCATAGCACCGCAGTGAATAGGTTTGGTTACTTGGAGTTGATCAGCCTTTACACAGAGCAGTGATTCGCATATGAAAGCCGTACGGTAGCACTTATTTTACATTTCTTTTTCCTGTGCCTAGTGATTCTGGCTATTTCCTCTTATAGCATCCTGCAGTAGTCTAAGCAACCAAACGGCCATGGAGATTGCAGAATTATTTAAGTGAGTGAGATTTCTCAGCAGCACCATTGTCAAATCACCAGCCGTGTCACATAAAGTGAGAAATAGAAGACGAAAGAGAGGTTGAAGAAAAAACGGCACGAGGGACGGAGGACAGCAAGGGGGTAATTGCGAGAATGCTGGGAGGAGGTATTAGACTTTTAGAATGGTTTTCAGGAAGAGAAGTTGTGTGTGGGTGAGTGATCGAGAAAAGAGATAAAGAGAAAAGGGAGAAAGGAGAAATTGAAAGCGAGTGGGAGAAGTGAGAGAGTGTGTCTCTGGGGAATTACCTTTCTTGTTGATGCTCAGGATTGGAGATAATCGGGTGTTACAATTTAACTTCCCAAAGGATTTCACAAGCAGATTATAGAACAATTGGCCTCTTGCTGTCTCTCTCTCTGTCGCTCTTTCTTTCACATATACTTCCATATTGCAAACACTTTTACCGTAACTACTTAATGTGTTGTTTTCTGTTTCTGTCCGTATTAATCTCTCAAAACCGTAAGAAAATAGGTCACAGAGCTCAGTGTGTGTGGATCTGCGATTGCTGATGTGAAGCACCTGCTGCATGGGTTCATGCTCAAAGCAGCAGCCGGAGAAAGAAGTCGATGTGTGGTGTTTTGTGCTCTGCCTACTCAGCTGAGAAGAAGTCGGATCATTGAAATAATTAAGAAATTATTTTTTAAATTTGCATTCGTTTAAAAATATTTTACACCTCATACTTGCAAAATAGTATTTCTAAAGTTATATCATATCATGAATATTTAGATTTGCTTCTGACGGCAAAAAGGTTGATTAATAGTTTTTTGTTTGCAAAGTTTTATTCCACTGTAGAGCAAGACACCAAAAGGTCAGACATTTGACTGACTGAGCTACCGTGAGTCTTTTCAACTGCTTCTGAATATATCTTAACTTTGTATCTTAATTATGTTCCTCATTCTACAACAACACCTCCCTCCACTGGCGGTACAACCTCGGATCCCTTCTATAACATTCATGTCTATAGTGTGATGCAATAGTAAAGATGCACTAGTCATGTCATCCAGGTCAAACTGTTACTTACGGTAACACAAATGGTATGAAATTACCCCACAGAGCATTTTTACACAAACCCTTTGGGTGTAGGGAAAGTTTGAGCTATTCGCTGTTATGTTTTTCTGGACTAGTAGGTTTATTCTGAGATGCTCTGCCCCAAATGTCTGAGATAGAGATAAAGGTAGATAAAGAATTGGCTTTGCAGTGGTTTGGTTTGATAAGCATATAACGAGCTTTACATCATGCTCACATTGAGTCACACCACAGCTTAAGTGCCAGAGAGTCTCACATGAAACGTGTGTGTGACCCATGTTTGTGCCTCTACCAGGTGTGTTGGCAGGTGTTGAAGAATAGTGGAGAGAGGAAGTCTACAGGAACACACTGCCTGAGACAACCTCGAAAAACACACACAACGTTACATAAGTTCAGTAAAACCGTATAACTAATGCTCTGCTCCAGTTTACTGATGCATGGAGGCTCCATGGATCACACATACAGGCTTCTTTGTCTGCTGTCACTTATATTTGTTCATAATTGCATGAAGAAAATACAGTTAGCGAACAAAAACAAACTAAAACTTGAACAGCCATATGAAAAAAGAAAACCTACATTAAAATAGTTCACAGTATTTAAGTATTGATGGGCAACTCATTTTTATTTCAACTTCCTTGAAATATGTGAACATGTTTATAAAGAAAATGACTAAATCATCATCTCAGTATCCACATTCTTGTCTTTTGGCCTGGAAAAAGAAAAATCTTCTGTTTCTCAGACAGCGATCTGTGTGAGGAGGTCTTTTCATCTGGTGGTTACAGTTAAATCATCTTGATGCCATATGCTTCTGTCTACCTACCTGTTATTAGAGCCCACCATGGCATCTCTTTCCTCTGCCTGATGGAGGACTGTGTGCTTATGTGTATGAAATTGACTGTTATAGCTGGGAATATGATTTGAAGGAGCTTTTTGGGTCATTTCAGTCTTTTGGATTTAAGAGAGTGGCAGAGAAGAGAGGTCATGTGTTGATGATTCAGCTGTGCAAACTAGTAGTGATCTCTTCTAGGTGAATAGCCAATCCAGAGCTTTCAAGTCCTCTACAGCTTACTAGATGGACGATGAATTTAATTTATGATCAGTTTCTTTCATCTGCCCAGCTGCTGAATAGAATCAAAGGACAGATATATTTACTAAACAGTGGTGTGTTAATGTGCGCATGTATTCTGTTTGTCTGCTGCACAAACCAAACCTCTGCAGCTTCCAGATTCTTCATAGAAATTAAGTGGAAGCAGGGAAACATATTTTCAAGGATGTTACCATGTCAAGTTTAAAAGACGCCTCAAAACATTACGTGAGCAGTGCCTTCATTGACACCTTTTTCTCTTCTCTTGAGTAGAGTCCAATTAAACACAGAGAGGAGGAAAGTGACGACAGAGATGAGACTGGAGCACACACAGGGTGGGTCAGCCTGCAAATTAAAGCAGCGCAGGAGGGTCAAAGCTGTGTACATGCAGCCTGGGATGGGTTCTTTCCAGACATGGCCGAGGGACACAGGTAGCCTGTTGTAATGGCTTAGACATGGTAGTTGTGAGTCTCACTACTACCCAGAGGTTTAATCAGAGCCTTGGGCTAAAGATAATTTGTTGTCCCACTGTGAAATTACAACACAGACCTGAGGCTGATTTAATTTTGCATTAGGAATAAGGTGCATGTCCCAAATTGCTGAACTAATCATTTTGTGTGCATGTCAGTTTGGACTGACCTGAAACTCTGTAAAAAAATATGGAAATGGCTCACATGCCATTAGCTAAATGGACTTTTACTTAAAGAATGCATTAAAAAATAAAAAAAATAAATGTGAGTACATTTTGCACAGTCCCAGTTTAGTGTGACTGGCACTAATCACTCTCCCAACCAAATGAAATGAGAAGCTAAATCCTTCTTAGTGACATATTTTCCTTTGTGAAGGAAATATGACCTGCATGAAATTGGCCTTGGAAATATAAATCCTCTTAATGCTTTTTATATATCACATATTGATTTTTGAGGTGCGCTTCTTCTATTCATTGTCGGTTTCTTATTTTAAACAGGGTTTTGATATTACATAATATTTGGTAGACCGTCAAGGGTTGTCGTGTAATCATGAGATCTTGATTTATGACTGTCAAATGTTTTTAAACCAATTTCTTATATGGGAGGAAGAGTTGCTTAGTCAAGATATGGTCTCACAGCTGTAGATTTTTGGATTCATTGTCTCTATTTGTGAGTTTGGCCTGGAACTATGAGATATTATGTGTTTTGTCTTTTTTGTACCATTGTGTTAATGTCATGATACAGTGAATTTGTGTTTTAGTATCTTAGTGTAGTGACTCTAAACCACACTGTACTGCATTAACTCAGGAATTTTAGGCTGTGTCGCTTTCAGTGTAATGGAGCTGTGACAATGAGCTGGTTGCATGACACTCACCACAACTTGAAGAGGTACTGTAGTAACACAAATATACAGTACATGATCGTGTCTGTGTGTGTTAATATTTTTGACTTTGAATAATTCATGACCAATCAGAAAGCCGGGCAACTGCAAATACATTCTGTACTTGATTCTGCCATTATCAGAGTGGAGCACTTCATCGCCAGCAGCAGAAGGAAGCACAGATTTCCTCCAGCAGTGCTAGCAGCAGACTTTAAGAAGTTCAGTTCTTATAACACAAGAAATGCTCTAACCAAAATCCCTTTAGGTTTCGTACTGCTGTGGCAAAACATTGCAATTAGATACATCCTGGGGTGAATAATCCAAAAATAATAACAAAAAGTCTATAGATCATAGGAATATACAGCAACAACTGTCTCTACTCACATGAAAACTGTGCCACTGTGTTTTCAGATCAGCTATAAATGAGTCTTTCATTCCTCTATGAACACACCACTGTTTCCTTTTTGTTTATAAGTACTTTGTCGTGTTTGCTTGTGCTCTTTTTTTACTGTGGTGAGACTGAACACACACATCAAGTAATGTGCACCAGTCAAAACTTATCAAATCTGAAACAAAATGTGCAGTTTTTTCTTTTTTCTTTTGGTTGTTAGGGCAAAATCACATCGGGTCACAGTCACAAAGTCAGTAATCTGAGTATTTATCTAAATGTACTATTTAAATGCATCACACATAAACATCAACAGATTCTTCTTACTGACATATCCAGCTGTCAAGAGGAGCGTCAAGATCCTGCTTATTCGCCCTGTTCCACCAGAAAAGATTTCTCCTTATTAACATGTAATAAGATCATTTAAAAAGCTTTCTTCTATGATCGCTCTTATGTTTACATCCTCCCATAGAATCTTTTCTTCGGATACACTGTCATGGGTCACTGCACCAGCTCATTCCATTTTATTTAGTCTGAGAAATCAAGATAATAATGTGACACACACAACTTGCAAGTGTTTGGTCTGCAAGTGTCTTGTCTCACTATGTTTTGTTTCCATACAAATCAATATCCCTCAGGATTTCATGCTTGGGTGAAATGTAATGACAAATTAAACAAGTGAGATGAAGATGAACAGCATGAGCTGTATCTGTCCTCACAGAGAATAATTACATTTACATCTGAAGCCCAAACACGAATGCAATGAAGCAACATTTTTTTTCCATTATTTCTCATTTATTCTTAAACGTTGTCGCAAGGTCAGTGCTGATAACTGCAATCAGAATTATAAAAGCTAAAAGCTAATGTTGGAATTTAAGCATTGTCAAGGCTAAAAAAGCCAATATCAAAAGCTATAGCTGGAAGGAAATATAACCTAAGTAGGTATAAGTAATATGTAACTAATATAATATATACACACTAGCATGTCTATGTTACCAGTCATGGAAACATACACAGCAAGGGCCTAAAACTCAAATTATCTGGGGGCCGCAGGAGGCAGTGTCTGGCTGAGGTTGGGCCGCACCACATAAGAAAAAATAAATAAATTAAATTAAATTAAAATATCTAATATTCTCAAATGTAATTACTAATAGTTGTTTAACTTCAAAGGGTTCTTCTGAACATAAACTGTCCTCAATATGAACGGACTATTAAAGAACATGAACAGTTCTTCTGGCTTCTCTTGCCTCCTTCCAGAGACCTGGCAGCACTTCCTCACACATAGCTGAGCCACAGACCCTCAGTATAGCTTGAAGAGGATCATCAAATCTGGATTAGAAATTACATTTTTAATGTTACCCTCTTTTCAGCATTTTTTACAATCGAAAACTCAAAAGACATTTGTAAGATAGTATAGAAAGTATAATATTGTAGCGGCCCGGTGCATTGTGGGTGTGGCTGCTATCCTACTGTTTATGATTTAGAATAGCTATGTGCTCATTATGTTCAGGTGTTGTAGTTTTAATGTGTTTATTTGTTGTATGTTCTGTTATGTGTGTAAAAGTGCAGGTTTTTGGCCGTCACCGTGACTGTAAGTGCTGGGTGTGGGAGAGACCCTTGCGATGTCCGGCCATCTTATTTATCCTAGAGCAAACAAAGCTGCAGCTTACTGCAGACAGTAAGACTCTCACGCATGAAGCACTTTGATGCAGATGGCGTTGATCCAAACCCATGGAACATTATGATGTAATGCTTGTGGGCCGCGTGAACATTAAACTTCCTGTCCTGCGGGCCACAAAGCATCATAGTGACTTTGAGACCCCTGATACATAGCGTCCTTGTAGCTCTAGGATAATTACAGGGTGTTGTGAACAATTTGCCTTTTCAATTGATAACCTTGTTTTAGCATGTTTGTCACTTTAGAAAGGCTGAAAAACAATAATATTAATAATACCTGTTTTTTGCATGATTTGACTGTAATGTGTGACCCGATCACCATATAATCTTTTATTAATCGCATCCATTAAACATACAAAAAGATGGTGGATAAGGCAGACTTGCTCAAAAATCTAATCCTGCCGACTGCAGTCCTGCCACAGTATCTAAGTCCAGCCTGGTGTAGATATCTGGGCATTGTTTAAAAGAAAAGAGTTGTTGATTAAAAATGGACAAAAGTCAAGCTGCATACTTATCACCGACAGTGTGTTAGTGATATATGAAGAGTTAAAAATCTAATACAGCCGCTATAGTAACAGAAACAAAAAAGGCCTGGCAGACAATAGTGGATCACACAGTTACTGAACAGTTGCAGCCTGTAGATGCCTTAGATGTGACTATTGACAGTAAAGTTAAAAAAAAGTCGAAAAGTGTATTCAGAAAATAAAGCTTATCCAATCCTAAATATCCAATTCTGCAATTGTAATATATTCTACTACACAAGTGTTGTTATTTATATATTATTAATTTATATATTTTTGCATAATGCATCCATTTAACCAACTATATAATGGAATAATTTGATATGTTTATATCGAAGTGCTGTATCTGTCTTATTAATATGTCCTGGCAGCAGGTCAAAGTAAAGCAGAACCTTTGCAAGCACCGGCATCATTTATTTATAATAATGTACAAACAATGTGAATCCTAACTGTCATTAAGCATTAATAGTCTGGATGGTGGAAACTGGCATCCTTTGCATCCTGTTTTATCTAGAGACTCACACATGAGCACATTTTTCATAATAAGCAACTTGGATGATCACTTTTAGCAGGCAACATGTGGTGAATAAGATTAATACCGTCACAATTTCTGTTTTCTGTTTTTTATTGCATGTGCTACTGTTGCAATTGTACCAACTGTGCTACTAGTTGAGTAATGTATTATATAGTGCTTTTGTAGTAATTTCTTATACTAAATGATACTTTATTTAAATGTGTATGCTGTCATAATAAATGTGCTACCCACCTGGTCTAATGTATTATAGGTCATTTCATTCAGTATAAGACCATGAACCACACTGTGACCCCAGCTTTTAAATTTTAGTTGCTGTGCTGTAAATGTCATCATCACACCAGTAATGAACACTGTGGAAATTTTCAGGTTTAACAGCACCTATGGGTCTGACATGTTATCTAACATGTACTGGAAAAGTCTGGATGTGCCAAATAATAAATTCACAGAACTATTTGCATATTTTAATTAAAGAACTATGTTATTTCACCAAATGTGAATGTGAGGACTAAAATCAAAGGAAAACAGTGAGCCACCAGAGGAAGATTTCATTAAAAATGAAAAACTTCCAATATTTGTGAAATGACTTTCACTGTTGTATGTTTAAAAAAATCCTAAGAATTAAACTAAGATGGATTAGAATTTATTTGCCTACTGGATGATGTTGGTGTTTGAATAATTGGGAGCTGTGATTTGTTTTGTTGAATAACTCGTGTTCAAACTGCACTATGAACATCTGCTTCTGCTGTGGTTCCAGTAAAAGGAGAATCCAGAAATGGATGCGTGTCCTAAATGATGGAGCAACATCAAACAGAGTATCCATCTCTGCATGCTCTGTTGCACTTCTGAGAGTCTTCAGAAGCTTGTTATTCACAAAACCCCTTGTGACAAGTTTTTTTTACTGCAGAATTGATTTTGCATTCCTGGGGTGCTTGCACATGTGTGTTTATTAATTTCTGTCTGTTGCATTAAATGCATGACTTGTTTTACCAGTCCAAGAAAACATTATGCATGAAGACGCATTTTGACATTCTCCCAGAGCAGCTCCACTTTATTCTTAGATGCAAGCGCAGAGACTTTCAAGTATCTCTGAATGGGTGGAGCGAAGCTTAAATCTTCAAAAGGTTCCTGATAATTAGTGTTTGACAAAAGTGGCCTTTACAGTGACACTGATGAGTGATGATATTTTTATTATTTACTTAGTAGGGTAATTGTTAAGACTTCTGAAAATTCATCTTCTCTGCTCTGTCACTTAAAAACAGATTCTGTTTGTATGCTCCCTTCCTGTGTGTTGAGGGGGAACTGTAATCTCTCGTGGCATATTTTCCACCCTTCACTTTTGTGAACCACACTGTGCTGTGCGAGAACTCAGCCCCCTTCTCACCTCTGCTCTCTGCACACTGGTGTTTACTGAGGCTAGGAGCATATGAAAATGTTTCATCTTTCATTTTAGTCTTGTGTCTGCACATACTATACAGCAGGAATGGAAAATAGACAACAACAACTGCTGCTCCTATTGATATGGTGATATGTGGTAAAATATGATTTAATCTTAATCTAGAAGAGTTTTTCTTCTACTAACTATCTTCATTGTAACTTGATTTTTCAAATATTTAGACCAGTTGAATATATGATTTGGAAAAGATCATTACTGATGACAAGTATGTGTGTGTGATGAGCTAGAAAGCTCAGAGTCATGGGGTTATTTGCCAGAAGTCCTTTAGATCAAATTCTGCACATCAGCTGTCAGTGCTTCAGTTTCCATATAAGTCAAGAGCAGAGACTACTGACGGTAAAGTCTGCACATGAGCCTTCAGCAGATTGAGGAGCTGTGGATCTGTCTCTGCTGGAGAGAACATGGGAGGGAAACAGCACAAGGGTAAAAGGTTTAAAGGAGGTTGGAGAGTGAGAGAAAGTCAGGGACTGTGGAGGAAAAATCGAAGATGTTTTGAACTGCATGACTGAACTGAACATCCTTGTCTTCATATGGCTAATATGTCTAATACATTACAGGCAAAACTATTGTGTTTAAAAAATATTGTGTCAAATTGTCCAACGTCCTTTGGCGTCACAGCGAAGTTTAGACTAATGTTTTGTTACTTATTATTGTTTGCTTTAATTATTTGGAATAGAATGGATCGTTCTGCTCTTGTAATGTTCTAGAAATGAGAAGGTTCTAGAGAGTAAGTCCCTGTTTGCTTCCAGCCACAGTAAATATTCCACTTTGTGTTGTGGGGTCTGTTTGTCACCACAAGTTCCATTTCCTCTGTGGGAAGACTTCCCTGGTTTACCCACTTAACTCAGGGTGTTTGTGTTGCCAGCCTGCAGGGTTTCATAGTTTCATTTGCTGAATTCGCCCTGCAAATGACGCACTCAATCCTGATTTTGTCTCTCTGAAGCCAGACTCACTATAACTGTCCTTATTAATCTGCGTTTTGTGTCTGAAGCCGTCAGTATTCTTTTCTCTCTGATACCTATAGGCTTAGCAGGCTGTACGAGGAGCACAAAGTTTAGGTTTATATCTTTATTTTGAGAATAAACCACACTAGTAAATTCTCTCTAGACAACATGCATCATTGTGGTGTAGCATTTCACCCTTGGATGACACGGACAAGGTAAAAATCCAAGCGCGCACTTGACAGCTCGGAGAAAAGACTAATACTGTACAGAAACGACAGGTAAAACAAGACTAAAGTGCAGATTTGGGGGCTGTGTATGAGATTTAGAGAGATTGTAAAACTAAATAATAAATATATTGCAGTTACACAGTAACTGTCATTTTTTTCTCCATGATATTATTATATTCATATTATTTTCTTTAGCTTATAATGAGCATTTTACACAGAGAAAGCTGTGGAGCTACAGTAAATTTCAGATGTTAAACTTTGAAATGATTAGTAAAATCTATCACTATTTAATGATCATACAGTATGATCCTGACAGCTGTGCATACTTAACAGTTAGTTAATTACAACTATGCAAAGAAATAAGTGCTTTTAAATATTTAAGGCCAGGGAAGATAATTGTGTGTGTACACAGTACGTGTACTTGTTTCGTAGTGAGAACCAAATAGAAATATTAAATATTTATAATTCATTCAGAAATATCTTCAATATAGAGCGAAGGAGGTGATGCTGGCGCTAGTGGAGATACTCCACAAAGTGTCCCAGTCTCTTAGAGAGTCACTGGAATTCAGCCAACAGCAGGTCATCTCTCTCGCCTCCGAGAACGAGCCCCCGAAAGGATCAGTAAAATCCGTCTCACAGGACAAGGCCCAGCTAGCGGCAGAAAATAAAAATCAACGTCGTCAAATTCCACGATTATAAGCAGAAGGAACTGGTAAATAGCACTGAATAGCTGAAGGGAACCGACTACAGCGCCAACGAGCAGTTCCCCAAGGAGATCCTGGACCGACGCCGCAGACTGTTCCCTGGAGATTCATTGCAGAATGAAGCCGAGCAGTCATCAGCGTGGACAAACTGTATGTTAAGGCAGTGTTTCCCAACCTTTTGGGCCATGGCACATATTTTACATCAGAAAAACCACACAGCACACCACCAAACAAAGATGCCACAGCATCTATAAATAATGAGAATCTAGTCTCAGTTTAATTGATAGAGGGACTTGTTTCTTTCAGTAACTTAGTAGCGTTCAGAACTTTCTCACTCATCTTGATGGTTTTTCTAAGTAACGCTGCCTGTTTCTGCGTCTGTTCATGCGTTTCAACAAAATAGTTTGTGTTGTTGTAGAGAAGGTCGGTGTCTTGTCCTGGGGTCGACGATAGTGACGTACGATAGTTTTCTGGGGACACCGACAGTAGATTAGCTGTGACATCAGGGGCTACGGTTTGGTCAGGAATCCCTCTCTCTGTTTGAACTGTGCGCTCTTCCAACTCTTTGTCTGTTGGTTCTGTAATGTTATTAATGGTTGGTGGTGAGAGATCTGCGTTCTTATTGTTCCTTCTTTGTGTTTTCTGAACTCCCTTTTTTGTTGAGTTGTGATGAGCCTTATGTGAAGTAGTGTTGAGCATCATCAGCATTATTTAGTTAATAACATTTGTTATAGTAGAACTGGTTGTTGTTTGTGATTATTTGTGTAAGGTTTGCAACATCTGTTAAATTCCAGCATCTAGTGCTCAATGTTAAGATGACTGTCAAAGAGCTTCCATTCCATTCATCTACTCCCCGGTGGGATGCCATCTGCACATTAGGTTATCCTCTGCTGGACCCTCTGTCTCTAAAGAAGGGGCAAAAAGGGTGATTAGCCTTCATATCTACCTCTAGTGCAGATGAAGGTAATACCTCTCCTCTGCTGTGAAGAAATTTGTTTATCATATGTACAGTCAGCAACTTTGATGTTGAATTATATTTGTACTTGAATAGGATTCAGGTATTTTTAATCTACACTGTAAACAGTGAACTGATTTATTAAGTTAAAGGCCGTGGATTACTTCTTAACACAGTTAATGTGAACTAGAATCCTTTGAGATTATATTTTTTAAATACAACAAAGGAGATAAGAAGGAAGAGTGGCAAATAAAATACAACAGGAAAGAAGAAAGGGAGGAAGCTTTCATGTTGACATAGAGTTGGCAGTGAAAAGAAAAAAAAGAGAAGAAGCAATAGAGGCCATCAAGACACTGAGCAGACAGGGTTTGTCTTGAAGGCAATTCAACTGATTGATAGAATGAGAGCTTGTCTGGGAATCCAAGACAGGGTGTCATGTCACCAAAGGAGAACATGAGACTGGAAAGGGAGGACAAAAATGGCTACTCAAGTAAAAGAGAGTGGAAAAGTGTGTGTTTCAGGACTGTACACATCTGTGTGCAGGGTATTCATTGACCTTATGACTGGAACAGCTTCTCCGTTGCAATGCAGTTTCTATGGCACAGGTCCACAAAATAAAGTTCATTAATCTAGTTTGTGGTTCTTTATTTCCATTCCAAACATCGAGGTCTTCATAAAATCATGAGACCACACAGACAGGAATGACAATAGCTAGAGTCCTGACTACACGTGGCTCGATACAGAGTTCATGGCTTGACGTGACATGACTGGAAATACGCAACTTTGACCAGAACCCTTCGACTTGACTCAGCATCAAGAAAGATCTTGACTTCAATTTAATATTATGGTAAAAGCTCAAGGTTTCAAAGTACTCGCATCAGGACAGGGTTTTGAGCGGCAGCCTGACTTCCTGGACACAAAAACAAAAGAGAAACAGACATGGCAAGCAAGAGCGACGATCTGACAATGTGGCAGAAACAGATACTAAAGTAGGAGAAACAAAACACAAGTGGAATCCATCATGATAATGACTCAAGCTAACTGAAATCACACAAGAACAGAACAAGCAACATTGCAAAATAAAACACCAAACTCAGAAGTCAAGCTGCCGATCACCACAAATTGAGTCTGTTATGGCACCTGGAGCAAGTCAGCATTCTGGAATTGACAGTAACCTTGAGGTTAACTGCTTGCTCTTGATGGATCCGTGTGGTCACAGCGAAGGTCCAACTAGCAAACTGTGTCAAAGCCACATCTGACCTTTGTCTTTGGCTTAGTGTGCACACAATTATCCATCAGCTGTAGCTCCACCTGTATAGACAGTAAATACACTCTTCTACATCCTGGTACTCAAAGCGCTGCATCTCATTCACACCGATGGCGAAGCAACGCAACATGGGGCTCAGTGTCTTTTCCCATTGACATATGATTGATGGGTGACTGCTCTTCCTCTTGAGCCACTGTCACCCCAGTATATCCGGACCTTAGCCTGCACTCACCCACACGGTGGCCCCTACATCCTGGGAATCGCTACAGTAATGAGTTGCACAAACACGCAGTTATGTCTCTGACCAAGTCTGTTGTGTGTATATGTCACAGTGTAATGAAGCTCATGGATTTGGGTTAAAGCGAAGGAATTCTGTGCTAATTGCTGTGCTTTTTTTCTAAGAACTAAGCATGGAGCAAGCATAGCTATTATTTTCTATAAGTGTTGCTTATCTCATCAGCTATACAGCAGTTTGTGTAACATAGCTATTAGATTTATAAGAGCAGTACAATGTGAATGTAACAATTGTATTTATCAATACAATGTTATTTAACCATAATAATAGGGGTCTTTAAAGTTTGTGTTTGTGTGTATGTTTTTAATTATGTCAGAACAAATCGGATTTACAATTTTATTTGAAGTTAGGAGTCACTCACACTATAATTTTTTGGTTTGGTATACCAGGGAATAATAGCTGACAGCAGTAGGCAGATGTCTGCTGCAGAGTGCTACTGATAAACCTGTGACAGCCTGAATGTCAGAATCATTCAAAATGTCATCATGGATAGATGAGTTCATCTTGTCTGATAGAGTGTTGATGTGCTGTTTTCCTCTGTAAGGATCCAGCAATCACAGGAGGAAGCGCTGCACAGCTGGGTCCCATTTTCCAACTCGCTGCAGAGTCCTTTTGTTACATAGATGCATGTTGACACAAACACAACGGTTTCACAAAGCATGCTGAGTCTTTCAGGTTTGTTAAGGTCACCCAGTGTCCTGTGATGCTGACGTAGAGATGCCCCAAACATGTTGCTTAGAAACTGAAAGGAACTCAGTTCTCCCTTCTTGTCACAGAATATACTGAGATTGGTCTGACTGTGATAGAAACTGAACGGAGAGACCTGTGATGCCATCTGTCTATGTGACTCATTGGTACATTCATTTATTTAAAAATAACATAATAATAATAATAATAATAATAATAATAATAATGTTATATATGCACTCTTCTCTCGTTTCCTTTCTGCATCTTGGTAGAAAACATCAGAAAGGCGTCTTACACATTCTTTGTCACATAGTATAAATCCAAAAAGAGGATTTACCTCAAATCTACATGTTCATATAATCTAGTCTTGGAAAAACAAAACATTCTGCCCAGATTTCAAACAAAAGATTAGCAGCAGTGTTTGAGAACAAAGTATGAGATGTTCTCTTCAATTAAAAGTAAACTGTGTATTACCATTTCAAACAGACATATTTTAAATATCTGCTCTTTGCAGGAATTGTTACAATCACATTTTCTAGCTTCAAAAATATACAAAATACCAAATTACCTCAGTGATGGCGAATTTTCAGGACATCAAATGCTAAACTCAGTCTGTAATAGTAACAGGCCATTTCATTTCTTCAGTGCTTTTAGCTTGGCTCTTAACAACCTTGAGTAATACCCTGAGTTCACTGCAGAGCACGTTTTAAAACCCTGGGGGCCTTCATAAGGTTCAGTTTATGTAAATGTTAAAACCTTCGCAGTCAACAGATTGGTGAGGCTTTGTGGGTCCCGGGGATTACATATGCACTCTTCTCTCGTTTCCTTTCTGCATTTTCCTCTACTGCAACCACAAACGACTATGCGGTAAAGTATACAGAGTCAGTTCTCCATTCTGTCTTTTTTGTCATCTGTCTCCTTACGTTTCTACTCTAGTGTCTCCAGTATCCTCTCTTTCCTCCCTCTTGTGGTGTTTGGCATGCTGCCATGCTCATGCCACCAGTAGGTCACAGTTGACAGATGGCTGGATGGTGATGGCTGAGGCTATAAGGGAATGGGCAGAATGAAACAGGACGGGGCTCATACATTATCAAGACATTTTGAATTTACTTATCGCAAAGGTACCATCACAGATTTTGTGTCCACAAAATTAGTCTTATCTGTCTAATTCATGCATTTATACATTTGAAAGGTGATGCGCAAATGGTACCAATTCATTCCATTCAGCTCAGTAGCGTGTACAGAAGATAGATCACTGCTAAATGTCACATCCTGTATGATTATGTCTGATTTATAGCATCACAAGCAAGTGTCACTGTTTGTCATACTACAAAACCAAAACATCAAGTAAAACGCACCAATGATTGTCATTATCCAGTTTTTTGATGGCTTTGAAATCACACATTTGTATTAGGTTCCCTGTGTTTGACACCATAGCCCTGCTCTTAGCTCTCCCACTAACGTGGCTGCTCACCATCAGGTCCCTTCAGCTGTAGGCGAAGCAAGCAGTCAGGCAGTCATAATCAAGCACGGGCTCCCTCAGCTCCAGTTTGTCCCCACCATGCCAAATACCAGCATACACACAGGCTGGGCTACACACATTAGCCAACACAAAATTCACAGAACAAACGAAATGTTTAGGGGGTTGCTCAACTCATCAGTCAAGATGCAATTTAATATTCTGACTTTTCTCAACATTTGCTGTGGAGTTTTATGTAAAACGTTTGCACTAACTATAAAGTTTAATTTAACACGGCCCAAGTGTAGAGTGCGAAGGCTTTAATTTATCTGCCAGGCCTCTGTTTTTGAAATTGAAACTTGAACAACCCCTACATTTGCCTGAGGTGGCAGATATGAATTCTTAAGAGGCACTCTGAGGCTATCCCAAGCACACCCTGGATAGGGACAGTCTGCTTAAATTGTCAGATGAATCAGCTGACTGCATTTTATTTTCATTTTTTGTAAGAACAATGAAAGTGAAACCTTGATTTTTTTCTTTTAGATGACGTGATTTTTGGACTTGCTTGGTTTTGCTTTATTCCTTAGAGTAGTATGGATAGAACCATATGTGGCAGTGGTTGATGTTTTTGTAGTGGTTTGTCTCAACAGACATCACAACAGCTTTTTGAGTTTTGACTCCTGTTACATTATGAAGAACGTGTCTTTCTGAACAAATAAACTCCAGCCAAAATGTCCTTAACATCAGTTACCATTAGTTACCACCCTGCCCCGTGTCTCAGTGAGCATTGTTGCATTCGTTTAAATACAGTGAAATAAAGTGTAATAATACAGTGTTTTCTTGTTTGTGAAAAATAATTTTTTCTGTTGTTTAAGAAAATGATATGTTCAGTCTAATGAACTGCAGCATGTCTGGGCACCAGGGTGTAGCTGCAGTGCATTCTGGAAAAAATGATGATGGTGCTAAACTGGAATTGTAAATAAACCACCTGGCCTGACAGAACTACCAACGGAAAGACATAGTGCTTGAGTTAACAGATGTGGACGGTTTGCCTTTCACCTTCATCATGATGTGTGGCATCGCTGAGCCTGTAATACTCTCCCTTCACACACCGATTGTACTGCACATCGCTTGCTATGAGAGTTGAAGTTCATTTGCCACAGCTTGTAGGGTTTTGTAGCTCATTCTTGCAATGCTTGCAAAAGTTAGTCCTGGTTGTGGTGGAGTGAATGGACGGATTTTAAGTTCACCTTGGTTCCTAAAAGCAGCCTCTTTTGGCTTTAAGGGAGAGATTGATAAGATAATTCTGAGTAGTGTCCATTTTCATGGAGTTTAAAGTTAAATTGCTGGTTTGAGCCAGGTTAAAAAACTTACCATCTCTAACTGGATTAAAGTCCTACCAAGCCCAGGCATTATAAATCTGTTAAAACATTTTCCTCTACTACTGTTCAAAACCATTAATTGGAAACATTTTGTTGACGCGAGCTAAAAAGATTTGACTATTAATGTCTTGTTGCCAGATTTTTGTTTCAGATGCTTCATTTGTCCAGCATTTTAAATATCTAAATGTTTTATAGTCCCCGGTCCTGATATTACTGCGTCTAGTCCTAATGCAGCACCAAGCCCCACAGGACTAAAGCAGTACAAGGTATCCACCATGATTCTAATAGGAAGTATTACAAACACAAATGAGCTATCCTCCTGTAGCAGCTCATCCTGTACTTGTTCTCAGAAACGTTCATTGGGTTTTAAACAGATTTTAGCTCTGTAAGTGGGAAAACCAGAATATGGATCGGGCTGCGCAATTTTATATCACAGATAAGTGGCACAGCAGAAAGACAGAAAGAAAGAGGGACGACAACTGTTACCCCAGTTAGCAATTAGTATCTTACTGTGGGTATTGCAGCACCTGTTCGTGAATCCTGGGGGGGGGGGGGTTACACACCACTAACTGAGAGGAATAATTAGTTTTACTGCTGAGAAGATGCAGTGTTCTGCTGCCATCGAGGAGCGTCCCTTTAAAGGATTCTCTCCTATCTCCCCTGATGCGGTGGCATTGTTTATGTACAGGGTTCTGTCTTGCACATTCATGTGTATGTACAGTATGCACATTTGTCTGCTTGCCCGTGTGTGCGTTGTATTGACTTTCCGGTCACATCCTCTCTTCCTGCTATCTGTACTGCTGAGGTCATCTGTGTGTGTGCGCTCCCTCAGGTTAACACATTATCTAAATGATTTAATATAACTGCAGCCACCCCAGCCCCTTTCTGTCATTGTGCAGTTGAGCAGCAAGATGAAGCACTTCAGGATGAAAACTGAATACTTAAAAGTGTTCGTCGCTGCTGTTGTAACAAAGGTATGATGTATAACACAGATCTTCTAATCATTCATTGTGACATTCTATATTTATTTTATATTATATAATACCTGTAGTTCATCATAATGCTAAGGACAGAACTGGAATTCAGATGAAGTGGTATTTGCTGAGGGTTTTTTTTCACACAGTTCTGCCTATGTTGTAGTGTTGCAGTATGTTATTCTTATGATAAACGGATAAATCTACACATCCCTGAGTCGCTATGTTTAGGATGGGACTCACAGAATGTCTATTTTCTGTGTAACAAAGCCAGTGTGTGTATCTGTCCTCAGGGAATGTTCTCTCAGTCTTTTCGCTTCTTTCTTATTCATTAAATTCAGCTTTGTATTGATTCAGCATCACACAGCGGCAACTGGGACAAACACTTGTATTTGCTGTTGGATTTCAAGAGTTTGCACTAAGGAAATACATTTAGTTTCAAACAAGGACCTCAAGTACATAAATACATTAACTAAACATACAACTAACACATTTTGTAGCCACTCATTTCTGTGTTGCTACTAACGCTACTGCAGAATGTCACAGTGTGTCAGCGACTGAGGCTGTTTCGTCTTTCCATGCAGGCCTTTGGCGTACACACAGTGTGTTGGAATGAACTGTCTGCACTGCACAACGTGATGAGTAGTAATAATTTTTTTTTGTTATAACAAAGTATGTACAGTGAACTAGATTAAGTAGTTTGCTAAGCGTCAGTAGCAAACTAATAACAGTGAAAAAATTTACTTTAATTTACTTTACCTTATGTAAACTCACCACTACCAGTGTGAATACTACTGGGTGAGTATACTGGGAAATATAACTAACTAACTGTACACTTTTGTTATTTTATGTTTAGATACAGATCAGTGCTCCTTGGTTTACCAGAACATAAGACAGCTTCTAGTTGTTTGCTAAGCTAAGATCATATCTACCTCCCGTAATGCACAGACATGAGAAGACATTATCAGAGTAACCCATAGTAGCATTCTCTGTTTTGAAATAGTTCTTCAGATGATGTCGAATCTAGAAGAATTCTGTCTTGAAGCAGAGACTTATTTTAATAGGGCAGACAGATGGAAGTGTAATACCACCGATACGCACAGATTTCTTAAAAGTGGACAATGAGAAGCAATTGGAATCCGGATGAAGTCACATTTAATTAGCCTTGGTTATGAACCTACAGCCTCAAAGAATACGCCACATTTTATGGTAATAAATGTAATAATAAAAAGTAATAATTTTATGTTCAGCTACTGTACAACTTTTTACTTAAAGCATGTCTGGGAAAATCGTGTAGATGTAGTCCAAGTTGACTCACACGATACAAAATGTCTCATGTTATTAAAGTCTTAGTATGTTAACAAGGCCTGTCTGCTTGTTTATAGCGGTTTTGGCCAAGGACACTGTGCTGCCGGGAGTCTTTCCCTCCACAAACCCTTGCTGTTCGAGCGCCCAAACACATACTTGGAGCAGAGAACCGGTCCACTCACCCGTGGTGCCTGTCAGATATGCCCTGCTGTCTCTCATGCAGATGAATCAGAGCGAGAGAGAATAAGGAAGGACAGGAACATTTCACAAGACTATTTGAGTAGACAAAACTGTTTTGTTGTTGTTGTTCTGTAGTTACAACAAAATTGAGGGAAATATGTAGATTCACCAGAAAATCTGTAGGAAACAATGTTATGGCAGAATTATTCCCTACCTCAGACTGAAATGGAAAACAACCTGGAGCACTGTTCAGAACTTATGAATGTGTGCCATAATGAGGAGATTTTCTTTTGCAGCCTGTAGCTCATCCTGTCATTGTGTGTCACGCTGCAGCCTGGTGTTTTTCTTACAGTGACCATAAGAGAAAGCACAAGCAAATGACCTTCACAAACTCTGTCTCTGCTTCGTGCACACAGAAATAACACCATGATTCAGCAACAGCCATCATTCAGAGTCTTTTTATTACATTTCATAAAGGCTTCCATGGCCCATGTTATTTGGAAAGAGATAATGTTAATGGATCTGGTTCACGCTGGACCTTGAACTTGTGCGTAGCTCTGCACTTTGAAAACCCTCAGCAAGACTTCGTTTTGATGTCCTGGCAGCTAATGTCCCAGCTTGCGGGCGAGTGAAAACTCAAGCAGCAGTCGTCAGCGCCACATGAGAAAACATACTTAGAGGAGCAAACAGAAAATTCAGAGTGATATTCAAATCACAGTGCAGATCATTGTGATGTTACAATGCCCACAACCCAGCATGGCATTTTCACTAAGAGCTGAAAAAAGAATAAGGCTGTGCAAATGCCAGAGGGGCACAGAGTGTTTCACTACTAACCTTCATCCAGCTCTGTCTGCAAACTGCAGGACATGCTGCAACAGTGGTGTTTCACATTATAAAATAATATAACTACTGTTACGGTTTACAGTTATTGTTGACACCTGCTGAAAAGTTTAAGGGCCAGAACGCTCCCTCTCTAGAAATACATTGACTGCTGTTACACAATGACACAACAAACAATCAATGTGCCTGTTCCAGAGAAGGTTTTGACTTATTAATAGAAAAGCCTAAAATATGCTGTTTAGTCCCACCATCCCACCAGCAGGACATACATCTCCTGCAGCCTATCCATAACCTATACACAGGTATAGGCATGCAATTAAAGTTCAACAAACACAGAAGCCAGTAATTCAGCTTAGAATGGTAGTGCTCCTTCATGATCTGGTTGGCTTTCTGAGCTGGGTTCAGACACTGGGTTAGCTCCAGAACCAGAACCATAGAACCAATAGAAGCCTCCTCTGTGGCAGGTAGCTCTGGTTTGTTTCTCTTAATTGGGTTGTAAGTTCGCGGGGGACATTTTTCTTTATATACAAGTCGTTATCTGAGTCAGATGACAAGCAAAGAATTCACTGACTCCATTGGAGAGCAGCAAGTCATCATACACCCACAATGGAAGCTGGAGACAACATTTTATTGAGTACTTGGCCAAAGTCGAAATTGTATTGTTTTTATTTTGTAAATAACAAGGAATTAAAAATAATGTCATGGCCAAAATAGCCATGACACAGTCAAGTTGTGCTATATAAAACAAATTCCATTAACACAATTAAATGGTCCAAAAAGGTGAAATGGCCACAAGGTTAAGTTTTTAATGTGAAGGGATTATATATGATGGGGTTCTAATCGAAAGCTTTTTAGTATTCCTGCGGTAACTGACCTAAACCACCTGTCATGTGTTCTGTTTCTGTGACTACGGCCCCAGACACAGAGCATATTGAGCTATTAGAGTAAACAGACCTCTACAAATGCAAATGCCTCCAATCTGTATTGTTGCCTATTTTTAAAGATGCATAAAGATGACATTCCACTGGATCAGATTTTTGGATTCATTTCAACCAGTAGTGCACAGAAGAAGATACAGGTTTTAAAAACTTTTCCTTGTTAGTACTTTGTCAGGCCTGTTTCATTCATTAAAGCATTTTGTTCGCTCGTCCTGTCAGTCTGACGCGCCTGCGCCTGTTTTGTCAGAGGAGAGGGACTTGGTCTTGTATTGTATCTCATGAGGTTACTATGTACATGTTCTGTACAATCAATTGAAGGATTTACAGCACATTAAAAGAAAAAGCTCTGAAGCTTTTTAAGATGCTTAGCAGTTACCGCTCTTTCATCTCACAATGAAAGAGAACCTGCTTTCTTCCCAATACAAAGAGCAGATTGAGCTAAGGAGAACCTAAAACTAACCAGCAGTCACATTGTCTTCGCCATCAGCCTGGATGAGACAGTGAAACATTATTAGTGGTGCTATAACATAATTAGTGGAGCAGTGGAGCCGTCTGCGGAAGCTCACAGCCCATATGGATTTACAGGAAGACCCATTCAATCTGTATTGATTTCTGAAAGTGGAGATGTTGAAGAACGGCAGAATGTGCAGTCAAGTGGTGATGAACACAGAATTCACCCTTCGTCATATATGCCGTCTTGACTGTGCATGACTTTTTAGCCAGTATCTTACTCAGTCACTGTGTGTGTGAGCATACTGTGAGTGTGTATTTCCTGGGAGACATGGTGGGTGATGCTTCTGGCCACAGAGGGAAGCGATTCATTGTCCTCTAACTCTAAAATGTTAACTAACTGAAAAGTTGTTGAGTGGTAAAGGACGCAATGAGTTGATAATGATACCTGGCACCGTGGTCTTTAATCTGCAGTCTGCCAGGCGTTGAGCTGGTGGACGAATGAAGCAAAGCAGCACAAAACACGCTGCATTATTCTGCTCAGTCAACAGCAAGACGAGGAAACGGCACACATTTAATATCATTACTGTGGTGTACCCTCTCCAACTCTCAGGCAGCCTCTTTATCACATAAATGTGGTGTCAGTTTTATATGTCTTTCTAATACTTAAAAAGCAGTTTTCCAGGAAAGTCATGACTGGGTTTAAAATTGTTTTGTTAACAGCAGCACAAGATGAAGCTAACAGTTATTACCCAGCACTTTATTTATTTTATCTAATGGATATGACAAGTGTAAAGACATCAGTCTCAGTAAGTAACGATACCATTCACAGGCATGAAAAAGCCTTTAGGTCGTTCATACAGTACAGGATGTGTCAGGGACATGAGACAGAAAATAGTATTCTTTATAGCAGTGGGTCAGAACAGTAACATCAACATGTCTCTACTTCCAGTGTCCACGGTAATTACAACACGTTAGGAAATGTAGTTGTGCTGTGTGGTGGTACACTTGCATAGATACAGTAGGTAAAAAACAAGGTCTTTTGGGAGACTGATGTTTAATCTCAGCATCAACTGCATTAATGCAGTTTTGAGTCTACTGACAACTATGACGTGAATTTCACACTCCAGCTGCACCGTACCTGGATTTCATGGGAATTATTTCTGTGATGGGGAAGGTCTGATTTGATTTGCTGCTAAACAGTGGTTTTTAAAATATGGGTTGTATGAGGTAGTAGGAACAAATTACCTTAGTGTGAATGACAAGTCTCAATCCTCTCAAGGAGCAGTGGCGGTAGAGACAGAATCGTAATGTCTCTGTGACTGACGGCGGTCCAGTCATGCAGTGCTTGCAGAATGTTAAGGTGGCTGCAGCCAGTGCTGACCTTATGGTCACAGAGTAAATGAACTACTTTTGTGCTGTTCATTACCACATGCAATCAAGCATAAACAAACAATGTTTAGCTTCTACAGAATGAGCTAATTCTGTTGCAATAATGTTTAGGTCCCAGATGCATTGGTGAATTTAAGACTTTTAACCTTGGTTGATATGTAAAGCTTATCGTTGAATTTGTCGTTTACTGTACCAATATACTGTATCTATGAATATAATAAATTCATAGATACAGTATATTGATACACATAGTCACGCACAGATAGGGTGTTGCACATAGTCCCTGCAATCGTTTCTTGTTCACCAAGACATAGCTACAATCATTTTTACATTTATCTTTAAGTTTTCCGTGGAACAAACAAGAGCCACTGTGTTAAACAGTGGGAGCAAATCAGAGAAGGCAAATCTGTACCTGCCTCCAGTACAGCAACAGAACATGAAATAATTCCAGCTCTGCACTTAACAAGCAGGGATACACGAGATTAGTATCGATCGCATCATCTCACCCTGAAAAGGAAATCAAACAAGTCTATTTCTGCAAAGTGCTTGCCTACTGTATTTTCTGAAAACCATAAGAGAAGATGTGAGAGAACCCAACACTCAGATTTCATAGCATAGTTTCTGACTGTTCTTCTCTAGCTGGAACAGTCCCACTCACACACCATCATCTGTTTCAGAACGTCAGCCCAGCAAACCTAGAAACCAGTTAAGAAACAGATGCATCTCAGCATCTCTTCCCTTTTTTTCACACTGTGTCTCTCTTGTTACTCTGTGGGGACATGTGTCCAGGTGTGACCCATTAAGGTTATTATGTGTACCTGAGGTGAGAGGAGGAAGACACTGATCACCATCTGCTCTCTGTAGACCCACGTCCCTTGAACCAGAGTATGACTCAAACACGCACACACTAGTCCCTTGTGTCTTTTGAAACATACTGTAGGAACACAAAAAGTCTTACAGAGGAAGATAATGTAGGACTTGCAGAGCAAATGAGATTCTGTCCATGAAAACAAATTCTTTCACATCCTCGGGTGTGAGTGGGTGTGTGTTTATGTTTCTAGTGCAAAGTGTGCTCGGATAGGTTCCTGCCATGCGTTTCAGTGTGGGGCTGATGAGCCAGCTGAAAGTGAGTGGAGGAGGAGCGGAGGTTTAATTGAGTGTTTTACATCCATGCTCACTGTTTTTCAAATCGGGCTCATGTCGAATTCAAGGTCTTGATCAGTTTAAGTGGTTCGTGTGAATCCTTATATCCCACACATACATAAATCTGTTGGGTTAAATAAACTGCACATTTCTGATTTACTACAGCGAGTAAAAACAAACATTACATGACTGATGTCAGTAAACACTCCACATAAGAGCTGAGATACGAACTGGCAAGTCTGAAAACACCTTTCAAAGCAACAGAATTCAGATTCCCTGAACTCGTGCTCAAACATGGAACCGTTGTATTGAAGAGTATTTTCAGGTGAGTCTTTGGAAACAAGCTGAATTGAGACCAGGGTCGGGACAAACAGGAGACAGGATTACTTTAAAGAATAGAAACACGAAGCAACAGCAGAGCAAGTACTTTTACTGCAGAATTCTGAAGAAAATAATAATTGAAGTTGGCCCTATATGAGCCACTATCTACAGATGTTTGACACTTGTCTGACACATTTAACACTCAAGAGATTACCAAAATCTTCCAATGCATTTTTGTTGAAGACAAGATATCTTTATAAGAGTCTTTATTGGTGCCACATCAGAGGAATTCCCTTAAGCAGCTTACAGAAGAAAGAACAGTATGAGGTGCACATTATCTGCAGTAGTTTCAAATATGATCAAAACTGTTACTATTCAGTTACAAATTGGAATGTTAAAAGCAATAGCTACGATGACAAAAAAATTCCATAGGCTGGAGGTTGTGAGGATAAAATGTGGAACTGTGCAGTCAGTAACGCTCTGCACTGGGAGTGTTTGAGGCTCCCACTCAAGGAACTACTCACAGCTGTCTCATGCAGCAGGTGAGCGGTATTGTCCATGATGGATGCCAGCGTGGCTAACATCCTCCTCCCACCTCCTCCACACAGGTGTTTAGAGTGAGTCTATTACACACACTCCAAATCTGAAGTACTTTTACTGCACAATTTATGGAAGAGAATTTTATGCTTAAAATTGTTTATATGTGACCTACTATCTAAGGTTATACAGATGTCTGACAATTAATGAAAACTATGTCTGTTTTAATATAAATGTCACCAGAGTTTATCTATAAAATTTCCTGAATTTAAGTTCACAGCATAAACTGTCTCCGTGACTAAAAGTGAAGATCTGGCTCAAGTTTGCAGACAACATTTGACAATATTTTGTTGTTGACACCTGAACTGTACTTGTAAGTGGTTCTTGAAGTGGGGAAGCTCTGGTGGAGGAGGTTGCTGCCGTCATATTCTTCTCATTAAAAATGAATGTGTGAAAGTTGCAGTCTGGCCAAAAAGTTGGTACTGTACCACAAATCCTATGGTTGTACTCATGGCTCCCCCTGAACTGTCCCTGGGCAAGATACCTGACCCCAGTTGCCCCCAGCTGCAAACAGTAGCAGTTCTGCCACCGGAGTGTGAATATGTGTGTGCTTGAGTGTGCAGATGGGTGAATGAGAACAGTGTCAAAGCACTTTGACCATTTACCATTCACAAAATCACTCTCTGCTAAAGTAATCCTAACATAGATAAACATAAAATGCTACTGAACTGCCTTCCTGGAGAGAAATTACAGTATTTATTACGTATTATTATAGTTTTTAACATAATGTTCTGCATCTGCCAAATATTAGCTGCGCTGTGTGTACTGAGGGGTTGAGAGTCCTGCGTTGAGTCCACAGAGCTAACAAAACACCAGTTCTGCATATAGTGCCTCGGTGTTGAGGTGAGACCAAAAGAACTGCTCAATCCTGATCCTGAGTCTGATGCTTGCTGGGTGCACAGGAAGTGCGTGCTTGCAGAAACTGAGACGTCCTCTTGTCTGAGCTAATAACTCTCTGTTTCTTCAGGCTGATGTGATGGCGCTCTGGGTCACCTCGCTTACGATGCCCAGAGCTGAATGCCTTCTGTCACTTTCTCTTTGTTCTCTCTCTCTCTGTCTCTCATATTGTAACATTTATTCATTCATTCATTCATTCATTCATCTTCTACCGCTTCTTTCCCGCTCGCCAGTCTGTCGCAGGGCTGCCCCATATTGTAACATAACAAATATGGAGAAAATGTTATGGTAACTGTTCAATTAGGTATATAATGTAATTAGGAAATAAAGAATGATCTTGTAATTTATTCTCTGTGTTACATTCAATTTAGTGGGATAATAGTGTTGTGTGCAGATTATGTCTGTTTGTCTATAATTAGCTGATTGCTATTAATTATAGGCTATTTTATTGTGAACATGTTTAAAGTATCCTCTACATAAAGTTTGCTACTGTATCTATATTAAAAGGTGTCTATTAGTAAATTTGACTGTTATTGACTGACAGAAGGATGTAGAAACCCTACAACCACAGAAGATCTAGTTCTCTAGATGTTTGAACAACCTACAGCCCAGTTCCTTCAAACACTGTGAGCAAGTGAACCTGGAAGAACTGCTGCTGTTTGAAGGCAAAGAAATTGATGGGATTTAGATTCTCTGCTGTTCATTTACTGCATTTGGTTCATTTATGAAAATAAATGTTTAACACTTTTGCACAGTACTGTATGTCAACATTTTTAAGCAAATCCCATTAGAAAGATAGACCTTGATCCTCACCTTGCTATAAACCTCCAGAGTTTTTATAAACCAATGAAAACCACGAGTCAGACAGCTCTTCACTGGTTAACCGGATTTTACATAGTAATCGACAGCTTGATATCCTGCCTTGTTTTTTATGCAAGGTGTGTGTATGTAATGACCACACAAAGGCGCGTGTGTGTGTGTGAGTTGGTGTGTGTATTCATGCATGAGAGGAGGGAGGGCCCACGGGTGTTCTCTCCATGGCTGCTGCAGCTCTCTCTGAGGGGTTGGATGTGGTCATTTTTATAGTTAACCTGACTCTGCGGGTTTGTAGACGTTCTGGTTTGTGGGTTTCATCTTGCCACCCACTGGACTCGTCCAGTCACATCATTTTCTTTGTTTATATTTCTCCCTTCACTCTACTGCATATATGTCTGTCCACTGACTGTGATTTGCTCACCTCACTGACTCTATTTGTGCTCTATTCTTGTTCATATGCGTATTTGTAGTGTGTGTGTGTTGAGTGTTGTGTGCAATCACAGCTGAGCAGACACTGATGGGCAGCCAGGTTTATGGCCAACAAGGTCATCGGGAAAAGAGAAAGTTACACAGTTTGCTGTTTCAGTTGTCCTGACTGGATTCTGTCACAGGTCACCAATGCGTATGTTGACCCCTGATCACCAGGTCATGAACATTCCTAAAGCTCCATTCAGGCCATAGTGGTTCCAACTTCTGTTGTAAACAATGAATACATGTGGAAATGTGTAGTGTTGCCAACCACAGCAGGACACTGCAGTAACATAAGAAAAGCATTATTTTGGTTTAGTATTGAATTACCTTCTAAATAAATAGACGGCAAAGTATCAAAGTCTAAATATAGCATATACGGACATGTTCATGTTAAAACGTATGCAGCGTTTTGAGAGGATGTTTACTGTAGGTAATGGTAACAATAGTTAAACTGCAGCTTACGTATGTCAAGTCAAACAACAGGTTTATGAACAGCAAGAATGTCATCAAGACAAACATGTTTTTTGTATTTATAAACACAAATTCAGTTTATAGATTATATGTATAACTCTGTGTATAATATAAGTGAATTAAACACTGAGCACTGTTCTGTTTTGCAGCTAAACTCTACTATATTAGCAGCATTTGCTTTGTTGTGTCTGCAAGCTGTGCTGGAAAACGGTAGCATGGCCTGACTAAATTAATAATGAAATAGGTTGTACACAGTGCAGGGCATGACACAACATATTCTCTTTGTGCTGTGGTGCAGCTGTCCCTCCCTCTTGAGAATGTGACTGTACTGAGAAGCCTTTCAAGGTCTGATTACCCCGTGTTAAAATGCACAGAACATTAACTGAATGCATCCGGTCATCAAAAGGTTTTTTGTCCGAGCCACATTCCTCTCTCTGTCTGATTTTGAATTAATAGGAAAATAGGAAACAGAGAAGACAGATGATTTAAAAAATACCTTGAAGTAAAAAGAAAAGAGCCTAGCAGCAGGACAAAGTCAAGTAAAAGTATATTTTTGCAAGGTTGCTTAGTGATGCAACTGTTTGTAATAATCTACAAATGATGTGAATAGAAAAGCCGTCTCACATATTTTATTGTCTAAACTGATACTATCCAGATCCTTGAAATGAACTTAAATAGGAGCACAAGCTCTTCTTGTCTACTGTGTGAGCTACGGGTGACTGAACCTTTACAGTAGGCTGTATATATTAAACGGCATAATGCTGCCGTTATTGATTTGGCTGAAACCGCTTTTGCATCAGCTTTTTCTAATAGACTTAACATTTGCAATAGTGCAGGTAACGTTACAGTAATAGTATAAATCTTCATAAAACTAAGCCTGGTGGTGATTGTGATTCACATATGAATTGCAAATATACAGTGAATTACATTAATAGACAAACTTAATTCAATTTAAAGCAGAACAGTTAAAACTACTTTTTAATAGAACAGGCAGCTACTGTACGAGATAATTCACTAAACTTAGCTTATCCTGAAAGCTATCCTGCTCTGGACCAGGCTAAGTTCAGACAATAAATCTCCATAATAACTTAAATTGGCTTCATTCAATCTGCTTTTCTGCCACACAGTCTGGGCCAAATAAGCCAAGACAAGCCTATCACGAGAACTACACTTAACTGATCCTGCTTTTGTGCAAACAGGATATCTTGGAAATCCCAGCTTCATCCCTTATCATGGTTTTGTGCAATACCCCTCAGGCCTCAAACGTGTTTTCTGCTTGTTCTGTTTTCCTCCATGCATTGGAGGTTGTGCTGCATATTGTAAGCTACAGCACTGATAAAAAATGAAAAACAAACAGTTTGCTTGTTCATGCTTTGGGCATGTTTACAGATTTGTGTCCACCTCTGCAGAAACAGCATTGCTGCCAGAAGGAGGTATTTGTCATGACAATGAAAACTCTGTTATTTTGCTTTGTACTTGTTTTCATGTACTCCTTGAATTATTCTTTCAGCCCTCGTAACACAACATACTTACTCTGTTTTATCTGAAAGCTAACTGAAGGGTTGAAGGAAGTTTGTCATTAAATTTCTCCACAGTGTAACATCAGGTGGTTGTCACAGCATCTGTGCCATGGAGCTAAGAGAAAACCTGAAAATATAAACATTGTTCATTAAAAATTACAGTTTGTGTTTATAACTCACTTGTCTCTCTGTCTCTCTATAGAAACCCCTCAGAAGGACGGTGAGGACGCTGTGTCTTCGTCAGACTTGGTGTCAGATCACGCCTCCTCACTATTCAAACACTGGGGTCACGACCTAGGCCCTGAGAGTCGAAAGGTCGCCGTGAAGAAGTTCCGTTACCATGGCTACAACAGTTACCTTAGTGACCGCATCTCCCTGACTCGTCCAATCCCAGATTTAAGACCTGATGGGTCAGTCTGACGCTCTATTAACTGATTAATTTGTTAAGATACGTGATGCTGGTATTTCCGTTTGTGGATCCAGCCAAGGAAAGTCTAACAACCTTTTTCTCCAGCTGCAGGAACATGTCGTACTCATCAGACCTTCCACAACTCAGTGTCATCTTCATCTTTGTCAACGAGGCCCTGTCAGTACTGTTGCGCTCCATCCACACAGCCATCCACAGGACACCTGCTCACCTGCTCAAAGAGATCATCCTGGTGGACGATCACAGCAGCAGCTGTAAATAACCTTGCTGTTAATGGAATATTTTATTTTTTACTTTTTGTTTATGCTATTTATGGTGTTGTATATTGTGATGGACAATTTCTTTCAGCAGCAGTTTAGTAAGACTGATGGCACAGTTTTAAATGATTAAATAAAAAGGTTAGCGTATCATTTATGCCAACTTTGCTTAGCATGGAGACTAGCAAGTAAAAGCTTGCATTTGTGTAAAACTCAAAAATGTATGTAGACGCATCAAACCTTTTTCTCCCACCATGCCATAATATATAGTAAAAAATATGTGCGCAATACTAGGTGCTCCCTTACAACAAATAATAGTTACTGTGGGGTAACTCAGAGAATGTGCATCATCATTACCATTAACAGCTTTTGTTTGTACAGTGTCCTTTTGAATAATGGGAGTCAGCCTTTACTTTCAACTAGAGGCCAAAGTGTGAATCTAGACCAGTAAATAAGATGACAACAGATATTACTTAACATCAATAATTATCTTGGACTTTAGGAAACAGTTTGACTCAGAGTTGTTCTATCTCAGGCCGGCGACTCAAGCTCCTTGCTGCTCAGCACATTTTTGTAAATTCAGTGTTTGTCCATTTAAAACTGTCTTAGGTGCATTTAACTGTTTACCCTCAGCTCTTGCTGTGAACTGTGTATTATCGTTGCAGCACATGGAGAATACCTCAATGACTGAAATGTGCTATGGAAATAGATTTGAGCTAATTGGAAAATGTCATTTTGTGAAACAAGGTAATTTGTTCAAAATCAGCAGTTGTGTCAGTGTATGTTTTTGATAGACAGTAAATTAGAGATTAAAATGCTGGCATCCAGAAGCACTACGGTAAAAAACATATACACAATAAGGAGGTTTTAAGACGGCGCGTGTCTGGTTGTCTACAGTATGTGTGTGTCACACTCTCCCCAGTGGAATTGAAAGAGCACCTGCAGAGCATCGTGGAAGAGACCAACTCACAGCACGGCCCAGACTTCATCAAGGTGGTCCACCATGACAAGCAAGAGGGGCTGATCAGGTCCAGAGTAAGTGGCTGGAGGGCGGCTTCTGCTCCGGTGGTGGCTCTGTTTGACGCCCACGTGGAGTTCAACACTGGATGGTGAGCAGACGCTTTTCTTGATGCCAAATACCTAAAGCATGGAAATCTACACCAGGTGGCTGCATATACAGTATATGGTCCCTGATCACAAAAACCTGACTTGTGGAAGTCTAGTTTGTATCTACAGTAGCTAAATATATAATAATAATTCAGATTATTAATTAATATACTGACCTCATACACATACTGTACCATAACACAGCTGAGTAGAGCCATGAAGACCATCAACAATCTTGCAGCTTGACTCAGGGGCTTAAATGCAGAGGTGATGAGAGAGAAAACAGGTGAGATTGATTGGACACATCAAGCTGCTGAGAGTTTGGGTAACCAGACATGGAATGGACTGAACTGAATGACAAGCTGCTGACATTACATTTCTGTTAAATCCAGATGCAGGAGCCTAAAATTGCTGACAGAATCACTGCTGAGTCTGCCCTGATATGTGACTCACACACTCGTAATGGAGGCTGAATCATGAAGCACTCATGATAACATAACGTCAGTTCTCCTCAGCATTTCATTAAGTGAACCCTATACCCTTGCTGTTATTTCTCAGCGATCTCAGGTGCTGGGGCTGATCGTTCTCACTAGCTCCAATATTTGTTTTAATTCTTCATTTAAATGTATATAAATTAAATTTAAGGTTAAATGTTACAATGTCTGCTTTGGTTGAGTTTCTCATTGAGGACTGGGTTGTAATATACAGTATTTATTTCAGTAGATCCAAACTGGGCATTTTCTTCAAGTGGCCATTCCAGGACTAAATAGCAAATGATAACATGCTAACTTAACAAAAGCAACAAAAAACATTTTTGTCCAGTTATACTGGACTGTCACGAATCGCTGGCTCAGAGTAGGGACCAAACCAGTGGAAGTAAGGCTCAGACGGAACCAAAGCTTAGATTATGACATTTATTAATAATCAAACTGTGATATAATGTAAGAAAATCTATGACAAACAATTTCATCCAACCGTTGATCTAGATAAAGCTTGTTGTGATTTATCATCTGTCTGCAGCTGTTTTATCCAACCCTTGTTTGGTCTTTGAGCTTTGAGTGCCACCTATTTCCTCAAAGGCTGCACAAGGGATAAGTGGTGAGAGGCAGGGAACAAGACAAGTGAAAACAATCAAATTATGGGGCTAAGCTAGTGAGAGTGTGAACAAAGCAGATCCGGGAGCAGGCTCTTCACAATAAGAGTCCCTCACCGGAAGTCAGATGCCGATCGTGACACTGGACGTGCATTTGAATTTCAATTTCATTCATCTTCTACCGCTTGTTCCCTGTAGGGGTCGTGGGCGTGCTGGAGACTATCCCAGCTGTCTATATCCTCAAATTTCAATTTATTTTTGATTTATTTATTTTTTTAATTGAGGATATAATTATGTTAACGTTTGCAGCGTCATGAAGCTGCAATACACAACGTAAACTGATGATAGCATTAGACAAATCAAATCGAAAGTGTGATACAGTACAACCAGACAGCAATATTTTCCATACTTTCTGGCTATGTGCTGCACAAATTGACTGTAAATCCTTCAGTTTAGGTGGGCAGAGTAACGTCCAAGCCGACTGATTGCGTTCACACATGCATTACAGCTCCTGCACTCCTACAGTAGTTCCAGGTTCCAGAGCAAGCCTGAAAATTTCTTTTGAAATAACACTCATTCCTAACCTTCTGAGAGAGCTCATATTAGTGCCAATCATGTGTCATGCCAAGGAAATATCTCCTAATGAGTCCATTAAGTGCTAGTAATGGGAGCAGTGGTTAATTGCTTACCTCATTAGCATGACTGCTCCATTCAATCCATCATGCCAGCTTATCCTTTGCCACACTTGAGCCTTTCTGACAGAAACCAAGAGATGTTTTCTTTTAAACACATATGTCGCTCCGGCTGCCATCGACACTCCATCACCTCAGGGTCTCCACTTCAAAACACTCGGTTACAACGGCTGTGCTCTGGACATGTTAATCATTTTGACAGGCTGAAAAACATCACACGATCACACTGAAATATGAACACACGCACACGAGTATACTGCAAGTCAAAGACAGGTAGCAGCTTGTGTGTGGGGCTTCCACCCTGCACTCACACAGAAACACTGTTCATTATAAGGCCTGGGCTGCTTCCAAAATACCATCTATCAACGATTAGATAAGAGACACTCAGGAGGTTCTTAACCCCTGTACATATCCACCCACTCCAGCCTCCCACCACACACACGCACACAGATGCTGGTTGAGTTATACTGTAGTTACAAGGACTCTTGTTGAGTTGATGCATTCACAAACCCTTTTCTTAACCTCCCCAATCACACCTGAACGCTTAATCCTAAAATTTCATTCACATAGTGTTTTCACAAATGTCCTCAATACTATGGCGTTGAACAAAAAATGATTTGAGCCATAGAAATCGGTCTGTTTCGCTCTCTCTACACACACTCAGAGCCACTCGCACAAACCTCCCACATAGACTAATACCCACTGGGTATTAGTCTATGACTAATAAAATCATTCTCGGCAGAGATACAAAAGAGCTCAGCTGGAAATAAACACTTTTTTCTATGTTCCCCTCCCTCATACGTTTCAACTGTTGTAATCATGTTTTAATTATTCTGATTATTATAATCATATACATTGTAAGCTTTTCAACCCCTTCCCTCTTTCCTTCTGTACTTTGTTCTATGTTCTCACCCACACTTTCACACATTTAGGTTTTTTTTGTGAAAATTGAGAAATTGTTATGTAAGCACTGACTGTTCAAAATCTACGTACTTGTCTCTGCCATACATTGCAATTTTCTGCTACGCTGTCTATTTTGAGTCAAACACAGATAATAGGCTGTTTTGTGCCTGCGTGTAATCATAATAATCTTTAGGCCTCGCTGCCCACGTTTGTGTTCCTGTTATAGTCACACACACAGAGAACAACAACAACAAGGACATTTTACAATGAGATCTACATGTTAATATATGAAGATTTGCAGAAATAGAAACAAAATGTATGGGCTACATAGCAACTGCAGTCTAAACAAGCAGAAAAAAATTATTATGGGTAATAGTGACACATCTTCGTCACATTAAGTCCCCCTTAACAACATGTTGATGAGAATCCTCAGCCAAGTCATGGTTATCCCAGATGTGCTGTTCGGTGGCATCTGGACTTTCTAAAGCTGTTTGAGCTGCACAGTTGTTGACACCTCATAATGGTTTTTGAGACCATCGGTGTCACAGAAGTGAATATGTGAGCAACTGTGAATCCCCCGGGGAAAGATGTGAGAACTAGATTGTGAAAAGGCTGAAAGGATGGTTTGAAAAAGGAGCAAGCAAAGTTATCTACATTTAACTAGAATCACCTCATATCTTTCACATTTTTGGCACATTTAGAGAAATTGGGCCTTGGACCAACTTTGAAAATCTACATATGACCTAGGAGTGGACAGAACAAACTTTAGGATATTATTATGGATATACAAATGCATACAAATGTTGCATACAAAAGTTTTTTCTGAGAAGATCACCAGGGAAAATTTGATTGATTTCATATGGAATGACCCAATGAATTGTATATTTTACTATTTCACATCAGATACAGGCATGATGGCCAAATAGAACAAATCACAGGTAATCTCTCAACTGTTCTCTCTTTACTGTATGTCAATCAACATTCTCAGTTGAGGTTGTGAAAACAAAGTGGTGGATAAATTGTTGTTAACTTCACAGAAGTTAAATATCTGTGACTCTCAACCAGTCCCTGAGAACCTCACGCTAGCTCAGTTGCCACTGAGGACAACATCTGGGATCCAAAGTTTTTGGTGTTAGTTATTACAGCTTATTTTCTCTTTTAAGTTTATTTGCCTTAGGACAGTGTGTGTGTGTGTGTTTGGGGGGGGGGGGGGGGGTATTCTTATGTCCCTTTTGTCATCTATGTCCAGTTGTGCATCAAAGGGATCAATATCAGTTCAGATTTCAAGTCACTGCTTGACAGACAGTTTGTACTTTGTAGAGGTCGCCAGTCTGTCACAGGGCTGTCATCCATTCACATTCACACCATCATACAGTTAGTACCTAGGGAGAACTCAGACATGAATTACTGTATGATATGCTTGTCAGATTCATCACACTCTGGGACAGAAATGTCTCGACTGATCCATAGACATGAGCCAACAGAAAGGTAAAAGGACAGTGGTCCACTGATATCTGGGTCTTTCACTGCAACCTGCAGTTTGATGCTTGTATAGTATTATTACAAAAGATGCTTGACAGAAAAAATCGACTTATTTTTTATGAAAAAGAAATAATGTGATTTTATTCTTCTTATTTTATTTGTTGTTGAGCTTCGGATTTTCATCTTTTAAACGTATTGTCTGTAATCCCACAGGGCAGAACCTATCCTGCAGCGAATAAAGGAGGACCGGACTCGTGTGGTGTCTCCCTCTTTTGACAACATTAAATATGACACTTTTGAGATTGAAGAATACCCACTGTCTGCTCAGGGCTTTGACTGGGAGCTCTGGTGTCGATATCTCAACCCACCAAAGTCCTGGTGGACTCAACACAACCACACAGCACCTATCAGGTATCGCCATGAATGTGTCAATGCTTTCCAAAATGTCTGTATACTGTTCCTCTTTTTTACCAACATGCTTCCCACAGTGTCAAATATTGATGCTTAGTTAGTTTGTGTGGCTTCTCCTGATGCTAATGCTGATGCAGGATGGATGTGTCAGAATGGCATCAATTATAAATGCTTGGTTGTGGTTGTGGCAGCTTAAGAAACTGACTCCTGTTTATTGGTTGGAGTGTTTTATGTTGTTAGGCTTGGATACCCACCAGGCAAAGTCAGCACCTGTCCCAGGCTCCGTATTCTCAGGAAGTAAATTTGCCAATGTTTATTGATTTGTTATATAGAGCACAGTAATAGTCTTAGCTGCTGTAAAGTCTGCTGAGTGCAGCAGGGAGTTTGTAGGTGACAGGCTACATATACTGTTTGGACACACGGAGAGGAAGCTCACTGTCAAAATGCCATTTGGTGGATGTTGTGACTAAACAAGGACATATGTGACTCCCGTGGTTTTATTTTCATGCAAAAGCTTGTGTTGGTGTTATCTAATCAAATTTGAAGATTAAATCAGAGCGCTGTTGATTTTCTGGGATTCAGCTTTTCCGTGTGTGTGTGTGTGTTTTGAGGGGGTGTGATTATATGTGTGTGCGCACGTGTGTAGCACACACTTCATATTAACCTTAAGCTTAATATGCTGATGTATCTAAAAGACTTGGATAATTTCACTCTCTAAACATACAATACAGTAGCTATTTCAGTGTGTGGTTGTATAGTTGTGTCTGATCACACAGTAAACAATGTGCTTTTAAAGTTGTGGTAGAGGAATCACCTAACATTAATATACCTCAAAACGTTTGACCATTGCCTTTGTCAAATTCTTTCATTTTATAACTACTATTGTTTTCATGTTGAGAAATGACTACTGCTTTAATTCCACGGGTCATGGTTGTACTGTAAATGATGCAGTTCACAAGCTGCATGCTAGTAGCCATGCTGCAGGAAACACACATCTACTGGACAGTTGAGTACACGGGTCAAAAATACAGCCTTTCTGCTTATGATCACAGAATCATATTATTAAAATATAAAAGCATCATTTTACTCAGTGATGTGATGCTATCTTTTCATTATTTCGAAGCCTTTTGAGAAGAAAATGTGCTTTTAGCTTGTGGTGGGAGAAACTTCCTTATTACCATTTTTGGGTTTCAGCATTTCTGGTTGTTTGCGAGTGTGTGTATCCACAGGGAGAAGAAATTCACCCAAACAAGATGTGACTGCAGCGGTGCTGTATTTCATATTGATAGGTTGAGATGTGTGGGACTGACAACATGAATACTAATAGGAGTTATTTTCCACTCCTGTTGATTCAGTTTGATGATTCTCCTTTCCTCAAAATGTCAGATTTTTTGTTAGGATAAAGGCATCATTTGAAATTGTAATGTACTAAATGGTTGTTACATTTGTATGCTCATTAAAGGCTGATGCCTATGTTTAGACTATCTAGTTGGCAGCACGTACAAGAAACAGACAGATAGGCCTTAGAGATGTGGAGCTAACTGGGGTGTTTTCATCTCCCTGTTTGCTCCCTCTGGTTTTGTCTTGTCTGACCTTCTGTCTTTCCTCTGTTTACCTCTTTTAGGAGCCCAGCGATTATTGGCTGCTTTGTGGTTGACAGGAAGTACTTTGAGGAGATTGGCCTTCTAGATGAAGGCATGGAAATTTACGGTGGAGAAAATGTGGAGCTCGGCATCAGAGTGAGTCAGATTAGCACACATCTATCATAACACTACATTTCTGCATTGCAGCATCCAGTACAGTGCACAGTGCACTAGCATATGAATATGTACTGTAATAACACAGAGGCATCAGCAGTTGACAGTGTTTATTGAAACATCCCGAATGGCAGACATGTCCTTCTCACAGATGACCTTTTCCTTGACAGAAGGGGATCTTTGTCATTCAGTTTGACTCATGGCTACTGAGCTGATTACTAATCATGCAACAACAACAGATAACACAGCTGATGCAGTTGGGTTATTTTTGTACAGTAGGTGGTCTGTTACCCTGTTTCAGTTTGGTGTCTGTCTGTATTTACCAATGACAGGAGTTCATGTCACAATATTAACCGTTACCACGAGTATCTCATGTCTCTTCGGATCTCTGGAGGCAGAAGGCTCTGCAAAAGCATAATCTGTTTGAGGCTGCAAAAACATCCTAACTGCATGAAGAGCCTCAAGACTAAGCACAGGTGCAGAAGGCACCCAGGAGGAAGTGTTGACTCAGTGTGCAGTGACTTACAGTTTGGTATTAGTGTTAGTCAGGTTTGATTTTCAGCCCAGGCTCAGCCACTGGGCCACGAATACATCACTGACTGAAAATGCATAGGTCTCTCTGTCTTGAGGATGTCAAGTTCAGATTTAGTGGACAGCTTCAGACGATCGATGACACCAGGGCTAATAGGGGAGATGGCTGGGTGATTACTGTGCTGCACCCTCTGTCCTGAAGAAAACAACTGCAGTGTAGCTATGCTGCCTTTAACCTTCTTCCTATTGTGTCCAGATGTCAAGTGTTAATATTTAGTTGTGCGTCAATCCAGGTGCCATCCCTCTAATCCTCTCCACCAGAACAAATTCCTGCAGATATCCATCAGTAAGTTGCAGAAAAATAAACATGGACAGAGACTGAAGAGACAAAGAATTTTAAAGCAATACAAAAAACACCGTGGCAGGTTTCATGGCTCACTTTAATTCTGCAGATAAAGAAGTTCATCATGACACCCTCACATCATGTTGATGAAAATGTTTAATAAGCCTGATGTTTTGGGCGACAACATACATGACCTTTAGACAGTTGTTAGCAAACTGTACCACATTCATGTTAAATGTCAGATTAGCACTATTTGAGCCAAATGGGAAAAATTAACCAAACCTGACAGATATGTCAGGGTAACTGCTGATATCTGAGTCTGATTAAGGTCTTCAGACACAAATCTATGATGTAGATTACCAGAGCACATTACCAGAAACCTCCACACCACCAGCTTATTTTATGTGAAATGTAACAATTCACACCAACTCAGAGAAACATGTTTTAACACCCCAGGTCTTTCTAGTCTTGTTTTTTTCACCCTTAGTGAAGTGCAAGGTTTACACTCAGCCACATATCAACTGAACTGTATTGGTCAAATAAGTTGGCAGTTGTTTCATCAGTGACCTTTAAGACCTGACACAACTAAACCCAACAAATCCCACATTGAGCAGCTTTTAATTGGAGTCAATCAATAACTTGTACATTTTAATAGAAACAGTGGGAAAACTCTCTCTATAGAGGAAGAAACCTCCAGCAGACCCAGGGTCAGTGTGGGAGAACATCTGCCTTGACCGGTTGGAGTGAAAGAATACAGAAGAGAGAAAACAACAACAACACACACAGCTCTGAGTCTGACGATACCTGGAGATGAGAATAGAGAGAGACAGAAAGAGAGAAGCACAACTGTGAGAGAACAGAGACAAAGTTAGTCACATGTGGACATGGAGGCATGTTAGTGGATGGAATAGATAGAAAACCAGAGGAGCTCAGTGAATGAAGGAGGTTCCAGCATCTAAGCCTGTAGCAGCTGAACTAAGAGATGGATCAGGGTGAACAGAACACCTTATGTGTTTGCTCAGACACATAGAAGACACAGACACATAGACACATATCAGCTGACTGGCAGGAATATGTCTCATAAAACACCTTTGTGCAGGGCTTGGCCATGACTTCCTCCAGATGAGGCTTGAATGTCAAGTATTAGTCCAATAATTGCTTTCTTCTGTTCTCCACAATGACTGTGAGTGCTTCTGTAAAGTTCACAGAGGTTATTCACTATTATTAGGCTTTTTGGGGGTAATAATTCTATATAAGCCCTTTCTTAAGAGACAAATTGCTGGTAGACCTGTTGACATTAGCAGAGAGGAGACGTGATGGCTTATTCAGCAGAGCATAAGCAGCCTGGCCATGAACAGGTGGTCTCTCTGCAGGAGGTCCCAGCTGCGACCCTGGTAGCTCATGTTTTTCTGACCCACATCAGACTCTCACAGTGCTCTGTGCACATCACACTTTAGCCCAGGCACTGGAAGAGACTCACGCATGATCAACAAACACTGGATTGAAATGAACTTGTTTGTCAGAGAGCTACTACACTGTTGAGCTTGTTGTGTAGTGCTTCACACATCTGGTTTCGGTTCGGGGTCTGGCTGAAAATAAACACATTTACCTGTTTGGATGGCTTTGCATGGTTGAGACCAAAGAAGCAGACACTTGAAGCTTAGCCTTTGGTTTCGATGACAAACACGTGGGGACATTCTAAACAACAGCCCGGTGGCTCGTTTGTTGTATTTCTGTTTCCTTCGTACCAAACACAGGCACCAGTATTATTTTGGGCATTCTGTATATCTTCCCAGTTTCCGCAGAAGCACTACATACTGCACACTCACTGTGCTGTGCTCCTGTGTTTGCCCTCATTTTGACTTGTCTGTGAGTTCCACATAAAACCAAAGACATCTCATTTTGCCTGGACACCCAATGCAAATCAGGTGAACAGCAGTCCTAGACATGAGACAATGTCTCGTACACAAAACATCAAAAACTGTTTTTTTAAATTAATTTTTGATGTACAGTATGAGCTTGTTTCATTAAACAGCGTTTTGTTTAATGTAGGGATGACAGAACAAAAACTGACTTTTGATACGCATCAGAGGCAGGAATTCCTGCCTCCATTACTGCATTTCATTTGCTTTATCTTCTCTTCATGCTTCCCACTTTAACTTCTGATTTATGTTTTACGCTATTTCTGGATAGCTTCTCTTTCTCTTTCCTTTCATCGGATGGTTTTTCCTTGTCTCCTCATGTCCTCGTCTCACTATCTCGCTCTGCACACCCACACGCTCACACAGCTGGTTATACTCGAAGAATAGCTCCTTTACACTAACTCTGTGTTGTAAATCCTTTATATAGAACATAAAGGTACTTTTGGGGTGAACATGTATTATCTCAGACTTTGGCTCTAGCCTGTGCTCCTGCTTGGGCACTAGGCCAGTTCTACAGTTCTACTGCTATTCAGTATACAGGAAAAGAGGGAAGCTGGCAGGAAGGATTATAGAGCAAACGCATCAACAAACTCCAGAAGTGGAATAGAGAGAAGATGTGATGCTGCTCTAGTTCTGGTGGGACACAGAACAAAGGCCTGTTGCAGAACTTCTTTCAGGTCCTTAATGGAAAGGAGTAAAGCCTGAAAGTGTGTGTTATTGAGGCAAAACCAGCGGTTGATGAATTGTTGTTGTGGGAAGTAAAATCAAAGTTCTGTGTGTATGAGCAGTTCAGAAATTTGTGATGAAATGAAAAATGATGAAGTGGCACAATTTTGATTGAACGCAATCAATTTTCAACCAAACAGAAACATGGTGCTTTCACACTCAGCACCTTAGTTCAGATGCAAAGTCTTGTGTGTTGGAAGCAACAAAAGCACTTTGATTAAAATTAAAGTAAGAACATGGTCTTTTTGAAAGGTTATCAAATACATTAAATTCCGAGTCAAGACACAGACTGAATCTTTTCTCAGCCTTAACTCAGTAACACAATTTTTCCACAATTTTTGCATTGCAAGTTCAAAGTTATACGTGCTTATACATCTGTACCTTTAATACTGTCTGATGCATATATGCTTGCTGTGCTGTTTGCAAAAGCCAAATTTTTATTTCATATTTTACGGGTCTGTCATGATGCTAGCCAGGCTTGTGTAAACATGTATGACAGTTTCCATTGTCAACAACGACCACACTGGTAAAAATAGCCTTGGTGGGCAATACCAGTGTGTTCCTGTGAGGCCTAATCCCAGATTCAGCCACAGTCAGGAATTAGTTTAACGCAGCCTTTACTGTACACCCGGGAGTCTGAAAACATCCATGCTTTGATTTTGGTGACTACAATATGTGTTTTTATCACAAAGGTGTGGCAGTGTGGAGGCAGTGTGGAGGTCCTGCCCTGCTCCAGGATCGCCCACATTGAGCGCGCCCACAAACCGTACACTGACAACTTGACGGCCTATGTACGGCGCAATGCTTTGAGAGTGGCTGAGGTCTGGATGGACCAGTACAAGAGTCACGTCTACATGGCCTGGAATGTTCCACTGCAGGTAAACAGAAAGGCACCAGCATGCGTGGGAGCATGTGTCTCTTAGCAACCCCGAGTCATGGTGGTCCACTAGGGAGTGCATGAATAAAGTTTGAATAGGTCCGAGAAAAGCTGCTGTACAAGTACAGGTTTATTAAAGTTTAATCAAAGGGAACACTGAAAGCAGCTTTGATTCAGAAATGTGTTGGTTTCACACGCTAAGCTGCTCTGTTTCCAACAGCGGTGGAGGGTCCAGGGGATGCTCAAAGACAGAGACACACACATCCAGTCTTGTGTTGTCATTTTGTTTAATACAGCATAACAACTTGTTTGGGTCTTTTACTTTTTTACTTCATAAGTAGCTGTTTATGGTATAATATGCAGTGGTTGCACTGTTGTCTGGGTTCATTGTGTAGTTGCATGTTCTCTTGCATCTGCGTGGGTACCCCCCGGGTACTCCAGCTAGGAGTTAGGACTTGGGTGCATCAAAATTCACACATACTGATCTGTCTGGGTCATAAAAGTGTTTGATTTCACGTTAAAAAAAACCCACACACACACAAAGGTCCAGCTCTCGCAAAATGCTGACCTTAGGTCTTGGCTCCAACCATGTTGCCAAGCAGTTGCCAAATATAATGATGCAGCAGATCACGGTTTGAGTCAGCCACAGCTGTCTTGGAGCAAGTTCGACCATTTTACACCAAGGCTAACATCCCAGTGGATAGTGATTGGCATTCATGCAACAAGACTAGACTTTAGAACTTTAAACTCTCTGGTTCGCTAAACTCTCCAATGAGAGCATACCTGCATACCTGCCTCCCTTGCAAGGAAGTGGTTCAGAAGATGAGCTATGATATGTCAAAATGTCAGTAAGACACAAAAAGGTTTTCCTCAACAATTTGTTATTGTTATTATTTCACATGGTCTAATTACTTACACGTGTTCACTCATGTTTGCAGTATCTTTCCAAGCGTGCTGTAATAGTCAATGGACCCACAACCTCTGAATGCAGCGCTTCTTGTTTTACCGTAACTTAAATGTGTTGCATTTATTCCACTGCTCCACAGGGAAGCAGTCACATTGTGAATTTAAATGTGTTTGTGTTTTTTCAGAACTCAGGAATAAACATTGGGGACGTTTCTGAGAGGAAGGCTCTGCGCTCCAGGCTCCAATGTCGACCATTTAGCTGGTTTCTTTCCAACATCTATCCTGAGCTAAGATCCTATAGTGACACAGTCGCCTATGGTGTTGTGAGTTAACTTTTCATTGTTCATAGAATGCTGGTATTAATATATTATGTTATCCCCCAGTCATGTGTGGACGTGTCCTTGGGCAAAACACTGAACCCCCAGTGTGTCAGCTTTAGCTGCATTTGTGTGAATCTGTACGCTTGCGTGTGCGAATGGGTCAGTGAGAAGCAGAATCCAAGCACTATGAGTATTGATAAGGTAGGAAAGCTCTGTACAAGTGCAGACCATTTACCTTTTATTCATCACTGGTGGACGCTCAGAAGCCTGACAGTTTGAGAGGCACTACACTTTTCCACTATGGCCCCAGCTGGTTATTACATGTAGCTTCCAGAAACTCAAAAGAAAAAAAAAACATAAAGTATTGAGGAGGGTTTCAATTCATTATGAAATAGGAACAAGACTCTCCTTTGCCCTATCAAACATTAATGTGCTTTTGTTGTCGCAGCTTAACAAACGTGTCAACATGTTTTCTCTTTTGTCAAAGGGCAACAGTATAAGACTGAATGATATTCTGAAGCAGTTACTGTGTTTATATTGTTAAAGCTCAGAAGCATCAGAATTTATCCTAATATTAATTCCATTTTGTGATTTCTTCATTTAGGGGATGCAGCATGTTTCTACCACTGAAGATTTTTCCATTCTTGCTTTTAGGCTAAATTTTTGAGTTTTTTTCCCTCCATTTTCTAGGTTTATTATATTAGAAATTTGCAATTACAATTTTGTCACTTGGTGTCACATTATGGGATATTCGTACTTTAAATACCTTTCTGCTGGGGCTGGAAAATAATGCTGATGATAGTCAAACTCCAGGTATCATCAGACTCAGAGTCGTGTGTCTCCAGTGTTCAGTTGCTGGTCCAACCATCCTGCCTGTGTCTGTTGCTGCTTGTTTTGTTGTTGTGGTTGTGTTCTTTTCTCTCTTCTCTATCTCCTCACCCCAACCGGTCAAGGCAGATGTTCTCCCACACTGAGCCTGGGTCTGCTGGAGGTTTCTTATGTGGGAATAGTTGGGTTTAGTTGTGTAAGGTCTTAAAACCTTACTTGTAAAGTGCCTTGAGATAACTGATGTTGTGAATTGGCACCATATACCGTAAATAAAGTTGAATTGAATTGAATTGAATAAAACCAACAATAAACTAAAACTCTCTACTGATGAGGTCACAGGTCAACGTCTATGGTTTTACGGTGGTTTCACCTCAACAAGACATTGTTTTGTTCAGCCAAATCCTTTTTAAGTTTTAAGTTAAGTATTGGTTTCCATATTCATCTTTGGCTTCATGTAAATACATTAAATGTTATTGGTATCAAATATTGAGACCACTGGATTCAACCAGAGTCAACGACAATGACAAAGGTGTGACTAAATGTTATGCCAATAGAATAAAAAAAATTTAACAATTTTTATCTCAGTTGATAACGAAATTTCACTAAAGGTACATTCAAGTTTAGTATTAGCATGATCCATAAAGAAAAGTTTGAGTCGAATTTAAACCAATCATTCAGCTAAAGAAACAGAATAAAAACCTCCTCATGAATAAATAGTTCCATTAAAGCTCACCCTTTCAGTATTTCAAACTATAAAACTTTTCCATTACCGCTGAGGCTAATTGCACACACATTGCGCCAGCTGATATATGCTTCTCTGTTGTGAGAAGAATCACAGCAGCAGGGCATTGAAAGGATGAACCTTTTTTGCCACTTAATTTGTGCACGGCCTCAGTGAACAGCTGTAGGTGGCTTTTGCTTAATTGAAAAATGACAGCTGTGTTTTGACAGTCGAGCAGAATTATCTACCAATTTAGCTTTTTAAAAAAGCTCTCACCAATAATTTCATTTTTTATTATACTTTTTGATTGCTGGCCCATTTGAACCTTTTAAACTTTTAACTTGTGTGCAGATTTAGTTTCAGTCACTCAGTTTGACGGAAGTCTTCACACAGAACTTCTTTCCTTCATGTTTTAAAAGTTGTATTATTTCAGCTTGCAACACTCACGCCTGTCATGAAATGATGGGGGGAGGCTGTTCTACTCAGACATTAGGAACCACTGATTTTCGAGCTCTGAAATTCGCCTCTGTGACACCTCTTGTGTTTGTTGTTTGATAAACATTTCAATCACAGACTGTGAGCTGGATGGAGTGTGTTGACATACTGAGCATGTGTGGGGGCTCGGCTTTGAGCATGTGAGATGAGTGTTGCCATAGCGACATCTGAGAGATGTAGATATGAAGTTTACATATTTGACAAAATCAATTTCTCGCAGGAGTTGGCAGTCGGATGGAGCACAACAAGTGTTCTGCTGTTGATGCCATTTGCAATGGGATAATGTAGTGGGATCAGTGGACATTTGGATGATGGAGAAGACAGGATTAGTTGAACATTTCTCATCCCATCTAAGTATTGCAACCTTTAGGACTCATTTTAGCACAAGTCTGAACATCTAATAGGGTTTTCATTCATCATTTACATTTTGCTAACTGGCACAAGGAACCTCAGAGCAGACTTAGGCTCAGACTGAGGGACTTGAAAAGATAAACAGACATTTCTATTCAAATAGAATAGAATATTTACTCTGCTGCACTCGTGAAGGTGTAGAACAAGAGACAAGAAGCTGAACTTTTACCATAACAAATCCTGAATATTACAAAGGTACCTGTGACATTTTTGCTGTCGGAATACATTTGTGCAGTCAGTTTATCAGTGCACAGAAACGAGTCTCAGGTGCAGCTGCCTAAAAACTACTTTAACAAATATTTTACCTTCACAGTGAGAAAAATGCATGGTTATAATGTAAAAGGAGTCATTAGCAGCTTGAATCAAACCTTGAGGTTTCATCCATTTTCTGTTGTTCATTGTTTATATTCTACTGTGTCTCATTTACTGCTTGATTCAGTCTCACCGTCTTCAGGCAGAATCATCCTGTTTAGGAGATTGATTCTATGCTGTACACTTCCTGAACAAATTTAGTAGTATGTGTATATGCATTCCCAATAGCAGGTAAAGAGGCTACTGAGAAGCTAGAGAACAACACAAACTGCAACACGCTATGAACGTTCTCTATTATTAACTATTAGTATAATTATTATAATATATAAATTATTAACTATTATAAATATTTTGCATTTACTTTAGGTGTAGCTTACAAATGGTTTGGATTTGGCTCAGAAGAAACCATACAGTGTATACATTTTAGAGAGAGACAGAGAATGTACATACAAAAAAATCAGAAACTGACTGACGGGTGAACTGACGGTCCGACATCTTCTCGTAGACTCTGTTCTCAATGCCCAACAAAGCCTTACTGGCATTTGCCACACGTGGCTTTTCACAGACAAGCAAGTTGATCCTGAGCACATGTCACAAACATACAGTAAAAGATGAAATGGACTGCACTTAGAATAGATTATATAGCTTATTTCTACCGTACTGGTTTTCAGAGCGCTTTGACACTGCATTGCAGGACTTCTCTCCATCACCATTATCATTTTCTTGGTTTGTTACCTATTGTGCTTACTACTGATGCACATAGACTCCTGTCAGTTTGTGTTATGGCTGTTCATCTTGATTGTTTGCTGTCCTCTCCACCTACGTAGTTTGTTTATGTCTGTTCTCTGTGGAATACTGTATTTATACAGTAAATTAGTTTAGTTGAGTTTTTTAGTTAACAAGGAGAAAAGCAGCTTTGTACAAAAAACAAAGACTCTGATCTTTGACAGCCAGAAATTGCAAGTAAGGAGAGCAGTTTCTCAAATGTCACAGATGATTTGACTTGTTAGATTACATTGTTCTCTGTCTTTGTGTCTCTCCTTTCTTTAGCTAAAAAACAGTATAAGAGATGATCTGTGTTTGGACCAGGGACCCGACACTGACAACATTCCTATCATGTACCTCTGTCATGGTATGACTCCTCAGGTCAGTGGCTTCTTATATTATTCTCTCCTTAACACATCTTCCACCTCCGAAAAATTTTAATACTGATCATACAAATAAATTAATAAATGAACATGTTTAAACAAAGCAACTCTTGCCTGGAGTTTTATGGTAGTAGCAGAGATGATTGAGCAATACTATACCTCTTTATTGTCACATACGTATGTTTCCCAAATTGAAAAGAGCTTCCCCTCTAACAATAATACTAGAAAATACTAAATAGGGAACTGGAAGCTGGTTCCAAAGAAGAGGAGTTTGGTAGCTAAAGGCTCGGCCTCTCATTCTATATTTAGAAACGCTCTGAACCATAAGTAGACCAGCGCCCTGAGAGAAAAGTGTGCTGCTCATCAGTGATCGAGTTAAACAATCTGACTGCTGAGTACAAAGGACAAAGGACTACAAATATAACAACACATATATATATATATATATATATATAATCCATGTAATCCCAGGCAACTGTAAATAATAATGTTGGTTCATTAAACAGATGTTTTTGGTTATGGTAGTCATTTAGAGCATGATAAGCTGAATGTTTTAACATGTGCGTTACTTTACACAATTGCCTTCAGTGTCTAGATTTAAAGTGGTGTAAATGGAAAGCTTAATTTACACCATCAGAAGTTTGGTCAATTCAAGTAGAGAGGTAGACGAAAATGTTTGCAAAAATGTATACTTAATTAATTAATATAATTCTGCCATGAAGCCATGTGGTTTTGCTTGTAGAGTAGAACTTATAGCCCTTTCAACAGCCAATGCAGATGTGAGAGTATTTCATCCTTAAAGGCAGTAAAGGTTTCCATTTTGCGCCTTTTAATAGAGGCTCTTAATTATGCCTATGCATTTCCCCTTCTCTGAAATTCTCTGTGGCTTGACAAATTAAAAATGTATATTTATATATAAAAATTCTATAAAACTGTCAGCATTACTATCCCAGCTGCCAATAAGAGGCTTCACAATCACAACTGGGATTCACTTTATACTGAGCTCAACATCTAGAAGAGCTTTACGAGGACACACCTTGCCTCTTTTGTCAGTAGAGTTAATGGGTTTGCCCGGCACACTGATGTGAGAAACATCCAACTTTCTATCTGGGTCACACTCTGCAATCCAACCTCAGCTCCTCGGCTACTGAAACAGCTGCGTTGGCATTTCTTGGAGACTCTGCTGTGTTTGTTCCGTTTACATTTCGTCTCTCTTGGAGACAGCGTAGTCAGCAGGGGCGGGGAAAGAAAGCGAGTTGTATTAGTGGGGCTTTATTACCCCCACTGTCTTCATTCAGTTATTTATTAAATACGTGAGATGTGCATGGACATGGGCTTGTGTTATTTCTTTTACAATAAAAAGCTTAATTCCAATTACGTTAGTTGAACTTGAGAGATCATTTGAAAGGTTTTTACCTTCGCAGCATGAGGTACTGTGTGCTCAGTCAGAGAGTCACAGGGAGAAGCTGGGGAAATACAGATTGAGTTTATTAGAGCAAACTGCCATTATCCAACCAGCACCGCCTAAAGTAAGGCCTGTGGGCTAAGTGTGTGTGAGTGATGTATATTTAGTTTGCCCTCTGTGTTATAATAACAATCATTTATTTAAAGGGTGTGTCATGAAATGCAAAATACCAAAAGGATTAAAGCTATTGTTAATGAATTCCAAAAGATCTTGTGTATGACATCAAAGACTCACATAGTCCATTGTTTTTTTAATCACAACTTTATTACTATTCATTTAAACATATTCATGTAGAGATTTTTCTAATGTTATTCCTTCGGTTTTTCTTCCCACATTTTGATTCTTTCATTCCAATTCATCTAATCCTTTAGATTGCCTCTGAGTCCTTTAAACAGATTCACTTCATTTTTCTGTGTATGTGGCCAACAGCTTGACGGATGTGACCTTGAATACCTGATGAGCTGTTGAATGTCAGCGATGCGTAACGTTCCTCAATTTCCTTCTCAGTCACTTGACATAGATGAAGGGAGCAGGACCAGAAGGATATGCAGAGGACGGCAACTAAAAGTGAGACAGCAGAGACTTGTTCATGTTGTATCAGCATTGCTGTAAAGAAAGCTGCCAACTGAAAACGTTGCTTAACTCAGGCAGACAGTTTTAGTTGTATCAGGTTGGGTTTGTTTGGTAGCTTTAAGACGTATGAAGATCCAGATCTCTAAATGTTATACTGCATGTTAGAAGTGACACTTACACGTTGTCTCAAAGGAAGGAAGTTTAACTTAACCCTTGTGCAGCCGCAGACAGACGATAAATCACAACATGCTTTATCTAGATAAACCACTGGATGAACTTATTCATCATAGATCCACACGTGTTCATTGCTTGGATGTAACACCCACGAAGGCTGTTTTATCCAACCCTGGTGTGTTGGTATCATATACCTTATGGCGTATGGATCACTTTATTACAGCAATTCAACAGGAAAAAGCTAGCAGTGACTCAAAGGACACAGTCACCATGTACACTGGCAGTAGCAGACAAATTCATGCATCTAAAAATACACACCATGCAAAAGGCTGACACGCAACAATATAATTTAAATGTGGAAATTAATTTATCACTTAGACTCCAACAGTGTTAATAGTCTTTTATCAATCTTGCTGGACTGTCAAAAATCCACATGCACACATTCATACTAACATGCACAGATACAAAGGCGCTATAAATCGTCCCTTCAGTCAGCAGTCGACCAACCGAAATACATCAATACTCCTCTACGGAGTCAGAGCGAGTCAGAGCAAGTCAACACTTCATTTCGATTCTCCCACTGCAGTGGCATAAAATGAACATAATAAGAAGAACACGAAGACATCGCACAGAAAAGCAGCTGGTGAACCTCAAGCACTCAAACCCAGTGACTACGGTGCCACCCTGAAATAATGGTAACTTATTAATATATATATATATATATTAATGAACTACAAATGATCATATACAAACATCCTTCTAAACTAGTAAACTATCATCAGTATCACATACTAAACTGTACGTATTTCCAGCTTGTGTGCAATTACAGTTTTCACTTGAAGAACTAACTCACCAGTGTGTGCAGTGTTAATATTGTTACTAGCCACCACTTCTCACCAACCAAAAGTTGTGGAAAAGCAGAAATTTCTTAATCTTTAAAAAAAAAACACACATGTTCGTTGCTTTTTGTTTTTAGCATTTTCTAATTTCAGACCATTACAGAGAATGGCAATTTATATTAAACAGACTACTGAGAAATTGCAGTGGAAATAAAGCACATAATTGAAATCTGATGTGTGCCCCAGTATAGCTGCAGCCTCGCTAAGGAGATTGGTTTGTGGCCAGATCAATAAAGTCTGAAAATTAGACCTCTGAAGCTATTTACCAGGGCAGAGAAAGAGAGAAGAGTGAGTGAATACCTTATTTCCTTGACATGATGTACAGTATGGAGACATCCGTGCTGTGTGTGTAAACCCTCTTTAAGAGCTGAGCATGTCATGCCACACTGTTAAGTTAGTTAAGTTCAGTAAAATTGTTGCAAGAAATCTTGCAGCAAAACATGATGTTTCTGATGGTAGAAACAAAAAACAGACCCTGATAGACAGAGAAACCTAGTAGCACAACAAGTGAAATCAGAGATTAAACTTTAAAACACAGCCTTGAGGAGAGAGAAAAGACTTTTCTCCAATGGTGACTTTTCTTACTTTAAAGGCTTTGTTTATCATTTTGAGGACGTTGCTTTATTAATGAATTTAATTTCACTGGGGAGTTATCTGGACAAAAAGCGCAAACCTGTGTGTGTGTGTGTGTGTGTGTGTGTGTTGTCTGTGTGTAAAAACCCAATTGTTAGGCTTTTAACCTTTGATTAAATTGATCTGTGAGAACATGTTTTTTCATTCAGTAGCATGAAAAAATATTAGCAACCTTCCTGTCGAACAGTTTTTCCTTCACACCGAATCATTTTCTGAAGTGTGAATTTTCAACAGAATGTTTCTTAAGTGGAAAAAGTTGTCAAGACTCAAGCAGGAGTAAAATAATGGAATCATGCTGGTTAATTTGTCGGGTCATTAAAAGCTGCGGTAGTGTAATGGAGATATTGTTGCAGTTGTCAGTGCACTGAAGTCTATTACAGCAGGGATCTGATTAGTGTATAGTATAGTAATGTGTGTGCGTGTGTGTGTGAGTGTATCGGGAAGTGGGAACAGGAACATCTTTAACTTGTTTGTCTAGAGGAAGCTCTTTATAATGTGTCCAGGTAACTTTGTCTGTATTCAGTGTGTTCAGCTTAGCTTGTCTGACTGTATTAGTTTTTGTCAGTAATAGCAGAAGTCATGGTTAGTACAGTATCACATTCATACAAAGTAAAGCATGTGTTTAGTGAACAAATACTTCAGTGCCAGAAGAGATTACTTGTGTCCTTATCTTTGGAAAAGCAAACAAAACTTGGAAAGAAAAGAGGTCCATTAATGTCCTATATATTCTAATGATTTATGGAGCCTGAGGGGTAGCTAGAGGGGGCTTCTCCTCGCTTCCAGTTTTTGCCTAGACACAGCCCTTCAGGCTACATTTTTATGCCTGAATCAGCCTGAATGTGAGAGTGCAGTAATGTTAGTAATAGATTATTCGATTCCTGTTGATGTATTGCAACAGCATTTAAAACAGCAGATTAGTTCAGAAAACAGCAGCTTTTGTTGTTTGACTTTTTGCTCCAATCAAAACATCATCTGTTTGTGGTAAACCGCAGAGAACAGCGTGGCTTATGGGCCATGACTACATGCACATCTGCCAGGGGACAGTACTATCTGTCAAGCTCAGCTCTGTGGAATCCCACTATTAGAGGTTTTAAAAAGCAGTGACAGTAGACAGGAGGCCTCACTGAGCTCTGTGGGGAGCTGAGCATCAATTTATTGACAGATGCAAGTTTAATCACTCTTATTAGAGAACCAAAGCCTCACTCAGAAGCACTGGCACATATTCAAAAACAGCCAGTCAGTGTTGTGTCGAGGTGTTTCTGAAGAACAACTCAAAAGCTCTGTGGCTGGTTCACGGTGTGGTAATAGCTGCTGTTTAAAAATGTCCTGTTCCTGCAACACTGTCATCACTCTAGTAGCGCCTCACTCCATGAGCCTAAACCTTTGTTGTTGTTGTTTTTGTTTTTTTATGTCAGTATTTCACTTCTTTCATGGTTTGAATTTGAAGCATAAGGTGTGTGTGTGTGTGTGTGTGTGTGTGTGCGCGCAGGTGTCAAAACTAGGCCAGTATTACCATTCATTACCATTTCTGCATGTAGTTATGCAACATTTCAGAATTTGATTCACCGTCTCTGATCTGACCACTTCTCTGTTTCCCCTCATCTCTCGCCACTGAATGCTTCCTTCTCCCTTTATTCTTGTTTCTCTCGTTAATTGAAGCCGTTACAGGTGGGTTGTTAAAGCAGCATTAAAATGAGAATGTTGTTTGAAGACCTGGCAAATTTTATAGGTGAGATGAAAGGAAATACATTCATCTTTGAAAAACTAACCTACTTACATTACCCCCTACTGCTACTGATGAACGCACAAAATGAAAAAAAAAATGAAAGTCCCAGCATGCAAAAGTGGTAAAGTGTGCCGAGGTACCCAACATCTCAGTCTAGGTGGAAAAAGGAGAAACTTTAAAAAACCACACCAACTTTACCAGCTGCACTCTCAGCAGATATTTTATGGACTGATCCAGTTCATCATCAAGGTCCACACAGTCACATACAGTCAGGGCCAACAGTATCAGCACCCTTGCAATTCTGTGCGACACTTCTCTCAGAAAATCGTCCCAATTGCTAATTTGATGGCAACAGTGGATAAAGGAAGAAACCTCCATTAGACCACAGCTCAATGTGGGCGGCCATGTGCCTTGACCAGTTGGGGTGAAGGGATAGAGAAGAGAGAAATGGAGGATGGTTCTAAAAGTAGGGAGGGTGTCTGCTTCTAGAATCTGAACTGGAAGCTGGTTCCACAGGAGAGGACCTTGGTAGCCGATGGAGCTTTATTATGAAGAGCTTTGGAAGTGAGGAGAAGAATTTGAATTCTTTCCTAGGAAGCCAATGCAGAGAAGCTAATGTAGGAGAAATGTGACGTCTCTTCCTGAGTCAGGTCAGACTCTGGCTGCAGCATTTTAATTAACGGAAGGCTTTTTAAAGAGTAAAGTAACTATGAGCAGGGAGACACAGTCGTCCAGCCTGGAGGAACTAATGCAGGGATTCATGTTTCAGCATCACTCTGTGACAGGATGCTCCTCATTTTAGCAACATTCCTCAGGTGGAAGTAGGAGGTTTAGAGATGCTATAATGTAGGATGTAAAGGAGAGAACTTGGTCAAAGATGACACCAAGGTTCCTACAGTAGAACCTGAAGCTAACGTTATGTCATCCAGAGAAACCATCTGATTCAATAATGCACTAAGATCTAACAGGACAAAGACAGAAACTAGACCATTGTCTGAAGCTGTGAGAAGATCATTAGTGACTCTAATCAGAGCTGTTTCTGTCTGTGATGGATCTGAATCCTGACTGGGAATCTTCATACAGGTTATTTCTACGCAGGTGGTCACATAGTTGTTTAGCTACAATTTTTCCAAGAATGTTAGAAATAAAGGGCAGATTAGATGTTGGCCTATAGTTTCTAGTTCTCTAGGGTTGAGTGTAGGGGTAAGGTTTAAGCACAGCAACCTTAAAAGCCCGGTACGTAACCTGTAAACAGAGATTGGTTGATTTGATTTAATATGGATGTGCAGATTAATGGAATCTAGTTGAGATTGGGTCTAAGAGACAAGTATTTGATTTAGCTGAGTTAATTATTGAAGTTAAATCTAATCTATCTAATCTACTGTATGGGGGAAAGCGTGACTCCATGGAGTCAACCTCCTCTGATTCACTGGCTTCTTCTTCAGAGGAGCAACAGTGTCTAAAATTGTAGCATCATCAACAAGACAATCTGATCATGATTCAGATGACTGCTCTCCTCTGTGTAGTTACGAGGGAATGAGACAACAGAAACAACTTTGTGACTCCTGGTGGTCAGAACAAGATCTCCACCCAGATTTTATTGTCTTATTTATGCAGGATTTAAAAATAAAAAATGGTAAGAAATAAAAAATATTAGACAGTGCTACAACTGTACATATGGGCCAATAGCAATATTTGGTCAATAAATTAGTTAATCACTAGTATTTAGTGTTAATCAAACACAGCATTTGCACCACCAGGTGAACAGAGGTGAGCATGGATCTGTCTGACAAAGCACTGTGTTCTGACATGTGGCTACCAACTGCTTCTCAGTTTTCTCACGCAAACCCATGGCCACCAAACAGGACTTTCACAGCTGACAGGCGACATGAGCTTCAGGCCCATCTTACACACATGTCATCTGCTTGTTTCCCAGCAGAACGTTTACTACACCAGTTCCCAGCAGCTTCACCTGGGAGTGCTGAGTCCGACCATTGATGACGACGACAACAAGTGTCTGGTTGATGTAAACAGCAGACCCAGGCTTCTGGAATGCAGCTATGCAGCTACCAAGCACATGAAGCTCACGTGGACATTCACTCAGGTAAATCACAAAGAACAGTTGAGGCACATTGCACTCCAGCTTTTTTGGATCAATGAATCTAGGAATCCTTTAATCTTAATGATTGGCTAATTCTCAGGACCAGATCTGATTTTGGGGAGTTTCTTTATAATGGCTGACTTGGAGCCACATCTCTTCTTGTCTTCTTGGAGCATAGATCATTATTTCACTGTTTTATGCAAGAGGCACTTTAAAAGCACATCGACTTGGTTGGATAATGAGCTTTCACGCATCCACAGTTTCTGACTTTTAACACCCCTCTGTCTCATTTTTAATCTTCATACTTTTAATGTTTTCTTAAAATGTGACAGATAAGTAGAGGGAACTGGATAATTAGTATAAAGAACACACAACCATATTCACACCCCAGGCATCTCCTGTCAGCGTGTGTGTGCATTTGCACTATTTGCTGCGTATGTACTTGACATCTGATTGAGAAAAAGAATGTTATTCAAACTCCCTCTCTCCCTGAGAGAACCATCCTTTACTATCCTTTAGGTCTCTAGTTTCCTCTCTGTCTGTAGCAAAGCAGCATACTGGCAAGGCATTAATTAGCGTCGTCCAGAATTCAAAATTCCACTTCTAACTCATGTTAGAAATCAGGGAGATAAAACCCATTAGGAAAATCTCTGCAAGGTTCTGAGAAAGATTTCCTTTATAAAAAAGTTTCATAGAGAAATCAAATAAGCCCTGGTATAAAGTGAAATATAAGACTCTAATTTCAACATCTGTTTCCTTTTTCTGTAAGAAAAGGCCTGCTGGAAAGTTTTTGAGTTTCTGTTTCTGCAGAGAAACAGTCGTACCGTACTTAAAGTGCTTAATGCTCAGTTATTGAATATTTGTAGGTTGTTGTAATATTTGTTATTTGTCTATAAATGCTTTGTGCATATGTTCCAAAACCTGCTCTAGTGGTGTTTTTGGTTTTTATATGAGATGTTAATCTTATCTATATTAATATGTCCCTAATTAAGAACAAACCTGCCAGGCAGCAGGTCAAAATTAAATAAAAGGATATTTTGCAATGCTGATTAGTGATAGTGACGAAGTAATTGAAACTACAACATGTATCATATAATATGCATTTAGTCATATCCTTTGTCACTACTTACACGTCTTAGAACTTAAGAGAAAAAAATATTGTGGGGGCCACGGCCACCAACAGTGCAAACGATCTGACCTATCCAGAACCATTTCACTGTTCTCATACATGCCGGTCACTTAGAGAAACCATCGGGTGAAATCCCACAGCCAACCCTCAGGTGTGATGGTTTCTCATGGCTCACAGCTTAGGAATCACTGTAATAAATATTATAATAAATACACACAGCAATGCGGGAAAAGGCACAGATGACCGGGAAGTGGGTGTGGACAGGGGGTGGTTAGAGTCAGAGAAGGAGAGAACAACAGAGACGGTCAGACCAAGGATCATAACAGCTGGCCACTGAGAGGCTTCAGCTTACATCGCAAGCTTCTTTAGAGGTTAGTGTTTTGCTGTTTGGTGCTTCAGAGGTTCTGCTCCACTGTCTGCTCCACTGTTGGCCATTTACTGGACAATAAGGGACATGTTGGGGATTTTTATGCTTTTTATCTGTTGCATATTCATGTTGGACTGAATAGTTGCACTTCTCTGCGAGACATTCTGACATCAGGAGTCATCATTACCTCTGCCCTGTCAGTTTCTCTCTGGGTTTACTACTGAGCTATTGTTGATTTGTGATACCATCATGCTAATTGAGAGGCTAACAGCCTAAGAACACAATCAGCTGCAATCACATCAAACATTTCTGTATGTATGTCCATGTGTTTCACTGTATGAACAGCATTTTCATGCCCGTTCAACCCTTGGATGAAAATTGTAATGGAAACACTAAACTGATTATGCAAAGAAAACAACCAGACTCCAGTCAAAAGCACCAGAAATTCTTACCAATAGAGATTTCTGTTGCTAAGCATTGAGGATGTGTGGGAAGACTGAGTGGAGGCTAAGGAGCCAACTCACAGCCACATGGTTATTGAAGTCTTCCCTGCTGAGAAATAAGTAGAGTTTTTACAAGATGGAGATGAGACTGAAAGGAAATGGACAGGCGGCTATAGATAAGATGAAAGTTGCAGGAAACAGACAGAAGAAAGAGACAATGGATGCAGAAAGACAGGGCAACAAAATGAGAGGGTTCAACAGCGCAGTGGGTAAGGAAAGAAAATGTTTTCAGAGCGAGGCAGCTTCAGCAAAAGAAATGAAGAAAACAAGAAGAGGAGAGACGGAGGGAGGTAGAATTTCATGTGAAGCGGGCTGTAAGTATTTGTGAATTATTAATAAGTAGATCTTTTACAGTACTGAACCGATCTTGACCCTGAGGGAATAGTCATGGATGGAATAGGAAGAGAGAGGAGAGGGAATAAGGAAAGAGAGAAAGGTAAAACCTGCCTCAGAAATCAACCTGAGAGCAAGGTGAGCAGTGTTTTGTGACAAAGGAAGGTTTTCTACAACAGCTGTTTATGGCTCGTTATTGGTCTCTATTTATTTGTCCCTTGTGTACATCTCTCACTTTAGGCTTGCTCAACAGATAACATAAGAGAAAAATCTGAATGCACCACAAGCTGCAGATCTATACATAGTTCCTGAGTGAGGTTTTCAATATTAATTGTAATGTTCTCTATGCATCCAAAGACAAGCGAACAGCAGCACTGAGGACAACAACTTATTTGATGTAGCTCACAGGCTCTCTGCTCTACCTGCTGTTGTATTTCACTGTTACCTTGGTAACTGAGGCTTAAGTAAATATAATTTGGGAAATGTTTAATTGGAAGGCTACATCTTACTTTACTATTAAATTAGAAGTACTGACATATCTAAAAACTGCAAATATTACTTTTCATGTTAAAAGTATGTATAGTAAGTATGTATATGTGTCTCACACTCCACAATAAATAAGATCATCTGCATGCCTCTGAGACCCAATCCCAACTAAAGTACTCAACCCAACTAAGAAGGGTTTCCTTTAATCAACATGTGCATATTCGATCAAATCAAACAATCTCTAAATACCAGGGTACCTACCACCAGCTTTTAAAGTTGCTGCAGTCAAACCACTGTTGAAAATCCTACTCTCACCCCTACAGCAACTATAGGCCAGTATCAAACCAGTCCTTTGTTTCTTAAAGTCTTGGAAAAAAAAACAGTAGCAAGATGACTATGGATTGTAACAACCTACACACTGTAGGAATAACCTGCATGAAGATTTCCAGTCAGAGTCAGCTCTGATTAGAGTCGCTAATGATCTTCTAACAGCTTCAGATAATGGTCCAGTTTCTGTTCTTGTCCTGTTAGATCTCGATGCTATAAATCACAAGATTCTATTATAGAGACGGGAACATAGCGTTGGATTAAAGGCAGAGCACTGGCATGGCTTCGATCTAATTGGTTGAACAGATTTCAATTTATTCATGTTTGTGATTAATCTACCATCCAGCTTTGAGTTCTGTGCTTGGTCCAATATTTTTCAGTCTATACAGTGCACTATGTAATGTAATGTAATATTATTAGGAAACACACATTTCGTTAATATGCAGATGCCATTCAGTTTTATCTGTTTATAAAACCATATCAAACATATCAACAAATCAAAGGCATCAAATCCTGGATTTCATATAACTTCCATCCATTAAATTCAGATAAAACAGAGGTTTTTATAACTGGGCCTAAAAGTTGTGTACTGTCTTAAACCTTAAGCTTGTAAAGAGCCTTGAGATAACTGTTATAAAAAAAAAAATAAATAAATAAAGCTGCATTTAATTAAATTAAATTATGTCAACTGACAACATATTGTTATTATGTTCCCCACAACAGCTTACAGTAATTTGACACAGGGCTGTTTTAGTCACTGTTAATTGTTAACTATTACTTAATTTGTTTTATAGTTTCTAGGAGCTTCACCAGTCAGTTGGTGTCGGTGTTCGGTGTGTCATGAATCAAATATCATGAGAATCCATTGTCCTCAGAAAAACCTGAATATGTTTAATGAGAAGAGTTGGGAGTTGGTCCAACAGTATAAATTAGCATGTGGGCGTAGTTTTGTCACTGTCAGTTTTTCTCTAATGTTCACTTCTCTCATCATAAATGACAGAATAATGTGCAGCTCTGGAAGACAAATGGGACACAAAATACCCAGATGCAAGACAAAGTACTCTGAGTGAATCGGGTCTGACAGGCTTTATAGCAGAGAAATGTTAACTGGGTGGCAAGTGGTTTGGCAGTGGTTCAAGAGGTAGAGGTGGGATGGGTGGTTCGATCCCCTGGTCATGTGCCAGAGTTCCCGCTGCCATCAGTGTGTGAGGTGGATGAGAAGAAGATATACTGTACAAGTGCAGACCATTTACTGTTTAGATGGAGGAATAGAGATGAACAGATCTAAATCCAATGTTAGGAGAGTGCTTCTGCATCAGTAAATGCTTGTATTTTGTATGACTTACTCATCTAATTTTTGTTTTAATCAGTCAGTCAAACAGCCAGTCAGCCAGAAAGTCATCAGCCAGGCGGCTGGTCCACACGCAAGTCAGGCAATCTGTCAGCCAGTCACTCAATCAACAAGTCACTGGCTTTAAAAGATGCAGGGGCTACACTGTGCAGGCACAAAGAGCACCACAGCAAGCATGAAATGCAATGCACATTAAGTACCGTTCCCACCCTAATAGCGTGGATTCAATCGTGCAGTCCAACTGTGCACACGGATTGGCAGGCAGGCTCACTGTTCAACTGAGGACAAGATGCTCGGAGATAGAAAGATAGACAGATATTTGAATATTTAGATATTTAGATAACTCACCTTAGTCTTCTTCTTAGAGAAGCAAGAGGCAGAGCACAGACTTTGAAGTATACCAGGAGATATCCAGTTGGCTGTTTTTTTCTGCTAAGGAGGCAAGAACAGATCATAGTGATTTCTTTAATGGCTCGTCTATAACTGTCCTGTACAGTAACAATCATCAGTGAATATATTTTGGGTTGGAGCACTCGGCCCCACGAGCCAAGACAAGGTAAAAACAAGAGCTGAATTAAATAAGACATAACAATCAAGGTGCACTAACGTAAAAGTAACGTAAACGCAATGACTTTTGTGCAAACCTCTGGCGATATAAACATATGTCATCACCTCTGGCAGCTCTCCTGTAAAATTTTTACAGTATATATCCAGCAGCTGGTCGAATGCCTGCTGTAGAAGACCTAGAAATTTAGACTATAATTAAAAATTTTATTGGCCATAAAATAACTGATGCAGAGGAATCCGATTGGCTGCATGTTTCTACAGTAGATTTATTCCTCTGTTCTTTAAGAAAAACATACTAGGGCATGTATCTGGTGGGATCAGGCTGGATTTAATCATTTCACTGAGGCTGCATATTATCATCTTTACACTACGCTAGAGACTAGAGGCTGCAGTCTAACTGCATATTAGCACATTTACCTGTTTACCCGTTTAGCTTGCTTCAGTGTTGTTGTCAAAACACAAGCATCATCTGTAATCATCATCAATCTGACCCATCACAATGGGCAAAACAAATTATATCAAGCTAGGAAAACATGATTAGATTAGTATACACATACATACTGATTCGATTTGATTGCATTTTTCCATACGTTGGGTCGCATAGAGTATATGAACTCACACATTCATTGTTTTTCTTCTTTGTGTGTCTCTTCCTTCAGGGCCGCTCCATTCAGAACTCAGATTCTCAGCGTTGTCTGGAGCTGGTAGAGAGCAGACAAGCAGAGTTTGGTTTCCAGCTGGCCATTCAGGACTGCACTGATCAGAAATGGACCATCACTAACATACTGACTGTGCTGCCACAGTGAACATAATGACACGTTTTCCCTGTTGTAATGCCTTTGTTGTGATGCACTGCTAGTAAGCAAGAAGGTTCAGACAAGGAACTCCACCACGTCAAGCTGGCAAACCCAGCTGGCTCAGATTTGAGATTAACCATCATGGAGTTCTGTGTTAGAGCCCAGTTAGATATGAACTAAGCATCAAAAAACTTCAATTGGGAACTTTGTGAGTCTGCACAGGGAAAGATGTGCTTCAGCCATCAACCTAATAACCATTTTATCCCAATGACCAGAGAGAGGAGACTCACAGATGGTGCTGGGGCTGTTAAAATGAGAAATATAGTCACTTGTCACAGATAATACACTGATGAAGTTATGTAAGTTCTCTGCTTATTGCAGGTGAAGCTATTTTTGGTCCCTTTACTACTCCCACAGTCTCATCGCACAATCTCCATTACAAATTGAGTGAGCGTGTTAAACTAAGTGAATTGTAGGGTTTTAAATGGTATTGTTATGCACTACATGGCTGTGTAGGCAGAACAGATGTGGATCTTCTCAGTATCACAAACAGTGAAACGTTGTGGTGAAGAAAACTACAGAGCGATTCACACAGATCCTGCTAGCACTTGTGTAATCAGACACCTTTCTTGCTAATCCAGCAGGCAAAGAGTTTAGGCAGGGTTGAAAGTCTTTTGGTGGTGGAGAAGCTAAAGCACACTTGGCAAATCATTCTTCTAGAACTAAATACAGACCCAGAGCTGGGATTTTAGAAATCACCAAATTAATTAAGTCCCATTGTAGAACTTCTTAAGACGTTACAGACTGTGTATGAATTTCTTCTGGACATTTAAGGAAAGCACCAAATGTTTGACCAAAATTTTGATTATTTATTCAAAAAAATTTGTACATTTAAATTTCCAAAGTAGGTGTATCAAACAATATTGCCTCTCTGTCCTGGAATACATAGCTGACATTTTCTTAAAGTATGAATCTCAATAGAAAGAATAGCATAAACTTCACTTTATGCAATAAATCTTCCAAATTCAGACTGTTCATTGCGATATAGAAACTGAATTGAATTTGATTTGCTTTGTTTGTGTGATGTGAACCCCTTGCATGTTTAGTTCAGCTCTCTTAAGATATAAGAAGAATTGTTGATAGACGACTGGAAGAGATTACTAAAGAATTTATAAAAAAGTTCAGACTCCACCACAACTAACAGGCAGGTTGTGTGCAATTGCAGGATGGCCCCTTAAAGATCACACCATGAGTAAGAGAAGTAAAAGTAAAGGATAACTTCTAAAAAACCCTCAGTCTTCAACAATCCATGATCAGGGGATTTCTCTGTCATAACTATTTTTTCAGGGGGGAGATTGTATGGTTATGGTTTTTTGGTTTGCTCTCTTTTACTCTCTCTATATTCCATATGCTTAAACCGGTTGGGTTTTCACATATTCCCATACATCCTATAATTTGTCAAATATTAAGATTGATTGTCAGGTTTTCTTAAACCTCTTTGAAAAACCTGATCAGAAATAGAAAACAAAGTTTACATTCAAACCTTTTTACAGAAAAAGATTTGCCACCTTATACATGTGCAGAATAAGTATTTCCTAGTAACCTCAGAAACTGTTTACCTCTCCATCTCATCCATCACGTTTAAAAGAAAGGGAAATCTCAGTTATGGGAAACTTTTGTCTTGATTTTGTAGTTCAGGCCATCCCGCCATCCTGTCTGTAAAAATCACGCTGCATTTTATCAACCACACTAAATTAAAGATTTTAAATCACCCAAACTTTTGTCTGACGGATAAACTGTCAAGATGTCAATCAAATCTTATAGCGCTTGTAGACAGGTATCATTTAAGGAACACTTAAAATATATCATTTCAATCAAAATATCAAAACTCTAACTAACTGGCTCAGTTTCAATGCAAACTACTGTTAAAAATAATGTGCAGTGTTGATTCATTATTTCCCTTAACTTCAAGAAAAGTTTAAAATATAATATAATGATAATATGATATATAACAGTGACCATGACAATTAAAAGTTAGAGCATCTTAGAAAAGTGAACAAATTATCTCATATGTTATAATGTCAAAACTCAGATTTTATGAGATGTTGAGGACAGCTGTAGTTTGTTGTAGAATCCCCATCATCATCACCTGTCAGGAGGACATACAGGATGTAAGCCTTTAGCTCTCCAAAGGACGCACAGCCTTATGCAAAATGCAATATAACACTCAATAGATGATAAGTACAATAAAAGGAGCATGTTGAACAGATGGATGTTATATCATACCTGGCAGACGGAATATAAATGAGAGTAGATGAACACCCAAGACATGGTTTCTCTTTTGCAATTTTGCTGCTGTATCCTTGAACAGTGAAACCAGTTAATACAATGTGTGTGCATGGGTGCGTGCATATGTGTGTTTGTGTGCTCATGCTGTATTTAATTGTTTTGTTTTTTATTTGTTAAAACTCTCACACACCGTTATGGAGCTGTTTATACAGTATGACATTCAAACTGATGTACAGAGATGGCACTAGAGGACATGTTACTGTATTTTTTAATTACAAACAGGGGTCTCCTTAATGGAATGTAATATGTGCCTTAATTCTGTGTGTGTGTGACTATTAAAGGTCAAAGGTCAAATTGAAACATAAATTAACATATATCTGAAGTTGGACATATAAAAATATGAATGTGAAAATGTTTATGAATATATAATTCCAGTTTTCAAATGTACAACTTTCTACACACACACACAGACACATATACACATTGTGTACGTGTGAGAGCGAGAACTGTGATGATTTGACAGCTACTGTTTCAGCACACAAATAAGTTCTTTTTCCTAATGATATATTTTGTATGTACACATGTCCACTGTACACGCTGCTTTCTGCCTTTCAGATTTCCCACGTAGTCAGAATTGAGGCACAAATGTAGGTCCATACAGAAATCACCATTTTTGGTGATGTATGTATAAATGCATATTTGTTGATTTTACACTTGCAGATTATTATGTTAAATAATTCTACAATTACAGAAGGTGTCAGTGTCAATGCATTTTTGAATAACTACTTTGAAATAAATCTTCCATCTATTCAAAACTCCAGACTAAACAATATCTATCTATAATTCAACATGAAAACAAGATGAACCTCTTCATTATTAATCTGTATATTATGTATTCAGAACGTTTCTTTTTCATTCATGTCCCACTGAGGTTCCAGTGACACACTGATAAAACAGTGGTAACTTGTGGAGGATGCAGACTGTACAGCTTTTATCAGCTACTGTGTAGCATCTGTTACCAAACTTTCTGTTGATCTTCTGTGCTTTTTGTGGCTCAGGTTTGTAGATCCTGAAATTTTAAAAGTATCTCAGTTTTTGGGAAGCTCTTAAATAGCAAGTTATAAAAATGTCCAAGCTATTTTATTAGTGTATTTAAACTGAACATTTATAACAATAATAAATTGTTATGGCAAAATTGGCCCAGTGTGACTGTGTCTTTTTAGTTTCAGTAACTGTTCAACTGTGTTGGTCGTTAGTCTTAATGTATAATAATAGATAATAGATAGATGTGTAAGCATATGAATTACAAAGATATACAGGCTATGTTTTAGTAATGATAATGTGCCTCTGGAGTTAAAATGAATAAAGCTTTTGATGTGATGTCAATGCAAGTGTCTCTGTTGAACTTAGAGGTTTGGCATCATAAAACATGTGTGAGACGATACAGTCTAACATCATCAATGTCTAGAGACTGGCCCCCAATAAAAATAGGTCAACATGTTGTGTGTAGCAGCAGGTGATTATGACCCACTGATACATGTTAGTCAGATTGTCTTTAGTGACTAAAATAATTATTGTAGTTGGTGCTGTCATTAGGTTTGTTTGGGTGTATTTCCACTTTACAGTTATTTTAGCCATGACAAGACAATTCCATAATAACCACCTCAAACACCAGACAGAAATATCTTGATTAGTTATTTAAATCCAAACCAATATGATTTTAATAAATATAGTTATATATGGCAGTTTCTGAGTCAGAGCTGGTTCAATTCCAGACCTTCTAAAAGCCTGTTTGGCCTTTATCAAGAGCCACCATAAAGCTACAGTGTAACATCTGCATAAAGTGCATGTTTATGCTTTACCAGTCATCCTAACACCAAACACAACAACAGTATATATTGACATATATCAGTGCTCTAACTGCCATTATCTGAAATATCATGGATAAACAATGTCCTGATGAGTTTCTGGGAGTTTAAAGAAGTCTAGACTTGCTACAGAAAATGCTACAATTAGTAGTCAATTCTGTCTTATTTTGTGAAATTAAAAGTAACAGTTCTTGACCTTTGAAAAAGGTTTATTTTTAATGTCCATTTGCTGCAGCGGTTGAATTAATTTCTTTTTACTGCATAAATCAACTAAATGTGTAATTTGGAAAGAACCTTTGCTTGCAAATGTAAACCAGGGGTAAATATCTGAGCCTGTGCAGCCTCTGGGAATCCATTAATTATCACCTTCAGGCAGCATCCTACTCACTTGTTTGGAGCTAGCTGTATTTTTTCTTTCCGTCAGACTCATTCAAACCTGTCATTACCCTCTCTGATCTGCCTCCTCCTTCCTCTCACGCCTCCTCCACTCAGACATTTTTCCTTCATAAGCCCCCCATCTCCCACGTTTTTAATAGATATTATTATAGGGAGGTTCTGTCTGCCTAGTTATGCGTAAGCATAACCAGATATCAGAACATTTTTCTCTATAACCAATTCAACCTTTCCATGAATAACTTGTCAATGTCAATGTCATAAATGCTGAAACCCCACACAAAGAATGACTTTGGTCACCATGAAAATCCCATGAAGCATTCACAGAGTCGGTTATAAAATCAATGATATTATGATATTATAAACCTAACACATCCAATGAACCACAAGCATGTAGATTTATAAACACACACACACACACACACACTGTAGTACTAAAACATGAGTGATTAAAGCCTGTACACTGGGGATTTTTAAAGGTTCAGTAAGGATGCACCATCAACCTTTGCTTACATCTCATTGGCCCACACTTCTGCTGCGTATCCACAGATACTTAATTGAAGGGTCCACAGTGTTTTCAGGTGGCCAGAGACACCTAATCAAAGGGCAACGCATCACTGGACCTGTGCCTGTCCATCAATCAGGTTATTAAAAATGCTTGTTTTTATATTTTTGGCAGTGGTGTGTGCTGGCTGGAAGAAGAGAGGAGTTTAGGACATTAATAGAAAATCAGAAGGAAGAATGAAAGAGTGGAAGGATGCAAAGATACATGCTTCCTTCTTCTCCTCTAAGAAAGGCAGCAGGAGAAATAAAGTCCTTGGGGATCTGATTATCTGACTAAGCAACAAATGCAACATCAGCAATATCTCAGCATAGAAGCAAAAGCTCTCCTGCTGTTTTAACTGGATAAAACCTATACACAGCAAGGAAACAATCAGAGCTCTAGTTTAGAATAGAATGACTTGAATTCATTTGAATATGTCATTCAATTTTACATAAAAAATGTCTCACCTTAGTGATCAGCCTCTATGGGCCATTTGGATGAACTGCAGGAATATTTTATGTTCAAATTCTATGCGTACAAATATATGAAATAAAAGTTAATTAGAAGTTACCATTGCACTCGCAAGCATAGCTGAGTCTGCAGGCAGTGAAATTGACTTGTAAGTGGACACTATTAAAAATGAGAAGCAAATTAAGGCTTTTACTCTATTAATATAGCAAGAACTCGAGAAGAAGGATAAACCATGTACTCAGTCAGCAATTAGTCAGTGGTCCAGTAATCAGACTAAAGAGTGAAACATTGTAGTGAATGCCTGTGTAAAGGTGTGCGGCCTTGACAAATGTACTCTATCTTTATAAAACATGCAAAATTCTTTCAGTTCCCCACGATATCTGCCTAACAAAATAAAAAATAGAAGCAGCATCACCACTGTGCTATAAAGGTTCTTTTTGTGAGACTGTCACTATTCCTAACTCTTGAAGAGGTCCCATTACAGAGGAAACCTGACAGATGGTGAGATGGTAGAAGTCACCACAGAGAACTCTGGCCTCTATGCACAGGTGAACAGTGGAGTGAGTCGGATAAAAGTTTTTTCAAATGTCAGTGGAAGATGTGGGCTTGATCAAGAATATGAGTCAGACAACACCATGCAGGCTGCAAACAGCCGCTCTCCTTTACTTTGTGATGCCCTCGTTTCAGACTTTCGCATGTTGCACTGGGATCTGCTGCATATTGAAAACACGCCACAGGTGGGATCCACAAAGGAGCCACAACATGCCAGTCAAGTGCACAATAGATTTTTTTGTTCATGGCAGGGACTTTAAAAACCGTTTTCATGTCCAGAAAGCTTAAACATTTTCACTGTTGTAACAACCCCGGCAGGGATCTACAGTTTCCTGCCAAGTCTAAGCCACCTGTTGGTTAGTGGGCTCTGTAGTGCTGTTAGATGACAAGCTTGAAGCATTGGGTTGGTCTTAAATTCAAGTTTATTTTTTTATTTTTTATTAATTAGTTTTTGAGGTATTAGTTAGGACATCGTGGCGGCATGGGGCGGCAGTGGCTCAGAGGTAGAGCTGTCGCCCACCAATCGTAGGATCGGTGGTTCAATTCCTGGCTTCCCCCAGTCATGTGCCGAAGTGTCCCTGGGCAAGACACTGAACCCCAAGTTGCCCCCGGTGTGTCAGCTTAAGCTGCATAGCAGCTCTGCCACCGGTCTGTGAATGTGTGTGTGAATGGGTGATTGTGACGCAGTGTCAAAGCGCTTTGAGTATCGATAGGTATAGGTCGATAGGCTATACAAATGCAGACCATTTACCATCGTTGATGTATTGTACAATAATATCAATAGATAAACATGCATACAATCAACAGCAGTATTATTTATCTTTCTGATAGGTATGACATAAACTTAAAGCAAATATTGATAAATAAATAAGTAAAAGACTATATAAAATTAATGGCAGAGTTGCTGCATTGCATTAATTCACACTGTTTAGTTGTAGTAATAAAGTGGCCAGTGACTAGATGTGTTCAATTTGGACGTGCATTGGTTTAAAGTGCGCTGAATGGCACAACACTGACACCTAACGGCCACGTGAAGAAACTTCGAAAATAATTTGCGACAAAGGTTGTCAAAGTTATGTTTATGGCCATAACAGCATGTTGTATAGTATGTGCGATATATTGAAATACTTTGACAGGTAATCGATTTAAACAACCACTCGTTGTACGTTTCTGAAAGAGGTTGGTTAAAGAAGTCGATAGACGGAACTATTTATAAAATGATGTACGTTACCGGAAGTTCACTCGTATTTCGGTTGCACAGAAACGGGAGTTTCATGTTGCATCGTTTTCGGTAGCTCGTTGAACAATTTGGTCATGTTTCGGAATGTTTTAGGTAGACTGGTGACGGAAACCGTTCGTGTTCACCGTTATGTAAAACATCCACCTTTACTACAGAGGATAACACCAGCTTCCGTGTCTGTCAGGAGCTTTACGGCTGCGAAGGACGAGCCCCAATTTGACACATCCCTGCTTGAATTTCTTGTTTGTCCTCTATCTAAGAAGCCATTAAGGTAAGACATACAACATAGTGATATGTGATTTGCGAATTTCTAGCAGTTTCTCTGCCTTTTAAGTGCAATACAAAACTAAATGGTTTTAAAAGTAAAACATTGAGCCGCCTGCTCTTCCCTTTGACGTTGTTACGTAGCTTAGATGCCAGTCACCGTCAGATTCTGTGACAAGAGAATTGTCCAGTGTTAAAATATATAGGTGCCTCTAAATCCTGCCTATAGTAGAAGTAGGTATGCACATTTACTAAAGGCACTATGTTGACGCTTTGGTTTACCTGACAATTTTACTGGTAACTAACTAGAACATGCTGTAGTCATTTTTGCATTTGTTTTCTCCAGGTACGAATCCAGTACCAATGAGCTGATCAACGAGGAGCTGGGCATCGCTTATCCCATCACTGATGGCATCCCAAACATGATTCCTCAGGAAGCCAGACTCATAAAGAAAGATGCAAATACCTTGAACAGACCAGCCCAAGAATAAAACCAACTGCAACACATCAGACAGTGGTGTTTTTGAGTGTGGTTGGATTAAATGACTCATTATTTCTCACTTTAACTGGATAACTTAACTCAAAGCTTATAACTTTTAAAAACTCACTGTTCCAAAGTACACTGCTTCTCAGTTGTCTGGATTATTCCAGCAGTGCACATTGTTAGTCTGTGGGCATGTTTTCCCTGTCCATGATGGTGGGACTGGTCCCTATAGTCTCCCTCTTTGGTTTGTTCTTCTCAGCTGCTGTGGATGAGAACTTCCCTCAGGGCTGTACTAGCAGCAACAGTCTATGTTTCTACAGCCTGCTGCTGCCGGTCACCATCCCAGTTTATGTTTTCTTTCACCTGTTAAGCTGGATGGGCATTAAGCTCTTTCGACACAACTAGAAAAATGTGCTATTAAAACATCTATGACGTACCTTTGTGTTCTGTGCTCTTTTTGGCTGCTGGTTAAAACAAGGTGAAATGATGGGCCACACTGCCACATCACAAGCACAGTTGCAGTGAGGTGAAATTTTAAAAAGTTATACTACAATAAGAGAAAGCACACAGGCCTGTTTTGACTGATATAATGAATGCAAACGTTGTAGAACATGAACTCAAAGAAGACGATAAAAAAATCAGAGCACTTAAAACTAGACTTTTGGGCAGGTAGTTGAGGTTGTTTGTGCTAGATGGTTACTATTAGATTAATCTTTTAAGAGAGATCTGCTTGCTAAAAGCAGCAGATCAAGAAATTCAGTTCAAGGGCCTTTCATTTTTATAAAATGTCTGTTTAGTTAGTCTACACTGGGGAATATTTGATCAATCTCTCCCACAATGAGTCTTCTAGAGGACCCCCTCATTATTTCTCTTTCCACACTGTTATGTTCTTGTTTGTTTGTATGTCAGTCTGCAGTTGTTGCTGCCTGGACGTTCTTACCTCCCTTCTAACTCTGCTGGGGTTTGGACTGCTGGTGCTTTCTTTCCTCCCCATTGGTCTGCCTGGCTTCTCTCTCCCGATTGGGGCAGTTGGGGCCTTCACCAATTAGAAGTCGGCAACTCACAGGCTCTTCAGCGTTCACTGTGACTGTGTTGCACAAACCAAGATATATCCTGGTTGAACTTATTGACTTTTGTGCACGAAAGCACAATTAAGCCCAAAGTATTTACCATAGATATGTATTCTATGTCGTATGTGTTAACCTGGATTAATTTACCCCAGACTCTGGATATAGAAGCAAAAGTATACAGTCTCAACTAAAACTCCAACTCGCACTTTCTGTCAATATTGCACTTCATCCAATATACCTTTATATCTTTGCGCCACAATTTATACACATCATTGCACTTCTTTATATTCCACACATTTATTCTGTATCAACTGCATTATTCAGATCTCATTTTGTTAATTATTATTATAGTTAATAAAAGTCAATAGTTAGTGTATTGTGCATTTCTGGTCAGACGCTAACTGCATTTCATTGGCTGTGTACATGTACTTTGCACAATGACAATAAGGATCTGAAACACTGCCTTTAAAGCACACAGATATCATAGCAGTCAAAAAATTCAGAGCAGTTGTTGGGATGGTTAACTACTGTGTTTGTATGACAGAACGACCTGAAAATAATAAACATGATACATGATAGTTAAAACTATATTTAATACAGATTGTGAAGTCAGCCAGTGTCCCTGCAGATTAAATAATCTTTATTTGGTTTCCACAGAACACACAAATCTCAGAACAATTGTGTCATAAAATGTTCTTTAAACTATTTATGTCACAAACTGATATTTAAAGAACTCACACACAAACGTGTGCATGTAAAACCTTCATCCAACCTTAATTAGAAACTAGAAAATTGTACTTGAAAATTCAAACAACAGCAACAAAGACATTGTCTATACAATAAATCTGTACTTTAAAGTTAAGAAGTTCATTTTAGAATGAAATCTTTATACTGGAAACATTTCTATTTCCATTTCAATTACAGTAAATTTGATATTTGTTGTCCCTTTGTGTGATGACCCTCAGTGGAACTTCCTATTCTTCACCTCTCTGCTCTGCACAAGTTTCATCAGGGGAGACTCGGCTCTGGGCGACTGCCCGTCTCCCTTTGTTTTGAAAAAGAAGGACTCATTGAGTCTCATCTGGACTGCTCTGACCTAAAGTCAAACACAAACAATGTCAGCTTCCTTCTATAAATCACTCCTACACAAAGAAATATTTTTCAGAAAACTTTCTATAGGTTAAAGGAAAAATTTGTGGCATAAGGACCAAACAAAATATTATATATTATATGTCCAGTTTGTATCAGAGACACAAATCATGTATTATTATTATTGTTATTATTATTTATTAAGGACAAAGGGTCATGTCACCTGAGTCCGGTCCACCTTGCCAGTGCGACAAGCGGACTCGTTGTCCTCGCTGGAGGTTGTGTCTGCAGACTTTGGCTCAGACTCTGACTGGGGGCTTGGAGCAATTCGTCCTTTATGCTTTGTACTTTCACACCACAGCTGTCGAACTGCAGGCTCCTTCATCTTGAACTCTTTAGCTTCCTTTTCAGAAAAGGAATCTGGATGCAGGCTGGGATCTCTGTGACTGCTCTTTTTCATTTCTCGCGTTACAGATGATGCTTTCTGATCGCTGAGTTTTGCTTTGTCAACTTTGACCTCACTCTTCTCTGAGAAACCCCTCTCCAGATCTTTTCTGGCCCTTTGTGGAAGGCTTAGGTCCAACGGTTGTAAGGTTTCCAAATAAAAACCTTTGTTAGACAAGCTGAGATAGGAGGAGAACTCAGCAGAGAAGAAGTTTTCGGTTTGTGTTGCAATGCTTGCTGTTGATGTCTGCAATGGCAAAAAAGGCTTGTGGTTTGTGTTTGGGTGACATGAAGGACACTGTTGACTTAATGTACTGGACTTTTTACCATCCAAGGAGTGCGAGACCACTACTGGACTGGCCAGGTACTGATTCACTGTATTAGACTTCACACCATGGATTTTCTCCCCAATAAGGTTTGTGTTTACCTTCATTGGTTTCTTTAGATTCTGCTCAACATCACCTTCCTCTTCTAGTATCAGTGCTGCCTTTTTCTTGAACAGGGACTGATCTACTTTTTTAGGGTGCAGATGAGGGTTTGACCCTCCAGCACATTTTATCTTAATGCCAGGTGCGTTTTGCACCACTTCTTGCTGTGTCATTGTTTGAGGAGAAGGTGTATCAACTACTTTGTCACTGGCTTCACCACTGGAAGATTCAGAGAAAAATGTCCTAAATGTCTTCTGCGTGATAAAGAGGTCCTGGCTGTTTATGTCATCACTGGTGCACTGAGAGTCAATATCATGTGACTGAGCCTGGCTGGGCTGTGTTTTTGTGACCTGACAACTATTATCTGTCACAGTTTCTTTCTCAGGCAGGATGTTCTCTTTGAGTGATGAAGAAACTAATTTAGGACGTTTTACACAGATGTAGTCTGGTGATAAATCAAATGCCACTTTCTTCTTTCTTTTGGTTTTCTTTTTTGAGTCTTGTGTAAGGTGATCAGTGCTGTGAGGATCTGAGGCTTTTGATTTTGCAGCATGGCTAGAGTCATTTAACTTGACCAAGGATTTCTTTTTCTTCTTTTCTTTCTTCTTTTCCTTCCTTTCCCCCAACGCTTCTTTGAATTTGGAGTGTGTTTTTCTTTTCTTCTTTTTCTTTTTCTGGATTTTCTCATCTGTTTTCACTGTAACGTTATGTCTGTATTTCACGCACGTTTTCTCACCGAGGTTCTTTTTTCTTTTTCTCTTCCCAGGCGAAATCCAGTCTGAGAAGAAGTCCTCACAGTCACTCATGAGTCTTCTGAGTTCAAAAGAAAGTGAATATGATCTGTAAAAAAGTTGGTACACTAGTCAATGATACTAGTTCAGGAACCTTGGTGTCAGTCAGGAACCTTGGTGTCATCTTTGACCAAGATCTGTCCTTTACACCATATATTAAAGAAATCTCTAGAACTGCCTACTTCCACCTGAGGAATATTGCTAAAATTAGGAGCATCCTCTCACAGAGTGATGCTGAAAAATTAATCCATGCATTTGTTACCTCTAGGCTTGACTACTGTAACTCCCTACTCATAGGTTGTCCCAATAACTCTTTGAAAATCCTCCAATTAATTCAAAATGCTGCAGCCAGAGTTCTGACTGGACTTAGGAAGAGAGATCACATCTCTCCTACCTTAGCTTCTCTGCATTGGCTCCCTGTCAAAACTAGGATAGAATTCAAAATTCTTCTCCTCACTTACAAAGCTCTTCATAATAAAGCTCCATCTTATCTTAAAGACCTCATGGCTCCTTATGCTCCCAACAGAACGCTTCGTTCTCAGAGCGCTGGTCTGCTTGTGGTTCCTAGAGTTTCTAAATGTAGAATGGGAGGCAGAGCATTTAGCTACCAAGCTCCTCTCCTATGGAACCAGCTTCCAGTCCAGGTTCGAGAAGCAGACACCCTCTCTAGTTTTAAAACTAGGCTTAAAACCTTTCTTTTTGACAAAGCGTATAGTTAGAGATGGTTCTGGTCACCCTGAACCATCTCTTAGTTAAGCTGCTATAGACTTAGACTGCTGGGGGACGTCCTTTATTGACTGAGCTCTTTTTTCTTTTTTTCTTCTATCCCCTAACATGCCTCCATTTCCACATGTGACTAACTTTGTCTCTTTTCTCTCCTAGTTGTGCTTCTCCCCTTCTGTCTCTCTCTATTCTCATCTACAGGTATCATCAGACTCAGAGTCGTGTGTCCCCAGTGTTCAGTTGCTGGTCCAACCATCTCGCCTGTGTTCTGTTGCTGCTTGTTTTGTTGTTGTTGTTGTGTTCTTTTCTCTCTTCTCTATCCCCTCACCCCAACCGGTCAAGGCAGATGGCCGCCCACACTGAGCCTGGGTCTGCTGGAGGTTTCTTCCTCGTTAGAGAGGGAGTTTTTCCTCTCCACTGTTGCTATTTAAATGTACAATTTATCGATTGGCTACAATTAAAAGCTTGCTCTATGTGGGAATTGTTGGGTTAGTTGTGTAAGGTCTTAAAACCTTACTTGTAAAGTGCCCTGAGATAACTGATGTTGTGAATTGGCGCTATATAAATAAAGTTGAAGTTGAAGTTGAAGTAGTTAAAGTCTACTTTGTCTACTCAGTAAACATACTTATACATTAATAGTACACATACACATATTCCATGCAATAGTACCTAGACCTGCTGCAAACCATTAATACTGCATAACAATTGCTAGTTGCAAGAAAGGCATGAGCCATTACATGAGTACATGTAAGTCAGACAGTCATCATGAACTGTGTGGACTGGTGTGAAAGCAACCACCTGTGCTTTACCACCAGTAGGACGAGCTGGCGATTGACTTCTGAATAAAGACAATAGTTCACGCACAAATGGACAGTTTTAAGTACGTGGGTGTTCACCTCAACCACAAACTGGACTTCACCCATGACAATGGCACCCTGTACAAGAGACTGTGGATGTCTGTGCAGCTCAGTGGCGGAGTAGGAGCTCTACTGCAGGTCTTTCATTCACTGTTAAGACTGTACAACTCCACTGTTTAACCTCCCACCTGATGATTTGTTTTCATGTCTATTTCAGATCATTCATTCCCACTGCAGTTAGACTGTGCAACCAATCAGTCTAACAGCCCCCACCATGCAGATTATCATGTATAGTTTACTTTGAGATATATGTATAGCTTTTTGTATTTGTAAAAATTGTAAATTTGTAAAATGCATAAAAATTGTTATCTGCACACGCATTCACACATGATCCACTTAAATTCTATTGAATGCTACTAATTGTTTGTAGCTGTTGTAGCAAGTGGATTTCCCCACTGTGGGATCAGTAAAGAATGATCTTTCTTTTTATTGTAAATTGTACTGATTGCACTGTAAATACTTACATTTGAAAAACGTATTGGTATACCTGAACTCTTGCACACTTGTTTTACACATTTTACTATTTTCCTGAGTCTCTTTGTCGTGTGCAAACAATAAAGATGCATCTTCTGGAAAGAGTGACGCATTCGTAGGACAATAACTAGCAAGTTTACCTTTAAGATTTTGTAACCAGAACGTTTTGCTAAGGAATAGCGTTTAGAATTATCTGCAACAATGTATGTGGGTAAAGTTGAAGAAGCCACGTTATTTAAAATGACGACACCGTTTTGCCGTTACTGATATTGATGTAAAATACACGCGTATACATTTTGTAGGAATACTACGCCAACTGAAAACTGGTTCCGGTTCTGTAGCTTTAGCAAAACTAAAAACCTTGTCAAACCACGTTACCGCGGTACAGAAAGTACCGTAACTACTTTAGTTACGAACCAACATTGAACCAAAAGTTATTTGCACCAATGTCTTGACTGCCAGATTAAATTACAGTAGCATGAATGTTCACGGCAATAATTTCATAATTACCTGAGTGCAGAGCCAACTCCAGTCGGTAAAGTGAACTTCAAAGGATCCGACTCTGCCGCGTAGAACTGATGTTGCATCCAGGAACCTAAGGTAAAGTCCGATTTCTCACCACTTCCTTGCACTCAAGTCTTACATACTTAGTTAAAACTTAAAATGTCCATCAGTCACACCAACACGCTACATAGTTAAAATGCGCGTTAAAATACCTTAAAAGCAATATATGTATATAAACAGTATGTAGGTCAGTGTAGCCAGTAATTGAGGTCGTGGAATCAATGCGTTGTACATCATTGGCAAAAACTGACCACAGTTTCACCACTAGGTGTCACTTTTACCATGTGCTATTCATTCTGGTGTCAAAGTAACCCAGATGCATCTGACATACAAAGAAGTGTTGCTATACATCAGACACAAGTGGTAAACATTCAAAACATTATGTACAACATGAGAATATAAGCATTTATCAAACCTGGTAATTTAAGTCAAGTTAAAAAAATCTGTCATATCTAATATCAACCACGTTACTCATATCTGTCCTATTCTCCATACTAGCTGCTTCAGTACATATTAGCTTGAGAAGTATACGCGGATGAGTTATAAAGTCATAGGTTATAGAACCTATATAGAAACTGAATTCCATTCAACAACTGTCCTACAAATGCACAGAAGATAAAGAAACTTAAGAGATACAGTAATAAGCTTTAAGAATGAAAACACTTCCTTCACTACCCAAATTTGAATTAAATTCTTTTTTATAAAACAAGATTTACATGCAGGTTTAATATTACTTTTGATAGTTTGAACCTGTATTGTGGGTGCTAATACACAATAAAACACTGTCTAGACTCTAGAGGGTAACTTCCTATGTTCAGTGTTTTTTTATTGCTTAGCAGGAAAACTGCTTACTGAAATTGTGTTCTTTTCATAGGTTGTAAGGCTTTCATTGCCCACAGCATGAAATGACCATCATACATTTATGAAGGTTGATAAAGTGATTAATACTCATGACTCATAAACTAGATTGCCACAAGCAAAGAGCCGCACCCTTTTCAACTTATTGGCAAGACTCTGCACAGAATGACTGCACAATGGTATAGAGAGCAAACTTTAGCTGTTGTTTTACTGGTCTAGTGATATGATAGACAGTCAGCTTTCAGAGGTGCCACTCGTCTGTCCCTGTTCTTCATCAGGAACAAAGCAGTCCATAACCCAGCAGGATGTCAGTGGTCCATCTCCTCCTGATCTTTCCAACACCACAAGAATACTTGACACACTATGACGGGTGCAAAGACATCAAACTATGGAAGTACTGTAATCAACCAAGTTGGGTCAATACAGTGCTGAGTGAACGATACTGATTTCATCCAAATACACAGGGTGACCAAAACAATAAAAGGCATTTTATCTGTGTGCGACACTTGATCAGGGTAAAAGTTGTCTGTGCCAAAAAGAATTATTTCCGCTAGGTGATCAGGACAGTGTGACGATCCAGAAGTCTACATGGGCTCAAGTCAAAAGTTGCATTTCAAAACCCTTTTCTCCGTCCAAGCTCAGGGGTGGGTGATCAGACAATGTCATGGACCCGACAAACGTGCATATGAGCTTTTCAATGCTTAACTAAACAGACCAATATTTCCATCGTTTCAGACAGGGGGATGCGTATGACTCCTGCGTCTTTGATATGAGGACAGTCAGCTCTCAGAGGTGCCACTCACCTGTCCCCGTTGCTCATCTGGAACAGAGCAGTCCAAGACCCTGGAGGGAGGCCAGCTGGTTCAAGTCCCATCTAGGGTGACTTTCAGCAGAGTGGCGCAAAGGATGCGTGCTGGGCCCATAACCCAGAGGTCGATGGATTGTAACCATCCTCTGCTAATCCTCCTCAATCAGCATTTATGCTCTGTAGCTTTGACAGCACTTGCAGTCATTGAGCCCCTGCCCCACAAATTTGAAACTACAGCAAAATTCTTGGAGGCACTGAGCAAGCACACTTGTCAATCTACTTGCAAGGAAATTCCAAGCATTCTGAGTTTGAGGATGAACTTTGATGATTGAGAGTACGGTGAAAATGCGGCTGCATGAAGATTTTGCGAGAGTTGGTTCTTCTCTAGAATGCCACGCGTGAGCTTGCTCCAAACTGAAAAGACTGCGCCCAACGTGGGGCTCGAACCCACGACCCTGAGATTAAGAGCCTCATGCTCTACCGACTGAGCTAGCCGGGCCACAAAGACAACCTTCCATTTACATGCGAGAGACACCTTCAGTGGCTGGGCCGGCCGGCCCATTAAAAAGGGCTTGGATTCCCATGTCAGTAACACCATCAGAGACTGAGCTTTCCGGGCCACAAAAAAGGCCTCGATTTCAATACCAGTGACATGCTCAGTGGGCACCTGAGAAAGCTTTGGATTCTATGTGTTGCCAAGCCGTCTTACTGGAAGAAAAGGCTGCCTATGAAATAAGACTCGGACATCAATACCTGGCCGTGATGCTCATTAACAGCCGAGCAGTAGCTTAATAGCCTGGCATGTTTTTTCCTTATATGAACCACAGCTTGATTTTTTTCTCCTTCCAAGCTCAGGGGTGGGTGATCGGACAATGTGATGGACCTGACAAACTTTCAAATGAGCTGACCAATATTTGCATTGTTTCAGAGATGCGTATGACTCCTGTTTTTTATTTATATGAGGACATTCAGCTTTCAGAGGTGCCACTCACCTGTCTCTGTTGCTCATCTGGAACAGAGCAGTCCAAGACCCTGGAGGGAGGCCAGCAGGATGTCAGTGGTCCATCGCCTCCTGACCTTTCCTTTGAAAACCTCCCTAAACAAGACTTTCCAAAAAGAACGAGACCAACCTGTCAAGCCCTAGTGGCCTAATGGATAAGGCACTGGCCTCCTAAGCCAGGGATTGTGAGTTCGAGTCCCATCTAGGGTGATTTTCAGCAGAGTGGCGCAAAGGAAGCGTGCTGGGCCCATAACCCAGAGGTCGATGGATTGAAACCATCCTCTGCTAATCCTCCTCAATCAGCATTTATGCTGTGTAGCTTTGACACCACTTGCAGTCATTGAGCCCCTGCCCCACAAATTTGAAACTACAGCAAAATTCTTGGAAGCACTGAGCAAGCTCACTTGAGATTAAGAGTCTCATGCTCTACCGACTGAGCTAGCCGGGCCACAAAGACAACCTTCCATTTACATGCAAAAGAGACACCTTCAGTGGCTGGACCGGCCGGCCCATTAAAACGAGCTTGGATTCCAATGTCAGAAACACCATCAGAGACTGAGCTTTCCGGGCCACAAAAAAGGCCTCGATTTCAATACCAGTGACATGCTCAGTGTGCACCTGAGGCAGCTTTGGATTCTCTGTGTTGCCAAGCTGTCTTACTGGAAGAAAAGGCTGCCTTTGAAATAAGACTCGGACATCAATACCTGGCCGTGATGCTCATTAACAGCCGAGCAGTAGCTTAAAGGCCTGGCATGTTCTGTGGCTTATATGAACCACAGCTTGATTTTTTTCTCCTTCCAAGCTCAGGGGTGGGTGATCGGACAATGTGATGGACCTGACAAACTTTCAAATGAGCTTTTCAATGCTTAACTAAACAGACCAATATTTGCATTGTTTCAGAGATGCGTATGACTCCTGTTTCTTTGATATGAGGACAGTCAGCTTTCAGAGGTGCCACTCACCTGTCTCTGTTGCTCATCTGGAACAGAGCAGTCCAAGACCCTGGAGGGAGGCCAGCAGGATGTCAGTGGTCCATCGCCTCCTGACCTTTCCTTTGAAAACCTCCCTAAACGAGACTTTCCAAAAAGAACGAGACCAACCTGCCAAGCCCGAGTGGCCTAATGGATAAGTCACTGGCCTTCTAAGCCAGGGATTGTGGGTTCGAGTCCCATCTAGGGTGACTTTCAGCAGAGTGGCGCAGCGGAAGCATGCTGGGCCCATAACCCAGAGGTCGATGGATCGAAACCATCCTCTGCTAATCCTCCTCAATCAGCATTTATGCTCTGTAGCTTTGACAGCACTTGCAGTCATTGAGCCCCTGCCCCACAAATTTGAAACTACAGCAAAATTCTTGGAGGCACTGAGCAAGCTCACTTGTTAATCTACTTGCAAGGAAATTCAAAGCATTCTGAACTTGAGGGGGCAGGGGCTCCCCACATGCGGCTGCATGCAGATTTTGCGAGAGTTGCTTCTTCTCTAGAATGCCACGCGTGAGCTTGCTCCAAACTGAAAAGACTGCGCCCAACGTGGGGCTCGAACCCACGACCCTGAGATTAAGAGTCTCATGCTCTACCGACTGAGCTAGCCAGGCCAGATAATAACCTTCCATTTACATGCAAATGAGACACCTTCAGTGGCTGGGCCGGCCAGCCCATTAAAACGGGCTTGGATTCCCATGTCAGTAACACCATCAGAGACTGAGCTTTCCGGGCCACAAAAAAAGCCTCGATTTCAATACCAGTGACATGCTCAGTGGGCACCTGAGAAAGCTTCGGATTCTCTGTGTTGCCAAGCTGTCTTACTGGAAGAAAAGGCTGCCTTTGAAATAAGACCCGGACATCAATACCTGGCCGTGATGCTCATTAACAGCCGAGCAGTAGCTTAAAGGCCTGGCATGTTCTGTGCCTTATATGAACCACAGCTTGATTTTTTTCTCCTTCCAAGCTCAGGGGTGGGTGATCGGACAATGTGATGGACCTGACAAACTTTCAAAGGAGCTGATGAATATTTGCATTGTTTCAGAGATGCGTATGACTCCTGTTTCTTTGATATGAGGACAGTCAGCTTTCAGAGGTGCCACTCACATGTCTCTGTTGCTCATCTGGAACAGAGCAGTCCAAGACCCTGGAGGGAGGCCAGCAGGATGTCAGTGGTCCATCGCCTCCTGACCTTTCCTTTGAAAACCTCCCTAAACAAGACTTTCCAAAAAGAACGAGACCAACCTGTCAAGCCCTAGTGGCCTAATGGATAAGGCACTTGCCTCCTAAGCCAGGGATTGTGGGTTCGAGTCCCATCTAGGTTGACTTTCAGCAGAGTGGCGCAGCAGAAGCGTGCTGTGCCCATAACACAGAGTTCGCTGGATCGAAACCATCCTCTGCTAATCCTCCTCAATCAGCATTTATGCTGTGTAGCTTTGACACCACTTGCAGTCATTGAGCCCCTGCCCCACAAATTTGAAACTACAGCAAAATTCTTGGAAGCACTGAGCAAGCTCACTTGAGATTAAGAGTCTCATGCTCTACCGACTGAGCTAGCCGGGCCACAAAGACAACCTTCCATTTACATGCAAAAGAGACACCTTCAGTGGCTGGGCCGGCCGGCCAATTAAAACGGGCTTGGATTCCAATGTCAGAAACACCATCAGAGACTGAGCTTTCCGGGCCACAAAAAAGGCCTCGATTTCAATACCAGTGACATGCTCAGTGTGCACCTGAGGCAGCTTTGGATTCTCTGTGTTGCCAAGCTTTCTTACTGGAAGAAAAGGCTGCCTTTGAAATAAGACTCGGACATCAATACCTGGCCGTGATGCTCATTAACAGCCGAGCAGTAGCTTAAAGGCCTGGCATGTTCTGTGGCTTATATGAACCACAGCTTGATTTTTTTCTCCTTCCAAGCTCAGGGGTGGGTGATCGGACAATGTGATGGACCTGACAAACTTTCAAATGAGCTGACCAATATTTGCATTGTTTCAGAGATGCTTATGACTCCTGTTTTTTTTTTATATGAGGACATTCAGCTTTCAGAGGTGCCACTCACCTGTCTCTGTTGCTCATCTGGAACAGAGCAGTCCAAGACCCTGGAGGGAGGCCAGCAGGATGTCAGTGGTCCATCGCCTCCTGACCTTTCCTTTGAAAACCTCCCTAAACGAGACTTTCCAAAAAGAACGAGACCAACCTGCCAAGCCCTAGTGGCCTAATGGATAAGGCACTGGCCTCCTAAGCCAGGGATTGTGAGTTCGAGTCCCATCTAGGGTGATTTTCAGCAGAGTGGCGCAAAGGAAGCGTGCTGGGCCCATAACCCAGAGGTCGATGGATTGAAACCATCCTCTGCTAATCCTCCTCAATCAGCATTTATGCTGTGTAGCTTTGACACCACTTGCAGTCATTGAGCCCCTGCCCCACAAATTTGAAACTACAGCAAAATTCTTGGAAGCACTGAGCAAGCTCACTTGAGATTAAGAGTCTCATGCTCTACCGACTGAGCTAGCCGGGCCACAAAGACAACCTTCCATTTACATGCAAAAGAGACACCTTCAGTGGCTGGGCCGGCCGGCCCATTAAAACGGGCTTGGATTCCAATGTCAGAAACACCATCAGAGACTGAGCTTTCCGGGCCACAAAAAAGGCCTCGATTTCAATACCAGTGACATGCTCAGTGTGCACCTGAGGCAGCTTTGGATTCTCTGTGTTGCCAAGCTGTCTTACTGGAAGAAAAGGCTGCCTTTGAAATAAGACTCGGACATCAATACCTGGCCGTGATGCTCATTAACAGCCGAGCAGTAGCTTAAAGGCCTGGCATGTTCTGTGGCTTATATGAACCACAGCTTGATTTTTTTCTCCTTCCAAGCTCAGGGGTGGGTGATCGGACAATGTGATGGACCTGACAAACTTTCAAATGAGCTGACCAATATTTGCATTGTTTCAGAGATGCGTATGACTCCTGTTTCTTTGATATGAGGACAGTCAGCTTTCAGAGGTGCCACTCACCTGTCTCTGTTGCTCATCTGGAACAGAGCAGTCCAAGACCCTGGAGGGAGGCCAGCAGGATGTCAGTGGTCCATCGCCTCCTGACCTTTCCTTTGAAAACCTCCCTAAACGAGACTTTCCAAAAAGAACGAGACCAACCTGCCAAGCCCGAGTGGCCTAATGGATAAGTCACTGGCCTTCTAAGCCAGGGATTGTGGGTTCGAGTCCCATCTGGGGTGACTTTCAGCAGAGTGGCGCAGCGGAAGCATGCTGGGCCCATAACCCAGGGGTCGATGGATCGAAACCATCCTCTGCTAATCCTCCTCAATCAGCATTTATGCTCTGTAGCTTTGACAGCACTTGCAGTCATTGAGCCCCTGCCCCACAAATTTGAAACTACAGCAAAATTCTTGGAGGCACTGAGCAAGCTCACTTGTTAATCTACTTGCAAGGAAATTCAAAGCATTCTGAACTTGAGGGGGCAGGGGCTCCCCACATGCGGCTGCATGCAGATTTTGCGAGAGTTGCTTCTTCTCTAGAATGCCACGCGTGAGCTTGCTCCAAACTGAAAAGACTGCGCCCAACGTGGGGCTCGAACCCACGACCCTGAGATTAAGAGTCTCATGCTCTACCGACTGAGCTAGCCAGGCCAGATAATAACCTTCCATTTACATGCAAATGAGACACCTTCAGTGGCTGGGCCGGCCAGCCCATTAAAACGGGCTTGGATTCCCATGTCAGTAACACCATCAGAGACTGAGCTTTCCGGGCCACAAAAAAAGCCTCGATTTCAATACCAGTGACATGCTCAGTGGGCACCTGAGAAAGCTTCGGATTCTCTGTGTTGCCAAGCTGTCTTACTGGAAGAAAAGGCTGCCTTTGAAATAAGACCCGGACATCAATACCTGGCCGTGATGCTCATTAACAGCCGAGCAGTAGCTTAAAGGCCTGGCATGTTCTGTGCCTTATATGAACCACAGCTTGATTTTTTTCTCCTTCCAAGCTCAGGGGTGGGTGATCGGACAATGTGATGGACCTGACAAACTTTCAAATGAGCTGATGAATATTTGCATTGTTTCAGAGATGCGTATGACTCCTGTTTCTTTGATATGAGGACAGTCAGCTTTCAGAGGTGCCACTCACATGTCTCTGTTACTCATCTGGAACAGAGCAGTCCAAGACCCTGGAGGGAGGCCAGCAGGATGTCAGTGGTCCATCGCCTCCAACCTGCCAAGCCCTAGTGGCCTAATGGATAAGGCACTGGCCTTCTAAGCCAGGGATTGTGGGTTCGAGTCCCATCTAGGGTGACTTTCAGCACAGTGGCGCAGCGGAAGTGTGCTGGGCCCATAACCCAAAGGTCAATGGATCGAAATCATCCTCTGCTCATCCTCCTCAATCAGCATTTATGCTCTGTAGCTTTGACAGCACTTGCAGTCATTGAGCCCCTGCCCCACAAATTTGAAACTACAGCAAAATTCTTGGAGGCACTGAGCAAGCTCACTTGTCAACCTACTTGCAAGGAAATTCCAAGCATTCTGAGTTTGAGGATAAACTTTGATGATTGAGAGTACGGTGAAAATGCGGCTGCATGAAGATTTTGCGAGAGTTGGTTCTTCTCTAGAATGCCACGCGTGAGCTTGCTCCAAACTGAAAAGACTGCGGCCAACGTGGGGCTCGAACCCACGACCCTGAGATTAAGAGTCTCATGCTCTACCGACTGAGCTAGCCGGGCCACAAAGACAACCTTCCATTTACATGCAAAAGAGACACCTTCAGTGGCTGGGCCGGCCGGCCCATTAAAACGGGCTTGGATTCCCATGTCAGTAACACCATCAGAGACTGAGCTTTCCGGGCCACAAAAAAAGCCTCGATTTCAATACCAGTGACATGCTCAGTGGGCACCTGAGAAAGCTTCGGATTCTCTGTGTTGCCAAGCTGTCTTACTGGAAGAAAAGGCTGCCTTTGAAATAAGACCCGGACATCAATACCTGGCCGTGATGCTCATTAACAGCCGAGCAGTAGCTTAAAGGCCTGGCATGTTCTGTGCCTTATATGAACCACAGCTTGATTTTTTTCTCCTTCCAAGCTCAGGGGTGGGTGATCGGACAATGTGATGGACCTGACAAACTTTCAAATGAGCTGATGAATATTTGCATTGTTTCAGAGATGCGTATGACTCCTGTTTCTTTGATATGAGGACAGTCAGCTTTCAGAGGTGCCACTCACCTGTCTCTGTTGCTCATCTGGAACAGAGCAGTCCAAGACCCTGGAGGGAGGCCAGCAGGATGTCAGTGGTCCATCGCCTCCTGACCTTTCCTTTGAAAACCTCCCTAAACGAGACTTCCCAAAAAGAACGAGACCAACCTGCCAAGCACGAGTGGCCTAATGGATAAGTCACTGGCCTTCTAAGCCAGGGATTGTGGGTTCGAGTCCCATCTAGGGTGACTTTCAGCAGAGTGGCGCAGCGGAAGCATGCTGGGCCCATAACCCAGAGGTCGATGGATCGAAACCATCCTCTGCTAATCCTCCTCAATCAGCATTTATGCTCTGTAGCTTTGACAGCACTTGCAGTCATTGAGCCCCTGCCCCACAAATTTGAAACTACAGCAAAATTCTTGGAGGCACTGAGCAAGCTCACTTGTTAATCTACTTGCAAGGAAATTCAAAGCATTCTGAACTTGAGGGGGCAGGGGCTCCCCACATGCGGCTGCATGCAGATTTTGCGAGAGTTGCTTCTTCTCTAGAATGCCACGCGTGAGCTTGCTCCAAACTGAAAAGACTGCGCCCAACGTGGGGCTCGAACCCACGACCCTGAGATTAAGAGTCTCATGCTCTACCGACTGAGCTAGCCAGGCCAGATAATAACCTTCCATTTACATGCAAATGAGACACCTTCAGTGGCTGGGCCGGCCAGCCCATTAAAACGGGCTTGGATTCCCATGTCAGTAACACCATCAGAGACTGAGCTTTCCGGGCCACAAAAAAAGCCTCGATTTCAATACCAGTGACATGCTCAGTGGGCACCTGAGAAAGCTTCGGATTCTCTGTGTTGCCAAGCTGTCTTACTGGAAGAAAAGGCTGCCTTTGAAATAAGACCCGGACATCAATACCTGGCCGTGATGCTCATTAACAGCCGAGCAGTAGCTTAAAGGCCTGGCATGTTCTGTGCCTTATATGAACCACAGCTTGATTTTTTTCTCCTTCCAAGCTCAGGGGTGGGTGATCGGACAATGTGATGGACCTGACAAACTTTCAAATGAGCTGATGAATATTTGCATTGTTTCAGAGATGCGTATGACTCCTGTTTCTTTGATATGAGGACAGTCAGCTTTCAGAGGTGCCACTCACATGTCTCTGTTGCTCATCTGGAACAGAGCAGTCCAAGACCCTGGAGGGAGGCCAGCAGGATGTCAGTGGTCCATCGCCTCCAACCTGCCAAGCCCTAGTGGCCTAATGGATAAGGCACTGGCCTTCTAAGCCAGGGATTGTGGGTTCGAGTCCCATCTAGGGTGACTTTCAGCAGAGTGGCGCAGCGGAAGTGTGCTGGGCCCATAACCCAAAGGTCAATGGATCGAAATCATCCTCTGCTCATCCTCCTCAATCAGCATTTATGCTCTGTAGCTTTGACAGCACTTGCAGTCATTGAGCCCCTGCCCCACAAATTTGAAACTACAGCAAAATTCTTGGTGGCACTGAGCAAGCTCACTTGTTAACCTACTTGCAAGGAAATTCAAAGCATTCTGACTTTGAGGATAAACTTTGGTGATTGAGAGTACGGTGAAAATGCGGCTGCATGCAGATTTTGCGAGAGTTGGTTCTTCTCTAGAATGCCACGCGTGAGCTTGCTCCAAACTGAAAAGACTGCGCCCAACGTGGGGCTCGAACCCACGACCCTGAGATTAAGAGTCTCATGCTCTACCGACTGAGCTAGCCGGGCCACAAAGACAACCTTCCATTTACATGCAAAAGAGACACCTTCAGTGGCTGGGCCGGCCAGCCCATTAAAACGGGCTTGGATTCCCATGTCAGTAACACCATCAGAGACTGAACTTACCGGGCCACAAAAAAGGCCTCGATTTCAATACCAGTGACATGCTCAGTGTGCACCTGAGGCAGCTTTGGATTCTCTGTGTTGCCAAGCTGTCTTACTGGAAGAAAAGGCTGCCTTTGAAATAAGACTCGGACATCAATACCTGGCCGTGATGCTCATTAACAGCCGAGCAGTAGCTTAAAGGCCTGGCATGTTCTGTGGCTTATATGAACCACAGCTTGATTTTTTTCTCCTTCCAAGCTCAGGGGTGGGTGATCGGACAATGTGATGGACCTGACAAACTTTCAAATGAGCTTTTCAATGCTTAACTAAACAGACCAATATTTGCATTGTTTCAGAGATGCGTATGACTCCTGTTTCTTTGATATGAGGACAGTCAGCTTTCAGAGGTGCCACTCACCTGTCTCTGTTGCTCATCTGGAACAGAGCAGTCCAAGACCCTGGAGGGAGGCCAGCAGGATGTCAGTGGTCCATCGCCTCCTGACCTTTCCTTTGAAAACCTCCCTAAACGAGACTTTCCAAAAAGAACGAGACCAACCTGCCAAGCCTGAGTGGCCTAATGGATAAGTCACTGGCCTTCTAAGCCAGGGATTGTGGGTTCGAGTCCCATCTAGGGTGACTTTCAGCAGAGTGGCGCAGCGGAAGCATGCTGGGCCCATAACCCAAAGGTCGATGGATCGAAACCATCCTCTGCTAATCCTCCTCAATCAGCATTTATGCTCTGTAGCTTTGACAGCACTTGCAGTCATTGAGCCCCTGCCCCACAAATTTGAAACTACAGCAAAATTCTTGGAGGCACTGAGCAAGCTCACTTGTTAATCTACTTGCAAGGAAATTCAAAGCATTCTGAACTTGAGGGGGCAGGGGCTCCCCACATGCGGCTGCATGCAGATTTTGCGAGAGTTGCTTCTTCTCTAGAATGCCACGCGTGAGCTTGCTCCAAACTGAAAAGACTGCGCCCAACGTAGGGCTCGAACCCACGACCCTGAGATTAAGAGTCTCATGCTCTACCGACTGAGCTAGCCAGGCCAGATAATAACCTTCCATTTACATGCAAATGAGACACCTTCAGTGGCTGGGCCGGCCAGCCCATTAAAACGGGCTTGGATTCCCATGTCAGTAACACCATCAGAGACTGAGCTTTCCGGGCCACAAAAAAAGCTTTGATTTCAATACCAGTGACATGCTCAGTGGGCACCTGAGAAAGCTTCGGATTCTCTGTGTTGCCAAGCTGTCTTACTGGAAGAAAAGGCTGCCTTTGAAATAAGACCCGGACATCAATACCTGGCCGTGATGCTCATTAACAGCCGAGCAGTAGCTTAAAGGCCTGGCATGTTCTGTGCCTTATATGAACCACAGCTTGATTTTTTTCTCCTTCCAAGCTCAGGGGTGGGTGATCGGACAATGTGATGGACCTTACAAACTTTCAAATGAGCTGATGAATATTTGCATTGTTTCAGAGATGCGTATGACTCCTGTTTCTTTGATATGAGGACAGTCAGCTTTCAGAGGTGCCACTCACATGTCTCTGTTGCTCATCTGGAAAAGAGCAGTCCAAGACCCTGGAGGGAGGCCAGCAGGATGTCAGTGGTCCATCGCCTCCAACCTGCCAAGCCCTAGTGGCCTAATGGATAAGGCACTGGCCTTCTAAGCCAGGGATTGTGGGTTCGAGTCCCATCTAGGGTGACTTTCAGCAGAGTGGCGCAGCGGAAGTGTGCTGGGCCCATAACCCAAAGGTCAATGGATCGAAACCATCCTCTGCTCATCCTCCTCAATCAGCATTTATGCTCTGTAGCTTTGACAGCACTTGCAGTCATTGAGCCCCTGCCCCACAAATTTGAAACTACAGCAAAATTCTTGGAGGCACTGAGCAAGCTCACTTGTTAATCTACTTGCAAGGAAATTCAAAGCATTCTGAACTTGAGGGGGCAGGGGCTCCCCACATGCGGCTGCATGCAGATTTTGCGAGAGTTGCTTCTTCTCTAGAATGCCACGCGTGAGCTTGCTCCAAACTGAAAAGACTGCGCCCAACGTGGGGCTCGAACCCACGACCCTGAGATTAAGAGTCTCATGCTCTACCGACTGAGCTAGCCGGGCCACAAAGACAACCTTCCATTTACATGCAAAAGAGACACCTTCAGTGGCTGGGCCGGCCAGCCCATTAAAACGGGCTTGGATTCCCATGTCAGTAACACCATCAGAGACTGAACTTACCGTGCCACAAAAAAAGCCTCGATTTCAATACCAGTGACATGCTCAGTGGGCACCTGAGGCAGCTTTGGATTCTCTGTGTTGCCAAGCTGTCTTACTGGAAGAAAAGGCTGCCTTTGAAATAAGACCCGGACATCAATACCTGGCCGTGATGCTCATTAACAGCCGAGCAGTAGCTTAAAGGCCTGGCATGTTCTGTGGCTTATATGAACCACAGCTTGATTTTTTTCTCCTTCCAAGCTCAGGGGTGGGTGATCGGACAATGTGATGGACCTGACAAACTTTCAAATGAGCTGACCAATATTTGCATTGTTTCAGAGATGCGTATGACTCCTGTTTCTTTGATATGAGGACAGTCAGCTTTCAGAGGTGCCACTCACCTGTCTCTGTTGTTCATCTGGAACAGAGCAGTCCAAGACCCTGGAGGGAGGCCAGCAGGATGTCAGTGGTCCATCGCCTCCTGACCTTTCCTTTGAAAACCTCCCTAAACAAGACTTTCCAAAAAGAACGAGACCAACCTGCCAAGCCCTAGTGGCCTAATGGATAAGGCACTGGCCTCCTAAGCCAGGGATTGTGAGTTCGAGTCCCATCTAGGGTGATTTTCAGCAGAGTGGCGCAAAGGATGCGTGCTGGGCCCATAACCCAGAGGTCGATGGATTGAAACCATCCTCCTCAATCAGCATTTATGCTCTGTAGCTTTGACAGCACTTGCAGTCATTGAGCCCCTGCCCCACAAATTTGAAACTACAGCAAAATTCGAGGAGGCACTGAGCAAGCACACTTGTTAATCTACTTGCAAGGAAATTCCAAGCATTCTGAGTTTGAGGATGAACTTTGATGATTGAGAGTACGGTGAAAATGCGGCTGCATGAAGATTTTGCGAGAGTTGGTTCTTCTCTAGAATGCCACGCGTGAGCTTGCTCCAAACTGAAAAGACTGCGCCCAACGTGGGGCTCGAACCCACGACCCTGAGATTAAGAGCCTCATGCTCTACCGACTGAGCTAGCCGGGCTACAAAGGCAACCGTCCATTTATATGCGAGAGACACCTTCAGTGGCTGGGCCGGCCGGCCCATTAAAAATGGCTTGGATTCCCATGTCAGAAACACCATCAGAGACTGAGCTTTCCGGGCCACAAAAAAGGCCTCGATTTCAATACCAGTGACATGCTCATTGGGCACCTGAGAAAGCTTTGGATTCTCTGTGTTGCCAAGCTGTCTTACTGGAAGAAAAGGCTGCCTTTGAAATAAGACTCGGACATCAATACCTGGCCGTGATGCTCATTGACAGCCGAGCAGTAGCTTAAAGGCCTGGCATGTTCTGTGGCTTATATGAACCACAGCTTGGTTTTTTTCTCCTTCCAAGCTCAGGGGTGGGTGATCGGACAATGTGATGGACCTGACAAACTTTCA